>CM056605.1:32028478-32684320 GCA_029721355.1 Tegillarca granosa
CCGATTTAAGACTTTACAGATTTGACACATTAATTAAAATATTGAAAAAAAATGGTAAAATTCAACTGCAAATTATTGAAAAAAAGAAATTGTTCAATTAATTTAAATAATGTCACATAACAATGATTTTGTAAAAAAAAAAATAAAAAATAAAAAATTCAAGGTTTTAGCTAAATCTACATATCAGTATCACATGTATTTCTAAATTAATAATTCACTAAAAAGTAAAAATTCATAACATCTCTTCAATGCACCATTGTAAGTCATAAAATTCAGAAATTAAAAAAAAATAATAATAAAAATAATAATAAAAAAATAATAATAAAAAAAAAGTGGCCTCACTGGGATTTGAACCCTCGACCCTTGGGTTGCTAGATTTAAAAAAGAAAAGGTCGAAAAAAGCGACTTGTATTTTACAGAATTTCATGAAAATTGTTAAACATAAGTTTCTTCACATAAGAAAATAATGTTTGGAAACAGAATTCACCTAAATTTATTAATATTGTAATTTTGGTAAAAAGTACTATTTACAATGTATAAAAAATAAATGCAAAAACACGTAACCTAATTTTTAACAAAATTGTTGGAATTCACAAACTTGGTTTATAAGATGCTTTAGATCCCAAATATCACATCAGATTTTATCTCAGTGAAGTGGTTTTGGAGAAGAATATTTTTTTAGGTTTTCAACTTATTTAGGTCAATGTAGCTATGGCAACCTAAAAAGTAAAAATTCATAAAATTTCTTCCATGCACCATTGTAAGTCATAAAAATTCAGAAAAAAAAAAAAGGAAAAAAAAAAGTGGCTCCACTGGGATTTGAACCCTCGACCCTTTGGTTGCATTATCACATGTATTTCAAAAAAAATAATTACACTAAAAAGTAAAAATTCAAAAAATCTCTTCCATGCACCATTGTAAGTCAAAAAATTCAGAAAATAAAAAAAAAATTGAAAAAATTAAAAAAAAAAAAAGTGGCCCCACTGGGATTTGAACCCTCGACACTTGGGTTGCTAGAATTGAAAATGAAAAAGGCCAAAAGCGACTTGTATTTTACAGAATTTCATGAAAATTATCAAACATATGTTTCTTCACATAAGAAAATGATGTTTGGAAAAAGAGTTCATCTAATTTATTCATTATTGTAATTTTTGTAAAAAAGTATTATTTACAATATACAAAAAATAAATGCAAAAACGCATAACCTAATTTTTCACAAAAATTATTGAAATTCACAAACTTGCTATATAAGATGTCGTAGATGCCAAATATCACATCAGATTTTATCTCAGTGAAGTGGTTTTGGAGAAGAATATTTTTTTAGGTTTTTAACTATGTAGGTCATTGTGACCCACATTTGGCAGCTATGGCAACCAAAAACATAAATCTGAAAGGCAACGTTCTATAGATGCTTTTGACCAAGTTTAAACAAAATGTGACCAGAAGTTTCTGAGAAGAAGTCGTTTGAAGCAATTGTTGCTCCAAGAGCACTTTGTTCTCAGGTGAGGTAAAAAGCGTAAAGTAACATATAATAAGATTAATACCTTGTAGTGTCAACTGATAAATTATGATAGTTTATCTTTGACTTTCTTTAATTTATATCGAATATATTTTAATATTATACTTTTGAATATTTTTATATAAAATTTCAAATGCATTGCGCAAAGTGGAGTTCGTAACCCCATGTTGCACTATTTAAAAACGTAAAAACAGATTTTATATGTTAAAAAAATCAGGTATATGCGTAGTAAGATTCAACTGTTATTGATGATTAAAATGTGGACACAAGTAGCTATGTAATTTATGTGAAAAAGAATCCCCTTAAGAACTAGTAAGTTTATTTGGTTGTTTTAGAATGCATTAATTGTAAACAATGCTGTCCATGGGAAATTTTTGGCTCAAAGATGAACCGGACGGATTGTCACATTTCACAGTTAAATAAATGGAAACATAAACTCAAACATAGAATTCGTTATAAAGCTGTAATAATTGCAATCCTGGAATAATGACAATACATATTCTGATGTAGGTTCTTAGATAAGTGTGTATACCAAAAACCTAACGATTGTTAATAATACTGTGTGAGTTCGCATAAATTTTGTGTGAGATTCTGTGTAAAAGTTTTTGAAATTTTTTTGTTTGATGATTTTGATACAACCACGTAATACTCCAGAAATTTGAAAAGTCTCCAATTTAAAATTTTGCATAGAATATACAGAAACTAATTCTACTCTAACAGGCTAATAAATATGATTTTAAAAAATGGGTTTGTAGATAAGAATAAAAATATATCGTGTATGACATGTTTAAAATAAGAAATCTTGATTAAAGAAGGCAAATGACAATTACACACTACGAACATCTGCAAGCATTAAATAATCGAAACAACGTGAAAATTAACATGATTCCGTAAAATAAGGACAAAATGTGAAATGTTATAACATACTATTTAAATAAATGTAGCCAAAAAGTACATAGTTACACAACCCCGAGTGTTGACACTCGTGAGCGTGTTATTTTATCGATTTTCTCAAGTTTCTGCACGGCCTACATTTCCACCTACATGCAAAGAAATTTTTTCGAAGCACATGTATCAGGAAAAAATTGCTTTTAGAACGACATATTTAACTTTTCATTGTACATGTTTACATTAATATTTTTTAAAAGCAAATTAAAAAACTAAATATATGATAAAATAGAATCAATAAATAAATAAAGTTGTGTTTGTTAACATTAGAATTTCTATCATGCAGTAATGCAAAAATTAAGAATTCATTACATGGTTTAGAAAGCATTACATTGGCATATTGGACTTGTTTTCTAGGAAGAGACAGTAAGGACAAAATTTTAAATAAGTTTACAGCATTTATACAGAAGAATTAAGTTCTTGAAAGATTTTGAAATATTTTTGATAATCATAAACAAGTTAAAAAAAAATTGAAAAAATCTAAATCGTAAATTTAGACAATATTAGACCAGTTATTTCTTTGAAACTATGACCAACAATGCATTTAAACACAAGACTAAACTCTTAACTTATTCTACGTTCAACACTGAACCAAAATGTAAATATCTGTCCTGATGTAAGCCGTAAAATATTTTTAAAATCTATTCATTTGTATTAACAATAGCAAAATGCCGCGAAATCACGATAATGACGTCATGTCAAACATACGTCATTGAATTCTACGTCATGAACGCAGAACATGAATGGGCCAATATATTGGCCTGTGGCACTATTAAGGGTGTTTTTGATGGGCCAATCTATCGGCCCATGGCACAGAGGTGGTTAATATATCAAAAGTTCTAACAACAGGTTACATCCAAGGCTGATGCATGTAAAAACACTTCTGAGAGTTGTAAAGCTTTTATTCTTGCGCCCCAGATAGAAATTTCCATACAAAGAGCAGTGCAAGATATTTTAATCTTGCACCCCCTGTACAAGAAAGCTTACACGCTCTTTTTCCTGCGAAGATTTATCAATGAAATCAGAGGTGTATCGATACTTTGAGAACCGCTTTAAACCCAAGAATCTCCCATACCTTCACACAAACAAATAAATGGAACAGGTAATACTACAGTTTAAATCTAAAATGTAATTTTAAAAAAATTGCAAGAAATAGAATCAATCACTACTTATGGTGTTTGATAGGGAAATCTCAACCAGAGTTCTAATATATATCTGGTCCAGAACTCTGCAAACCTCGTTCTGGACCAGATATATTAGAACTCTGGTTGAGATTTCCCTATCAGGCACCACAAGTAGTGATAGATTCTTTTAATCAATATATAACATGAAAAAGAAAAAATATAAGGTCGAATTAGGAATAAAAAATATCAGTAAAAATATCAGTAAGATTGAATTAAACAAAAGGCCCATTGGCCTTAACGCTCACCTGAAGATATGTCCAATATCGTTTGCAAAGTGCAATAGACAATATATTAAGTACAGAAACTTTAAAAGTTTTCTCAAGTTAAGAACTCCCACAAAACTTAATCAGAAATATATCCACTCACTTTTCATTTATAAGTAGCTTATAAAATATGCATGAAGTAACTGTAGTGCAATCATTAATCAGTTTCAGTATAATTATGCAGCTATGTCCTTGACCTTTGAACATATATGACTTCAAACCAAATATGATTGTCATGTCAATACTTACAATATTCTAACATACATGCCTATGCATGAAATTAATAGCTTTCAAGATAATTAATAATTTTAGTATTCCTATGTTGATATGACCTTGACCTTTGAACATATAATCTTGAACCCTATATCGAAATGACCGTCATGTCAATACCTACAATATTCTAATATACATGCCTATACAAAAAAGTAATAGTTTTCAAGACAATTAGCAATTTTAAGTCTTCTTTTGCAGCTGTGACCTTGACCTTTCAACATATGACCTTGATCCATATATCAAAATGATTGTCATGTCAATACCTACAATAGTCTAATATACATGCCTATACAAAAAGTATATAGTTTTCAAGATAATTAGCAATTTAAGTCTTCTTCTGCAGCTGTGACCTTGACCTTTCAACATATGGCATTGAACCATATATCAAAATGATTGTCATGTCAATACCTACAATATTCTAATATACATGCCTATACAAAAAGTTGATAGTTTTCAAGATAAAGTGACAAATATATAATTTTTAGCAATTTCCCCACTCAGTGCCTTACAATTTACCCATTTTGAGCCCCATGGCTACCATTTGTGCAAATCTGAAAAAAGATGACCTAAGGATGTCATAAATGAAATAGCTAAGGTATATCTCTTGTAGATTCAGAGGAGAAGATTTTCAAAGTTTTTCACTATTTCCCCCTTATGGGGCCCTAAGGGGAAATAACTCCTTCATTTGTGCAAATATCTGAAAGGGCTTCACCCAGGCATGATGGTTACCAAGTTTCATTAAATTTGGCCCTGTGGAGGAGAAGATTAAAATGTAAAAAGTTTATGCATAACGCACAACGGACGAAGCATTACGCACGACGGACGGAGATGGATAGCAATAGCTCATCTGAGCTTTCAGCTCAGGTGAGCTAAAAACACTGACCTAACCAAATTCTATTTTTAAATTTAAGAAATCTTCTCTGAATTCTTCTGTAAATACAGCAGATTTTGGAAAAAAGCTGAAATTTAATGACTTCAATGGTCCAATTGGGCCTCAGCCAAGATTACATCAGGGTATTTTAAGGTTAATAAAGGTCAAATTAATTAATATGCAAATCACATTTCCTTACTACATGGTGTTGAATTTAAAAGAAATTCATGTCCAAAGATGCAATAGATATATTTATTTTATTTAAATTTATTTATTTATTGGAATAACATCTTACATAAAAGTACATAGTACATATGTTACAATAGTGTTCTCCATCAACATAAAGAAATACAAAACCAACTGTTTCTTAGTTCCATAGCATGTTTCAAGCAAGAAGATATATGGATCATATCTTCATAACTTTGTGGGTTCAAAACGTCAGCAGTTAACATAATACTATTTGTAAAAGGGTTATTCTTAATATTATTCACTATATATTTCTGACATAAATGTATATATTTATAACAAAATAGTATGAAGTGATTTTTGTCCTCAACTGAATTTGAACAAAATTTACAGAGTCTTTTTGAACGTTCAATCTTGGTATATCTACCAGTCTCTATATGTAAAGAGTGAGCACTTATAACAATATAATAATAATAACTTTATTTGCATAAAGTATACAAATAATACTTATAGCACAGAAACAATTACATGCATATGTCACATGACAAGACATTATAATAGTCGAAATAATATGAATAATAATGAACATTTGCCAATTGACTTAATCTAAATTTTGTAATCAACATCCTCTCTTGTTTTGGTAAAGGTATATCTAAATAATATCGGACTTGAAAATTATTAAAAATAAAACTATAGAGAAATAGTTTTCCTTCACCAGTTACTTTTATATTTTCAAACATGAGCTTTATTTTATTGATATAAAAATTTCTTAATTCTTCTCTAAATGTGACTAAATCAGCTGAGATTAATTTTGGAATTTTGATTTGTTTTAAGAAATGTTGTAGACCACCAAACCATGAAGTAAAACCCTCTGAAAATAAACCTTTGTCACTTTGGAAAATATGGTATAGAAGTCTGTCCTGTGGTATATCACATAAACGTTTGTAGTATTTAAACATACTATACAATATATCTAAGAGTAATGGTAATCTACCCAATTCAAACTTACAACCTAGGTTAGAAGTTCAAGAGCTTCTAACCTAGTTTGCAAACCATGACTAGTATCTGAAAAAAGCAATAAATCATCAGCATATAACACAAATAGTTAATGTTAAAATTGCCCATTGTAATGGGTGAAAAAATACTTTTGTTTAAGATAACATCTATATCATTAATAAAGATGTTGAAAAGTGTTGGACTCGGGCAATCATCTTGTTTCATACCTTTTGAAGATGATGTCACCTCACCAATTGAATAGATATAGTTTACAGAAGTTTTGATTTTGATTTTTTTTTTAATTAGAAAAATGTAGGAAAGAGCCATAAGTTAATAATTGAGTGTTATCATTGTTCGGATTTTTCAAGGGGTGATAATCATGAATATTCAAATCATGACAACATATATCTTTTATGGTAAACTAAGAAGGTGCACAAGGGATATTTTGGACATGGTGAATTTGTTATCTTGTTGAAAACATTAAAAAATTGTTATATGCACAGAATTAAAGAAACTTTTTGAACAAGTCTGGTTATTTTTCCTAATTAGGTCAGTAAATTTTACATGGATTTTTTTTTTATATTTTTGAATGATTTTGTTTAAATATGGAATTTTGTTCTCCAAATATGCATATGACAAACAATTATGGACCGATAGTAGATATCCTGACTTATAAATAAACTATGACATCCCCCCACATGATCATCCACTTTATTACACACTGCATATTGTTAATTAACGGATTGAAATAGAAGTTTTCTGTTACCTTAGAAACCAATCAGCCCCCCCTCCCCCCATTTATCTCCTTTTTTTCAATGTCGGAGAGATAAATACTAGTTTATTATACATATTTCATCGGGTGGATCAAAAAACGAAAACATATCCCCAATTATGAATTAGATCTAAATAAAATTAAAGTTATACTTTATGGATTTATTGATTTTTACCTTTTTCCGATTCCAGAAGTACTATCCATCTGACATCATTCTCGCATTCCTCTACGTATCTGTAGAATTGTTTCCATTTTTCACCTAATGTCGACAAACTATTTCGTATATCGTCTAACTCAATTACTTCATTAACAGATTTCAACAAAATACATCTTTTACTCAATTCGTCTCGAACAGCCATCGTTTAATCAGTGCCTCTTTATACGCCATTCAAGAACTTTTAAAACTGTAACGTCACCTGGGTTTTCCTACTTTCGGTTTCGTTTTCCTGAAATTATGCTGAATATGTACATCTGTATCCTGCATACAAAGAAGATAATTAAAATTTCCTGCATCAAATGGAAATAAATGTAGATTCTTTTAGTAGTTAACGGATACTTTTAGAACGCGTCTCTGGCGGATAACAAGATTATTCTACATTGTGATTTTCAGAAAATCGGCTTCCATTTTATAAAAATCTCATATATATGTGTGTGTGTGTGTGTGTGTGTGTGTGTGTGTGTGTGTGTGTTATTTTACACCATTATCCGTTGTCAGGTCATTCGTAGAACTGAGGACAAATTTTCGTGCTCTACAGATCATGATATGTACATTTATCATCTTGGTTATTTTAAATTAGGTAAAGGCTGTGTTTCATAAGGAACATTTTGTTTATTTTATTTTATTTTATTTTATTTTATTTTATTTTATTTTATTTTATTATTTTATTTTATTTTATTTTATTTATTTATTTTATTTTATTTTATTTTATTTATTTATTTTATTTTATTTTATTTTATTTATTTTATTATATTATATTATATTATATTATATTATATTATATTATATTATATTATATTATATTATATTATATTATATTATATTATATTATATTTTATTTTATTTTATTTTATTTTATTTTATTTTATTATTTTATTTTATTTTATTTTATTTTATTTTATTTTATTTTATTTTATTATTTTATTTTATTTTATTTTATTTTATTTTATTTTATTTTATTTTATTTTATTTTATTAAATTATATTTTATTGAGATATTTTGAAGAATAAAATCAGCTCTTGAATTCAAAGCGAACAGGTAATAAGGAATGAATGAATATTATTAAGATCAAAAGTTAACGTTGTGCAAACAAAAACATTTTTTTGCTGATTTTCTTTTACTCGTGGAAACCATTAGATCTATCCAGGAAACAGCAAGAACGCGTGCCGATGTGTTATTTTATCAATTCAAAATAAACGGTTTTAGCTTTTGTTTTACTGTTGTTACTCAATGGGATCTTTGATCGTTTTTTTTTTCACCTGTAATTAGTTTCAAACATAGGTAACCGCGTGAGATATGAGTGATTAAAGTTCAAACAGATAATACAGCAAGCTGACGCGATCGCTCAACTGGCTTCGGTAGCTAGTCATGTGATTAGCGTAAGCCAATTGACGTTCATGATGACAGTAAAATCTGATTTGTGGGCGGGAACATATTTTCCTGTTAACGAATGAAATTATGGAAATGCACAAGCGCCAAAATGTGAAACCACGATAAAAAGTATATTCTTCAAGTGAAGAAGACATAAACACAAAAAAGTGTATCAAGACTGGATAAGCAACAAAGTCATACGGAGAAAAATACCAACGTTGTCTACGTTATCAAGCCATATAGATTTTACATCAGGTATTTTTCATTATAACTAAGAAATACTGCGAAAATTTTAATTGATAATGATCAACTACAGAAGAATTACGGCTAACTACAGAAAATAATTTGTTTAATTTTTTAAATTAAAAAAATGTCGAACAAGTGTATTATTCTTATTTGATTTTATTTTTACATTGCAAAATGTTTTTAAAAACGGTGAATGTTAAACATGTTTTTTTTATTTATTTCAGAATGAATGTAAACCATGTTGAGACTCCAAGATACCGACAGTTCATGCCAGGTCAACTAGAACTGAATAACATCAATTCATCATACCCATCAACACATGTGACAGAATCTGCATCGTAAGTAACAGTAATGTTTTTTGTCGAAAAAAGGAAACTCCGTTTCATGAGATTTTTTTAATTTGAAGTTGTATGAACTTGTTTGAATCTAGGCTAGTATAATACTTAATATAATGTAACAGAACAATGTAACGGGGTCCGTTTTTAATGTCGCTGTAATAAATAATAAAAAATAAATAATTAATTGAATAATTTTTAAAAATATTCAACTGGAATGGTGTACATCTGTCCCATTCATTGAATCTCTTTCAATAATAACTCTACATAAATGTTTTTATAATTTATTTTTTCCAAATATTCTAACAACATTTTTGCGTTGATATCTTCATGTGTAAAAACACTAAAATATGCTTTAATCACTAAAGAAGGAATTATAGAATTATTTGTGAAATGTTGTTGTTGATATGTTAAGCTGACAGTAATATTTTAACACCACTCCGTTATTATCAGATGTTATCTATTATGTAAACTGTATGTCAAAAATAATACATGTTAGGAAAGATAATATAATTAATTTAAAAAAAAAAAAAAAAAAAAAAAAAAAATTAAATAATTGCAAAAATTTAAAATTTTATAAGTCAGACTTTAAATTTTCTTTTCTATATACTATTTCTGTCTTTCTCCAATTTAACCATGCTTAAACTTACTTATTTCTGCTTTGGCCTCCTTTACATTCCGTATTTGACCAATACAATATCTTATTGACAATATAATTTTTACTATGTTGAACACTTTTTTCAATGTTCATCTTTTCAATAATATAAATACTATTTTTAGTTTTTATAATTTTGTTATTTGTATTTTGTATCCTACATTGTTGTTTACCTATTTCGTACACTTGATGCATTTAAATTTGCACTGTATAAATTAACTGTTGTTGTAAGAAAAACAGGGAATCCTTATAAGAATTATGAAAATTTAAATTTTACCAAATAGGCATGTCCTAAGTGTGTCAAATACCTAGTGATCTTGGGTATGAAACATACTGACTCTCAATGCCTAGGGATAACCCAGCTCTTGTTTCTTGGTTACCCAAAAACTGACCATGTTTCAATAAAACACAACTACACTCAATCTAATGGTGATATTAAGAACAGAACAAATTTTCTTAATATTTATACATTACTAGTTGTAATGGTTAGTGTAACATTATCCAGATGGATCCACAATATTTAATGTAAGGATATGTAATGCATTTGCAACTAGTTTGGAACATAATTTTTTAATATTTGTAAATTTCCTGTTTCTCTTATTTCTTCTTATTATAAGAAGTCACCTCGTCCTGTCTTCTGACCCTGTCATGGGTGTGATATAAGCATATCATAAAATACAAAACAAGCTATATTAAAGAGTTAGGGCAAAAAGAACCAATTTCATAAGTTATCCTATATATTGCTTTTCATATAATCTTATTCATTCTTTGTTTTGTTTTCAGCTATTCAACCATGGGAAACAATGCCAGCTAATGCATGCTTTTATATAGCATCACCATCTCCATCATACATGTCACCAACCTATCCCATAATGCAACAAAAACAGGTTTTTTCTTTTGACCAGAGTTACAATGGTACTCCAAAAGCTTCATGGCATTCACCTCAGATGAGAGCTACAATCTACCAAACACAGAATATCAACAATTACAACATCCAATGGACTTCCAGCTTACAAAATCAGCAAATATCATCAGTTCATCAACAGCCTGCTCATCGAAAATGTTTCATCATCCACATCTTTACCAACACCACCACCATCAAGTTATTCAACACCAATAGAAGAGTTTAACCATTCAATTCGCCAGCGCCAACCATTTACTGCAAAGAACAATATGACTAGTTATGACAGTAGAAACAAGCTTCGGTCAGAAATATTCGACAGAATTCTTGGTTCGTTTCCAAAATTACAACGCATGATGGCCCACAGCAACCAGCGTGTCAAATGTGAAGAACCAGAGAAGTTAAGCCCCTGTATGTATAGTAATTTTCCATCTAGAAATAGTTTGGCTAGTGATATTATGGATGAAGAGAATGATATGGGTTACTCCAGTTTTACTGATGTTTCACCTTTAAACTCGACTATCAATAGTCCATTGACTGATCATGAAGAATCTTCATCTTTAAATCAGATTCTGGAAGATGTTTTGAACTGTGTTGATGACTTGAGAGATTTGAAGGATTTAGTAAGTGATATTGATGAAAGGTCATGTGATCGTACTGTACCAGCTGTTAGCAAGGCTTCAGTGACTGTAAAACCCAAAAAGAAGACTATCTCTATCAGTGACAATTCACTTCAAAAATTTCAGTGTAACCAGTGTGACAAGTACTTTGCAACTCGTGCCAATCTCAATCTTCATGTTCGTAGTCACAATGGTGATCGTCCACACAAGTGTCATTACTGTGGAAAAAGTTTTACCCAGAAATCAACACTTCGTACTCATGTAAGGATCCATACTGGAGAACGCCCATATCAATGCAAGGAGTGTCCAAAAGCATTCAGCGATTATTCAACATTTACCAAACATTGTCGAACCCACACTGGGGAACGTCCATACTCCTGTTCTGTTTGTGGAAAAGGTTTTGCACAGTCTGGGAATATGATTCGACATAGGCAGATGCATTTTAAGAATGACTCTTAAATAGACTTGTGTGACATTTCAGAATGCTGGATATTTTTCAACAGTGTAACTGTAAAGATCTTAAGTGATTTTAAATGTCAACCTATAATGAGCATAACAACTTATTTATTACTTAATTTGACTTTTTATAATACTTTTCAAAAAATTGTACAATTAAAATAAATAATGTTTTCCTAAGATAGTTCCAGTTTGACAAGTAGTGTACTACTTATGCGTATTTATTTGTATGTTGAGTGCTATGTAATGTAAAAATTGTGTAACTATGTAAATATTGAAGCTATGTTAATATTGTACATTTTATAAAATTAATTATGATGTGTATAAAAACTTAATATACATAAGATATACATATTGTTGTATTGTTTTTATAAGGTCTTCTTGTCTAAATCTAGAGTCAGTTATATAGTTATTATTAGTAATACATGATCTTAACATGTGACAATTTCATAATATGAATATCAATCATAATACTCAATTATTAAGCAGCTTCTTTTTCTAACATTATGAAAGTTTTGCAAACATGGATGGGAAAAAAATTCATATAAGTTTACATTTTTTAAATTTTCTGGGTTGTATGTTGTTGAGGCTGGGGGCCATTAAATAGTAATTAGGAAATAAGTTGAATATTATGTACTTGGCAGACACCAAGAAATATGAAACAATAAAGTGGATACTTGAACTGATAAATTACCTGTAAACTGAATACTTGTACTGATAAATTGCCTGTAAACTGGATACTTGTTTGATAAATAACCTCTGAAGTTTGCTTAGGGTAATGCGGAGAGAGAGTTCTTTAGCGCACCAAGACTATAACTGGATACATTAATTGATTTATTACCTATAAACTGGATACATGTACTGATTAGTTAATGAAACACTGGACAAATGTACTGAATAGGTACCTGTAAACTGGATACATGTACTGATAAATTATCTGTGAACTGCATACAAGTGTACATGTACATGTACTGCCAAATACCAAAGAATTGACTAAAGAAATAAAAACAATAAACTTGATACTTGAACTGATAAATTACCTGTAAACTGGATACTTGAACTGATAAATTACCTGTAAACTGGATACTTGTATTGATGCATGAATTGATTTATTACCTATGAACTAGATACATGTACTGATAAATTGTCCTGTGAACTAGATACATGTACTGATAAATTGTCTGTAAACTGGATATATGTACTGATAAATTATCTGTAAACTAGATAAATGTACTGATAAATTATCTGTAATTTGGATAAATGTGCTGATAAATTATCTGTAAACTGGATATATGTACTGATAAATTATCTGTGAACTGGATAAATTTACTGATAAATTATCTGTAATTTGGAAAAATGTGCTGATAAATTATCTGTGAACTGGATAAATGTACTGATAAATTATCTGTAAACTGGATACTTGTATCGATGCATGAATTGATTTATTAATTGTTTAAAACTAAGGGTTGTTCCCTCATGCAAACAATTCCTTAGCTGGATTTGAATTTATATAATTTTAGAACCTCAGATTCATTAATTTCAAACTGTTTGGCTTATGTTTTTTATTATCAAATTTTTCGGTCTTAGTGTCACTAATTATTTGTAAACTGGATAAATGAACTGATAAATTATCTGAAAACTGGATACATGTACTGATGAATTATCTGTGAACTGCATACAAGTGTACATGTACATGTACTGCCAAACACCAAAGAATTGACTAAAGAAATAAGAAACCATAAACTGGATACTTGAACCCATAAATTACCTGTAAAGATGCATGAATTGATTTATTACCTATAAATTGGATATTACTGAAATTATCTGTAAACTGGATACATGTACTGATAAATTATCTGTAAACTGGATAAATGTACTGATAAATTATCTGTAAACTGGATACATGTACTGATGAATTATCTGTGAACTGCATACAAGTGTACATGTACATGTACTGCCAAACACCAAAGAATTGACTAAAGAAATAAGAAACAATAAACTGGATACTTGAACCGATAAATTACCTGTAAACTGGATACTTGTATCGATGCATGAATTGATTTATTACCTATAAACTGGATATTACTGAAATTATCTGTGAACTAGATACATGTACTGATAAATTGTCTGTAAACTGGATACATGTACTGATAAATTATCTGTAAACTGGATAAATGTACTGATAAATAATCTGTAAACTGGATATATGTACTGATAAATAATCTGTAAACTGGACAAATGTACTGATAAATTGTCTGTAAACTGGATTCATGAATTGATTTATTAATTGTTTAAAACTAAGGGTTGTTCCCTCATGCAAAGCATTCCTTAGCTGGATTTGGATTTATATAATTTTGGAACCTCAGATTCATTAATTTCAAACTGTTTGGCTTATGTTTTTTATTATCAAATTTTTCGGTCTTAGTGTCACTGATTTCCGAAATGTGCACATCTGGCACATCAAAATTCAACTGGTATTTGTGTTATATATTTACCTATAAACTGGATATTACTGAAAATATCTGTGAACTAGATACATGTACTGATAAATTGTCTGTAAACTGGATACATGTACTGATAAATTATCTGTAAACTGGATACATGTACTGATAAATTATCTGTAAACTGGATACATGTACTGATAAATTATCTGTAAACTGGATACATGTACTGATAAATTATCTGTAACTGCATACAAGTGTACATGTACATGTACTGCCAAACACCAAAGAATTGACTAAAGAAATAAGAAACCATAAACTGGATACTTGAACCGATAAATTACCTGTAAACTGGATACTTGTATCGATGCATGAATTGATTTATTACCTATAAACTGGATATTACTGAAATTATCTGTGAACTAGATACATGTACTGATAAATTATCGGTAAACTGGATAAATGTACTGATAAATAATCTGTAAACTGGATATATGTACTGATAAATTATCTGTAAACTGGATACATGTACTGATAAATTATCTGTGAACTGGATACATGTGTACATGTACATGTACTGCCAAACACCAAAGAATTGACTAAATTGAATAAGAATAAAGAATTGATAAAGCACCTGTAAACTTGATACAAGTACTGATTGATTACCTGTAAACGAGTATACTGATGAATTACATGTAAATTGATATTGGAAAAGTAGCATGTGTACTTCGAGAGTAGTCTTTATTTTAAGACTAGGACCACAGTGGCTTGGTTGTCTGAAGCTTTTATTTTCAAACAGGCACCCAAGCCCAAAACCTACACTGGACAAACCTAAGTGTAAAAAGTCTCTGTTGATTGCTGAGCATCAGTGAATTCCCAAAACCATCTGAATCTTGACTGGGACATAAATTCTATTACCCCAAGTGTACATGATAATTTGAGTTATATAAAGGATGCCACAAATCAATTGTCATAAGTTAAAAGAGAACTCATTTCTGCTTTGGAACACCTTGTCTTCCTGGTGATTATACATAATGTGTTTAACCACATATGCACCTAGTCTACGACTAATCATATCAAAATGGTTTTTAGCAGTCTGATGATAATTAATCATAGTTGAACCCATACATAAATAAAAAATAGTACAGTTGTTGACTTTGAACAAGATTGCATTATTATTTATTGTGAGAAATATCAAAATTTTTATTCTTATGTCTTAGTAATTATTGATTCAGAAATTCATTAAATATCTGCTATATGTACAAGTTCTGAATATATTGCATATTTTTCATTACTTTCAGAGATATTCTGAAAAAAAGGTCCAATTAAAACAAATACACATGAATAGAAACATTGTCAAATGATATCAGTCTGATCACTTGCTGTAACTGATGTAAACTCGAGTACTTTCATATTTAATTTCAATGTTCATACAAGTTCAAAGATTTTAAACATGATCTAGAGGCCTAGAAACATGCACCTATTCTTATTTTTATGTTGAGTGCATGTGAATCTTGTCATGTAATATGAAAACATATAAAAAGACATGAAAGAAAAAAAATTCTTAACTATGATTTATTGACAACTTTAAATAACAAAAAATGAAAGATATCATATTAAAGATATTTAATAATCAACAATACTTAATAATAACAATACATGTATAGAACATAATAAAGGGATTGCATTTAATCTCTATACCTTGACCAGTAATTAAATTTATTTTTTGCCAAAATATTATTTCCACAAGATATAAATTAAATAATTTAACAATATACATACTTTTGATGTTATTTTGGAAAATCATGACAAATAAATTTTCTACAACCAGGTTTATATGTAGTTTTGCCAATTCTAATGGCCAGTTGCGTACCTCTGGTTTAAATTGATCTCAGGATTAAGTACAGCTCACATTTTTATTTGGGTTGCACACCTGTGTAAATCACATGAGCTGAGTTCAAATTCCCAGGTAAATCCAAACCTGGTGATCAGCAGGTTTAAGTCGAGATCATCTGTGAATATGGAAGATTATTTTGATGAAATTGATATGATTCAACTAGTTGAAAGGCTGATAAGAATAGAATTGGTAATCAGAGATAGAACTGATCCGATTCTGTCTATTCAGAGTTCAGAAGTCAACTGTATCAAGATTAATTCAAAAAGTAACATTTTCTATTGGATCCTTATATAAACATTATATCAGTTTCCCATCAGGAAATCAATTATAAGAGGTACAGCGGGGCTACATGCAAATGAGTAGAATCTCAGGGGTCGTTGCCTGTTGACTGTACCCACATCCTGGGCAATATTATGGCCTGGCAGGGACACTGCTGAACTTTATCGCAATAGAAAAGGATTCTTTTCAAACATGTACAAACCATATGTGATCAAGAGCTGATGCTGTTGATTTGTTGCGGTAACATCTCGTGTATACCACCACCCGTTTCTTTTGTTCTCTCCTCTCCTTTGCTACAATAGATTTTGCCCTGGCTTTTTTTTCCAATAAGATTTCAATTAGTTAAGTGTTCTATTAAATACCCCATGCCTTGATTGAACTCGCTGCATAAAGCAGACCATTCGTCGTTCTTTTTACATACGCTTTTACCGTCATTTTGTTTGTTCTCTAAAATATTTTTTCCTTTTTTTCTACAATTCTACTAAGATTTCTTTCTCTAATTCCGTAAAATTTGGAGATTTTGTTTTTGAAGTCATTTTTCAAACGTGTTACACATGTAATCTGAGCTCAGTTTACGTAAGAAGGAATTACTTTTCAGGTGTGCAACCCAACTACCTGAGTATGGGTTAACTCAAGTTTAAATCTGGATTACTTGATCTCGAGATCAACTGGTAAGCTAGGACATACGTAAGCTAAAGGTACACAACCGGCCATTAGTGTTTATTACACTGTACAATGATGAACATCAATGAATGACAAACCCTGTTAAAATGAAATCCAGAAATTACAATATTGTGTTGTCATTCTTAAACCTAGCCATTCTTATCATTTTATGCCTAGGCATTCAAATTTTTTTATTCCTATAGGCATCCACATCATTTTATGCCTAGGCATTAACACCATCTTATGCCTAGGCATTCATTCTCATCTAGGTAATCTCATCATCTTAGGCCCAGAGATTCTCACCATTTTACACCTAGTCATTCTAATCATTAATCATTTCAAGTTTAGCATTACAACATTTAACATGATAAGCCAAAACATAAAAAATTGCTATCAGTTGTAATTAATATATATACCATGTCACCTTCATCTTTATGCAAGGTTTAAATGATTTATGTTACTGTATTGTAGATACTGGAACAAAAATTCATCATTTAATTTAGATATTTCACTTGGGTTATGAGATGGAATGTAAACACTAGACGTAAAAGATGACTGACTCTGTTTAATGCACAACATACAAAATTATACAGTTCCCAATTACTGAACATCAAACTGTTGTCTTAAGAGAGATGCTGGAAAACCCCTCTGACCAGATGCCAACTTGGTCTGTTAAAAATGTTTTGGCCATTTTTCACAATTTGAAGTCACCATTCTCTCCTAATAAAGCCATTACTTAAAAGACCACAAAGTTTTACTGCTACAAAAAAGAAATCAGTTTTCTCACTTCCTTATTTATGAAAATAAAATATTCACTTCTTTTAGAAACTGTTCACCTTTTCCTCCAGCTTTACCACAGTAACACTCTGCAGCTTGTTTATGTCCAATATTTGCTAACAGTCTGGCATATTCCAGAAAAATAGCTTCAACAATACCAACTGAAAAAATAAGATGATGCAATATTCAATTGGATACTTAGTATAATAGTAAAGCAAACATAGCAATTTAGAAAAAATTTAATTTCTATTTTGATTATATGCAGCAGTTGTTGCTGGTAGTGTTATACAAACCAATGACAAGAAGGGGGGAGGATCTGATTTAGTCTCACTAGAAAGACCAGATTATGGAATTTGACCAAGCTGGAGATTAAACAAACCACCAACCAGTTACAGAACAAGAGGACCATGAAGGCCCTGGACGTGCACATGAAAATGATATACACTCAGCTTGATTTTTGGCAAACTGTAACTTCTATTTGTAAAATTTTTTTTTCCTATATTTCCAGCTAGTGACCTACTTATTGACCCAACATGACCCATATACAAACTTGAGCTAGCTTTTGTCAGGAGGATCATTCTGAGCCAGTTTGATGAAAATTGGTCTAAAATTGACCCCTCATATGTGTTAACAAGGTTTTTATATAATTTGACCTAGTGAACTAGTTATTGAACCAACATAGCCTATATACGCACTTGAGCAAGCTTTTGTCAAGAAAAGCATTCTGACTAAGTTTGATGAAGATTGGATGAAAATTGGGGCCTCAGGAGTGCTAACAAGGTTTCTATATAATTTGACCTAGTGACCTACTTATTGACCCAACATGGCCAATATACAAACTTGAGCAAGCTTTTGTCAAGAAAATCATTCTGACTAAGTTTGATGAAGATTGGACTAAAATTTGGGCTTCAGGAGTGTTAACAAGGTTTTTCTACAATTTGACCTAGTGACCTACTTAGACCCAACATGAAACATACCAAGTTGAGCTAGCTTTTCTCAAGAAGATCATTCTGACTAAGTTTGATGAAGAATGGACTAAAATTGGGGCCTCAGGAGTGCTAACAAGGTTTCTATATAATTTGACCTAGTGACCTACTAATTGACCCAACATGGCCCATATACGAACTTGAGCTAATTTTTGTCAAGAGGATCATTCTGACTAAGTTTGATGAAGGTTGGACTAAAATTAGGGCCTCAGGAGTGTTAACAAGGTTTTTCTACAATTTGACCTAGTGACCTACTTACTGATCTAACATAGCCCATATACGAACTTGAGATGCTTTTGTCAAGATGATCATTCTAACAATGTTTGATGAAGATTGGACTAAAATTGGGGCCTCAGGAGTGTTAACAAGGTTTTCTTACAATTTGACCTAGTGACGTACTTATTGACCCAACATGGCCCATATATGAACTTGAGCTAGCTTTTGTCAAGATGATCATTCTGGGAAAGTTTGATTAAAATTGCACTCAAATTGTGTGTGTTAACAATCAAAACTTGACGCTCAGGTGAGCTAAAAGTCAATAAAAGAGTCATGTTAGTGTTGTTTATGCAAGCTCATGCAAATGTCAAGTCAAGGAGGGACAATATTTTACAGTATCAGTTCAATAAGTTCAATAACCCTTTTATTATAAAGCAAAATATATTTCATTTGCTTTCCACTTGTATTTTATCTGAAAATACCATTTTTTGTCTCAAAATACACAAGTATTGTACTAGTTCTTATATATTGACCTCGGACTGGAACAAAGTTTGTATGCAAATACATGTATCGATATATATTGCACCCTAACACCTCAGAATTGATCATTTTATTTCTATGTGAAACATATACTGCCATATAATATAAGAGTTGTATATTATATAAAACATACCAGCATCTTTGTTAGATTCTAAGAGTCCAAATTCTGAACAAGCATCAGCAAAACAGGCTGCTCTGTTAAATTGTCTAGCACCATATAACATCTCCAACACTTTTGTGAACTGTCCTAAAGATAACATTACAAGCACTGCTTTACTCTGAAAATAGAACAGAACAGATAAATACACCTGTATATGTTACAGTAATTAATAAAACTGTTATTAAGCCAAGTGCATGAGAGAGAGAGAGAGAGAGAGAGAGAGAGAGAGAGAGAGAGAGAGAGAGAATCCTGAGATTAGTAGTATAAGCCAACCAGATTTGTATAATGTAAAATTTGTCATGTTTTGTATGTGTTTGTTGTCAAAAATTAATTATTTAAAAAAATCCACTAGTATCCATTATCTACCTTTTGATTCACATTGGTACTACATAAATGGTCAGTCCATCTCTTCATAACTTCACAACAATCAGAGTACTGTAAAGTTGCCTGTAAAAAAAGTTCAAATGTTAAATAATTCTGAATATTGAAATAAAAAAACCTCCTCTAAAGGTCACCATTTATTTTAATAAATTTAATTTAATAATTTAAAAATTTTAATTTAACCCCTCAAATATCCCTGAAACCATAAATGTATATCCACTGTAACTTTGACCATTAAGGTTTGAGGTAGAAAAAATCATGATTTTTTTAATCAATTTTCATTAAGAAACAATAACATGTTATGGCCTAGATACAACAGTAGTAATGAGACATGGGCATGACAAAAAAGCAGAATGAGTTTGTACCAAGACAAAAAGAGTATCAGTAAGTCTAAGACATCCTAAAGGGGTCTTTGGAAGCCCCAAATAAAACAGTAGCATTTTAAGCATGAATAGTACAATATCTTTTTTGAACACTGACAAATGTAAATGTATATCATCTAAACTTTAATACTACCATGATACAAGATTTTAGAAAAAAACTTTTGATAAAATTCTTAGAGTAATACAAAGTACAGTTAAAAATCTAAAATGAGATATTATTTAGTCTACAATACTGTAGTACTGGCTAAACTGCAATTACCTGTACTTATCATAGATAATGTTCTGAGTATTTATGAAGTCTTCATACTAACACATTTTAACCATCACACCTAGTGGTTACAGTTTGAGGTAGAATATATCATACTCACATCACACTTGGTGGTGACAGTTTGAGGTAGAATATATTGTACTCACATCACACTTGATGGTGACAGTTTGGGATAGAATATATCATACTCACATCACACCTGGTGGTGACAGTTTTAGGTAGAATATATCATACTCACATCACACCTAGTGGTGACATTTCGAGGTAGAATATATCATACTCACATCACACCTAGTGGTGACATTTTGAGGTAGAAAATATCATACTCACATCACATCAAACCTGGTGGTGACATTTTGAGGTAGAATATATCATACTCACATCAAACCTGGTGGTGAAATTTCGAGGTAGAATATATCATACTCACATCACACCTAGTGGTGACATTTCGAGGTAGAATATATCATACTCACATCACACCTGGTGGTGACATTTCGAGGTAGAATATATCATACTCACATCACACCTGGTGGTGACAATTTGGGGTAAAATATATCATACTCACATCACACCTGGTGTTGACATTTCGAGGTAGAATATTACATACTCACATAACACCTAGTGGTGACATTTTGAGGTAGAATATATCATACTCACATCATACCTGGTTGTGACAGTTTGGGGTAGAATATATCATACTCACATCACACCTAGTGGTGACATTATGAGGTAGAATATATCATACTAACATCACACTTGGTCGTGACAGTTTGGGGTAGAATTTTTCAAACTCACATCACACCTGGTGGTGAAAGTTTGAGGTAGAATATATCATACTCACATCACACCTGGTGGTGACAATTTGGAGTAGAATATATCATACTCACATCATACCTGGTAGTGAATGTTTGAAGTAGAATATATCATATTCACATCATACCTGGTGGTGACATTTCAAGGTAGAATATATCATACACATCACACCTAGTGGTGACATTTCAAGGTAGAATATATCATATTCACATCATACCTTGTGGTGACATTTCAAGGTAAAATATATCATACTCACATCACACCTGGTGGTGACATTTCAAGGTAAAATATATCATACTCACATCATACCTGGTTGTGACAGTTTGGGGTAGAATATATCATACTCACATCACACCTAGTGGTGACATTATGAGGTAGAATATATCATACTAACATCACACTTGGTCGTGACAGTTTGGGGTAGAATTTTTCAAACTCACATCACACCTGGTGGTGAAAGTTTGAGGTAGAAAATATCATACTCACATCACACCTGGTGGTGACAATTTGGGGTAGAATATATCATACTCACATCATACCTGGTGGAGAATGTTTTAAGTAGAATATATCATATTCCCATCTTACCTGGTGGTGACATTTCAAGGAAGAATATATCATACACACATCACACCTAGTGGTGACATTTCGAGGTAGAATATATCATATTCACATATCATACTCACATCATACCTGGTGGTGAAAGTTTGAAGTAGAATATATCATATTCACATCATACCTGGTGGTGACATTTCAAGGTAGAATATATCATACACACATCAAACCTAGTGGTGACATTTTGAGGTAGAATATATCATATTCACATCATACCTGGTGGTGACATTTCAAGGTAGAATATATCATACTCACATCACACCTGGTGGTGACAATTTGGGGTAGAATATATCATATTCACATCATACCTGGTGGTGAAAGTTTGAAGTAGAATATATTATATTTACATTATACCTGGTGGTAACAGTTTGAAGAAATGAAGTAGAATACATTTGTATATCATACTCACATCATACCTGGTGGTGACAATTTGGGGTAGAATATATCATACTCTTTTCTTTTATCTGTACTTCTGGTTGTTTTAATTAAATTAAACACTAACCTTGGCCAGCCAAACTGCTTGGTCCCAAGCCCCATATGTCTGCAGGTATCGACATGCATCCATTCCTTTATCAATCAAACACAACAACTGTACACCCTCTGAAATGATGTAAGAAAAAATATTTATAAATCAAAATGTGAGCTGACAAATCCTACCAAAAAACTTAATTTAAGATGAAGATATAGCAATTTTATTGATGTATGTGAAATTGTAAATATTATGAACTAAAGGCTCAGAAGGCTGAGCCTGTATCGCTCACCTGGGCCAGGTAATTTCCACACCAAAGATAAACATCAAGCCAAAAAATTGTAAATTGTTCTACTTTTTTTTCTCTAATCTGGTCCAGTTTTAACCAAATATGAAGTTGGCCATTATCATTCTTGTAGTAGGAGTTTACAATATTTTGACAATTCTAACCAGAATTTGAAGAAATAATCAAAGCTTTTTTTACAGTTTAAACCAGGGTTTTTGTTTTTTGTTTTGTTTTGTTTTTTTTTGTTTTTGTTTAAAAAACATGAAGATAAAAAGTGGCAGCAACTGGTGGAAAATTAAAAATCATTAACAGTCGATATTAGTTTGACAAAGTTTATAATTTGTTAAACAATATATGTTAAACCCTGTGCCAAAATATTAAATGTGCCATTTTGGTCAAAGGACCATCCATACATCATTCCTGTAAAGTTTGGTTCAATTGGCTTCAGTAGTTTCAGAGGAGATAGCCATATATGCTTTTCCCTTAAGGTCCAATGTCAAACTATGTCCTGTGCTGGTGGCCATGTTTTTTGGCTGATCTGGAAAATTTTAGCTATCTTAGAAAAGGACTATCCATACATCATTCCTGCAAAGTTTGATTCAATTTGCTTAGGCAGCTTCAGAGGAGATAGCCAATATATGCTTTTTCCCATAGGGTCTAATGTTAAACTATGTCCTGTGCTGGAAGCCATGTTTTTTGGTGGATCCGGAAAATTTGGGCTATCTTAATAAAGAACTATCCATACATTATTCCTGCAAACTTTGGTTCAATTTACTTAAGTAGCTTCAGAGGAGATAGCCAATATATGCTTTTCCCATAGGGTCCAATGTTAAACTACATGTATGTCCTGGGCTGGCAGCCATTTTTTTTTTGGTGGATCCAGAAAATTTCCGCAATCTGAGTAAAGGACCATTCATACATCATTCCTGTAAAGTTTGGTTCAATTGGCTTCAGTAGTTTCAGAGGAGATAGCCATATATGCTTTTCCCATAGGGTCCAATGTTAAACTATGTCCTGTGCTGGTGGCCATGTTTTTTTTTGGCAGATCCGTAAAATTTCAGCTATCTTAGTAAAGGACTATCCATACATCATTCCTGCAAAGTTTGATTCAATTTGATTACGTAGCTTCAGAGGAGATAGCCAATATATGCTTTTTCCCATAGGGTCCAATGTTAAACTATGTCCTGCGCTGGCAGCCATGTTTTTTGGTGGATCCGATAAATTTCAGCAATCTTAGTAAAGGACCATCCATACATCATTTCTGCAAAGTGTGGTTCAAATTGGTCCAGTGGTTTCAGAGGAGATGAATGTGAAAAATGTGAAAAGTTTACGGGTGGACGACGGACAACAATGGACGCAAGTGATGGCAAAAGCTCACCAAGGCCTGTGGCCAGGTGAGCTAAAAACTCTGGTTTGTTTTAAAAGGTATGAACAGATGATACATCATCTGCCATACAGCATATACCTAAGATAATGCTTTTTGGAGTCAGCAACTGTTGGCACGTTTTAAAATCATATAAAAAATGATACATAACAGATGATACAGATTCTAAATACATAATGAAGAAATCAATGTGCGAGTGATATACTGATCACTTACCTGCCAGTTTTCCATTAGCTATCAGATTTGTAGCCACTAGTTTTATTGTACTCTGTGAGACACCAGAGGATCTTATGCTGGCTACCAAGCAGGCTCTAAAATATACCACCAAGATATCAAAAGTCATTGATATACATTCATATACATGTAAAGTTCAGAAATTTGCTTAAAAAAGACCACTGATATTATTGAAAAATAACCACCATAGTTTTGTAGCATTTATAATCATTATGACTCAGTAAACAAACAATTACATGTACATATAATTTTTTTCTAAGATTGAATTTTTTTCAAAATCAATAGAAACCATAATCTACCTATCGAGCCATTTTTTGTGGCATATAGTATCAAGAACCAAATACACACCCCTGACTCTGATATAACAGTAAATTTGTTAATGAAGGATCAAGAATGGTCCTAAAAGATGTATACTCTTTCCTTGTAAACTAAATTTTAAAACAAGAGGCCCATGGGCCTTAACGCTCACCTGAAGATATGTCCAATATTGTTTGCAAAGTGTAATAGACAATATATTACGTACAAAAACTTTTAAAGTTTTCTCAAGTTAAGAACTCCCACAAAACTTAATCAGAAATATATCCACTCACATTTCATTCATAAGTAGCTTATATAATATGCATGAAATAACTGTAGTGCAATGAATAATTTCCAAATCATTAATCAATTTCAGTATACTAATGCAGTTATGTCCTTGATCTTTCAACATATATGACCTTGAACCATATATGATTGTCATGTCAATATCTATAATATTCTAAGATACATGCCTATGCATGAAATTAATAGCTTTTAAGATAATTAATAATCTTAGTAATTATGTTGATATGACCTTGACCTTTGAACATATAACCTTGAACCATATATCAAAATGATCGTTGTCGTAATACCTACCATATTCTAATATACATGCCTATACAAAAAGTTATTAGTTTTCAAGATATTTAGCAATTTAAGTCTTCTTTTGCAGCTGTGACCTTGACATTTCAACAAATGACCTTGAACCATATATCAAAATGATCATTGTCGCAATACCTACAATATTCTAATATACATGCCTATACAAAAAGTTATTAGTTTTTAAGATAATTAGCAATTTAAGTCTTCTTTTGCAGCTGTGAACTTGACCTTTAAACATATGACCTTGAACCATATATCAAAAGGAATGTCATGTCAATACCTACAATATGCTAATATACATGCCTATACAAAAAGTTAATAGTTTTCAAGATAATTAGCAATTTAAGTCTTCTTTTGCAGCTGTGAACTTGGCCTTACAACATATGACCTTGAATCATATATCAAAAGGAATGTCATGTCAATACCTACAATATTCTAATATACATGCCTATACAAAAAGTTAATAGTTTTCAAGATAATTAGCAACTTAAGTCTTCTTTTGCAGCTGTGACCTTGACCTTTCAACATATGACCTTGAACCATACATCAAAATGATCATCATGTCAATATCTACAACATTCTAATATACATGCCTATACAAAAAGTTAAAAGTTTTCAAGATATAGTGACAAATATATAATTTTTAGCAATTTCCCCACTCAGTGCCTTACAATTTCCCCATTTTGAGCCCCATGGCTACCATTTGTGCAAATCTGAAAATAGATGACCTAAGGATGTTATAAATGAAATAACTAAGGTATATCTCTTGTAGATTCAGAGGAGAAGATTTTCAAAGTTTTTCACTCTTTCCCTCTTATGGAGCCCCAAGGGGACATAACTCCTTCATTTGTGCAAATCTGAAAGGGCTTCACCCAGGCATGATGGTTACCAAGTTTCATTAAATTTGGACCAGTGGTTTTGGAGGAGAAGATTAAAATGTAAAAAGTTAACGCACGACGGACGGTGAACCATCGCAATAGCTCATCTGAGTTTTCAGCTCAGGTGAGCTAAAAATTACCATTTGACAATTTGATCTTCAAAGTATGATCTTGAACCAAGATCAATACAGACCACAAGACAGGCAGTGAGATCATTTGTAGAGTGCAGAGCAGGGATAAGAATTCCAAGACAGACAAAAAGGTATTTTTATATAACCATTCATAATTTGTTAAATGGCACCATTGAAATTCCAATAAGATGTTCTAACCTCAAACTATCTGTGTAATAACTATCATTATCTGGTTCTGTTTCTAATAGTAACTGTACTGCTCTGTCAGTCTGGCCCAACATGATGTAATTCTCAGCACATTTCTTGGTATGTTCGTAAGTGGCCCTTTTACTGTCATGTAATGCCACTCTATCCAACTCATACTTCTGTAAAACAAATATATTTTGTTTTCTAACAACAAAGAATTAAAAGATCGACCCCACTTTCAAACTTTTTTTGCCTCATCAAGTTATACATTTCACTTGGCCTTCAACAATAAGTGTTAGCCTACTACCATACTTCTTGGAATGGAGTGGTCAAAGAAAACAAGCTTTATACAGTGAAGACATTGGGGCAAAAGTACTGCAGAGAAATACTGAGTGTTATAATAAAAACTACATAGACAAATCAATATAATCCATGAAATGATGAAAAGAGAAGTGATGTACCAGTAAAGTTGCTTTATTTTTTTTCACTTATATTGAAAGATTCAGTTTCACAAATGGTGGAGAAATTGAGACTACTTTTAGAAAACTAAACATATCGAAAGCTGTTTACAAAATTATATGGGCCTGGTGGAGTAAGATCTTTTTTTTTTTTTCAATTAATGGGTTTCTGTGAAACACACTTGGTGCAGTATGCTGATATTTTGAACTTTTTTTTAAAAAAAAAAAAAGATCCAGAAAATATGTTTTTAGGGGTCATTCAATCCATACTTGAGCCACCAAGTTTTAAAGGTCATGGCTATGACTTTTATTATTACATCATATAAGACTTACCTGAAAACTGTGGCTATCACATACAGTGTCATAACATCTCTCTAAAGATGGGTCTTTAAATAACTCCTTGATGACTTCCTTTTGTGTTTCTCCATCTTCAGGATTGTCTAAAACCACCAGATCATTGGCTTCCTTGTAGCCTGGCAGTGGAGGGATATACATGTCACCCTTCTCATCATCCAGTAACAAATTACCACTGGCACTCTGTTAAATAAGGCAAACAAATTTTCAGTCTTTAATCTACTGTCAGTGGGACTATGCTTGTGACAGTGTAATTCAATACTTTTCATAGAATATCCAATGAACTTGAATAAATTTTCTATTGCTTTTTTTAGCCTTGCTTTAAGTAAAAATCAAGCAAATTCTCAATTACTATAGAGTGTACCTGTATGTTTACAAAAGAAATTGCTGCTGCTTTGTGAATTTTACAATTTAAGCATAGTGTTGTTTACAACACATTTAATGCCCTTGGTGATATGTTATGTTTTATGTGCTAAAGAAACATCATGATAGTCACTTCTGTGATGGTGATAAAAATGGAGTGACCAAAGAAACTATCAACATTTGGTAAGCAAACTTACAAACTTTCTTACACTAGGACCTGCACTAGTACACTTTGCATGTAGGATGTGAGAGGCACTATGATTCTTAAGCACACTTTAGACCACTTGGCCACCAAGGCCCTGTTCATGATGGGTTTCAATATAATAGCAGATAGCATACATTACCCTGTGCATTGGTTTTACTCTCTGAGATCTTAAATAATGTAATGCCACTGTCCAAAAATGAACCTCTGACTCATCTCCAAAAAGTCTGAAAAAAGATATAATTTTTAAACATGTACATGTGCATAAATATATACACACAGAGAATATAATCTTGATTCACATTTTGGCATTATAGAGGTTTGAAGATAAACTGAGACTTACATGTGTAAAGAAAAACAGAAAAGCAATAATCATAATGTTGTGAATTAAAGCTTCTGTCACAGTGATTAAAAGTAATAAAAGCACAAGCTACAGTAACAGTGTTATGAAGCAGAAAAAGTAAAGGTTTGGCAAAATTTTTTTGAAACAAAAAACATAACATTTTTTGCATTTATTTGAAATCTTTGATTTTCTACCAGATATAAAAGTAAAGTTTGACATCAGAAAAAAGACATCAACCTTGTCAGTTCACCCTTAATGTCACAGATAAACAATGCAGACAACCAAGTCCATTACACTGGTACCAGGTCAAGGAGTAAAGACCCATACATGAAAAAATCCTTTTTTATATTCATTAATTAACTTACCTTGCTACCAAAAGACAACGTTCTGCAACACCAAATCTACAGTGAGGCAAGTATGACATCAAATCACTGAAATAACACATAGATGTACATAAATAAATTGTACATAAAATATAGTGCGAGATACTGACAGAATAAAAAGGCTAGAAAAATCTGTTTTTTGACCCCAGTGTTGCATGAGCAACAAAAAGAAGTGGATATCTTTGCAATATACACTTAAATGTATGTATGTATCTATGTGTGTGTGTGTGTGTGTGTGTGTGTGTGTGTGTGTGTGTGTATTGTATTGTATTGTATTGCATTGTATGTATGTATGTATGTATGTATGTATGTATGTATTGTATTGTATTGTATTGTATTGTATTGTATTGTATTGTATGTATGTAATGTATGTATGTATTGTATTGTATTGTATTGTATTGTATTGTATTGTACTGTATTTTATTGTATTGTATTGTATTGCATTGTATTGTATTGTATTGTATTGTATTGTATTGCATTGTATTGTAATGTATTGTATGTATGTATGTATGTATGTATTGTATTGTATTGTATTGTATGTATGTAATGTATATATGTATGTATGTATGTATGTATGTATGTATGTATGTATGTATGTATTGTATTGTATTGTATTGTATTGCATTGTAATGTATTGTATGTATGTATGTATGTATGTATGTATGTATGTATGTATGTATGTATGTATTGTATTGTATTGTATTGTATTGTATTGTAATGTATTGTAATGTATTGTATGTATGTATGTATGTATGTATGTATGTATGTAATGTATATATGTATTTATGTATGTATGTATTGTATTGTATTGTATTGTATTGTATTGTATTGTATTGTATTGTATTGTATTGTATTGTATGTATTGTATGTATGTATGTATGTATATGGCACAAATTTAGTCCTAAAAGTGGATAGTTAATCACTGAAGTGAAACAAGTGTAAACATCATTACAAGCCTCCCAAAAATAAACAGCAAAATTAACTCCATAATTCTTTGTAAAAGAAAGTACAGTAAAGATGGTAAACTTTATAGTTGTTTATGTTGTTAAGTTTTTGTTTTTTACTTTTTGATTTTGTCCATTTTACATTTAATAATGATTTTATTTATGGGTTTGTTTACAACAAGACCCATACAGGATCCAAACCTGTGTCTCCGGGGCATTATTATCACAGATACTTATTTCTGATTATATCCTACCAATTTGGTGTTGAAATTAAAGTTTTAAATCATAAAACTAAACTTTTACATCTGCATCAAGTGATTCATGGTTTCCATTTTGTTGTGAGAAACTACATTAACATAGGTAAACAAACATGTCTGCCACGACACTTTTGTTTAAATTCGAGACAAGCTTGAAAATGCATTTTTACAAAATTTTACAAGAACGGTTCAATGGTTAAAATGCACAAAATAAAATAAAAAAAATTAATCAAATGAAATTTTAATAACATATATAGGCACCTGGCTGATATTCACCATAATATTGACATTGTGAGAGACAGAGTTTAAAAATTCAAATGGTGTTTTTGAAAGAACAGACAAGTACAAGTCTGTCAAAACCATCAAACCACAAAAAATTCTTCAATCAGATCTTATAAAAATTTCTTCCTACCTTGCTAAAGCAGCTATTATTTTGAGACAATGTGTAATGGTACAACTTGTCAATTAATTTTGTGTCTCGTGGGATGTAAATTTCAAGTGATGTAAATTTCAATTGGAATTAGATTCACACATGTATGCCATGTCCTGTGAAAATTGTCCATTTCACATGCTGTGTTTGTTGATCGGAAAAACTGAAAATCTGCTACATGCTTTTTAATCAGTTTACTAGGGATACAATAGCAACACCTCAAAACTATAATACATGGTTTAAGTACTACATAACTCCTTGCTAAACTTAAAATGATCATTTTCTAAACTTTGAGAGATTTTGCACCACATCAGGCGTAGAGAATAAGTGTACTTCTCACTGCTTTGCTGTCTACATTTGAACGATACTGAGTATGAAGCTCAACACATAATGTTAGAATGAATCTTAACCTAACAGATAATGTGGATATTCCAGAAAAAATCTCTGGGTAAATCCCTGTCTACACTCACATATCCCAAATATACAAAGAATATATAATGTGGGAATTATCAAAATCAAGCTTTTTGTAAATAAAGACCAATTTCTCAATTTATGAAATGACAATTGGCAAATTAAAAGATTTAATGGCATAAAATTACTCTGTCAATCCAAAGTAAGTACATTTATAATGTGTTTCAATATGCGTTATTCTTTACATATTGTCTGTTTTTTCCTCAACAATAATGTTGCATCATGTTCTTGAATGTGTTGTTGCTATGTACGTGTTTTTCAGTTAAAACTACTATTTTTTTTAAGTAGAGCTCACATACAGCTGTATTTTTAAATTTTAACATATGTGTCTTTTGGATTACACAAACTATGCACCATTTACATCATGCTTTTTCTGTAAAAAATGACTAAGTTCTATATGCAATAATTTTACAAAAAAATCATCAAATGTCACCAAAATGGGAGTTGCAAATCACTGATGTGTACAAAACAATTGGGTGAAATTTTATTTAATTTGGATAAAGTTCATAGGAGTTATGGATTACACAATATATGTACCGTTCATATGTTTTTCTGTGAAAAATGACAAAGTTCGACAAACAGTAATTTTACAAAAAAAATCATCAAATATCACCAAAATAAGAGGTGCACCTCACTGATGTGTGCAAAACAAATGGGTGAAATTTTATTTAATTATATAAAATTTATAGGAGTTATGGATTACTAGACCTGCTTTCATCTCTGGCCACACAGGTAAAAAAGAAACATTTCTAAAATGCTGATTATTTTATCGAATTTTTATTAAGAAAATGAAGTGTTTTGTTGAAAATAACGAAGGCTTTAAATTATATTATTATACATGTATCACTTAATTTTCTTCATTTTGATTGGCTGAGGTTGCCTTTACTCTGCTATGATAGTACTGTATATTATAATCATGAAATCACTCTCAGAAACATTATAATCATTGCAACTTAAGTCACGAAAGGGTAATATTTCATTCCAACAGGGTGTTCGTGGAGCTAAAATTAGACGTAGGAGATTTCCAATGGCTTTTTTGAAATATTAATTTTTCACTGGATGGTATTTTAAAAATTATCAATCAGCTTAATTATTTCATAGTTAAAATCAACCTTCACTTAATGACAGTTTGTAAACAGAAATATCTTCAAGTAATGGCAGCTACAGATGGCCCTCCCCCAAGAAAAGTTTTTGAATTTTTTCTCTGGTCATATACGGTAAAACCTGTCTACAAAGGCCACTTGAGGGACTGGCTAAAAGTGGCCTTTGTTGACAGGTGACCTTTGTAGACAGGATCGATATTCTGAGGACCAGTTATGTCCCTTGATTTGCATTTGACTTACAACTTCTCTAATTTGACTGTTATAAAATGAATGCACAAAGCACCAATATTAACATATAGTTATTAAAATGGACAATTGTTTTTATTTCAATATTTTAGGGACTTTTAAAATGCAAGAAAAATGATTAGCTTTGTGTCATTTATTGATTATATAATTTTCTATGCATTCATATATCTTTTTCAAGATATTTCTGACATATCCAGTTTCTCAGGTGAGCTTCAAAAAGCCCTGCATTGGCATTTGTACCATTCTTACACTACCTAAACCCCAAGGCTAATAAACTGCATCTCCCATTTCTAGAACTTTCAGTTTTAAGAGGGTTGCCAATTAGGGAAAATTTTTGTTTATATAAATAAATAAAATCTGGACAACTTTCACTTAAAAAAATAATTATGACTGACAAGAAAAATACTTGTATTTAAGAAATAATAAAAAATAAAAAATTGTTTTCACCGGTATTACATGTCCAGGTAACCTAATCCCATTGTGAACCCCACTGAGAGGTGATAAAAAAATCAATATTTCACCTTGAATAGCCAGACTTTTCCACAGTGTTTAAATCTTTACAATTTACCATTAATATAGGGCTTTATTGTGGATAATTGATGAACAGACTTCCAGAGGATTTTATGATAAGCTTTTTATTAATGGATTGATTATTGTTAAGTGTTAATTTTATAAATTGAGTAGAAATCTGCAAAAATGACTACTGTCCTGACTTCTATATAAAGCAACTTTATTTCCTATTTACAACATAGAACACATGGATTGATAAAATATTTTTTTATTAGTTTGGATCTTTATGTTTTGAGTTTTACAATTTTTTTAAGGTATTTTATGGCCATTTTTCCCTAAAAATGTTCCCGAGGATGGAATTAGTGACCGTTGTACGTAGGTATTTTTCCAATTGGGCGGCTGTTAGGGTGACCGCTGACCATGTCAGACAGGTGACTGCTCTACAGAGGTTCATTATATAGTAAAAACGTTAGGGACTATTTCAGACTGACTGTTACTGACGGGTGACAGCTTTACACTGGTGACCACTACCCCAGGTTTTACTGTAATAAAACACTTGTTGACTTTTGATTTTGTTTCAAACAAGGATTCCTATGGCCTTGGGGAATATACCTTTCTGTTGGGTTGAGAAATCCTTGTATTAATCTCACCAAAAGTCAATAACTGTATATAAATTAACAGGTAGATATATCCAAGACACATCATGGGTGATTGTCATTGTAAGTTATTCCATTACACCAGTATACATGTATATTGACAGCTGCATTTATCTGAATGTGTATAAAACACCAAGATACTAAGGGTGATTTTTTTGGCAATTTAAAGCAATCTTTTGTACACAGACTGAGAGAAGATATCAACCAATTTTGCTCCTATTTTGTGCCCTGGGATTGGTTTTGACAGGTAAACATAAAGGTAAATAGTGGTACTTACCTGTCTATAAGTTCCATCTGTGAATTAACTATTTCTTGTACAGACTTATCCTCCTCTCGAAGGCTGTCTAATTTTGTCTGATACTGTTCATTCCATGGTTGATGTTGTAGCATATACTTCATCAATAGTGATCCACGTGAGGGTACCAGATGTGGACAAAACACAGGACCTGTATAAATCAACAGAGACTGTCAGTCTGAGAAGTCCAGTGTAGCTCACCTGTACATCTACTGGTTCTTCAGTTAAAATAGTCAGTTAATAATTTATTTATCTTTTTTTTTCAATTTTATACCTGAGAATGAAAACATTAATGTACAAATGTAGTTTGACATTACCTTATAATTGTTTTTGTCACTTATCTTTTTGTCACAGATATATCAGTGCATACTATATTTTGGTGAGACCACACATGGTAACATGTTAGATTATTTATAAAGTAATCATAAAAATGTACCACATAACCTGTAACAGTTAACAATCCACATACATAACCTCTATAGAGACACCAAACTGTAAACAATCCCCGTACATAACCTCTATAGAGACACCAAACTGTAAACAATCCCCGTACATAACCTCTATAGAGACACCATGTCATATGGAACTGTAAACAATCCTCAAACATAACCTCTATACAGACACCATGTCATATGGAACTGTAAATAATCCTCAAACATAACCTCTATACAGACACCATGTCATATGGAACTTTGAACAATCCTCAAACATAACCTCTGTAAAGACACCATGTTATATGGAACTGTAAACAATCCCCATACATAACCTCTATACAGACACCATGTAATATGGAACTGTTAACAATATTCAAACATAACCTCTATACAGACACTATGTTATATGGAACTGTAAACAATCCCAATACATAACCTCTATACAGACACCATGTTATATGGAACTGTAAACAATCCTCAAACATAACCTCTATACAGACACCATGTTATTATGAAACTGTAAACAGTCCTCAAACATAACCTTTATACAGACACCGTGTTATATGGAACTGTAAACAATCCTCAAACATAACCTCTATACAGACACCATGTTATATGGAACTGTAAACAATCCTCAAACATAACCTCTATACAGACACCATGTTATATGAAACTGTAACCAATCCTCACACATAACCTCTATACAGACACCATGTAATATGGAATTGTAAACAATCCTCATACATAACCTCTATACAGACACCATGTTATATGGAACTGTAAACAATCTTCATACCTAACCTCTATACAGACACCATGTAATATTGAATTGTAAACAATCCTCATACATAACCTCTATACAGACACCATGTTATATGGAACTGTAAACAATCCTCAAACATAACCTCTATACAGACACCATGTAATATGGAATTGTAAACAATCCTCATACATAACCTCTATACAGACACCATGTTATATGGAACTGTAAACAATCTTCATACATAACCTCTATACAGACACCATGTAATATTGAATTGTAAACAATCCTCATACATAACCTCTATACAGACACCATGTAATATGGAATTCTAAACAATCCTCACACATAACCTGTATACAGACACCATGTTATATGAAACTGTAACCAATCCTCACACATAACCTCTATACAGACACCATGTAATATTGAACTGTAAACAATCTTCATACATAACCTCTATACAGACACCATGTTATATGGAACTGTAAACAATCCTCACACATAACCTCTATACAGACACCATGTTATATGGAACTGTAAACAATCTTCATACATAACCTCTATACAGACACCATGTAATATTGAATTGTAAACAATCCTCATACATAACCTCTATACAGACACCATGTAATATGGAATTGTAAACAATCCACAAACATAACCTCTATACAGACACCATGTAATATTGAATTGTAAACAATCCTCATACATAACCTCTATACAGACACCATGTTATATGGAACTGTAAACAATCCTCATACATAACCTCTATACAGACACCATGTTATATGAAACTGTAAACAATCTTCATACATAACCTCTATACAGACACCATGTAATATTGAATTGTAAACAATCCTCATACATAACCTCTATACAGACACCATGTAATATGGAATTGTAAACAATCCTCATACATAACATCTATACAGACACCATGTTATATGAAACTGTAAACAATCCCCATACATAACCTCTATACAGACACCATGTAATATGGAATTGTAAACAATCCTCATACATAACCTCTGTAAAGACACCATGTTATATGGAACTGTAAACAATCCCCATACATAACCTCTATACAGACACCATGTAATATTGAATTGTAAACAATCCTCATACATAACCTCTATACAGACACCATGTTATATGGAACTGTAAACAATCCTCATACATAACCTCTATACAGACACCATGTTATATGAAACTGTAAACAATCTTCATACATAACCTCTATACAGACACCATGTAATATTGAAGTGTAAACAATCCTCATACATAACCTCTATACAGACACCATGTAATATGGATTTGTAAACAATCCTTATACATAACATCTATACAGACACCATGTTATATGAAACTGTAAACAATCCCCATACATAACCTCTATACAGACACCATGTAATATGGAATTGTAAACAATCCTCATACATAACATCTATACAGACACCATGTTATATGAAACTGTAAACAATCCCCATACATAACCTCTATACAGACACCATGTAATACGGAATTGTAAACAATCCTCATACATAACCTCTGTAAAGACACCATGTTATATGGAACTGTAAACAATCCTCATACATAACCTCTGTAAAGACACCATGTTATATGGAACTGTAAACAATCCCCATACATAACATCTATACAGACACCATGTTATATGAAACTGTAACCAATCCTCACACATAACCTCTATACAGACACCAAACTGTAATAATCCCCATACATAACCTCTATACAGACACCATGTTATATGAAACTGTAAACAATCCCCATACATAACCTCTATACAGACACCATGTTATATGAAACTGTAATAATCCCCATACATAACATCTATACAGACACCATGTTATATGAAACTGTAATAATCCCCATACATAACCTCTATACAGACACCATGTTATATGAAACTGTAACCAATCCTCACACATAACCTCTATACAGACACCATGTTATATGGAACTGTAATAATCCCCATACATAACCTCTATACAGACACCATGTCATATGGAACTGTAAACAATCCTCACACATAACCTCTATACAGACACCATGTAATATGGAACTGTAAACAATCTTCATACATAACCTCTATACAGACACCATGTTATATGAAACTGTAAACAATCTTCATACATAACCTCCATACAGACACCATGTAATATGGAACTGTAAACAATCTTCATACATAACCTCTATACAGACACCATGTTATATGGAACTGTAAACAATCTTCATACATAACCTCTATACAGACACCATGTAATATGGAACTGTAAACAATCTTCATACATAACCTCTATACAGACACCATGTAATATGAAACTGTAACCAATCCTCACACATAACCTCTATACAGACACCATGTTATATGGAACTGTAAACAATCTTCATACATAACCTCTATACAGACACCATGTTATATGGAACTGTAAACAATCCTCATACATAACATCTATACAGACACCATGTTATATGAAACTGTAACCAATCCTCACACATAACCTCTATACAGACACCATGTTATATGGAACTGTAAACAATCTTCATACATAACCTCTATACAGACACCATGTTATATGGAACTGTAAACAATCTTGAGTATGAGTCATACATAACCTCTTTACAGACACCATGTAATATTGAACATGGAGTACATTGAACTAGTGAGTGAGTGAGTAATGGTGTTTAACGTCCCAGTCAAGAATATTTCACTTATATCGAGACGTCGCCAGCTATAGGCGAAAGTGCAGAAATTTTGCCTGTGAGTTGCGCTCATGGCATTATACAGCAGGGTTCTTTATCGTGCCACGCCGTGACACGGGACCTCGTTTATTTTAAGTTCCCATCCGAAAGAACCGTGACTTTCATTTCGTAATGCCTAGTGCTTGGCGAAAGAACAGTCACTACCCACTTTCAAGTCTTGGGTCAGACCCGGCCGGGGTTCGAACCCACGACCTCCCACTTACGGAGCGAGCACTCTACCAACTGAGCTACTGCAGTGGTACATTGAACTAAAAATATTTGTTTTAAACAGCAAGACATTAACACATGTTAAGCTGGGGATGTCTCAATATAACTGAAATTATCTCGAGAATGATATAAAACACATTTACTCTGTATGTCCCTCTATCTAACTTACTTACTCAATATGGACTAGTTACCTGACAGATCTTTGTCTTCAATGGGAGAGACATATTTCTTCAGTGTGAGGTCACTAACATGTATACAGCAATCTACTGTGGCTAATACCGGTCGGTCAGATCCACACCAATCTGTATCCAAGATTTTTGTGATTTCTCTCGGACTTTTAAGAGAACTAACTAATTCAGGCTGAAATTTGAAACAAGACATTTAAGTTAAAAACTCCATATCAATACTTACACTAGAGATTCCATAAATATTAGTTTATTCATCATATGCCTTGAACAAAATAAGAATATCTGTTGATTTGCTACAGGTTCTTAGATTTATTGTTACCAACATAAGTTCAGTTGTTGAATGCCACTTATGTTATGGCAGAGTGCCCACTTGGTGTGTGGAAATTCTTAGCCCAAACCTAATTAAAGCTAAGAAACAAACCAAATTTGTCTGTGTTGGTAATGTGTGATGTGTATTATGGTCTATCTTGTACTAGTCCACACTCAAGATGACTTTTTGTATATGTGCTAGTTTACCGATTTTTGTTAAGATGCTAATTTATCAAGTTTGTATGCCAGAGACAAGCATACCACTTTCCCAGTCACATTATCCTGGCACTGGGTGAATGAGTTGGCAATCTGTTCTTATGCAGAGCAACAAACAAAGTAGCTGTTTCTCAAACTTTTAAGTCTTAAATATGACCAGGCCAAGGTTCAAACCCCCAACCTGCTGCTCTCGAGGTGGATACTCTACCACTGAACCAGTGAGGTGATAGGCAGTACAGAGGATGTTCAATTATAAATAGTACAAGCAGAATAAATTGAACTAGCAGAATGATGTATATTTACTGATATTTCTTACTTTTCCTTCTTTTATATCCCAGATATCAACTCCATCTACATACAGTATAGAAAACTTAAGATTTCCTCGTCCAGGAGCAAACCGTATCTTTTTAATCCATCCTCTATGTGTTGACAATGTCCTGAAATTAATGACCAAAGACCATTTAGTGCAGTGACATATTTCATTAAGAGGAAGAAAAACAATCTAGATAAGATAATACAGTAGATTCCACTTAATTGCATAGTCCGTTTGTCAGAAAATTTTATGCAATTAAGCGGAATATGCAAATAACCGAAAATGTCCCTTGGGCACAATGGATACATCAGTGGATACAAAAAAATACATCAGTTGGGGCCATTTTAGTACTTGTGTAGGCATCATAATACACTGTAGAAACAACAGAAAATTAGTTATTGCTTTGAAATTAAAAAATGAAATAAATAATTCAGAATAAAAACATTAAAAAAATTATTTTATTTTATTTGTATAATGTTTTAAAAATTCTAGCTGATCGATTGACGGATACACCCGGTGAGGCCGTTTTTTTTAGTAGACATCAAAGTCGGTGTACTGTAGAAACAGCATAAAATTTGTAATTCCTTTGACATAAAAAATAAATAATTAAAGATAATTGAAAAAAATATTTAATTAATTTAAATCTCAAGACTTGTAGTACAAAAATGTATATTTTCTTTACTAAATAAAGAATTAAAATTCTAGCTGATCGTTTTAAACCTCGTATTTACATGGGATTCCAAATTGTGGTATAGGTGGACTTTTCTTTCAGACCATCAATCTGTGTTTAATCCTAGAAAATGTATGTAACTGGAACATCTGTTGATATTTAATTAATTGTTGCTTAACACTCGCGATATTCGTATTTCTTGTTTATTTACTTCTTTTTAAAAATCCACGTGTTCGCACCTGGCACTGAGTTATATTGTTCAAGTTATCTCCCTTTTACGGTACAATAATCTATTTTTAAATGTGACATAGAAAAAATCCAGTTGCTTGACAACGTGCACGATGTCCTGTAAAATTAAATTTCAATAAATAAATTGAAAGATGTCTTATCTTGTTATTTATTTTATACAAAGTTATATTTTAATTGTTTATTGACCAATTATTCGATCAGTCTTAAATTGGAAATTCCCATTGTTATGTGTAACTAGGTCTGATCCAATGAAATTAATGAATAAAATGTCACTTCCTTAAGTGAAAAAATGTCTTTGATGTTGAATCTGTATACCGACAGAACTTGCTACATAAAGGGTTTTTCAGCCGTAAACGATGATTTCAACCAGTTTATCTTAAAGAGGAAATAATAAATAAAGAATAAAGCATTTGATTGAGGTATGATTTATTGAGTTTACACTAAAAGAACTGTAAATACGCGTTATCAAACTTGCTCTGGGAAAACAGTCAACGTACATACACATTCCTATGGCAAGCAAATTGCACAAAAATTCGAGAAACCTACATTTACGCCGTAAAACCTAGTTTTGCGGTGGTAAAACCTACTTTTACGGTCGTAAAACCAGGTTTTGCACCGTAAAACCTACTTTTGCAATCGCAAAACCCAGTTTTACGAATTATTGTGCAATTTACGCCGTAAAACTAGGTTTTACGACCGTAAATGTAGGTTTTACGATCGTAAAAGTAGGTTTTGCGATCGCAAATGCATATTTTTTATTTTTTGTGCAATTTGCGTTGTAAAACTAAGTTTTACGGTATAATAACATGTATGAACACCGTAAAACCTACTTTTACGATCGTTAATTTTATTATCAGTCGCACAACCAAGTTTTACGTCGTAAATGACAATTTACTTTATACTTGTGCACAGTATTAACATTTACGTTATCTGATTGGTTAATAGTTTTTAATGTCATGTAACCCCTTATTTGATTGGATAAAGTGTATGTGTCAGCAATATAAGATCAAATTATTAATCGATCTATTGAATAATAAACAATTTAGCTTGTGGTATTTTCTAAATAAAGCAATTTTTAAAAAATCAAATAAGGCCATAAAAATAATTAGTATTAGTATTAGGGTTTGTGTAATTATATATAATAGAGTATTCTATATCTCTGACTGGGTTGTATCAGCGACATTAAAACCGTTTAAAAATCACTGCCGGGTTGTATAAATATTACCTATTAACTACTTTATTTGTATAAGTAATCAGTAGTAAATAAAGTATTAAAAATATAATAAAAATATTTTTTAAATAATTATTTGGGTAAAATATAACATTGTTCATTCGTGTGAATTAAAGATATTATAATATTATAAAGATATTGTACAGCATTAATAAATGCAATAACGTGGAATCTTAAGACAAAAGGAAATAATAATGATAATAATTTGTCATCGGTAAATATTAGTTAATACTAGTAAATTATGTTATTGTCCCCAATTAATCTGTATTGTTCTACGGCACAAGTAGATACGTGAATATGTCCTCATCTAGCGCCGAGTCTGCCATAATATCGAAGAAGCCATGCATTCGAATTTATATACAAGCTAAACACCTGGCATGTTATATCAAAATTTTAAACACTTCTTTTTATTATTATTGACCTGTTGATGAGTTACATGATGAAGGACCTTGTTAGTGATTCATTTTTCGGATAAGTAATTTTTTATCATTGCTTTAACAGAAAATAGGAATGCCAGTAGAATTTCTATGCTAATCTATTGCACAATCTCTTTCAGCTAAAACTTTTAATTTTATGTTTAAAAGTCGTAAATATTTATTTTTAAATTTTCTCTATTTTCGACGTTGTATTTAAATCAATAATTGTGAATCAAATTGTGTCTCGTATGTGTTCTAGGCAGGGTGTCACTTTTTAATGTATTTATTTGTAAATACTTTTAAATATCAATAAATTAGATATATGGCACATTAATAAACTATTTTACTGCTACATTTTCTCTACTGTATATCGTAAAGTCAATAAAAATAAATGATAAATAAATTTTAGTGCTAAAATGATTTGCCGAAGTCTCTGAAATTCTTACAATTCCCATCGAGTTTACCCGATTGAGCCAAATTATAATAATAATAATAATGATAATAATAATAATACTATTTCTAACAATTCAAGTTTGTTGTTACAAGGGAAAGAATATTCGTGTTCACTAGGTTCAATTTAAAGCTATATATACTTCATTTCATTTCATTTCATGTCATGTCATGTCATTTCATGTCATGTCATGTCATGTCATGTCATGTCATTTCATTTTATTTTATTATTTTTTTTATTTTATATCCTATTTTTATTTATTTATTTATTTATTTATTTCAAAAATTAAAAATACAACTACAAAATATTAAGATGGTAATCAGTCAAATAGTTTAATTTTGTACTAATCCATTAACATAAAAACTTTTAAATAATAATATTTCTTTTATTACAATCCGTAAAAAAGTATTATTAAAAACGCCATATCATATTATGCGTTCAGAATTTGGATAAAAAAAACATGTCGTATCCACCCCTACAAACCAAACTCGTAAATAAGTTTAAGTATATCACACATTTTATATTTTGAATTGTGCATTTTTAATAAACTTTGAATAAAGCATAGCGTCAGAAGTGCGATGTATCTTTAATTGTATTTAATCTTTTTTGCTTCTTGATCGATTTTTTTGTTAATAAATATTGAATGAAGTTTTAATTGTACTGTTATTAAAACATAAATTAATAATGTCTTAAATATTCTACTTATCTTCCTGTTTTTTTTTAGTCATAACACACACGCACATGCACTCTCACTTTTTGTTAATTTTTGAACAACACATCAATTAGCGCGCCATGAAGCTATTTGTAACGAGCAATCTCATTGGCTAACTTATTTGATGTTCGTAAAACCAGGTTTTACGGTCGTAAAACCTAGTTTTACGGCGTAAATTGCACAATAATTCGTAAAACTAGGTTTTGCGATCGCAAAAGTAGGATTTACGGCGCAAAACCTGGTTTTACAATCGTTAAAGTAGGTTTTACGACCGCAAAACTAGGTTTTACGGCGTAAATGTAGGTTTCTCGAATTATTGTGCAATTTGCTTGCCATACATTCCTTAACCATGTTAACAAAAACGTTTTTGGTTTTATTTAATCTTTGTTTAAAAAACCCAGCACCGAAGTTCCAGTAAAACCATGTCTTGGTTTAGAAAATGTAATGGAAATAAATTTCAGTTAAAAAAAATTGTTATAAAACTTGTGTGACATTGGTACAAATTTTTCACCTGTCATAGCCCTTTTTAATTGGCTTAACATAATTAATTAAGTTTCCTGACAAACGCGTATTGACAGACCAATTGGATGACTACTCTACAAAGTGAACACTAATTAACTGGCTTAATATCTCACCTGGCATTAGCTGTACACATGTTTATATAATGTAAAAACCTCTTGAGGTTACCTTGCATTGTCGGCAAATATATTTTGTAATCATGAAACTTCAGACCAAGATCGCATAATTTTCAGAATTTTTTATGCAATTAAGCGGAATTAAGACTTTTGTTTATGCAAATAAACTGGAATTTTTTACATTGTTTAAATAGGAAATGGTTTGGTGCAGAGAAAAATTATGCAATTAACCGGTATGCAATTAAGTGGAATCTACTGTAATTTGGAAAATTTTCCATTAGTTTTATTTTATGTTTAAAGAAGGTAAAAAAGACACCCAAATAAAACTACAACACTAGTATTATTAATCCCAAAGTACAAAATAACAGTACACAAATACGTTATCATTTCTTAAAAATAATTTCCATTTCAACTACCTGTACATACTTGTACTTTTAATTTGTAAAGGTTTCTAAGATATGGAAACAAAGATATAGAAAACATAAATTTAAATCATAGTACTAGGTCTAACCTCGAAGTTTTTGATCTGAGATCCCACACACAAAGTTGTCCATCCACATCACCAAACAAAATATTATCTCCTTTCCAGCCAACCCAGGTAATTGTTCCCATACCAGACTGAAATACAACCAAATAATTACAAGTTTTAACAAGAGCACTACTGACCATTTATAAATTTGTGGTTCTTATTCACTGCCATCTGCTCTAACATTTGGGAAAACCTTAGCAGAATTTGTTATTTTAATTTTAAATTTAGAAGTACTACATATCATAAAACCTGCAGGCTCATACAAATGACTTTAAATTTTAAGATACTGATTTCTTGTAGCATCATTAAATGTGTTGCCCTCTATAACAAGATGATAAAAATATTTGACACTGGCAATATTTACCTCAAGTGGAATCTTTGTAGCATCAGTAAATGTGTTGCCCTCTTCCACAAAATGATAAAAATATTTGACACTGGCAATATTTACCTCAAGTGGAATCTTTGTAGCATCAGTAAATGTGTTGCCCTCCATAACAAGATGATAAAAATATTTGACACTGGCAATATTTACCTCAAGTGGAATCTTTGTAGCATCAGTAAATGTGTTGCCCTCTTCCACAAAATGATAAAAATATTGACACTGGCAATATTACCTCAAGTGGAATCTTTGTAGCATCAGTAAATGTGTTGCCCTCTTCCACAAAATGATAAAAATATTGACACTGGCAATATTTACCTCAAGTGGAATCTTTGTAGCATCAGTAAATGTGTTGCCCTCTTCCACAAAATGATAAAAATATTTGACACTGGCAATATTTACCTCAAGTGGAATCTTTGTAGCATCAGTAAATGTGTTGCCCTCCATAACAAGATGATAAAAATATTTGACACTGGCAATATTTACCTCAAGTGGAATCTTTGTAGCATCAGTAAATGTGTTGCCCTCTTCCACAAAATGATAAAAATATTGACACTGGCAATATTTACCTCAAGTGGAATCTTTGTAGCATCAGTAAATGTGTTGCCCTCTTCCAAAAATGATAAAAATATTTGACACTGGCAATATTTACCTCAAGTGGAATCTTTGTAGCATCAGTAAATGTGTTGCCCTCTTCCACAAAATGATAAAAATATTTGACACCTCAAGTGGAATCTTTGTAGCATCAGTAAATGTGTTGCCCTCTTCCACAAAATGATAAAAATATTTGACACTGGCAATATTTACCTCAAGTGGAATCTTTGTAGCATCAGTAAATGTGTTGCCCTCTTCGACAAAATGATAAAAATATTTGACACTGGCAATATTTACCTCAAGTGGAATCTTTGTAGCATCAGTAAATGTGTTGCCCTCTTCCACAAAATGATAAAAATCCACAAAATGTTAAAAATATTTGACACTGGCAATATTTACCTCAAGTGGAATCTTTGTAGCATCAGTAAATGTGTTGCCCTCTACCACAAAACGATAAAAATATTTGACAATGGCAATATTAACCTCAGGTGGAATCTTCATAGCATCAGTAAATGTGTTGCCCTCTACCACAAAATGATAACAAGTGGCCCATGGACCTTAACGCTCACAAGAGGAAATGTCAAAAAACTTGCAAAGAACTCAATTACAAAAGCTTTACAAAATTCCACAAGTTTGGAAATCCCGCAATAATTAATCAGAAATATCTCGGCACATTTTATGTATAAATAGCTCATATGCATGATTGAACTATAGTACAATGAATAATTTCCAAATCATTAACCATATGGTTATGCAGTCAAGATTTTGACCTCTGAACATATGAACTTGAGCCTTATATTAAAATGGTCATGATATCAATACCTACAATATTCTAATGTACATGTATATGCTTTTACAAAAAGATAATGGTTTTCAAGATAATTCACAATTTCAGTACACTTATGCAGCTATGACCTTGACCTTTGAACATATGACCTTGAGCCATATATATCAAAATGATTGTCATATCAATACCTACAATATTCTAATATACATACAAAATGTTAACAGTTTTCAAGATAATTCACAATTTCAGTCTTCTTCTAAAGCTATGATTTTGACCTATGAACATATGACCTTGAACTTTATATCAAAAGGATCATCATAACAATACTATCAATATTCTAATTTATATTTCTATACAAAAAGTAAATGGTTTTCAAGATAATTAACAACTTCAGTCTTCATCTACAGCTATGACCTTGAACTTACAACATATGACCTAGAACCATATTTCAAAATGATCTTCATATCAATACCTACAATATTCTAATATACATGCCTATACAAAAAGTGAATAGTTTCAAGATAACTTGCAATTTCAGTCTTCTTCTACAGCTATGACCTTGAACTTACAACATATGACCTAGAACCATGTATCAAAATAATCGTCATATCAATACCTACAATATTCTAATTTATTATATAATCTACTCAATAATCCATGTAATACGGTCATACAATAAAAATCGTATTGAATGAGTGTGACGTCATAAAAGCATGTGAATTAGGTTATATCCTTACGCACTACGCACGGGTACTTAAACGGCGGATTCCAAAGCATTTTTGCAGGAACAGTCACCGGAAACTTTCAAATACATATGTATCAAAACAAATCACCAGTTCCTAAAAAACGGGCCAGAATAATCATGGATAGGGATTCCGAGTAACACGTGTCTGTAAATCTTTGTCCAGGTTGTTGACATTCCAGAGTGCACGCGCTATGACGTCACACAATTGACCCAGATCACAGTGACACACTGTTTTTTGATTCATAATTTAAGCTGATACTTTTGTACTTTTTTCTAAAAAGGAAATATAGTGTATCTAAATTGAAAATGTTTGTTTTGTTTTTGTACCCTGCGGACAGACTATTGTTTACTTTTAATATTTCAGCAGGATTACTTTTGGCGCATGTACACGGTAACGTATACTTGTTGTGTTTCGGTCAATCAGCTGTTTTCTTATAATGAGAAGACACGTTTTAAATCTGTGAAAAAGCCGTTTTTTATGGGATTATATAATAAATAGAATCTTGCGTTCGTCTTTATGTAATATTGAATTTATTAAACTCGTTGAATAATGTTTTATGCAACTCGCCAAGGCTCGTTGCATAAAAAATTATTCAACTCGTTTAATAAATTCAATATTACATAAACACTCATGCAAGATCCTCTATATATACATGCCTATACAAAAAGCTTGTAGTTTTTCAAGCTAATGCACAATTTTAGTATTTATAAGCCAAAAATAACATTTCAGGGGCAACAACTCCTCATTGGATTATTATATAGTTATAAAACTTTGTACCTTGTTAGATTTTGTCATGCTGAACATTTTACCAATGTTTTGAATTCATACATCTCTTAATATTTTCAAGAAAATTGTATAAAGTGCAATCAAAAATTTGGTCATGACCTTGATTTGTGACCTTGACCCTTTTTTAAAGGTCATTTGAAGAAAAAGTCAAAACTGAAAACCCCATGTCATTAGCTGTTCAAATAGTTAAGTTAAAACAATTTGAAGCCATTTTATGTAATTTTTAAAATTAAACACAAAAATGTGTAACCCATTTTTCAACCAAATTTCACAAAATGAACAAACTACAGGCTTAAGACCCTAGAGAAGCCAAATTTCACATCAGATTTTTCTCCCATAATCAATTTCAGAGAAGAAGATTTTTAAAGATTTTTGGACCCCTAGGTTACCTTGACCTAGTTTTTGTAGCCATGGCAATGCCATGAACAAATCTGAATTTCACTGGCCCATATATGCTTCTGATCAAGTATCATTGAAATCTGTCCAGCAGTTTTGGAAGAGAAGTCGAAAATAGATGTTAACGATGCACACATGCACACACTCACACACATACACAGGCCGCGCCATGGCATAAGCTCAGATGACCTTTCAGTCAGGTGAACTTTGAAAATATTTGACACTGGCAATATTTACCTCATGTGGAATCTTTGTAGCATCAGTAAATGTGTTGCCCTCTTCCACAAAATGATAAAAATATTGACACTGGCAATATTTACCTCAAGTGGAATCTTTGTAGCATCAGTAAATGTGTTGCCCTCTACCACAAAACGATAAAAATATTTGACAATGGCAATATTTACCTCAGGTGGAATCTTCATAGCATCAGTAAATGTGTTGCCCTCTACCACAAAATGATAACAAGTGGCCCATGGACCTTAACGCTCACAAGAGGAAATGTCAAAAAACTTGCAAAGAACTCAATTACAAAAGCTTTACAAAATTCCACAAGTTTGGAAATCCCGCAATAATTAATCAGAAATATCTCGGCACGTTTTATGTATAAATAGCTCATATGCATGATTGAACTATAGTACAATGAATAATTTCCAAATCATTAACCATATGGTTATGCAGTCAAGATTTTGACCTCTGAACATATGAACTTGAGCCTTATATTAAAATGGTCATGATATCAATACCTACAATATTCTAATGTACATGTATATGCTTTTACAAAAAGATAATGGTTTTCAAGATAATTCACAATTTCAGTACACTTATGCAGCTATGACCTTGACCTTTGAACATATGACCTTGAGCCATATATATCAAAATGATTGTCATATCAATACCTACAATATTCTAATATACATACAAAATGTTAACAGTTTTCAAGATAATTCACAATTTCAGTCTTCTTCTAAAGCTATGATTTTGACCTATGAACATATGACCTTGAACTTTATATCAAAAGGATCATCATAACAATACTATCAATATTCTAATTTATATTTCTATACAAAAAGTAAATGGTTTTCAAGATAATTAACAACTTCAGTCTTCATCTACAGCTATGACCTTGAACTTACAACATATGACCTAGAACCATATTTCAAAATGATCTTCATATCAATACCTACAATATTCTAATATACATGCCTATACAAAAAGTGAATAGTTTCAAGATAACTTGCAATTTCAGTCTTCTTCTACAGCTATGACCTTGAACTTACAACATATGACCTAGAACCATGTATCAAAATAATCGTCATATCAATACCTACAATATTCTAATTTATTATATAATCTACTCAATAATCCATGTAATACGGTCATACAATAAAAATCGTATTGAATGAGTGTGACGTCATAAAAGCATGTGAATTAGGTTATATCCTTACGCACTACGCACGGGTACTTAAACGGCGGATTCCAAAGCATTTTTGCAGGAACAGTCACCGGAAACTTTCAAATACATATGTATCAAAACAAATCACCAGTTCCTAAAAAACGGGCCAGAATAATCATGGATAGGGATTCCGAGTAACACGTGTCTGTAAATCTTTGTCCAGGTTGTTGACATTCCAGAGTGCACGCGCTATGACGTCACACAATTGACCCAGATCACAGTGACACACTGTTTTTTGATTCATAATTTAAGCTGATACTTTTGTACTTTTTTCTAAAAAGGAAATATAGTGTATCTAAATTGAAAATGTTTGTTTTGTTTTTGTACCCTGCGGACAGACTATTGTTTACTTTTAATATTTCAGCAGGATTACTTTTGGCGCATGTACACGGTAACGTATACTTGTTGTGTTTCAGGTCAATCAGCTGTTTTCTTATAATGAGAAGACACGTTTTAAATCTGTGAAAAAGCCGTTTTTTATGGGATTATATAATAAATAGAATCTTGCGTTCGTCTTTATGTAATATTGAATTTATTAAACTCGTTGAATAATGTTTTATGCAACTCGCCAAGGCTCGTTGCATAAAAAATTATTCAACTCGTTTAATAAATTCAATATTACATAAACACTCATGCAAGATCCTCTATATATACATGCCTATACAAAAAGCTTGTAGTTTTTCAAGCTAATGCACAATTTTAGTATTTATAAGCCAAAAATAACATTTCAGGGGCAACAACTCCTCATTGGATTATTATATAGTTATAAAACTTTGTACCTTGTTAGATTTTGTCATGCTGAACATTTTACCAATGTTTTGAATTCATACATCTCTTAATATTTTCAAGAAAATTGTATAAAGTGCAATCAAAAATTTGGTCATGACCTTGATTTGTGACCTTGACCCTTTTTTAAAGGTCATTTGAAGAAAAAGTCAAAACTGAAAACCCCATGTCATTAGCTGTTCAAATAGTTAAGTTAAAACAATTTGAAGCCATTTTATGTAATTTTTAAAATTAAACACAAAAATGTGTAACCCATTTTTCAACCAAATTTCACAAAATGAACAAACTACAGGCTTAAGACCCTAGAGAAGCCAAATTTCACATCAGATTTTTCTCCCATAATCAATTTCAGAGAAGAAGATTTTTAAAGATTTTTGGACCCCTAGGTTACCTTGACCTAGTTTTTGTAGCCATGGCAATGCCATGAACAAATCTGAATTTCACTGGCCCATATATGCTTCTGATCAAGTATCACTGAAATCTGTCCAGCAGTTTTGGAAGAGAAGTCGAAAATAGATGTTAACGATGCACACATGCACACACTCACACACATACACAGGCCGCGCCATGGCATAAGCTCAGATGACCTTTCAGTCAGGTGAACTTTGAAAATATTTGACACTGGCAATATTTACCTCATGTGGAATCTTTGTAGCATCAGTAAATGTGTTGCCCTCTTCCACAAAATGATAAAAATATTGACACTGGCAATATTTACCTCAAGTGGAATCTTTGTAGCATCAGTAAATGTGTTGCCCTCTACCACAAAACGATAAAAATATTTGACAATGGCAATATTTACCTCAGGTGGAATCTTCATAGCATCAGTAAATGTGTTGCCCTCTACCACAAAATGATAACAAGTGGCCCATGGACCTTAACGCTCACAAGAGGAAATGTCAAAAAACTTGCAAAGAACTCAATTACAAAAGCTTTACAAAATTCCACAAGTTTGGAAATCCCGCAATAATTAATCAGAAATATCTCGGCACATTTTATGTATAAATAGCTCATATGCATGATTGAACTATAGTACAATGAATAATTTCCAAATCATTAACCATATGGTTATGCAGTCAAGATTTTGACCTCTGAACATATGAACTTGAGCCTTATATTAAAATGGTCATGATATCAATACCTACAATATTCTAATGTACATGTATATGCTTTTACAAAAAGATAATGGTTTTCAAGATAATTCACAATTTCAGTACACTTATGCAGCTATGACCTTGACCTTTGAACATATGACCTTGAGCCATATATATCAAAATGATTGTCATATCAATACCTACAATATTCTAATATACATACAAAATGTTAACAGTTTTCAAGATAATTCACAATTTCAGTCTTCTTCTAAAGCTATGATTTTGACCTATGAACATATGACCTTGAACTTTATATCAAAAGGATCATCATAACAATACTATCAATATTCTAATTTATATTTCTATACAAAAAGTAAATGGTTTTCAAGATAATTAACAACTTCAGTCTTCATCTACAGCTATGACCTTGAACTTACAACATATGACCTAGAACCATATTTCAAAATGATCTTCATATCAATACCTACAATATTCTAATATACATGCCTATACAAAAAGTGAATAGTTTCAAGATAACTTGCAATTTCAGTCTTCTTCTACAGCTATGACCTTGAACTTACAACATATGACCTAGAACCATGTATCAAAATAATCGTCATATCAATACCTACAATATTCTAATTTATTATATAATCTACTCAATAATCCATGTAATACGGTCATACAATAAAAATCGTATTGAATGAGTGTGACGTCATAAAAGCATGTGAATTAGGTTATATCCTTACGCACTACGCACGGGTACTTAAACGGCGGATTCCAAAGCATTTTTGCAGGAACAGTCACCGGAAACTTTCAAATACATATGTATCAAAACAAATCACCAGTTCCTAAAAAACGGGCCAGAATAATCATGGATAGGGATTCCGAGTAACACGTGTCTGTAAATCTTTGTCCAGGTTGTTGACATTCCAGAGTGCACGCGCTATGACGTCACACAATTGACCCAGATCAGCAGTGACACACTGTTTTTTGATTCATAATTTAAGCTGATACTTTTGTACTTTTTTCTAAAAAGGAAATATAGTGTATCTAAATTGAAAATGTTTGTTTTGTTTTTGTACCCTGCGGACAGACTATTGTTTACTTTTAATATTTCAGCAGGATTACTTTTGGCGCATGTACACGGTAACGTAAACTTGTTGTGTTTCGGTCAATCAGCTGTTTTCTTATAATGAGAAGACACGTTTTAAATCTGTGAAAAAGCCGTTTTTTATGGGATTATATAATAAATAGAATCTTGCGTTCGTCTTTATGTAATATTGAATTTATTAAACTCGTTGAATAATGTTTTATGCAACTCGCCAAGGCTCGTTGCATAAAAAATTATTCAACTCGTTTAATAAATTCAATATTACATAAACACTCATGCAAGATCCTCTATATATACATGCCTATACAAAAAGCTTGTAGTTTTTCAAGCTAATGCACAATTTTAGTATTTATAAGCCAAAAATAACATTTCAGGGGCAACAACTCCTCATTGGATTATTATATAGTTATAAAACTTTGTACCTTGTTAGATTTTGTCATGCTGAACATTTTACCAATGTTTTGAATTCATACATCTCTTAATATTTTCAAGAAAATTGTATAAAGTGCAATCAAAAATTTGGTCATGACCTTGATTTGTGACCTTGACCCTTTTTTAAAGGTCATTTGAAGAAAAAGTCAAAACTGAAAACCCCATGTCATTAGCTGTTCAAATAGTTAAGTTAAAACAATTTGAAGCCATTTTATGTAATTTTTAAAATTAAACACAAAAATGTGTAACCCATTTTTCAACCAAATTTCACAAAATGAACAAACTACAGGCTTAAGACCCTAGAGAAGCCAAATTTCACATCAGATTTTTCTCCCATAATCAATTTCAGAGAAGAAGATTTTTAAAGATTTTTGGACCCCTAGGTTACCTTGACCTAGTTTTTGTAGCCATGGCAATGCCATGAACAAATCTGAATTTCACTGGCCCATATATGCTTCTGATCAAGTATCATTGAAATCTGTCCAGCAGTTTTGGAAGAGAAGTCGAAAATAGATGTTAACGATGCACACATGCACACACTCACACACATACACAGGCCGCGCCATGGCATAAGCTCAGATGACCTTTCAGTCAGGTGAACTTTGAAAATATTTGACACTGGCAATATTTACCTCAGGTGGAATCTTTGTAGCATCAGTAAATGTGTTGCCCTCTACCACAAAATGATATAAAGTGCCCTCAGCATCAGTGAAAACAAAGTGTTCTTTTATTGCTGTCTTTGGTGATGACTTGGGATCACTGTAAAAATAAGTGTCATGAATTGTCTTGTCAGAGATTTTTCTTTTTTTTTTAAAATAATTATAGTGTCCTTCTCCAAAAATATTTGTGCAAAACCAATGCCTAATTTATAGCTTTATTGAAAAAGAGATTTCTAATTGCTTATTTACCATAGTTAATAAATGCAATTCTAACGAAATAAAGACAAATAACCAAATATTCATAATTCTCCCTGAATAATTCTGTGTGGTAGGGCATCAGTGGTTGAGTGGTCTATGATCACAGATCCTCTCTCTGTCTAGGTTCGAATCCCACCAAGGCAGTGAGAAAGTTTGTAAGTTTGATTGCAACAGGTTAATTATTTTTATAGACACTCATTTCCACCCTATTTGAAATGACCATCTTAATTTAAGTGAAATATAATCTTTACTGGGGTGTTAAACCAGTGCTCACTCCATTCCACTTTATACCTCAATATGTGACAGATAATTCTGCATAACCTTAAAGTGTTCACTCTAATATGTATCTATTAACCACTGATAAAAGCCGAAAATTTGTTTACCTTTCTGTATTTTCATGAATAGATGTTGTTGAGGAAGCCATATTGTCCTGTGCATTCTGGGATGTGATAGAAGTGGTGACACTATCAGATGACTGTTGTTGAGATTTCTTCTTTAAACTCTTCAAACTATGAGAGGGTGACCATTCCTAAAAAATATAGACCATTCTTTACATCAATATACCTCAGTTAAACAAAATATATTAAAGCAAACTCCTGGGTATAATCAAAATACCTGTAACTCCATAAGTGGAACTTCAATGGACTTTGAATTAATTTTTTTGGTACTTTTGAAGTTTTAAATAAATAAGAGATGTGAACAAATTATTACTCAGAGGTTCATGGTTGTTCAAGTTGACAATTTTTTAAAGTCTGATATTGTTCCTAAAAACTTATTTGGATCTCCAAGAGGCACCTACCAATGCTGTAGGCCTAGGTAGACTTTTTCCCATTTCTCTTAACATTGTAAATGTCCTCAGATCCCATAATTCCACTGGCTTCTCTTTAAATGCCAACAGGAAGTACTGCCTACAAAAACATTGGGAAGTAAAAATTAAACATAGATTTTAAACTGAACCTAGGCTTCTATTAATACAATAAACCTGTAAATAAAGACACCCAAGGGTGAAGCTAAAAGTGGTCTTAGTAACGGATGCAATTTATGGTAAGTGAAGAGTGGAGAGGAGGAGTACAAGGTGAAGAAAATGAAAAATGAAATGGGAAAGAAGAGAAAATTTGGAGAGTGGAAAGGAAAGTAAGGAATGGTGGGAAAGGAGCAATAAAAAGGAATAAGTTGTGATGCCCTTGTCACAAAATGATTATATTTTGTAAACCAAGTAAGTATGTCTTTTAAGACTAACACCTATCAAAATAAGTTCAGTTCTGCTGGTGGATTGAGCTATAAAGTCTTTTCAAAATAAAACCTACCACAATAAGTTTTGATCAAACTAAAACCTATCAACTAAAATCTAGATTCTGTTCTGTGATGCAGGTGAGCAACAATGTCCTATCAAAATAAAGCTCATCACAATTATTTTTATTACAGATATACTTACTTGAGATGAGATATCCTTAACAATTCTATAGGAGATTCATGGTCACGGTTTGTTCTTAAAGGTGTTGTTTTACCTTTAACAAGAAGAAACAAATACAGGTTGAGTAAACAGATGATAGCTGTATGGTAAATGTACATAATGGATTTAACACATCAATCATACCAAAATCTTGCTACATACACAATGACACGATTAAAACAAATTTGTCAAACACTACATTGTCATATGTACAAATATATACATATCTTCAGTCAATATCACAGATTTTGTGATCAATTAAATTGGTATATAAAATGTATTAAAATAGCAGTTTCAACAACAATTAGCCCTGCCAATTTTCAATTTTTAATTTAAACAAGAGGCCCATGGGCCTGAACACTCACCTAAAGATATGTCCATTATTGTTCGCGAAGTGCAATAGACAATATATTAAGTACAGAAACTTTTTCTCAAGTTTAAAACTCACACAAAATTTAATCAGAAATATATCAACTCACATTTCATTTTTAAGTAGCTTATATAATACGCATGAAGTAACTGTAGTGCAATGAATAATTTCCAAATCATTAATCAATTTCAGTATACTTATGCAGCTATGTCCTTAACCTTTGAAATATATGACCTCGAACCATATATAATTGTCATATCAATACCTACAATATTCTAATATACATGCTTATGCATGAAATTAAAAGCCTTCAAGATAATTAATAATTTTAGTATTCCTATGTGATATTCCTTGACCTTTGAACATAAAACCTTGAACCATATATCAAAATGATCGTCATGTAAATACCTACAATATTCTATACATGCCTATACAAGAAGTTAATAATTTTCAAGATAATTAGCAATTTAAGTCTTCTTTTGCAGCTGCGACCTTGACCTTTCAACATATGACCTTGTACCATATCAAAATGATTGTCATGTTAATACCTACAATATTTAATATACATGCCTATACAAAAGTTAACAGTTTTCAAGATAATTAGTTTTTGAAGTCTTCTTTTGCAGCTGTGACCTTGACCTTTGAACATAAAACCTTGAACCATATATCAAAATGATCGTCATGTAAATACCTACAATATTATAATATACATGCCTATACAAAAGTTAATAATTTTCAAGATAATTAGAATTTAAGTCTTCTTTTGCAGCTGTGACCTTGACCTTTCAACATATGACCTTGTACCATACATCAAAATGATCGTTGTCACAATATGTAAATATTCTAATGTACATGCCTATACAAAATGTTGATAGTTTTCAAGATAATTAACAATTTCAGTTGTATTATGTAGCCATGACCTTGACCTTTAAAGTATGACCTTGAATCATATATCAAAATAATCGTCATATCAATAGCTATAATATTCTAATATACATGCCTATACAAGAAGTTAATAATTTTCAAGATAATTAGCAATTTAAGTCTTCTTTTGCAGCTGCGACCTTGACCTTTCAACGTATGACCTTGTACCATACCAAAATGATTGTCATGTTAATACCTACAATATTTTAATATAAATGCCTATACAAAAGTTAACAGATTTCAAGATAATTAGTTTTTGAAGTCTTCTTTTGCAGCTGTGACCTTGACCTTTGAACATATAACCTTGAACCATATATCAAAATGATCGTCATGTTAATACCTACAATATTATAATATACATGCCTACATAAACTTTAATAGTTTTCAAGATAATAAGTAACTGAAGTCTTCTTTTTACAGCTGTGACCTTGACCTTTCAACATATGACCTTGTACCATACATCAAAATGATCGTTGTCACAATATGTAAATATTCTAATGTACATGCCTATACAAAATGTTGATAGTTTTCAAGATAATTAACAATTTCAGTTGTATTATGTAGCCATGACCTTGACCTTTAAAGTATGACCTTGAATCATATATCAAAAAAATCGTCATATCAATAGCTACAATATTCTTATATACATGCCTATACAAAAAGTTAATAGTTTTCAAGATATATTCACTAATATACAAATTAAGTAATTTCCCCCCTAAGTATCTTGCTTTTTGCCCATTTTGAGCCTCACAGCTACAATTTGTACAAATTTGAAACAAGGTGTCCTAAGAATGTTATACCTAAAATATCTAAGTTATATCTCTTGTAAATTCATAGGAGAAGATTTTTTAAAGATTTTCACTATTTTCCCCTTTCTAGGGCCCCAAGGGGACATAACTCCTTCACTTGTGCAAATCTGAAAGGCCTTCACCCAGGCATGACTATCACCCAGGCAAGATTAAAATGTTAAAAGTTTACGGACAACGGATGACAGACAGCAGACAAATTACCATCGCAATAGCTCACCTTGGGCATTTGCTCAGGTGAGCTAAAAAAAGACCATGTAAGAAGCAAGTTATGAAGAGTAGGTAACAACTTCGGGCACAGATCAAATTTTAATGGAGTCATGTGTCCCAAACATTATTTCAGAATGAAAGACCTTGTTTATAGTTAGCCTTTTTCTATGACACAAAGTATTGGGATTTTAAAAATTGGATTCAATTGGTAGATTGGTGTTTAAGTATATGTAAATGGCATCAGCAATATTCCACCTATTCACCATAAGACAATAGTTCTTAAAAATCTAAAGAGATTAAACTAAACATAGTGTTTAAACAAGAGGCCCATGGGCCTTAACGCTCACCTGAGGATGTGACCGAAATCATTTGCAAAATACATACAATATTATTATATACATGCCTATACAAAAAATTAATAGTTTTCAAAAGTTAACAATTTGAGTCCTCTTATGCATCTATAACCTTTACCTTTATATGCACGATCTTGAATCTTAAATCAGAATGATCGCCATATCAATTCCTACAATATTCCAATATACATGCCAATACAAAAAAGTTATTATTAATTTGGATGCCAAATAACTGCTAATTTATCTATAATTTGGTTAACTTTTGTTACCTGAGTAGTTATTACTAAAGCAGTATAATACAAATCAAACATTTTAGATGGTGTTGCTGATACTGGATATCAAAACTCACTAACAATATATCAGTAATTTGTAATATAAAACTTAATAATATGCTTTTTCATTTGTAATGTAAATATATGTATATGATAATATATGTATTAAGTCTGGTTTTTTTTTTAAGAGAGAGAGAGAGAGAGATAGAGAGAGAGAGAGAGAAGGAGAAGAGAGAGAGAGCAGCTCTTAACTAATAAACAATACGGTATTATAAATATATGATAGACAAGTTTAAATACAAGGATACACTATAAATGTTCAAAAATATTAATTAATAAGCTCAATTTTTCAAGAAAATTACTGATATTATTGTTTTTAAGTGCAATTACTTTTTCTACTTGAAAATAGAACTTCCAACATCTAATTAGTGCATTGAAATCTGGTTTTTGGCTTAGAATACTTTTATCGTCATGTCAATACCTACAATATTCTAGTATATATCCCTATGCAAAAAGTTAATAGTTTTCAAGATAATTTACAATTTGAGTCTTCTTGTGCATCTACAACCTTGACAATATTCTGATACATGCCAATACAAAAAGTTATAAGTTTCCAAGATAATTAACAATTTCAGTCTTTTTATGAACCTATGACCTTGACCTTAGAATGTATGACCTTAAGCTTTATATCAAAATGATCGTCATGCCAATACCTACAATATTCTAATATATATGCCCATGCAAAAAGTTAATAGGTTTAAAGATAATTAACAATTTAAGTCTTCTTGTGCATCTATGACCTTGACCTTAGAACGTATGACCTTGAGCCATATATTAAAATGATCATCATATCAATACCTACAATATTCTAATATATGACTATGCAAAAATATTATAGTTTTCAAGCTAATGCACCAATTAAGTTTTTATAAGCAAAATATAACTTTTCAGGGGCAAAAACTCATACATGCATTATCATATAGTTACGAAACTTTGTACCTTTTTAAATTCTGTATTGCTGAACATTTTACCAATGTTTTGATATCATATATCTCTTAAATTTTGAAGAAAATAGCATAAAGTGCAAAATTATAAACTAGGTCATGACCTTGAAATTTGACCTTGACCCAATTTTGAAGGTTATTTCAAGAAAAAGTCAAAACTGAAAACCCCATGTCAATATCTGTTCAAATAGTCTATAACAATTTTAAGCCAATTTACGAAATTTTTTAAATTAAATGCAAAGACGCATAACCCATTTTTCGACCAAATTTCACCAAATGAACAAACTACAGAACTAAGACCCTATAGAAGCCAAATATCACATCAGATTTTTCCTCCAATCATCAGTTTCGGAGAAGAAGATTTTTTAAAGATTTTTGGACCCCTAGGTCACTTTGACCTAGTTTAAGTAGCCATGGCAACACTATGAACAAATCTGAATTGCATTGGCCCCTATATGCTTCTGATCAAGTATCATTGAAATCTGTCCAGCAGTTTTGAAGGAGAAGTCAAAAATAGATGTTAATGACACACACACACATGCACATACACACACGGTGCCATGCCATACATTCCATATACCAAATTTGAACCAAATTGATCAACAAATATGCTATGGCCATTTTCCTGTTTTTTCTATTTATAGTAACAATGGCCATCTTGGATTTAGGATCAAACCAAAAATCACAAACTTTAATTTACTCTACCTAGGGACCTTACACACCAAATTTGGTTTCATTTAGTCATGTGGTTACAGAGAAGAAAATTTTCAACGAATTGGCTATATTTAGCTGCTAATTTGCATATAGCGTCAATAACACGCCAATAAAAAATGTTAAGGAAAAACACGTTAAATATATGAAATGGCTAGAGTTCTACATTTCATATACCAAATTTTAACCAAATTGATCAACAGATAAATACCTTATGGCCAATTTCTTGTTTTTTATTTATATTAACGGTGGCCATCTTGGATTTAGGGATTGGGCTGAAAATCACAAACTTTAGTCCACTCCACCTAGGGACCTTCCACACCAAATTTGTTTTCATTTAGTCATGTGGTTACAGAGAAGAAGATTGAAGTTTATGCATGCACTCATGCATACATGCATGAACGCACGGATGCACGAACGCTTCGCCATGTATTAAGCCTCAGCTGGCTATGGCCAGTTGAGCTAAAAACATAGCAGACCACTCAGCATAGTCCATTATTCTGTTAATATGCCAACCAGTAATGCCCCTCCCCCCCCCCCTAAACATTAAGATTCATCAGGTTTGATGGTTTGATGATGATGGTTTCCTTAAACACAAATGGAAAATATGGCCCCTGGATACAATATGTGATGCTAATTAAAGAACAATTAATGGTCTAGCTAACTAACCATTATAATTTCATTCTGTAAAATATCATACTTTTTTGACAACCAAGACATCTGAAAAACACATTTATTCAGATGTTATCATTATGGAGATACATTAAAGTTATTTACCTGAACAAATATCCACAAACACTACATAGTTTTTAACTAGACCATGTTGCCTGACTGAACAAATGTCCACAAATAGTACATTATTTTTAGCTACATCACGTTACCTACCTGAACAAATGTCTACAAACACTACATAGTTTTTAACTAGACCATGTTACCTACCCAGTGTATGAAATTAGCTAGGAAGACATGATGGTCAACAGGGCCCTTAGCTTTTAAAAGTTGTTAGCCCAAATGAAAGTTAATATCCCTGACATATGGAAGTTTGCGTGTCTCTTTAATTTTGCCAATTAAACCTCAAATTAACTATACTTTATGTATTGTTGTGTCTTTGCTATATTGTCTGTTGTACTAGTGTATTGTTCATTAATGTAGATTTCTTATTATACTGAAACAAAATACCATGAATTTAGGCGTCTTGAGGAAACATCTGCCTGCTATAGGAGAACTGCTGGTTAAACGAAAGAGCCAACTGGACTTGGAACTCTATGAAGTTAATAGCCTCTGGCCATTGGGCCTGCAGTAATTTTGTACACTGTACCTACCTGAACAAATGTCCACTAATAGTACATCATTTTTAACTAAACCATGCTACCTACCTGAACAAATGTCCACAAACACTACATCATTTTTAACTAGACCACTGGGTCCAGGGTTTGGATATGAAAATGAAAGGAAACTTCTGAGACTAGACCATTCTATACCCCTGAAAATAGAGATACAAAACATATTGACAAAATATCCAAAATGATATATAGAAAGTACAGTTAAATTTATATAACCCATATATAAAAACATGGAAAATCTGGACAGAGTCTTTAAAACACTGGTCTTTACAGATGTTGTCAATTAGCAGGTTTTCATGTTGCATGTAACATGCATCTACTGTAATATGTAAATTTTTGTGATCATTCAATTCTTATTTAAATATGCGAGATTAATTAAACTTTACCAAATATTTTATTTTAATGTAATTCATTTGCATTAGCCAACATTCAAAATTCAAAAAAGCAAAAATAAAGAGTATGCAAATATCTTTATAATATGGAAATCACGATTCTCACTAAAACTAATTGACACTAATATTTTAAAATGGACAGTATAGTCCAGAAGTCTTCCTGAATATATTCCTGTGCTGATTTTGATATAATTCTAGTTATTAGAAGCAGATTTTCTTTTCTTCTTCTTCTTTTTTTTTTCCTTTATTTTTTTGCAAATCTTTCTCATAATTTTGAAGTTTTTCTGCATTCCCCTGTCTTAAAAAGATCTATACTTAATTTTCATGTTCTACTAAATAAGATCTTACCATGTCTAATACGTGAATGAATTCTGAATTGTCCATTTATAAGTCTATACATACCTGACAGGAACCAAGGGTATTCTCTATTTCCTGGCTATAGGTTAGCACATACCTGACAAGACTCATGTGCTTTCCCTATTCTCCAGATTATAAGTCTAAACAGATCTGACAGGACTTGGTGGTTACATTCACCTGTCAGTGACAAGACTTCACAGTATTACATGTGTATTCTGTATTTTCAGGTAACAAGTCTACACATACCTGACAGTAACAGTGTGTATTCCATATTCCCTGATGAGACAGGAACTTTGTATATTCCTTATTCCCTATTTTTTTTTTGTCTACAAATACCTGACAGGACCTGTGTGTATTCTATATTCCCTGGTTTTAGGTCTACACTTAACTAACAGGACCCATGTGTATTCAGGACTGTATCCCCTGGTTATAGGTCTACACATACAGTAAAACTTCCGATCGCTTGAACATTGTTACCTCGAATACCCCAAATAACTCGAAGTCATCTGTTGGTCCCATCCAATTTCCTATAATATCCTATGTAATATCCTATGTAAATAAACCTTTATGGCTGTGTGTATTCTGTATTCTCTGGTTATAGGTTTACACATACCTGACAGGACCTGTGTGTATTCCGTATTCTCTGGTTATTTCTCCACTAGCTATGTTTAAAACTTGTATAACTCCTGTATTATTACCTGTAACAAATTATGTCTATTTACTTTTACATCTAAACTTAACTTAAGCTTCATTATACAGAACATAAAATATTTAATTAGGGCCTTCTTTGGGTCCTAAAAAGTGAATAATTTTGAAATAAATTGAAAAAAATGAAAGAAAATGTGCATTAGTATTTATCTTTTAAAAATATAATAATGCCATAAATATGAAAAAAATTACTGATTTTTTTAATTTCCTATTATTTACAATTCTTTAATACCTGTTTTTAAATATGATCTGGGGATTACAAGCCACCCTGAACTTTCTCTTTTGTTCCAGAAAAAGGTTGATGTCTTGATTAAAGCCTATATCTGGTAATGTATTTCATATCAACCCCAGTGTGATTGTAGACATCACTACCTTGAACATCCAGCATTTCCAATTTACTTATGATATGTCAACGGAACATGTTGTAATATCAACAGGATCAACTTCACATAAAATGACATTACACATAAAAATGTTATTTTACTTAGAGTATCATCTTTGTAGTGGTATATATAAGTATGTGTGATTTGTTGGTTTTAAATATAATTTATATACATGTAGTATGAATTATTGAACAACACCAAATTCAAAAATGGCTCCTAAAAATCTTATTATAAAAGAAATTTGAAAGTACTGTTATGTGGTGGTACATTTGTAAATCGGAAATATACATGTAAATGTTACATACAGGATGTGGATGGGCTTGCTTAAAAAAGAAAGACTACTTTTAACAGTATTCAACTCACCTATAGCTATCAATGGTTCATATATGCTCCAGTTTTTAGTGGTCAGTGGTGGACACATTCTTACAGTAGTAATTGAATTTAAAATTCCATTTAAAAGTCCAGTCAACAAAAATCTTAGTCCACCATTTGTGTTCCCTTTATGTAAAACCTTGTTATCAGAACTAATGTGTTGTGATGGACAAATCAAATCACTCAATGTATTTTTAGGTGGCATAACATCACTTATGATTGGTAAATTGATAGATTGATTCTGAATGGCTGCTTTCAATGGTAATAGTGACCCTGTTGGATTTACTGGTGAAAGCCTTGGTCCCTAAAATCAAAATTAAAATATAATTTTTTTTGTTATATCTACCCATATGTAGCAAATGACTAAATCTTGAGTAGTTTTATTCTATTTTACAGAAAATACATATGGCAAATTGAAAGAAAATAAATATATATGTCCTTTCATGAGTTTTGATTGAATACGATAATTATCACATAAAATATACCATCTTATTTACTATTTTTAATATAAACTTTTTACAAACCTGTGGTTCTACAGTCATTAGTTCCCAAAACATTACACGACTGTCGGTCATTATTAATGCAAATGACTTCTCTGACACTGGACATGTTGATATTGCTGCTACTTTACTGTGGCGTGTGACACGTAAGGCATCAGACTGACATCGAAGGTCATACATTACATCCAGAGACATCTGTGGTGGAGAATCATCTATCAAACAAACAGATTGAAAATTATGTTTGTTCAGGACAATTTGGGGGTCAAATTAAGGCTCCTAAAGAAAGTGTTTGTAATTAAAATTTTACACTATCATCCCATTTGCCTTCTTAAAAACTAATTACAGTCTAACTTGTGTTAGCGGCCACTTGTATAAAGCGGCCACTTGTCTATAACGGCCATATCTGATTCCCCCCGATGAATTTTGTTCTTTATTTCACCTCTATATGGCGGTCACTGTCTTATGCGGCCAGCGGCCACCATTTTTCTGACCCCAAGCTTCAACAGAACTGTCTATAGCGGCCATTTGCAATGTTTACGAAACTTCGTCAGTTTCCGGAAATTTCCGGAACCAGTCGACATAAAACAAAAAATCCCATAATGCAACACTGTTTATATGTGTCTAAGTAGCCATATTGGGTAAAGCTTACATCCCGATAAACATCGACATTTTTTCAATCTTATAACATGCAGTAATATTTGATGTTTTTTCTTTATGTCATAGTAAACGGAATGCATTGACTTTAGAACAGCGAGTAGAATTGTTTAATAAATCTGTATAGGAGAAATTAAGTACTAGGAAACTCGCGGAAGTTATGGTGTTGGACAAACCCAAATCAAAGCTGTGTTATCAGACTATGAAGCAAATGTATCTTGGGAAATGGACCGGTTGTGCTGTTCTACCGCTAACGGACATTAATTTCGTTAGTTTGGAAATCGTACAACGATGCGATATCAAGTCATCTCGGCACCAGTGTAAAAAGTCATTTCGGCAACGATATGATTTTGGCATCAATTTCAATTCAATTCGGCACCAGAAAAAAATATTTTATCATTTATTTTATGTTTATGTACAATTTTTATATTAAAAATTAATAGTTATTTTTAATAAAGATATGCAAATAGTAAATTTGACAGTTACAAATGACACAGATAATTACTACTCTGATCACTAAACCGTGTAATTCATTATGTAACAACTTCCTTTGAAGTCTGAATTAGCAAGAGTGTGATATGGGTCTGAAGTGACCTAATTATGTTTGTATAGGTGTAAGGAAGCGTGATAAGAATAATACTTCACTATGCAACACCCCTATAACTAGCAAAAAAAAATTAGAGAGAATAGATTATTTAGACATGTTAATGTTGCCAGGCCGGTGTGGTGCAAAGGATTTGTAAATTCCTGAAAATGTTGATTAAATTGATGTTAAATTTTTTTTTTCTTGGTTAATCTCAAGTTATAAAAGAAACAATTTTCTAACAATATGGTTAGCTATATTCAGTTTAATTTTGGTACTAAAATGAATAAAAAAGAACGGTTCAGATAATAATTTTTGATCGTTGATCAGAGAACTTGTCTATAAAGGCCACCTGTCTATAAAGGCCACTTTGGCCGCATCCCTTGAGTGGCCTTTATAGACAGGTTTCACTGTATATCAAAATATAATTACATGTACATAAATTAAGGAGTATATTTAATAATATCATAATACAAACTGTGACTCATGACTTACAAAAAACAAAAAAGTAGGTCAAGATCTTGACTTTTTGTTTGTAATTATTAAAGCAACAATCAAAAATTTATTCAGTGAAAATTTAAAGTGTATCATACATGTATTTAAAGCAGCCAATAAAAATGTATGTTACTGATCTTAAAAAGCAAGATATTGTCAGGAACGTGTTTTATGTCTAACTCTGTCTAATGGTGGCAGTATTAGGATTGGACAGTAATAGGGATGTTATTAAGTATGGTAGTTACCAAATGCTCCTGTTCCTTCAGAGGCAGGTGTAGATAGGACATTTGTTTTACGTCTAACTCTGGCTGATATACTTCCATTTTCATGTAAACATAATAAAGCATCTCTTTGTCTAAGTGGTAGAACCTAAAGAAAATATGTGTTAAGTTAACATTGTAGAAAATAAGATAATACAAGACTGTATTAGACATAGTGGTTACCATATTTAATCTCTGTATTGATTTTAAAACCCTCTGCATTTTATACTCCAGCTAAGATGGCATGTAATTTGGTGTCAGTTAATTGCGGCAAAATGCATATGTCATAGTGGTATATGCCATGCTACAAAAATTTTTTATATCTCTTCTTAAACCTTGAAAAACTAGAGCTACATCAGATGTGAATCAGACAGTAGAGACATTTTTTACATGTAGTTTATTTATAAGTGAGTAAATAAATGGAATTTTACCTGTACAAATGGTGATCCAGATCTTTCCATAGATATAATTCCAACAGTTTGGTTAATCTCTAGATCAAGTAAAAGGATTTCTCTAGGATACACCAGTATAAGATGATGTCTACAAGCTCGATGGTAGGACAACTGGAGACATTCATTTACCGATACAGAATCTTCATCTGCACTTCTGTATGAAATTAAACTTAAAAACTTATTAAAAAAACTGACAGACTGCATATCTGATTGCAACTTTTACAATGAAAAACTTTGAAATATGATAATTAATTTGTTGCAAACATTTTTGTACAGAAATAATAGGCAAAGAGAAATAATTGATCTTTTAACCAAAAGGGGATAATCAATTTTTAACATGTTTCTTTTGTAGGCCTTTTAAGATATTTTATAGATAAAACTTACTTTTTTGTTGGTCCTTCCCCAACTAGTATCTTACTCATTCGTTTTGCCAAATTTTTAGATGAAGATTTTCTGTCCAATGAATTGTTAGATCCATCTGACTTGAGGTTTGAAGCTGTAATCAAAAAATAATAAAAAGATTTAGGAGACTAGCTAAACATGACATTATGAGACTAGCTAAACATGACATAAGAGACTAGCTAAACATGACATTATGAGACTAGCTAAACATGACATTATGAGACTAGCTAAACATGACATTATGAGACTAGCTAAACATGACATAAAGAGACTAGCTAAACATGACATTATGAGATTAGCTAAATACAGCATTATGAGACTAGCTAAACACAACTTTTTGAGACTAGTTTTTAATACTTTGTGAAGGGCTTTGTTGGATGAGTGGTCTAAATGTTGGATTATGGATTCCAGCACCATTCACCACCTAGGTTTAATTCTACTCTGGTAGTGAGAAAAATAGTATTACTAAGTTCATTGTCAAAGGTCTGAAGTTTTTCCAGAAAAATACTATATTTTTCTTTACCTTCCAGAACTGGACACCTCAATTAAAGTATAAGGATCTTGACTGAATGTAAACCCACTATTTACTGTGTACATACAGTGTAATAAATATTGATAAAGAAAATCCCAGACACTGCTTTGTGTTACATACCTTGACTAGATGGACTGGATATGTAGAACTTTTTACCATTACTTGATGGTGTCTTTGTGATGGAAAAATCATCCACAAACAAGATACAGTCCTGTCCCAAAACTAATTATAATGCAAAATAAGCTATTAAATTAAATTTTCAACATTTTAAAATTCAATTTGACAACTCGGGAAGTCAGTATTTTCCACCATCTGTTTCATCTTGGAGGCACATGGTGCCCTTTACTAGGTTACCAAACATTTTCTTTTTTAACAGTTATTGTTTTGATCAAAATTTAAACCATACAAAAAACTAACAGGAGGCTTGAAGACATCACTGCTATCAATAACTAGCAGATTCCATAATTCAAAAGACCTCTCTAAAATTTTACCCTCATAGGGCCCTAATAAAAAATGAGCAAATAAAATTACTGCTTTTCCTTAGGATGCTGCATTTAAAAATTCTATGGTCTAGATATCTTTACTGAAAAAAAGAGGATTTTAAAACAGTTTTAAGGGGCCCTCTACAAAATTCCAATATGAAACCCCAAAGTAAAATTTGGGAAAATTAAAAACTACATGCTAAAAGGATAATTGAGATATTAAATATATAATGTCTAGCTTTTGTATAAAGCTAATAATTTACTCACATGCAACATGTCTTGGATTAAAAGGATCAAAAGAGAAAGAAATTAAAGATTCTGTATAAGATTTTTTCCACAGTTTTGTTCCAGTGTCCGCATTCCACAATATGAGTGAGTAAGGTGGATGCAATACAATCAACAAATCATGAGAAGCATCCTGAGTCACCAACCATTCTAAGTCTGCAATAGAAATATCAAATGTAAAAATAACACTGTGTACATAGAAACTATTCTTGACAAGTGGTTGAAATATTGATTACTGGTGGTACAGATCGAGTGGTAGACCAGTTCAGTGTAGGTGACCAATCCAGGGTATAATCAGTTTGCAGATTTTAATCAATTTAAAAAATAATAATACTGTAATTATAATTACTGCTATATTTAACTATTAGGCATATCTATATATAAAGACAAATGACAGAGATACTTCTGTGATTTAAACAAATTCAGCCATTTTTTGTTCAACATCATTATCAGTCTTGTTATATAAGCTGTAAAGAGTAATCACTCAGATACACAGTTTATGTGTGTGTGTGTGTGTGTGTGTGTGTGTGTGTGTGTGTGTGTGTGGTGTGTACATGCTATGTACTTGATAGATAGACAACCTCTATACAATGGCAGTCTATCCATTAAGACCAGTTTTTAAGTTTCCTTTGCTGTATATTAAAAACACAACCTTTCAAAAAAGACCACCTGTCTATAAAGCTGATATTTCTTAGGTCCCATGAGAAGTTGTTAAAAACAGGGTTTACTGAGTAAAACTGAATTATTCTGAGTATGTGAAACACCACTACTAGAATCAAACGTAAGCTTATAAATTCTCAACGCTTGAAAAGGACACTGATTTTTAAACAAGAGCGCCATAAAGGCCCTGGATGCTCACCTGAAAATGATGTACACTCAGCTTGATCTTGGCAAAATGGAGCTTCTATTTTAAAAAAGAGATTTTTCCTATATTTTGAGCTAGTGACCTACTTACTGAAGCAACACTGACCCATGTACAAACTTGAGCTAGCTTTTTTTCAGGAGGAGCATTCTGAGCAAGTTTGATGAAGATTGGACTAAAATTGGAGCCTCAGGAGTGTTAACAAGGTTTTTCTATTATTTGAACTAGTGACCTACTTATTGGCCAAACATGGCCTATATACAAACTTGAGCTAGCTTTTGACAAGAGGATCAATCTGACTAAGTTTGATGAAGATTGGACTAAAATTGGGGTCTCAGGAGTGTTAACAAGGTTTTTCTATTATTTGACCTAGTGACCTACAGTCTAACCTGTGTTAGCAGTCACCTGTCCATAACGGTTACCTCCGTTTAGCAGCCAGTTTTTACTGGTCCTGTGTCATGTCACCTTTCCATAGCAGTCACCTGTCTAATGTGGTTAGCGGACACTATTTTCTGTCCTGTTTAACTCAATTTCTGTCTATAACGGCCAGCAACGTAAAACCAGAAGTCGAGTTATTTCCCTTGGAAATGTGTAATTTCACTTTCTGGTCATGAAGAAATGTTTACATGTGATATATCCAAGCCACATGGCTTCTCGGCAACAGTTTAATCCTGTTGATTAATGTAATCAAAACAATGGTGGATGGCTTGTCAATGGTACCAAAAAAGGAGTATAAGCCGAATTCTCCAAATTAAATAGTACCTCTAGTTAATTGCTGGTAATTATCCATGACACGTGGGAGGCACATTGGAGTAGTAAAGTCTTTTAAAATAAGACTACAATGGTAGATTTTATTACTTTCATCATGTCAGCGCCGAAGAGAAAAGCTTTAAAAATTCTTCATAAGACATTTTTACAAGTTCATTAAATAGAATTCAAATAAGAATTAAAAAAACAAAAACAAGTTTCATCAGATGTCAAATGAATCATTGTTATTGCATGAATTTTTTTGTTTTGTATATACTTTATGTGCGTATTTTATGCTAGTGCTTGATCAGTTACAGCTTGGATAGATGAACATTTAAATTTAGGGCTTATTAATCATGAAATTATTTGCTTAATGGTGTTGCTTTGATATGGTTTTGATGATGTGCATGTGAATTTATCATCATGAATAAGTTTCCTTTATTTAAATTTGATTTTTTATTACAATGCATTACTACAGTATCCTTCAAAGGGCACAGGGCACATTTCAAATTTTCTGTGTCCAGTCAATCTTTCATACAAGGGGAGATAATTTGCCAAAATATTGCAAACTTGTCCAAAGTGGCCACCTGTCTATACTGGCCACTTTGGCTGGTCTGACAGCTGATCACTATAGACAAATTTAAGCTAGATTTTGTCAAAAGGATCATTCTGACTAAGTTTGATAAATATTGGACTAAAATTGGGGCCTCAGGAGTGTTCACATGGTTTTTCTACAATATAACCTACTGACCTACTTATTGACCCAACATGGCCCATATACGAAATTAAGCTAGCTTTTGTCAACAGGATCATTCTGAGTAAGTTTGATGAAGATTGGACTAAAATTGAGGCCTCAGGAGTGTTAACAAGGTTTTTCTATCATTTGACCTAGCAACCTACTTATTGCCAATGTGGCCCATATACTGAAATTGAGCTAGCTTTTGTCAAGAACCAACATGGCTCATACAAAAAATTTCAGCTAGTTTTTGTCAACAGGATTGTTCTGGCTAAGTTTGATGAAGATTGGACTAAAATTGGGCCTCAGGAGTGTTCACATGGTTTTTCTACAATATGACCTACTGACCTACTTATTGACCCAACATGGCCCAAATACGAAATTGAGCTCGCTTTTGTCAAGAGGATCAATCTGACTAAGTTTAATGAAGATTGGACTAAAATTAGGGGCCTCAGGAGTGTTAACAAGGTTTTTCTACAATTTGACCTAATGACCTACTTATTGCCAATGTGGCCCATATACGAAATTGAGCTAGCTTTTGTCAAGAGGATCATTCTGACTAATTTTGATGAAGATTGGACTAAAATTGGAGCCTCAGGAGTGTTAACAAGGTTTTTCTACAATTTGACCTAGTGACCTACTTATTCACCAAACATGGCCCAAATACAAATTTGAGCTAGCTTTTTTCAAGAGGATTATTCTGAGCAAATTTGATTAAGATTGCACTCAAATTGTGGCCTCAGGAGTGTTAACAATCAAAAGTTAACGCACGACGCATGACGGACAATGACCGATCAGAATAGCTCACTTGAGCACTTTGTGAGCTAAAAATTAAGAATAAAAGTAAAACACCATCAATATTAGCTTAAATTTTTCAATTAAATAATCATGTAATCAAATAAAGGTACAGAGTTATAAGTAAAGCAAACTTCTGTCGATTGTTCTCAGTCATATCTGCCTCACCCTGTATTGGTTTGGTCCCATCTGAAAATTCTGATTTTGCTTCTCCAGACGCAACATCCCAAACAATAACTACACCATTTGTATCACCAGAAGCTAATCTCAAATTGTATGGACTTCCTAAATCATGGTAATAATTTTCCCGAGCCCATTTTACCTAAAATTAAATATTTGGCTATTTAAAATACTGAAAAAAATCAATCATTGATACTGTTAATAATTTTTAAAAATGTCATTAAACTTAGTAAATTTTATAAAATACAACAATTCAACATTAAAACATTTGTTTTGTGCATTTAATTGATTTTAATCCTCCTTGAAATCTGGATAAGTTCAAATCAATAATAAAATGAACAGCAAATGATTTACAAGCAATGATTTGTTATAACTTACTTACTCTGCTGAGTCTGTCTATGTTGTTTGTAGCAGAAATCACCCTCTGTAGCAGCTAAATGTAGCCTACTTAATTTTGAATACATCGTTTCGCAGATGTATTAATTCCTTGCCAATTCCAATTTTAGTATCGACCTGAATCATGTGACCAGCCTCAAATTTAGGGCATAACAAAAATGTCAACAATGATTAACTGCATGGTGATAGGAAAGGGTAGTAATTTTAACTATTTTACATACATTTTTGAGCTTATTCCTGTATCAAATAATTTAATTGCTTTAAATGAATAGATTAAATGACATCTCAAGATCTAAATTAGAGTTTATAAAGATTTTCTGGATATTTTAGTCAGGAGTTATTTAACGAGAAGCCTCTTTACTAAGGGAAACGTAAAATAGAATATACATCTTTAACTATCTTTAGACTGCCTGATTCTAATTTTATTTGAATTATTTAATCTTATATTAAACAAAATATACAACTAGATATGTTTCTTTGAAACAGATGTGTCGCCTGACACTGCATAAAAATCAATCAAAGGGAAATAATTCAAAAACAGAACAAGATAGAGTTGTGGTTCTTGTGCACTGCACTTCGAGTCATTGCCTGAAACATGTACACCAAGTTTGGAGTCATTTGAACATACTACACAAAAGTTATGCTCCAGACAAGAAATGCACTATAAAAATCAATCAAAGGGAAATAATTCAAAAACGGAAAAAGATAGAGTTGCAGGTTCTTGTGCACTGCACTTCGAGTCATTGCCAGAAACATGCACACCAATATTGGAGTCATTTGAACATACTACACCAAAGTTATGCTCCAGACAAAAAATGCTCTATAAAAATCAATCAAAGGGAAATAATTCAAAAACAGGAAAAAGATAGAGTTGCGGTTCTTGTGCACTGCACTTCGAGTCATTGCCAGAAACATGAACACCAAGTTTGGAGTCATTTGAACGTACAACACCAATGTTATGCTCTGGACAAGGAAATCCGGACGCCGCAGACGACGAAAGTAATCCCTATATGTCGCCTAGTCAGGCAATACAAAAATGAATCTTGTAAATGACGAAAATCTTGAATTTCGATCACGCAGATTCACTGTGCAGTCATCACAACTGCGATGTTTACGGCGATTTTTTATTGATTACAATAAATTTATAATGTTTTTTAATCATCTATATGATTGAAAACATTAAAAGAATCTAAAATGACACTTTTGGTGGAAATTTTTTTCAATTATCATCAAAAACGAGACCTAGCAGTTCGTTGTATATAAGTTTATATACAAGGCAGTAAAAAAGTGCCCTAAATTCAATCACATGATGATGAAAGTTACGTGACACTTTGTCCGGAGCATTGTATCCAAGAAACGCCGTATTCTATAGAAGTATATAGCATTCAAAGACTCTCGAAGTAAATCAACTTTTCAAAGCAGTAGCTTGGACAGAAAAAATGAAATCGCCTAGAAAAATTTCAGAGTTATGGTGTGAACCTTCAACCCTGGACTATGAAAGCCACTGCCAGTGATGTACCACTAGACTAAGTCTGCCTATAATGTGTATAATGACTACTTTTTGTGATTTATAAGACAGTGAATTGTTAATATTACAATAAAGAAAAGGTGTGTTTGTCCTGTTATTTGTCTGATATGACTTTGGGACAACCAGGGTAAAAGAACAATAATTTAATTAAAAATTGTATTACCAGTAAATGACCCAACTGAACAAGTGATCATTTGGTACTTAACAAACAGCATTGTGTTTAATAATGTCACAGGTTGCAAATGAAAAAGAGAAAAAAGCATGAATTTGAAATAACCAATTTTTAATTGGTGGATCCATAATACAAAATTTTACCTACCTTGACAATATTACCTTTATGTTTATTTAGGACTTGTATTGTCTGTAAAATAAAATGAGTTTGAGTTACAGCAGTTCATTCATAATGAACAGTAAACTAGTCAACTTAGATTCTCTACATGTTAAGTTACATTTTGGTCTGTTTAAGAAGTCTGGTGATAAATAAAAAATTTGTTTTTAAGAAAATCATAAAATAGATTTTGCATCTTCAAAATATTTTTGGCAATAAGTGGTATAACAAGGATATATATTTAATTTGAATAAGATGCTTTATTTTTGTTTGGTGAACATTTGGAAAACCATAAATAAACAAATATTTATTTTTGTTTGGTGAACATTTGGAAAACCATAAATAAACAAATACAGTAAAACCTGTATATAAGGACCATACATGAGACCTTAGACATATGGAGTTTATAGACAATTGTTTTTTATATTATTATAGAGTTAATTCTGGTTAAAATATGAAACAGGGCGACTTAAAACACAAGTCTTCATAAAGAGGTGGTCTTTATACAGAGATGATTAATTGTTTAACTGTAGCTGCCCTCTACAATTATGATCACAAGTTTAAATAATTCCTATCTCATAATGATGGCGTAAAATCAGATAAACCTTATATAACATCAGCAAAGTGGCTGAAACTGACAACGGTTATGTATTTCCTCAGCAAAGAGGCTGATAATGACAATGGTTATCTATTATCTCAGCAAAGTGGCTGAAATTGTAAATGGTTAGGTATTACCTCAGCAAAGAGGCTGAAACTGACAATGGGTAAGTGTTATCTCAGCAAAGAGGCTGAAATCGACAATGGTTAAGTATTACCTCAGCAAAGTGGCTAAAATTGTAAACGGTCAAGTATTAGCTCGGCAAAGTGGCTGAAATCGTAAATGGTTAGGTACATGTATTACCTCAGCGAAGAGGCTGAAACTGCAAATGGGTAAGTGTTATCTCAGCAAAGAGGCTGAAATTGACAATGGTTAAGTATTACCTCAATAAGGTGGCTGAAATTGTAAATGGTCAAGTATTACCTCAGCAAAGTGTCTGAAACTGACAATGGTTATGTATAACCGTAGCGAAGTGGCTGAAACTGACAATGGTTAAGTACATGTATAACATTGCAAAATGGCTAGAACTGACAATGGTTAAGTATTATCTAAGCAAAGTGGCTAAAATTGACAATGGTTAAGTTAAAAGTTACTGATTGCTAAAAGGATTACTGGTTGCTTAATTTACTATTTGAAAACTTCTGTGCAGTATGTTAATACTATGTAAATGTATGATATTTTCATATCAGAAATAGAAAAAGTTTTAAAAAGATGTAAAGTCATTATGTTGCTGTTCTATGTATATGTAAGCAGTTAAAAATGAATATACAGGAATACACATTGGTAACTGTTCTTGTTGAAATTGCTATATGGTAAAATAAATTTAAACAATTTTTCTTGTAACAGATATTCTATTTGTCTTTTGTCATTATTTTAAATATTATTTGTGGCTCAACCAATGACTCTTTAGGACAGGAGTTTAAAGCCTTAACTATGCATGGTTAAGATGTTTGTCTTCAAACTCAAACCATCCGAACTCTGGAACTTTGACCCTGACTGTAAGTAAGAAACAGGTTTCCTCTTGTCCTAGGCTTCTACTGGTTTGTTCTGTGACCAGTAATATTGACTAAGTAATCCGCAATACAAGTGTTCAATGGTTACCAAAAGTAAGCCCATGTACCAAGCAGATCAGAAACACTTGCTAATCCAACATACCAGTAAAACAATATACAACCAAACCTTATGAACAGCAATAATGGATTTACCAAACTGGACAAAAACTACTTTCCAGAACAGTTGGTTGTAAGGTAGAAAGTGATGTCACAGACAGACAACCAGCTGGTTGTTAGGTAGTAAGTGATAGAGAACTAATCAAGTTTTCTACAGGAATTTCTTTGTCATAACAACAACATTTGGTGAAAGTTGATATAGTAAAATGCAAACTGAAAAATACATCCCTTTAAGAAACTGGCAAGTGACATCTTGTGTGTCCATATTATGAAAGAGGCCAGCTCAGTGCCCATGTGGTCTTTAGCAACCACTTATGGTTTACAGTGACTCTGATGACTAGATTTGAATCCCACCCGCATCCTAGTGAGAAAAGTTTGTTAGTTCACTTGTCTAAGGTCAATGGTTTTTTCTGGGAACTTTTCTCCACCATCCCAAAACTGACCTCCTTGAAAGAAGTAAAATGATCTTGACTGCGACATTAAGAACACAATTACTCATCTGAATCCAACTCCATATTAAGGAATCAAATATCCTACCTGTATTGTTTTGGGATCAATTATATTTATAAAACTATGGCAACCAAATGCCAAAAGTCCCTGCCATCCCCTGAAAGACAAAAATAAAAATATCAATTCAGTAAAAAAATTTAACTGTATAGTCAGCTAATAATCAGTAATTTTCAGTAATGACTCAACTAATATCAAGCAAGTGAAAATATCAAACTTAATTTAATTTTTTTAAAATTTATTTTCTATAAAAATTAAGCATAATTCACTGTCACAGACCAGTGCATTGTGAGAATAACTGAGTTAAGAAGGTAGCTGATGAATTTGGTTCTCTCCTATTGATGACATTAATTGGTCCTTAAAAGAATGAGTGTTTTGCAAATAAATGGTGTTTATATTATATTTAGTATGCAAAATTTTGGGATCCTACATTGAAACAAGAGCTTGGGTTTGATGACAGTTTAGAGATCAGCTGCCTGGATTGATGACAGCTAAGTGATCAGCTGCCTGGCATGATGGCAGTAAAGAGATCAGCTGCCTGGCATGATGACAGTAAAGAGATCAGCTGTGTGGCATGGTGACAGCACAGGAACTTGTAATTGTTTCTACAATTTTTTTTAAAAAATTAACCATAAACCCAACCAAAAAGACAACAAGGACAGACACTCGAAATTTTCAAACCTACCCCTTGCCGCTTAAAACAATATTTTCTTTTGTTCTTGTAAAAAATATCCACTTAATTTAATAACAGTCGTTTGCACAACTCCCTTATCTATCTGCAAGTACATAATTATCCATATTTTCTAAAATTTTAAATTTATTATTCACTCCAAAGCATTGAGAAACGCTGTTCCTAACACAAAAGGGGCAGAAAACCGACTTGTTTTTCTTAAAGTTTTCTCCTAAATCACAGTAGATCTACTCATTATTTTGGAACACATCAGACATCAGACCAACTGTTAAACGATAAAATCAGGTAGCTTCCTACCAAGTTCCCGCAAACTTGGAACTTGGAGTACTTCGATTTAGGAGGAAACTATGAGAAAACAAGTCAGTTTCTGCCCCCTTTTGTGTTAGGAACAGCGTTTCTCGATGTTTTGGAGTAAATAATTTAAAATTCTAGAAAATGAGGATTATTACTTGCGGATAGATAAGGGAGTTGTGCAAACGACCGTTACTAAATTAAGTTGATATTTTTTTCCTGAACACACAAGTTTTCGTTTTCAGCGGCGAGGTGTAGGTTTGAAAATTTCGAGTGTCTGTCCTTTTTTTTTTTTTTTTTTTTTTTTTTTTGGAGTGTATGGTTAAAGTTTTATTTTTAATTATTGAAACAATTACAAGTTCCTGTGGTGACAGTAAAGAGATCAGCTGCCTAGCTGACAGATGTTTACATTGACAGTTTTTATTCATCACGGGAAGCTTACCAATCACATGCACCCTTATTTTGTGCATTCAATGGTCCAGTCACTATTTTGGGACACAACCCTCATTTTACGGCAAACGAACTACTCCAGTTAGAAATTTTGATTTTGATAACGGATTCCTCTCATGTTGTTACCGGAAGTAATATGTCATCTAACCGATAATTGTAAAAATATAATAATTGCTTATTTCCTTGAAAAATATTATATCGTAAGTAAAGCTACTTTATTTTTTGTATATTAGCTTATTTATATATATATATTGTTTTTAATTCAAAAATATTTCCCAATATTTTTTTATCGATTATATCTACACAGTTTTGAGACGCCTCGGGTTTTATCATTTGCTTTTCGGACTCCTCGGGTTCCTGTCCACGTTGTTAGTTTGACATTTCTAATTGTTTAGGTATGGTAAAGCGTTCATTATATTAAAATTATGATAACATTTTGTATTGTTGACTACATTGTAAAGTTTGGAAACGGCAACATCAGCATTATAAAAAGCCGTTTGGAGCCATGTATTTCAGGTCTAGCCATCACTGGTAGGCCTAGTAAGTTATACAGGCATATATCGGTTTATTCTGTTTAACAAGCCAAGCGACGTTACTTGCTAATTGAGATGGAAGTTGCAGAGGTTGCTATTATGCTACATGTAAATTTTCTTGACACCTTAATATATAGCAATGGGATATCCATAAGGCCTTCACAGTTCGATCATCAATGCCCAGTATCATTGCAGTTGTTTTTTCCCAGTCATAAGTATGCAAACATTTTTATATTGTGAAAAGGTAACAATGGTGTTGGCTTACACTAGTTTGTCATTTGTTAGCTTTGATGAACTAAACAAGATATCAACTAGAAGGCATTGTTAATCACTCTAAATTACTGTCAGTGATCTTGTACTAGGCTTGATGTACTTGTTTGAACTCTGGTATACCTTTCTGCTGTGTTTGTGTACATAGTTAAAACTAGATAATGAGACTTAAAACCAGCATATACAACTGATATGAACCGTGTAGGCTGTTTAAAGCAGTCTGGTTAGTTCATTATGTAGAGCACTAACTTGGTTCCAAAGAACTAACCTAGATCTGACATTTCGGGTTTTATTGTAAATTGAATCTTTATACAATGACCACCTGTTTATTAATGTGGATTCTAAGATACTTACAGTGGTCTTTTTTTCAGGTTTTACTATACATGTAGGAATTTTTTATTTCAGAGTAGCTAGCTGGTTATTACTTGTAAATTGGAATGTAACAGCACAGATTTGGAAAAATGAGAGGTCACACTGGTATACTGATATCAGAGATTCTTGTTAGATTTATACTTGCTGTTGCATTTTAGTAAGTTACAATGATATTACATTTTTGTACTTAAGAATTTTGTGTAAATTTAGAAGTTTTGTAATTATGTTCAATCTGTTATACACGTAATTCTGTTATTTCTATGTGGCTTGAAAGTTTAGGAGAAATCAACTTATTTACCATATAACATTTAATGGTAACAGCTAATGATATGACAAATGTCATGTACGGTATTTCTCAAATGTTATAAAATTGAATTTTTGAGAGAAAATTTTGAAAATGAAAATTGCACAGAGATTCAAAAAAAGGTTAGTATTGTCCCACTGAGATAACTTTTAGCTGAATGCAGGTGCATAAGATTACTAATTGGTAAATCATCTGAAAAAAATATACTTTTATATAGGTAAGTATATAAGAATTTTGTAGGTATTGATAAAATGATAATTTTTATAATAAATCAAGGTAATGGATTTAAAGGTCAAGGCTACAAATCTGAGAATACTGAGGAATATATTAATCTTCTCTGAAATTATTGGGTTAGATTTAGTGAAATTAGAACAGTGAGCCATTGCTATTCAGATTTATAAACTGCATTTCCATGGCTACCTAAAATGTTCATAGTAACCTTGAGCGGCCAAAGCCTGGAAAAATATTTTTTCTTCTTAGAAACCAATAAATGGAAAAAAAATGAATGTTATATATGGCTTCCTGGGGGCCTTAAGCCTGGTTGTTCAGTTTAAGAAAATTCAATTGGTCAAAAAATTGTTCATTTGATTTTATGCTTGCATGTAATTTAGACAATTCTAAAAAATGGCCAATAAATTATTGAACTTAACTATATTTAAAGATGAGCACATGGGTTTTCAGTTGTGACATATTTTCTTAATGGCCTTTAAAATGGGGTCAAGATCAGAGTTAGTCTTTTACCTAATGTATTACTTTCATAATTTTCCTACTACATTTGCATTAGGTCTTTTACCTAATGTATTACTTTCATAATTTTCCTACTACATTTGCATTAGGTCTTGGTGGCCAGTTAGTGCTGGCCTATGGATCACAGCACCTTTCAGTTTTGTTTGAAATTCCACTCCTTGTGTGAGGAAATTACTATGTTTGCTTTATTTCCCTGGTTTTCTCAAGCATTGGGAATTTTACAATCTCAGAACTGGCTTTTTGAATATAATTGAAAAAATCTAAAACACTACAACTCCACTCCACTTTTCTCCATTTTACTTTTGAAATGGTGGAGAAAACAGGAATACTGAGGTAAAACTACTGTACAGTTTTTTGGTAGGTGACTTGAAAAAAATATGATTAAATACTACATACTTGTCCATTGTATTCCTCTGAACATGTTAATTTCTTTTATATTTCCAGCATAACAGATGATGCTGTTCCATTTTATAGAAAAATACAGCCTGAAGAATACTGGTTATATGCTAATCCTACTGGCAAGGAATACTACTCTGCTAATCTTATGTGGGTAAGACAGTTTATACATTTAATCAGGTTGTGTCCCCTGAAAACTACTGTGACTATAAATAGAAAATTGGTTTCCGGTCATTAAAAGGTTAACCATTCAAGATTTTGTAATGGAACTTGACACAGAGGTAGCTTATGACAAGAGCTCGCTTGGGGTTGATTTTCCGGTCACTAGGCCAAAGGTCAAGGTCACTGTGACTATAAATAGAAAATGGGTTTCCCGTCATTTAAAAGTTAACCGTTCAAGATTTTGTAATGAAACTTGGCACAGATGTAGCTAATGACAAGAGCTCGCTTGGGATTGATTTTCTGGTCACTAGGCCAAAGGTCAAGGTCACTGTGACTATAAATAGAAAATTGGTTTCCAGTCATTTAAAAGTTAACCGTTCAAGATTTTTGTCACCCACTTTCACCGAAAGGGAGACCAACAAACGATATACCATAGTTCCAATTTCCCTTTTTTGCATTTTATGCTAGGACTGTCCATATTACCCCTCATATATCATTACAATTACAGAAGTCTATTTCATTTGAAAGCGGGGAACATAAATTCTATGAATTTGCTTGTTTGTTTTTAAAATTTTCCAAAAATGTTTGTTTTTTAAATCTGATATTTTTTTATGGTGAAACATTTTTTTGATAGCCCGCTAACTGACACCTGATTCATTAAAAACTGTAATGAAAAGTATAAAATTTATGCCAGTCCGTATGTTTGAAATCTTTCAGTTTTTAGTTAGACTTGTTATATTTCTTTCAATTCTCATATAGAACACATTGGAATTTAAAAATTGCACTGGTTAGAATTTCAACGAGCTTTAGACATTGTTGTAACAAGTATGATATTGTAAAACCAAACAGCCATCAAAATTGGGGGGTTTTATATGTAGTAATCATTGTACAGGTGACCACTTATTTCGATAAAATTTACAGGGTTTGTGAGATATTATGCCTGGTTCTGATTTTAACAAGATAGTAACTAACACTGATTTTGCAATATTTTAGTGTTATGTATAGGGTCTTCAAATCTTGTCATGTGACCCTGTGGTTTCAAGAACAATCATTGTGAGGGGGAAACCTTGTTATAGAACAACTGTATTCTAAGTTAACTTTAGCTGAGATGAGACTAAAAAGAACATATTGCTCATTAAATTGTAATTTGTGTGTTTAACTTAGAGAGAACTTAATAATATGCTAAGTAACCACTGGCAGTAAGACCATGAAGTGACATGAATGTAGAGCAACTTGGACAACTTTAAAGATTAAAGTCTTTATTATTCCAACTAATCCTAGTGCCAGTGCTGTTCCAACTTATCAAACACTTTGTAATCTACTAGGATAAAAATTTAAGATATATTAACTTATTTTTGCAAGAGTGTAATTCAATACAAACACAATGATCGTATTATATATCATTACTGTGATAGTTGAAATCATTGGTTTATATTTTGTTGTTTCAGTTGACAGTGTTCAGTCTACCAGCCATTGTTGTTGGAATATTTTTGATATTATATCATGATTATGCAGATGCCAAGCAAGCAGCTCTAGGTAAGTAAATTTAAAGTTATTGTATTTGTATAAAATGTAAAAAAGGAGACTCATCAAGGAAAAAAAGTAGACTTTCAAAATATTGTGGCAATTAGCAAGGTGGCAAAATTATCTTGGAGCATTATGAAAAGATTTTACTGCATTAATTGATATTTAAATATCTACTGGTTAAAAATTTGTGTAAATACAGAGAGAGAGTGGAGTGGAGTGGAGTAATGGTTTTTTATGCCCCAGTCAAGATTATTTCACTTATTATGATGCAGTCAGTTCTTGGATGGTGGAGGAAACCAAAGTGCCCGGAGAAAACCACCGACCCTTGACAAGTGAACTGACAAACTTTCTCACACTAGGATCTGTCCTGAGTGGGATTCAAACCCAGGCGGTGAGAGGCCCTGTGATCCGTAAGCGCGCACTTTAGACCACTCAGCCACCGAGGCCCTGAGAGAGAGAGAATTTATTGTTGAGCCTGGCATCGCCATAAGGCGAGACTTAGGTGTTAATGTTCCGGTGTCGGCATGTCAAAATGTGAAAGTTTATGTTAAAGTCAAAAACTAACCAGGCGAGACATTTAGTTCCGTGGAATTCTTGTTTTTAATAAAGTTACCATTTGTAGACACGATTCTTCTGTAATGAATGTAAAGGTGTGAACCACTAACTGAACACTACATTTTTACAGTATTTAAAAAAAAGTATGAAAAGTTCATTTTTTACTTGTACAAAAACATTTCTATTGTATATGACATGTTAATTGCATACACCATAACTTGTTGTTCCACATCAAAACATGTTATTTTTGTTTATAACAACCATGGATATTTTATGTCATAAGTGTTTGGATTTCTGTATACACATATCAGCAGATATTTGTTGTAAGATTTAACAGTTTTTTAACTTCTCATTACAGGTGTTGTGTTTTCTATATATCTTACTGGTACAGTCACAAACATTATCAAACTAGGTGTTGGCAGGTATGTGTTAATATTTTAGAGATTTAGATTAAATCAGTAGTGTAAGACATTCATTACTTTCAGTACTTTGATTTCTTTTATTGTAAGTGGCTTACATTTTTTAGCTCACCTGAGCTTACAGCTCAGATGAGCTATTGCTATCCATCTTCATCCCTCGTCTGTCATCCCTCATCCTTGGTGAAGGCCTTTCAGATTTGCACAAATGAAGGAGTTATGTCCCCTTGGGGCCCCATAAGGAGAAATAGTGAAAACTTTAAAAACCTTCTCCTCTGAATGTACAAGAGGTATAACTTACTTATTTCATTTATAACATTCTAGGTCATGTAGTTTCAGATTTGCACAAACGGTAGCCATGGGGCTCAAAATAGGGAAATGGCAAGGTACTTAGTGGGGAAATTGCAAAAAATTATATTATTTGTCAATATATCTTGAAAACTAATAAGTTTTTGTATAGGCATGTATACTAGAATATTGTAGGTACTTATACAACAGTCATTTTGATATATGGCTCATGGTCATAAGTTTGAAGGCCAAGGTCACACCTAAAAAAGAAGATGGAAATATTTAATTATCTTAAAATAGATAAACATTTTGTAAAGGCATGTATATTAGAATATTATAGGTATTGACACGGTGATCATTTTGATATATAGCTCAAGGTCATAAGTTCAAAGGTCAAGGTGACAGCTGCAAAACAAAACTGAAATTGTTAAATATCTTGAAAACTATTAACTTTTTGTAAAGGCATGTATATTAGAATATTGCAGATAATTATACAACAGTCATTTTGATATATGGCTCAAGGTCATAAGTTCAAAGGTTAAGGTCACAGCTGCAAAAGAAAATTGAAATTATAAATTATCTTGAAAACTATAAACTTTTTGTATAAGCATGTATATTAGAATATTGTAGGTATTGACATGACGATCATTTTGATATATGGATCAGGGTCATAAGTTCAAAGATCAAGGTCATAGCAGCTTAAGAAAACCTTAATTGTTAAATATCTTGAAAACTTTTGACTTTTTGCATAGGCATGTATATTAGAATATTGTAGCTATTAACTTGACAATCAATTTGATTTATGGCCCATGATCATATATTTAAATGTCAAGGTCATAGCAGCATAAGAAAACTTTGTTAATTATCTTGAAAACTATTGAGTTTTTGTACAGGCATGTATATTAGAATATTGTCGGTATTGACATTGTGATCATTTTGATATATGGTTCAAGGTCATATGTTCAAAGGTCAAGGTCAAAACTGCATAAAAGAACTTAAATGCTAATTATCTTATACACTATAAACTCTTTGTATAAGAATATTTTAGGTGTTTATATGACAATCATTTTGTTATATGGTTCAAGGTTATAGGTTCAAAGGTCAAGGACAAAGCTGCAAAAGAAAATTGAAATTATAAATTATCTTGAAAACTATAAACTTTTTGTATAAGCATGTATATTAGAATATTGTAGGTATTGACATGATGATCATTTTGATATATGGATCAGGGTCATAAGTTCAAAGATCAAGGTCATAGCAGCTTAAGAAAACCTTAATTGTTAAATATCTTGAAAACTTTTGACTTTTTGCATAGGCATGTATATTAGAATATTGTAGCTATTAACTTGACAATCAATTTGATTTATGGCCCATGATCATATATTTAAATGTCAAGGTCATAGCAGCATAAGAAAACTTTGTTAATTATCTTGAAAACTATTGAGTTTTTGTACAGGCATGTATATTAGAATATTGTCGGTATTGACATTGTGATCATTTTGATATATGGTTCAAGGTCATATGTTCAAAGGTCAAGGTCAAAACTGCATAAAAGAACTTAAATGCTAATTATCTTATACACTATAAACTCTTTGTATAAGAATATTTTAGGTGTTTATATGACAATCATTTTGTTATATGGTTCAAGGTTATAGGTTCAAAGGTCAAGGACAAAGCTGCAAAAGAAAATTGAAATTATAAATTATCTTGAAAACTATAAACTTTTTGTATAAGCATGTATATTAGAATATTGTAGGTATTGACATGATGATCATTTTGATATATGGATCAGGGTCATAAGTTCAAAGATCAAGGTCATAGCAGCTTAAGAAAACCTTAATTGTTAAATATCTTGAAAACTTTTGACTTTTTGCATAGGCATGTATATTAGAATATTGTAGCTATTAACTTGACAATCAATTTGATTTATGGCCCATGATCATATATTTAAATGTCAAGGTCATAGCTGCATAAGAAAACTTTGTTATTATCTTGAAAACTATTGAGTTTTTGTACAGGCATGTATATTAGAATATTGTCGGTATTGACATTGTGATCATTTTGATATATGGTTCAAGGTCATATGTTCAAAGGTCAAGGTCAAAGCTGCATAAAAGAACTTAATTGCTAATTATCTTATACACTATAAACTCTTTGTATAAGAATATTTTAGGTGTTTATATGACAATCATTTTGTTATATGGTTCAAGGTTATAGGTTCAAAGGTCAAGGACAAAGCTGCATAAGTATACTGAAAGGGTTAATGATTTGGAAATTATTCATTGTTCTACAGTTACTACATGCATACTAGCTACTTAAAATTGAAATGTGAATAGATATTTCTAATTAAGTATGGTGACAGTTCTTAACTTGGGAAAGTTTCTGTACTTAATATGTTGTCTATTGCACTTGGCAAACAATTTTCGACATTTACTCAGGTGAGCGTTAAGGCCCATGGGCCTCTTGTTATACATGTATATACTTGTATGAATCTACAGTTGTCATTGTTCTCAGTCTGTGGTATATCTTTTTAATTTGATTGTGTTATAAAGAAAATCATTTTAGATGTTTCAGATAATAAACATAGAAAAGGAAAATTTTGTTTCAACCGAATACTGTAAAATCACAAACATTCAGGTACGAATTTATTTTTGTTGATAAGTAAATGCCACAAAACTTATTTAAATAAAATTTGCAAAGAAATACCTACAAAATATTCTGTCACAAACACAGTACATTATCAGCGAGTTTGACTGCATGTGTGACAAATCATACAAGTACATTTATTGAGAGTCCAAGTATTGCATACAGGTCTGTTCACATCAGGTTAGTCAGAAAAATTATCTTCTTTGCCTGTAAGCTATATCTGACTTCATGTGTATGACAGGCTTCACAGACTGTGTGACCTGATATCACAGTATGTTTTTTGTGACATCATTTGTAACAATATAAAAAAATGGATACATTTTACATTAACCATAATCTGTAATGCCTTACACTCAGTCTTGGATTTCGGATGTGGCTTAAAATCTCAAGCTTAATCTACTCCGCCTAGTGACCTTCTACACCAAATTTGGTTTCATTTGAAGAAGATTGAAGATTACGCATGTACAGATGCTTCACCATGCCATAAGCTCAGCTGGCTATAGCCATTTGAGCTAAAATAAATGAGAAATCTATCTTCTTATTTCCTTTCATCTACTTTTTTTAGTGTTTACACAGCAGGTGTCAGTAATTTGTTGAAAAAAAAATACTTGTAGTTGAATTGATCACAAACAAAAACAACTCTTTCATATGCCAATCATGGTATGCACATCAAAAAGATATATTGGGGAAAGAGGAGAATGTAAAAATCTGTTTTCTTCTAGCATGTTGAGGAAAATTTAAAAAAATGATTGGAGTCACATCTATTTAAGTAAGTAATGAAACTATATCTGTTTACAATATAAAACTGGTTAAGATATTTGGTTACAGTATTGATTTCATTCAGGTACTTGCAGTTTGGCTGCTTAATCTTATCTCTGTTTTTTATTTTCACACCAGGCCACGCCCAGATTTTTTACAGCGTTGTTTTCCAGATGGTAAAATTCATGAGGATATGAAGTGTAAAGGTCCAGAGGCTGCTGTTATACAAGGATATAAAAGCTTTCCAAGTGGACATTCATCAAGTAAGTATAATAGTTAACAAATTGTCTTTAAGGAAATACATATACATTTAGACTAAGTTTTTTAGAAGTTTTAACTCCTATTTATTGTGTATGATATTAAGACCTTGTATACCAAATTTTATGATTGTTTTGTAAGGTGAACTATTTGGCCTTTTTTACTGTTTTGTTACTACACCAGATGCATATAAAACCTCAGGTTTGACCTTTATGATACCATAAGACAGTCATATTTGATAAGGTGTTGGCTACCAAACACTCAAAACATATACAACTTTAGCAAGTTAACTCTTGCATATGTAGATGAAGCAGTAGTGTAGTCATAATGTTGGCCTAAAACATAGCTGTCTATTCAAGGGTTCATGAACTTCAAGATTTAGACATATTCGTGGCCTGAGACCAATTTACAATTGTCCTTTTTTCCATAAAGTTCAATTCAGTTATGCTGACATTGCACAAAGTCTCTAAAAATTGACTTAAGGTCTTGTAAGACTTATTGGACAAACAACAACAAACGAAGACTTAGTTTAGGTGGATGAAACGATAACACTGCACATTTCAATTGATCTGAGTATTTTTGATTTTGGTTAAGTATTGTATCTGTTCACTCAGTAGACAACACTGTAATAAGTTTTAAATTGATTGATTTCCTTTTCATCATAAAAAATTTCTGTAAAATCTGGTTTTTTAAAGCCACCAATTTGAAGTGTTAATAATGGACTAGTTTAAAACTAACCATTTAAACAGCTTAACTTGGTTTATATAGCTTCAATAAACTTTTTTGTGATTTTTCTATTTTCAGTATCATTTTCTAGTCTCTGTTTTGTGTCTTTATATATTGCGGGAAAGTTACATTGTTTTAATAGAAAAGGCAGAGGTGTAGCTTGGCGTATATGTTGTGTTGTGTTTCCACTTGTATGGGCTGCAATGATAGCAGTATCAAGAACTGCCGATTACCACCATCACTGGCAAGGTAAGAAATCTGCCATTGTTTACTTGTGTATTTTGTTTAAATGTATGAAATATTTTATTTAAATGCTTAAAGACATTTGCTTTTAGTATTCAGTTTGCATGCAACAATTTATAGATGGAAATGTTTGAGGAATAATTTTGATTGTTACATGCATGCACATGGCAAATGTATGAATGTCTGCAACCTCATATATAGCTGATGGCATCTTGATATAAAAGAATTAACTTTTGATTGTGCTATTAGCTTTTGTATTAAAGATACATTTTTTAAGCAGTTTACAGTTTAGGGGTATTCTGTACATGAATGGTGGGGTAGATCAGAAACTTGTTTTTTAAAGATGTTGCAGAGCCAATTTTTCTTTTTATTTAACAGATAATAAAGTTATGCTCAAATACCTAATCCCAGGGTACAAATTCAAACATGTAAGACCATTATCTTACTGCTTTATCATAAAACCTTTCTGTCATACAATGTACCTGCAGCAATGTTAGCTTTGGCTCCAGAAAAGTAGGAGTCAAAAATTAGTCAACAGTAAAAGTTGGAGCCAATGTATATGAAATAGTTCAAGTTAACCTCAGAGTATGAAGCTGATGAAAATTTTGGAGAAAACTATTAGCAAATACCAATTTTTTCATATTTTGGTATTTTGTTTCCTAAAAATTAGCAAATTGCTAAATTAGTGAATGGAAAAGCAACCTCTGCCTACAATTTATTTTTCAGTAGTGTTCAGAAAGGCTTAAATTAAATGTATCAATTTATACATATTGTTAATTATTTTTATTTTTGTTTTACTTGCATTACTGCTTTATTTGCAAGACAATGTTTTGTCATGTGACTTGCTTTAGAATGCATTGAGATGTATGGATGATTTCTCAGTGACTGATTAGATGAACATCTCTAATCAAACAAGAGTTGATAAACAGCTATTTGGTTTATATAATTTACTTTGTATCTATTTCATCAAACTTTGTTTTAATAAACTTCATTCTGGATCATTTATGAACCCCTTTTCTTTTCTTTTGGTACCTTGCTTTGTGCAATTATTTAAATACCAAATTGCTAATTTTTTACTATTTTTTTTTAATTTATGTTTTTCAGATGTAACAGTAGGCAGTGTTTTAGGTACAGTTATAGCATATATTTGTTATAGACAGTACTATCCATCAGTCACAAAGATAAACAGTCATCTACCTTATATATGTTTACCAACAGAATTAGACATATCACCACCATCACCATTATTGCCCATCATAAACCCAGGAAAAAACTTAGATTCAGCTTTAAAAATTGTATAAAATGAAACTGGACTTATTTTGGATGATGAAGGAGATACTGGTCATAGGGTTTTGTCTTCTGTCCATTGTACATCAACATTGAGTTCTGCTGTAAAAATGAATATAAAAAAGTCTGTTGTTATGATTTTAGTTATTTTTGTCACCTAACACAGTAGATGAATGGGGACTTAATGTAGATGTTACTTTCCTGAAGTGTTGGCAAGACCAATTATAAGTTCTTTAATTTTTTGTTTAGTTTTATTAGCTCACCTGACCGAAAGGTCATGTGAGCTTATGGCATGGTGCGTGCGTGTGTGCGTCGTTAACACCTATTTTTGACTTCTCCTCCAAAACTGCTGCACAGATTTCAATGATATTTGGTCAGAAGCATATATGGGCCAGTGCAATTCAGATTTGTTCATGGCATTGTTGGCTACCAAAAGTAGGTCACTGTGACCTAGGGGTGCAAAAATCTTTAAAAATCTTCTTCTCCGAAAGCGATGATGGGAGAAAAAATCTGATGTGATATTTGGCTTCTCTAGGGTCTTAAGCCTTTAGTTTGTTCATTTCGTGAAATTCGGTCGAAAAATGGGTTACGCGTTTTTGCGTTTAATTTTAAAAATTTCGTAAAATGGCTTAAAATTGTTATAACTAGACTATTTGAACAGATATTGACATGGGGTTTTTAGTTTTAACTTTTTCTTGAAATGACCTTCGAAATGGGGTCAAGGTCAAAGTTCAAGGTCATGACCTAGTTTGTAATTTTGCAGTTTTAGGCTATTTTCTTCAAAGTTTTAAAGATATTTAATATCTAAAACATTGTTACAATGTTCAGCACGACAAAATTTAAAAAGATACAAAGTTTCGTAACTATATGATAATCCCTGTAGGAGTTGTTGCCCCTGAAATTTTATTTTTTGCTCATAAAAACTAAAATTGTGCATTAGCTTGAAAACTATTAACTTTTTGTATAGGCATATATTTAAATATTGTAGATATTGACATGAGGATCAATTTGATATATGGGTCAAGGTCATATGTTGAAAGGTCAAGGTCACAGCTGCAGAAGAAGACCTAAATTGCTAATTATCTTGAAAACTTTTAACTTTTTGTATAGGCATGTATATTAGAATATTGTAGGTATTGACATGAAGATCATTCTGATATATGGATCAAGGTCATATGTTCAAAGGTCAAGGTCACAGCTGCAGAAGAAGATTTAAATTGCTAATTATCTTGAAAACTATTAACTTTTTGTATAGGCATGTATATTAGAATATTGTAGGTATTGCGACAATGATCATTTTGATATATGGTTCAAGGTCATATGTTCAAAGGTCATGGTCACATCTGCAAAAGAAGACTTAAATTGCTAATTATCTTGAAAACTATTAACTTTTTGTATAGGCATGTATATTAGAATATTATAGGTATTGCAACAAGGATCATTTTGATATATGGTTCAAGGTCATATGTTCAAAGGTCATGGTCAAATCTGCAAAAGAAGACTTAAATTTCGAATTATCTTGAAAACTATTAACTTTTTGTATAGGCATGTATATTAGAATATTGTAGGTATTGCAACAACAATCATTTTGATATATGGTTCAAGGTCATATGTTCAAAGGTCAAGGTCACAGCTGCAAAAGAAGACTTAAATTGCTAATTGTCTTGAAAACTATTATCCTTTTGTATAGGCATGTATTTTAGAATATTGTAGGTATTGTCATGATGATCATTTTGATATATGGTTCAAGGTTATATTTTGAAGGGTCAAGGTCACAGCTGCAAAAAAGAAGCCTTAAATTGCTAATTATCTTGAAAACTATTAACTTTTTGTATAGGTATGTATATTAGAATATTGTAGGTATTGACATGGCAGTCATTTTGATATATGGTTCAAGGTCATATGTTGAAAGGTCAAGGTCATATCAACATTGGAATACTAAAATTATTGATTATTTTGAAAGCTATGAATTTCATGCATAGGCATGTATATTAGAATATTGTAGGTATTGACATGACAATCATATATGGTTTGAGGTCATATATGTTCAAAGGTCAAGGATATAGCTGCATAATTATACTGAAATTGATAAATGATTTGGAAATTATTCTAGCAATACAGTTACTTCATGCATATTATATAAGCTACTTATAAATGAAAAGTGAGTGGATATATTTCTGATTAAGTTTTGTGGGAGTTCTTAACTTGAGGAAATTTTAAAGTTTTTGTACTTAATATATTGTCTATTGCACTTTGCAAACAAAATTGGACATATCTTCAGGTGAGCGTTAAGGCCCATGGGCCTCTTGTTTTTTATTTTATTGAAAATGTTAGACATAAATTTACATGTAATTTATGATAGTCACAACAATAAATCTATTTTAAGAGACATTGTTAACCAGGTATATAGAAAGGTCACCACCTTTGATGGGGAACATCCTATAAATGACAATAAAACGGATCTCAGTAGTTTAGAAATCATGAAGTATGAAGATTCTAAAAATGTTTTACTGTTCAGAAAATTTCACATGTTTATCTTGACTATTTTATTTTTGTATATTTAACTCAGCTTTTTGCTGGGTTGCACAGAGTCCAAATCCAGTTAATAGTATGGTGAATGTCGGGCGGGGAAAATAGGGTACATGCTTTGTGAACTCAACTCCTCCTACAGTTTTCAACCAAAAACCTTGAAACTTCACAGAATGTTTCTATATATATTGAAGATGTGCACCTGACTTTATGGAAATATTTCAAGATTTTTTTCCCATTTTTTCAGACTTTAAAACTTAGTCACTTATAAGCAGGTTTTTAAAGTGGACGTACATACTTTGTGAACTCAACTCCTCTTACAGTTTTCAACCAAAAACCTTGAAACTTCACAGAATGTTTCTTTATATATTGAAGATGTGCACCTGACTTTATGGAAATATTTCACGATTTTTTTCACATTTTTCCAGACTTTGAAACTTAGTCACTTATAAGCAGGTTTTTAAAGTGGACGTACATACTTTGTGAACTCAACTCCTCCTACAGTTTTCAACCAAAATCCTTGTAACTTCACAGAATATTTCTATATATATTGAAGATGTGCACCTGACTTTATGGAAATATTTCAAGATTTTTTTCCCATTTTTCCAGACTTTGAAACTTAGTCACTTTTAACCAAGGTTTTGAATTGGGGGTACCTACTTTGTGAACTCAACTCCTCTTACAGTTTTCAACCTAAAGCCTTGAAACTTCACAGAATGTTTCTATATATATTGAAGATGTGCACTTGACTTTATGGAAATATTTCAGGAATTTGTTCTAATTTTTTAGAATTTGAAACTTAGTGATTTGTACCATATATATCAAAAGATTATCAGAGATGTGCACCTGACTTCAAATGATGTAGTGAAACCTTTATGCCATTACATCCTACTGTGACTGGTTTTAAATTTCAAATCTTTAAAATAAAAATAGGATTATTATACATATATGAAAGAAAACTACAAAAATGTTTATGTTAAATTAAATTAAAGTTAAATGTTAATGTTCTAAAAGTCATTGGTTTATTAGCTACTGGATGAAAGTGTGGAAAGCTAGTGCTGTCACCCTGTTGCCTATCTGTCCTGTACTGTCCATCTCATCCAGTCCATTCCAATGTAAAGTTTTTGGTGCACATTTTTTTTCAATTAACTGTAGCTTTAGAAAATGTTAAAATGATTGAGATTTTCCTAATACATATATATACTTGTTTCATTACTCTTTGATATATATTATCACTGTTGGATCTATTCCTTATCTTTCATGACTTTCTGTGAAGTATTAAAAAAAAAACAACTTGCATCTTGCTTTGTGCAATTATTTAAAATTCCTTCCACACTTTACACCCATTTCAATAAAAATTAAAAAACAGCCCGGCCCATTGAGTCTATGACCCATTTTTGACATTTTGTATGTCATAGTGTCGTAATTGAAACAGGTATCTATTTGTTTGGAAAATTTCTAAATACACATGTACTTAAAGAGCTCGTTTGTGAACAAGTACTTATCAATTCTTTCTAGAAAACTTGCACTTCAAATTAATAAATTTAATTGTGCAAGCACATCTTTTGAATGTAAGCAATTTCAGATTCTGCAAGCATATACAAAATGGTGAATGGTGCTATTTTTCACCATATTTCTAGCATTTATTTTGTTGTTATACAGAAAATAATTTTGATCCATGCAGGACCCCCAAGAATTTAAATATTATAAATATTTATTTACTCAGTATAATTTTAAGTAACTCTTATTGGTTTACTGGAGAAAGTAACTTTAACTTCAGTTTGCATCATTTATGAAATCATAGTGACATCACCAAAATAACCTTTATTGATGGTTTTAAAGAAAATGGTAAAAGTAAACCTATTTTTTAACTCTGTTTGTCTACAAACTGACAGTGTAACCTTTAACTCTTATTTAGATACTACTACAGAAGTTGTACTAATCTTTTTTAATATCAATTTGACACCAGAGGCTGTATAATGCTCCAGCAAAAAAAAATTCCATAAAAATGGTGTAATATAATTTTAGAAATTCAAAATAAAAGAAATTGTCCTGTTTTTGAGGACAATTAAAAACCAAGCATAATTTTAAGATCCTCTATGCAAAATGCAAAGAAAGAAAAGATTAAAGTTAATATTTTGGGATACCAGATCATAACTACTCGTTAAATGTGTTGTTGTCATGGTGAAAAGTTTTTTATTCATTGTAAAATAAATTAATTTATTAATTAAACAAAATAATCTGTAACCAATAGTTACAAGCCCATTTGGTTGTGATTTTTTCAGTTTGGAAGAATTTGTCCAACATGTTGCCAGTTTCTCCTGTTTAAAAGCTTGATCATTAAAAACATGTTTTTTTTTCTTTTTTCTAATATCTTTTTTTAAATTTGTTTATTCAGGATCTATAATGATAAACTATATTATATTTAGATTTATAGATTTATATCGATTTTATTTTAGTTAATAAAATTTTTATGTGATTACTGTCACAGTGGTGTGTAAGCTTAATTTTGTATTTGTGACAATTTTAACTAAGTGTAACTTTGTCAAATGAATGTCTTTTTATCTCTTTATATGAAAAATCAAGGCAACTTATTTTAATATCTGTATAGAGGAGTTAACATTCACTTCTACAACATCCTTTTCTCAGCTGTTAAGATAACCACTGATGTCACTTGGTCAGTACAGTTGGGGTTTGTTGTTGTTGACACCTTTTTATGTCATTTGCATTTAAATACTGTGGTAGTCATGAGCTTGGCAGTTTATATATAAACTGAAAATAATATAATTTTTTAAATCATTATAATTATAATTGCTAATGTATGATTTGTAAAATTTACTAAATAACGTAAAACATGGGTACATTAAACGGTTCGCAAACTGATTTTTTGGATTAAACATGATAAACCAAAGATTATCAATTATTTCTTAAAATTCTACAGAGTTATCACACAAACATCTTTTGTGTGTTATTTTATACATGTAGTATTAATGTGGAAGTAATTGTTTATTTTTAAATATTTTTTTCATATGTGTATATGTATTTTATTATTTATTAACATGATAAACCAAAGATTATCAATTATTTCTTAAAATTCTAGAGTTATCACACAAACATCTTTTGTGTGTTATTTTATACATGTAGTAGTAATGTGGAAGTAATTGTTTATTTTTAAATATTTTTTTTCATATGTGTATATGTATTTTATTATTTATTAAATAAAAACTGTTTTGCTTTTGATATTTCTGTGTTTTGTCTTTATGTTTGGTTATTCAATGTTCTTTGTTGCTCTGACATAGTCTCAACTCGCCTCTTTGAAGACTCTTGATGGCCAAGTGGACTAAATAGTTGGCTTTATAGGTCACATTGATTCTAGAGCATCTTGTCTTACTTTAACTTTTGGATATTCTGGACCATCTATTCTTGCTTAAGGATCTGGATATATAATGGGACATATTACTCTAGCTTTTGGATACACCTGGATATTTTTGGGGCATTTCATTTACAATTTTTGGCTTTTATCATTTTAACAATCAGATTTTTTGGTAACCTAATGTTATTTCTGGAATTGGATTTTCAGGAGCAACTAGTAACATTGGTTCCAGGTGTCAATGCTTATACATGTAGTTGTTTCAGTGAGTGAATTACTGTTTAAAGCAGCAACACTTAAAATGTTTTAAATGTCACTGTTTAAAGAAACACCAGCACTGTTGCAGCATTTTACGTCTAAAAGGTGTTTTAGTCAGGGCTCCACAAACGCCGGTAAGGTCAATCGGTGGTAGGCGAAGGGTACACCCCCTCCCAACGATTGGAAAGGGTACCTACCCCCCCCCCCCCCGAACAATTTTCTGTTTCTGTTTTTTAATAAACACACATCAGATAGGTAAAGAAATAAACATTGAAATTTTTATTTGAAAACATGGCTTTACGTACTGCTTTTTATCTTTCCATAACTGTCCAGTCGTTGGCAATGGAACAAAACGTCAATAAACTGATTAACGGTTAACGACCGATAATGTTTATTAACGATCGTTAAGTAGAAATTCCGTTTATTCATTATTTTAACGATCGTTAAGTAGAAATTCCGTTAATTCATTTTCGTTAATGTGCGCCAAAGTCACTTTTATTCGTTAAAGTACATTAACGACCGATAATGTACTTTAACGGTCGTTAAGTAGAAATTCCGTCAATTCATTTTCGTTAATGTGCGCCAAAGTCACTTTTATTCCGTTAGAGTACTTTAACGACCGTTAATTACTTTAACGAATAAATGTGACTTTGGTGCACATTAACGAAAATGAATTAACGGGGAAGCCACTAGTAATCAATTAACTTGTAAGGTATTAAGCAAATTACCTGTGAATAGGGAAGTTCAGTGAATCGTGACACTGTCCTGAGTACTTTTAATTGTTAACAAACCGGCATTAAAGAATTTTTAATCAGATTTTGTCTTACTATTATGGGGAAAAAAGCATATTCGGATATGTTCCAGTCGGCTTTTTTTTTTTAAGTTTGAATCGGCGTTTTTTGCCAAAAATCGGCGTTTGTGAAGGCCTGACCCAAGTTTCACAATCATTCACTCAGCTGAGTGTACACTCAACTCAAATATTCCAATTTTTCTCTCAGTATTTTTTAGATATTAAGTTTAATGAGACAATGTTTCGTTTTGTTCAACAAACCTACACTAAACAATTTAAATATTACTTAAGATAATCAATTTTAACTGTGTAATGTCTTGGAAATTGGCATTGAAATATTATCGAAATTCAGTTGAATGTACACTCAGTTGAGTGAATGATTGTGCAACTGGGGCCTGATTTTAGTATGTGGTTTGACCTTATCATAAACCATGGGGCACTTAATTACTGTATAGTAAACCGTGTGACTCAAAATGTCATAACATAAACCATATGGCACTTTTAGGCCATAACATAACCATGTGGCACTTAAAGACCATATCATAAACCACGTGGCACTAATTGACCATATAAACCACATGACACTAAATGGCAATTATATAAACAATGTTGCACTTAATGACCATATCATTAACTATGTGGCACTATATCATATGCCATATGACACTTAACAACAACAATATTAACCATGATGTACCCAATGACCATATCATAAACTATGTGGCAATAAATGACAATATCATAAACTGTGTGACTCAAAATGACCATACAGAACCATGTTTCACTGAATGACCATATCATAAACCATGTGGCACTAAATGACAATATCATACACCACGGGGCACTAAATGACCATATCATAAACCTTGTGACTCAAAAATGTTACATCATAAACCATGTGACATTAAATCACCATATTGTTAACCACATGACACTAAATGACAATAATATAAACCATGTTGCACTTAACGACACTATCATAAACCATATGACACCAAACAACAAAAATACTAAAAAAAATAAAATAAATTACCAGGTTATAACCTTATGAACTGAAATGATAAGAACCTTGTATATAGCATCCGAGCAATGAAGCTGATAAGCTCTTGGACTTGTACCTGCGTTGAATGTCACAGAAACCTTATGAAGTATAGGAGTGTCAATAAGGAAGAATGGGTGCCTAGGAGAACGAGCCACACCTCTGGTTTAATTGGAAATGTGATCTAATATCCTATCAGTATTTACTATTCACAGAGTTTCTGAACTTGCATTTTTAATGGCGTTATTATTTATAGACTGAACACAATTTTCTTAATGAAATGTACCATCACATACGACACCGCATAAATAACTCGGATATTTACTTATATGATATTTCCCTTTATTCAGTCTAGCTGTTGTAGCGTTTCATTGTCTGGTTATTATAAAGTACATTTTTATTTTTACTTCCCTATGTATAGAATATTGCTGTGGTACTCCCTGCGGCTTCAACAAATTCTAATGATCTTAAAAAAGCTTATATTAATATATGGTTTAAAGGCAGACCAAGTTTAAATAAATTTAGATAGTTGCATGCTCTAACCAACGCGATGAAATACGAGAGAATTACTGTATATATTAAGCAATGCGTTTGTATTTAATTAGCAACACGCCATAAAAACTACATAAACATGTACTTAATTACAATGATTTTGTCGCCGTTCCCGTTACATAGCCACAATTCTGAACCGTTTGGTTCGGCGCATATACCCGTCGGGTAAAGAATGTTGTCATTCTGAAGTTTAAGGAGGTTTAAAAAGTGCCCACCTTCGTCCAGGTGATGTATGACGTTATTGTCACGGTCACTGATGAAAATATTTCCGAAACCGTCACAAGCGACACCATAAAAATGAACGGCTTTGTCCAAAGATAACGTTCCAGGGTCGGAATATTTGAATTTTAAATTCTCGTTTTTATCAATTGTCAACAATAATTTATTGTCATCAACCACATATATATCTTTAGATGACTTGTTGAATGTTACATATTGCGGTTTTTTGAATAAATTCACATCCTGGTATTTTTGTATCGTCTGCACGGTGTCGCCAACTGTCCTTAGTCGTACTACACGACTACTTCCGGGTCGATATAAACATACAAGAATGTCATTTTCAGCAACACCAAGACCTTTCGCATAAAAAGGAGAAAACTGAACGATGGTTTCAAAAAGACCACTCAATGTTATTTTTTGTAATGAATTTCCCGCCGTTACATAAACCTCATTGGCGACAACAGTTACGTCATACACTAAAACAGGCGAAACTACAGAGTCTATAATTTGACCATGTTTGTTTACCTTGAACAGTTCTGTGTGCGGATATTTTTCTAAAATCAGAGCACTGTCAGCGTCCATTATACTGATTCTGTAAGCTTGCTTAGGGAGTTTGAAAGACGACGTCACTAAAGCCAGAGGGGATTCAGCTAACGACAAATCTGGAGAGCCCGTTTCTTTTATCTTTAAATTGCACAAATTTGTTATTTTGTCCGTTCTTTTAACGTTACCAATCATATTTCTAATGACTAATTTGTCTAATTTGATTGGACAAGACAATGTTGGACAAATCCATTTTGGAAGTTTTGGTAAATCTGGCATGTTCTCGACACTTTCTCTCATTGATTTTGAATATTCAAGGAGTTTATTGATACTGTAGGTTTCCACATTTTCTCCCTCAAGGATTTGTATAAACTCTTCCACTTGGCGAGTATTATTTTCAATTTCTTTACTTGTATTTTCAATCTCTCTTACGTCTGCTTCAGAAATCATTTGCAAATCGGAAATAATCTCATTTACAATTTCATCCACTAAGAGTTTGAGTGCACTCCCACGTGATAATATGTTTGTTTTTAATTGGTGTATACCATCTGAATAAAATTCGACATTATTTTGAAGTAATTTAAGTGTACAATCAAAGGACATAATTTTTTCTTTTAATTTTGATAACCGTGACGATATTTCTCCCAATTCCTCAGTAACTAATATAGATATCAAAACATGAGTATGATCTGGATGACCAGAGTCAATACAGTCGTTGCAAACGACTTGCTTACAATTCATACAAAATCGTTTGGCGTCTTTGTCATGACTTTCACATTTTTCAAATACTGTTCTTTTTGAATTAGCGTTTAAATCTTGAATTCGAGTACCCTGTGCAGCTTTCAGTATAAATACATCATGGTCGGCAAGAGCTTTGATTCTGCAATGTGTTATATTACAATCCCCACACAAACCCTCCTGGCAGTTTTTACAATACCACGCAGTTATGTTATTCCTGTCACAAAGTCGACAAAGATCTGGTTCCATTTTTATCTTGAACCAAAATATCACTGCTTCAGCATCTCACCTAAAACAAAATACTATTCAAAATAAAACATTAAAATATTATATTTAACACTTTAATTATTGATAATTATTTTTTTGTTGGTTAACATTATAAATATGTTTATATAATTGCATGTGTATAACGAATGTAAGTTTTGAAAATGATATTATACAATTTTAATATGTTAAAATTTGTAGAAATTGGTAAGGTTTGGATTTAAAAAAAATCTTTGGACTTAATTAGATCTCTACCACACTGGTTTTTCACACTACATTTTTTCCTTTTTGGCCACAAAAATATAGATATCTATAATAAACAAGTATTTTTTTATGGCAAAAAACGACTTTAAACCCTTTTCAAACGTTTTGGGATTCAGTACCCGAGTGGTCCAAAGCACTTGGTTGCAGATGACAACACGTTTATTTCCAAGGTTGCTCTGCTTAACTCCAATCGTTTTGTTTTTTAGTTCATAACCCTCCCTGTATTTACTTGTCAAATACAATGCATTTTTTCTGTTTTGTTTGGGGATGTTTAAAGGAAAACAATATTGAAACATTATTTGGAAATCATACGAAAACGCTTCTTTATTTATTTCTCTGCTCTAATGCTTATGTCGAACCTTAAGATACCGAAGACATCCTGTACAATACTGATGTGCATTTCAAGCTACGCCGCGGTTTGGTCGAGTAGAATATCTGAACGATTACCGTCCACCAGGGCTTCGCCGCGGCTTGGTCGGGTAGAATATCTGACCGATTACCGTACACCAGGACTAGAACGCGGCTTGGTCGTGTAGAATATCTGACTGATTACTATACACCAGAGCTACACCAGTTTCGTCATGTAGAATATTTGACCGACTACCATACACCAGAGCTACGCCGCGACTTAGTCGGGTAGAATTTCTGACCGATTACCATACACCAGAGCTACACCGCGGCTTCGTCGTGTAGAATATCTGACCGATTACCGTACACCAGAGCTACACCGCGGCTTTGTCGTGTAGAATATCTGACAGATTACCATACACCACAACTACACTCCGGTTTGGTCGGGTACAATATCTGACCGATTACCATACACCAGGGCTACACCACGACTTCGTCGGGTAGAATATCTGACCGATTGCCATACACCAGGACTAGACCGCGGCTTCGTCGGGTAGAATATCTGACTGATTGCCATACACCAGGGCTATACCGCGGCTTCATGAGGTAGAATATCTGACCGATTGCCATACACCAGGGCTACACCACGACTTCGTCGGGTAGAATATCTGACCGATTGCCAAACAGCAGGGCTATACCGCGGTTTGGTCGAGTAGAATATCTGACAGATTGCCATACACCAGGGCTATACCGCGGCTTCGTCGGGTAGAATATCTGACCGATTACCATACCCCAGAGCTACACCGCGGCTTAGATTGGTAGAATATCTGACCGATTGCCAAACAGCAGGACTACACCGCGACTTCGTCGGGTAGAATTTCTGACCGATTGCCATACACCAGGGCTATACCACGGCTTCGTCGGGTAGAATATCTGACCGATTGCCATACACCAGGGCTATATCGCTGCTTCGTCAGGTAGAATATCTGATCGATTACCATACACCAGGGCTACACCGCGACTTCGTCGGGTAGAATATGTGTGTCTCTAGGGTAGTAATCAACTTAAACTGTATGGGAATATACATATATTGTTGACCCAAATCGACATAATATAGATTTAAAACTCTTCTATAGAATGAGTACATGTTTATGTTTAAAATTAAAATTAAATTTTTTCCTACTTAAAAAAATATATAAACTTACGCAAATCAGTCTTGTGATATTTCATGATACACAAAAACTCTAACCGTATTTATATTTTGGCAGACTGTGGTGTATAGACAGATACAACTTCCCGAGGTTCCAGTTGTTTAACTAACATTACAGGCACATAGCAATTGTTTAACATTTGTGAAGTGCATTGATATGTTCAAAAGTAAATAGATCATATCGGTACCTCGGGTCGGTTGATATTTTGAAATAATGATTCTAAATCAGCTTTGTTCCACCAAGCAGAATAAGTACAGATAAGCTAAATTTTGAAGTTATGAATTTGTAATTATTTTAACTTAAAAGATAGGAATTAATACAACCCTTATGATAAGCAGATAATCAGGGTAGTTAGGCGGTTTGTAATACGTTTTATATATAATCCATGGTGCATGACGTGTCTGTTAGAAAATTAACAAGATTTGATAGATTATGGCGGTCATTTTGATTTTTTTCAGTGGCTTTCTTCTTGAATTAATACAACATTAACAACATACACACAATAATCCTGCTTGTATCAATAATTTAATGATTTTAGCAAAAAGATTTTCTGGTTTAAATGTCCATATCAGTCAACAGTTTATTACTGATTATAGAAAACGACTGGCGTCCGACATGCTCCATTGCACAGAACAGAACAGAAAACACAGATTCTATCTAGCTAAGCCTTTAAATTTTGCTGTTTTACGAAAAAAGTTCGGTTTTTAATTATGGAATATTTAATAAATAACGGGTGGGTATATGTTCTTCAGTGTAAAGTATTCAATCTCTTAAGATATGATGTGTACTTTGGTAACAAGCCATAGACACAAACCAGAGATAAGGGTTTATATATGTCTCTGACACAAACTGAGAAAACTGTTCCCATGGCAACCAATTACTTTAACTTAAAAGTTTCATAAAGTATTCAATGTTTTTATTTTTACAGAATTTTATTCCAAGACACTTGCCTGTTTTAAAATGTTTCAAAAATAGTTTGTCGTAGTCATACTTACTGCATGGTTGGTTCAGTAGCAATATAATGGTGTATGGAACTTTGCGACGAGTTAATTAGTACGAGCAGTCTAGAGGTTGTCATGAGTGCAAACCAATACAAATAATTAAAAAAAAAACAGCCACTAAATAAACAAACCAGCTTCACGTACACAGAAATCACACAAGTTAATCATCTCGGGTTTGACTGGAAATGTTCATCTAGTCAGTTGTAATGGAGTTTTCAGTAAGGAGTAAAGTGTCCTTTATTGTTATGACGAGTCAATTTTTTATTAACATTTTTTAGATCTAATACATGTATTATATTGAGTTTCAATTACTACCAAGCCCTTATCAAGATTTATTTTATCGACGACGACTTTTAAATTTATGTTCGTATTTGTTTAAAAATGTGTACTGGGTTTTTCAATTAAGATTATCAAAACCTAAGAAAATAAACTTAAATAATGCAAAAATGGATCCTTTTCAAATTTCATTTATTCCATTTGTTTACCAACACTAACATTTAACGTCTTGTTACCTTGTGAACCTCGAAGAGGGCGCCCTCTAACGATAAAATTCATAATAACAACGAGTAGCAAAATTACTATTCCATAAGCACCAACTAGATACAAAAAGGAATGAATATTATCATCATAAAAGTGCCCAATTATCCATAAGTAAGCGATACCTCCGGTCCCTGCACCAAAAAGTAGAACCATAATACCCGTACCCGTCATCTCAAGGCAACTGTTGCCCCACGCGATACCTGACGGATACATTGGTCCAATGAAGAATCCCATTGGTTGAGTTAAAACCCACATCATCAAATGACTATCATAAGCAAAAATATTTAGCAACACAGCTGATATCAGGACACCGAAAGCTTCCAATATAATAAGGATACGAATAGGGATCCAAATAGCAGCGATAAATCCACAAAAACGACCCAAAGAAAAACTAATCCAAAATGAAGTATTAAGTAAAATACTTTCGTCATTACTAAATTTAAATCTGTCGACTGAAAAATTTCGAATAAATTTGCCGTATAATGCCTCTCCGCCATATGCATTGAAGTAATAGATAAACAACAGGATGAAAATGTGTATTCCAAACCAGCGGTCTCCTCCAGTACAAGTTTTTGGGTCGATCAGTTTTGTCCATGATTCCAATTGCGATTTTGTTGTCTGTTGAACATTTAAACTAAGCTGCAATGTTGTTGGCGAAATGTTCTTGATTTTATTTCCAGATCCGGATGTTTTGATTTGGTACCAGTAGAATATAGCAGAATTTATTACAATGATAATTGTAATTATTATATACGCCCACTGAACTGAAGTTTCTCTGACAAATTTTGAATGCGTCTCTGAAGAATTTGCAACAGACTTAGTAACTGAAGAAGTTGACAGGTAATTTGGTGTTACTGTATAGTTAATTGATACATTATGTGACGTCATTTCGCTGTTCAGAATCGCCAAAAAAGGATTCGCAATGTTTGGAACTATAAAAGAGCCGATACCATATCCAAAGTGCAATACATGCAATGGAGATGATGCCTTTTCCTTCCATATTCTAATGATTAATTTCTGACCAGCTGAAAAAGAATGTAAATTCGTAACTATATATTTTTGATTTTGATTGGTTTTGTTATTACGTTAGATTCAAGTGTGTTGCTTGTTACACAAAGTCTGTTGTTAGTTGCATATAATGTGCTGTTTGTTGTAAATAGCGTGTTGTTTATTGTATATATCGTGGTGTATGTTATAAAAAGCTTGTTTTTAGTTATACATAGTAAGTATGTGTTTGGTTGCTTATAGTGTCTCATAACGCTGATATCGTGTTGTTTGTTGTAAAAAGCGTGAAATTGGTTGTAAATAGAGTTGGTGGTTGTAAATAGCATGTTGTTTGGATGCAAATAGCGTGTTGTTTGGATGCAAATAGTTTGTTGTTTGTTGTAAATATCGTGAAAGTTAATTACAAATAGCGTCTTGTTGGTTGCAAATATCTTGAGGTTGGTTTCAAATATCGTGTTGTTGGTTGTCAATAGCATGCTGTTGCTTGCAAATGGCTTGTTGTCTTCAAACATTGTGTTGTTGGTTGTAAATAGCTTGTTGTTTGGTTTATATAACATGTTGGTTGTAAATAGCTTTGTTGTTGGTTTTAAATATATAACAAATACCACTTAAATTTTGATGTGCCAGATGTGCACATTTCGGAAATAAATAATAATAGAATGATGTTTCAAAAAAAACGTGCTGTTGAATGTAAATAGCGTGTTGTTGAATGTAAATAGCGTGTTGTTAGTGCATATAACATGTTGTTTGTTGACGAAAATTTATTATTGTAATTATTGGACACGTTCTTTTTTGTTGTCACTCATTTAATTTCACATCTTTTTGCCTACCGATATTAATGATCCCCTCAAACAACCCTTGAACGCATATGAGAACTACCAGAACTGAAGGGTTTGGTGACCAAGGGATGGTAATCGTAGTGATAGCTATCAAATCTAAAAATATGGCAATAATAAGGTTCCAGTAGTTTGTAAATTTGTCAACCAACATAGCGCCAACAACAGCGGATATGAAGAATCCAATATTTCTGCCAGACAGTGCACGTGATATGTCTTCAGTACTTCCGTTGGTTCGAATTTTCAAATCTTTGAAGGCAGGACCCTGTATTTCTCCCGCGAGTCCCTATAAATAATAATATTAAAATTGGATTTAACGTCTTTTCGAATTATTTTAATTATATTGAGATGTAAATAAATAAATACAATGTACATAAATACAGAAACAGAGTTTTGTATCTATATTCAACTGTTTCAAATCTTACCTTCCATTTATATATGCACTGTATTTGGATTGAAAAACACAAAAAGTTTTCACCATTGCGGACGACGCTGAAGCACATGCATTTTATGTTTTGCATTTTTTGTTTTGTTTTGAAAAAAATGAGTTATTTAATTACGAAACGTCGTTTTCACTAGGTACTGTTCGACACATTCAAAGGTGCAATGCAAAGCGTAGTACGTCACTTACATTCTGGAATTGCTAATTGGTAACACCGTTTCCGTTTTTCTGGTTTGTTTGTTTTTATTATAATTATTATTTTTTAATTATTATTATTTTATTTTACGCTGTTTAAACACTGGTATTAAATTTAAAACCATTTTAATCGAAACATCAACTCTTTATTACGTAAACGTTTTGAGAATAACATTAAATAGCAAATTGTTTTGGTGACCAATGTCCTTTAAAATAGGAACAAAAGCCATATACAATTAATGTTCAGATGTAATGGCCACAAGTTATTAACATTTATAACAAATGAGTAGTTCATGAAATGTTTAAGAAATAATAAGTACCAAAAAACAATGAGCTCGCGATCGACCTTCGGGAGGCCAGACTCATAAAGGATATCTTGTACTCACCAAACTGATCCATGTCAAAACAAGAACTACTGTTTTTGTAACCTTGATAATGATCAAAGTCCTCGCCGCAGTAGAAGAGGATTTTTGTTCAGTCGCTTTATCTTCGGTCATTATGATGGTTTGTTTTATTCCATGTTGATGTGATGTTTCTTTGCTTTACTTCTTCAGACTATTATTTTATTTGTTTGATATTTTGATAATAACTGAGAACAAGGTCACTGTTTCTGTAGTATGGTACGGAGGAATTTTATCTTTGTCTATATTAACTACTTACGTGTGTACTGTATTACGATCGTATAGGGAAATTATGTGTGTATTTTTCGCGGCGAATTAGTAGTTCATGTGACATATACCTTACCCACAGTTTTCAACCAAAAAACTTAAAACATCAATCAGAATAAATAAAAAGAATATATAATTATTCTGTGAATTCGAATTTCGAGGTTCTTTGTTAAAATGTAGAAGTTGGTTTCGCACACAATAGGAGAAAGGTGAGTTGAGAAATGATTTACTACCCCCGAGCGGGTACCGCTGCTGGTGAAGCTAAACTCCCCGAGGGTATCCGTAACTTAGTAGGCAGTACTTTGTACTGTCAGAAAATGTAACTTTTAGCAAAATTTTTAGCCGTCTTAAATTTTTTAATTTAATTAAAACTAAGGTGCAAAGCATTCCTTAGCTGGATTTGGATTCATATAATTTTGGAACTTTGGATTTATTTAATTTCAACAGTTTGGCTTATGTTTTTTATCTATCAATTTTTTCGGCCCCTAGTGTCACTGTTGAGGAATGATTTTCTGAAATGTGCATATATCAAAATTAAACTTCTTTAAAATTCACATATGTAATTTTTATAATTAAAAAATAAATGGGTTTATCTTTTTAAAACCGAAGAATCCTGACAAGTGACGCACATTGCGAAATCTAAGTGGGAATTACATAAACATTTCTCATGTTGTTATCCGATTTTGAGTTTGGTGGAAAAATTAAAATAGTTATTGATTGTTTTGAAGAAAACGGAGATAGAAAGGTAAAGATAGGCTTTTAAAAGTTTAAACAGAAGAAATAAATTGAAAATAGCGATTGGCTGATTTTTTCCACATTTTTTTTCCAAGCGAGGGGTAAATTTTCAAAATGGTGACTTAGTCCCTTGTGATTTAAGCTCACCTGAGCTGAAAGCTCAGATGAGCTATTGCTATCCATCTTCGTCCGTCGTGCGTCGGTCGTCCGTCATGCGTAAACTTTTAATATTTTAATCTTTTCCTCCAAAAACCAGTGCCAAATTTGATGAAACTTGGACACCATCATGCCTGGGTGAAGGCCTTTCAGATTTGCACAAATGAAGGAGCTATGTCCCCTTGGGGCCCCATAAAGGGGGAAAAAGTGAAAAACTTAAAAAATCTCCTCTGAATGCACAAGAGGTATACAGTACAGGCCTGTCGAAAGTTTAACACTGAGCTGACGAAAAGGAGCCGAGACTCGGCTGCCGAGGGGCCGACCTGTGGACAGCTAGTGGCCGAAAAGTTGTCAACTCTCGGCCCCTCGGCAACTGGAACTATCCTCAGCTCGGCCACTCGGTAGCCGAGTCTCGGCAACTCATTCGGCTCCTCGGCACTTTTAACTGTCCACGACTCGGCAGTTCATTTGGCCTCTCAGTAGCCGAGTCTCGACCACTAGCTAACGAGTGGTCTAACAATTAACATCTGAGAGATTAATGTTTAACTGTATATTTAAAATAATAAAATATATCAACCGGTAATGATAAGACTTTAACAAATAACGATAATAAATTTTTTAAAAAATGATTATAAAATAAAATAAAATAAAATAAAATAAAATAAAATAAAATAAAATAAAATAAAATAAATAAATAAAATAAAATAAAATAAAATAAAATAAAATAAAATAAAATAAAATAAAATAAAACCATTAAATAAACGGATAAAAGATACATATGTGATTTTTTTTTCAGCAATTTACATCTGAGAGAGATTAATTGTATATAATAATAATAATAAAAATAATAATAATAATAATAATAATAATAATAATAATAATAATAATAATAATAAAATATATCATTCGTTAATAAGGAATATAAGTGCAAATTAAATAAATTAAATGATAATAATAATAAATTTAAAAATAATAACAATAGAAATAATTAATTAATTAATTAATTAATTAATTAATTAATAAAAAACAATAATAAAAAATAAATAAATAAATACCATTAAATATATGGACGACGGAAAAACAGATATGTGATTTTTTTCCCCAGAATTGCATAAATCTTTTATATTCCATTATGGAGCGGGATAACTGGACTTCTGCCATCGCAGTTTTAATTTAGTCATTAAATGTACCTATACAGGTAAACATCAGGTGTCATAAGCTTAATATGTTAATCCCCTGTCATCATCAAATACTTGGCTTCAATACACGAAGTTCAAAACCTTTTCAGTACCATGACAAAAGAATGTCGAACAAACGGATTTTTATTTAGACACATTGTCTCCGAGATCGGCCAGGCTCCAACACCTGTCATCAAACTTTTGATTTAGAAAAAAGTCGTCTAAAACGCTGCAGAAACTTGTTCACTGACACTGTTGATATATAAATATTATCTTCTCTACTAATTTTCCTACTGATCTCTCTTTGACTTACTCCAGAGTTAGATAATCTCACAATTTTCTCTCTAAAATATTGCGATATACGCGTAACTGCAGGCATGTTTAATGAACTGAACGAGGGGTCGAGTGGCCGAAAAAGTGCCGAGGAGCCGAGCGGCCGAAAAGGTGCCGAGCAGCCGAAAAAGTGCCGAGCAGTCAAAAAGTGGCCGAAAAACAGCCGAGCGATGGACAGTAGCTGCCGAAAAGGTGCCGAGCAGTTGATTACTATTGGCCGAGACATAACTGCCGAGGGGCCGAGACGAGCTGCCTAGTCGGCACTAATTCGGCACTAAAGTGTTTAACTTTCGACAGGCCTGTACTGTACCTTAGTTATTTTATTTATAATATTCTTAGGCCATCTAGTTTCAGATTTGCACAAACGGTAGCCTTGGGCTCAAAATGGGAAAATGGCAAGGTACTTAGTGGGGAAGTTGCAAAAAATTATATATTTGTCAATATATCTTGAAAACTATTAACTTTTTGTATATGCATGTATATTAGAATATTCTAGGTATTGACATGACGATCATTTTGATATAAAGATTAAGGTAATACTTTCAAAGGTCAAGGTTATAGCTGCATAAGAAACTGAATTGTTAATTTCCTTGAAATCGATTAACTTTTTGTATAGGCATGCATAATAGAATATTGTAAGTATTGCTATGGCGATCATTTTTATATATGATTAAAGGTCATTGGTTCAAAGGTCAAGGTCATAGCTGCATAGGATGGGTTAAATTGTTAAAAACTATTAACTTTTGTATAGGCATGTAAATTAGAATATTGTAGGTATTGATATAAAGATCATTTTGATATACGATTCAAGGTTTTGCCTTCAAAGGTCAAGGTCATAGCTGCATAAGAAGACTTTAATTAAAATCATCTTGAAAACTATTAATATTTTATAGGGATATATATGAAAATATTGTAGCTATTTATACAACAATCATTTTTATATATGGCTAAAGGTCATAAGTTCAAAGGTCAAGGTCACAGCTGTAAAAGAAGACTGAAATTGTTAACTATCTTGAAATTTATTAACTTTTTGTATAGGCATGTAAATAGAATATTGTAGGTATTGACGTTATTATCATTTTGATTTTGTAGGTATGAATACAATGATCATTTTGATATATGGTTAAAGTAATAAGTTCAAAGGTCAAGACCATAGCAACATAAGAAAACGTTAATTGTTAATTGTCTTGAGATCTATTGACTTTTTGTATAGTCATGTAAATAGAATATTGTAGGTATTGACATTATTATTATTTTGGTATGTGGTCAAGGTCATACATTCAAAGATTAAGGTCCTAGCAGCATAAAACACTGAAATTGTTTATTATCTTGAAAACAATTAACTGTTTAACGGTTAAGGTATGTATATATTGTAGCATTTGACATGAGGATCATTTTGATGTATGGTCATACAGTCAAAAGGTAAAGGTCATAGCAGCCCAAGATGACTGAAATTGTTTATTATCTTGAAAACTATCATTTTTTTGTATAGGCATGTATATTAGAATATTATAAGTATTGATATGGCGATCATTTTGATATATGATTCAAGGTCATATTTTCAAAGGTCAAGGTCATAGCTACATGAGAGAACTTATTTGCTAATTATCTTGAAAACTATAAACTTTTTGTGTAGGCATGTGCATAAGAATATTGTATGTGTTGATGTTATATGTTCCAAGGTCATAGGTTAAAAGGTCATGGGTTCAAAGGTCAGGATCATAGTTGCATAAGTATATTGAAAGGGTTGATGATTTGGGAATTATTCATTGTGCTACAGTTACTACATGCATATTTGCTACTTAAAATGAAACGTGAATAGATATTTCTTATTAAGTATGGTGACAGTTCTTAACTTGAGAATACTTAGAAAGATGATGTACGTAACATTGTCTATTGCACTTTGCAAACAATTATGGACATTAACTCAGGTGAGTGTTAAGGCCCTTTGGTCCTTTGTTTAGTGTTACTTTTCTGATTTTTTAAAGTTTTTTAAAAATTGATTTCAGGCAAAGATATCGATATGTATGAACTTGTATCAACCTCGCTTGTAATAAAAACACAATTAATCTTTAAAACAAAAAGACAAATATCCTGACACAGAGTCCCCGTGCTCTATACATTTCCAGGATGGTCTGGTGGGAATATAAGCCTTTTTTGTAGATATGTGTTGCGCTGAGGGGGGTTATTATGACGTGACCTATGACGAGATGTTTTTAAACGCCAAGCTCCCACAGAAATTCGTTCTTCTTACCTTGATGAGAATGTTTTCAAAAATAAATATCATAGAAAGTTAACAGTGCATATTAATTATTATTATACCTTACGGAAAATTTTTACACTATTATTGGTCAATTTCTAATCACGTGGTATGAAATAATTCAGAGTGTTTGAAGCAGCGGTCAACATTGCCATGTTCACCCCTAAACACGGAAACTTACAAATGTTCATCTCGGAAACTACCAAGTGATCCTACTTAAGATTACGTCATCTATAGACCAGTGACTTCTACAGTTCTTTATTATATGAAATTTTACGCATCTTAAACAAGCTTTGACGGAATAAAAGGTAAACGAAATCGCTTTTTGTTCGGTATAATAAAGTAAATAGTGCCCTTGGTTGAGGAAAATATGGAAATATTATCTACCGAGCCGAACCAAGGGCACTATTTATATACTATCACTTAGCGAGGATGACATTTATTAAGGTGAGATTGTATCAATTTTATGCATGATAGAGGGACTTCGGTGATCGAGGATCGAAAGCGCTTGCTTGTGGATCAAGGTTCCTATCAACATCTACATGTAGGTATGAATCCCGCTCGGGCTCTCCCAGTGTGAGAAAGTTTGTCAGTTCCCTGGTCGAAGGTCGGTGGTTTTCTCTGAGCATTCTGTTATCCTCCACCATTACATAACTTACCCTCTCGATATAAGTTGAACAATTTTGACTGGTGCGTAAAACAACATTACTACTTCCTTCTCTATGCATGTTTAGAAAGCAGGAAAAAGATCAAGGATTTTTCTGGAAAAAGTTACAATAATATCGAAACGAGACAGACATATTGAACTCTAACATTTTATATATTTTATTCTTATTAAGTTCAGAAAAGCATCATTTCAAGGGTAAAAGTAACAAAACACGCGGTTTAATAAATTTTATTTAAACACATTATCGAAACCCACATCAAATTACATACCGCGTTTTAACGTTCATTGACCTTGTCTATTTGCCGTCATCTTTGTACTTCATGCTTCTTCTACATAGGTTGTGTGAGATACTGTTCCTCGATGCACGTTCTTGTTGAAAGGGCGAATTCCGATACGACAACAATTTTCAATATCTAAGAACATCAATAAGTGCACGAACTAATTGTTGAAGCTGTAACAAACCAATTCATAAAAATGCCTTTTTAGTTAGAGTAGGTCTGCGTGTATTTGACTTCTTGTTATAAATTATTTCTAATCTCATACATCTGACTAGAGGTAAACATTGTTAAATATTCGATATTGAGTATTCACAGAGATTCTGAATATCGGATATAGCACGTCTATACAGGTTACCAAGGTAAATTACCATGCATAAGCAAGTAAAATCTAGGGTATTTTTTCATTATACATGATAACGCATATTATTATCATCGCAATAACAACAGTTCAAATAAGGTATCTGGCTTGACAAAACGGAGCAATGGAGAATTTTGAAATCATCTCAACCGATAAAACTCCGACCCTGCTACTCAGAATTGTGAAAACTATATTCTTGGTGTTAGCTTGGATCGGTCTGGTGAGTACCAGCATTACTCGCGATAAACACGAGCTAGAGAGCTTTATAGATATTTCATATGAATGCGAAAAAAGCATCATTTTAAGGATTTGAGCATTTTAGGTATGAACGGGACCAACACACACATAAAAAGATTTTTTTTAATTCTAAAAAAGTCTACAGTGCCAATATCCTTTCTCAAGTGAATATTATTAGAAAATCTTACTTATGTATACTAATGTACATCTAGAACAACCAAGTACAATTAGAAACAAGACGTTTAAGAAGAACATCTTAAACAAAAAAATACTTTGTAAGCTATTTGGTTTTCATGATTCGTCGTAGCCTCAAGATAACTGCTTATTTAATTTGTAACTTTTTTTAACCTGATTCTATGAATTATTTTGGATTGCTGTTGTAGTTTCCTTCAACGTGACTGGCTTCCACTGCTTCGTCGAGTTAAAACTTGTTTTCGCTTGCTGCTTCGTAGTGTTGTTCATGGATTTGAAATTGTCTTTGTTGTTGTCGCTTACTCTGGCTGCTCCTTTATTATGTACTGTGACTTGCCCTTGATGCTTCTTTGTATTGTCGTTTGTTCTTGCTGCTCTTTTGTACTAGGACTTGCCCTCGGCGCTTGTTTGTGTTGCTGCTTAATCCCAGTCCTTCGTTGTGTTTTGGCTTGTTCCGTTTCTTCTTCTTATTAGGACTTATTCTCTTTGCTTCTTTGTGTTTTGGCTTGTTTTCACTGCTTTTTGTATTAGAAATTGTCTTTATCCTTGCTGCTCCTTTATTATATGGCTTGTTCTCTTGTACTTGGACTTGCCTTTGATGCTTTATTGCGTTGTGGCTTGTGGCTTGTGACTTGCATTCATTGTTTTCAATTGTGGTTGTATTCGCTTCTTCTTTGTTTTGAAAATTACATTAATTGCCTTTTTTGGGCTGCTGTGGTCGCTCCATTGTGATGTAGCTTGCCCTCAACGATCCTTTGTGGTCTGTCTTGTTCTCATGTCTTCTTTGTATTGCGACTTACTCTCGTTGCTTCTTTCTGATGTGGCCTGTTCTAGCTGTGTCTTATGACTTGTTATCTTTCTTTTTTTGTGTTGCGACATATTGTCGTTTCTTCTTAAATGTGGTTATCCATAGTTTTTTTGCGTTTTTGGCATGCTCCTGCATCCCCTTTTTAGGTTGTTCGCTTGTTCGCGTTGCTTTTTTAGTGTTAAAACTTGACCTTCTGTTATTTTTTGTGTAGTGGCTTGCTCCATTTTGCTATTGCTAAATACACGTGTTTTGGACGCCTGAAAAGCCCATATCCATTTTTTTTAAATTTCAATGTGGATAAATTCAGATTCAATGTGCACGTGCACTTATGGTTTCCCAATTTCGTTCAAAGAACATTCCACTTTCTGATCTATCCTTCAAGAGCAAATCAACTTAGATACAGTGAAAGCGATTTTCTGGCTTTAATGCTGGAAAAGTCGATACTCAATCTTTAACTAGGATTCCGGGTAGTAAATGTGTGTCCAAACAGGTATCTATCTCTAAATACTCAAATACCTTGTCTACTTGTTCCGTTTTTATATAGTGGAATAAATTGTTTATTGTACATTATAATCTTTTTTAAATAAAAACTATGAATGTTATTTTTGTCAGCAAGTGCTTGCTATGTACCATATGCCATTGGACTCAAATACTATGTTAAATTGATAAAATTTCTGATCAGATAGATATCGAACCATTAGTATTTTTTTTAACTTAAAAAAGCTAGATTTAATTTTTATCAACTTCATTAGCTTCTGCCTTTAAGAGTGACCTTTTAACTGTAAAACCCTTGAATCATCTTTGTAGTAACTGTTCAGTACTCTATTCAATTGGATTAAATAGTTTATTTTATTGGTAATTTGTTGATTTTTGATAAGTGATTAATAAATGAGGAAATGTTTTAATATTTTGTTTACCGTTTCTTTTATTTTACATAAAAACTTCAGAATTATCATTTCTACTGAGCTAACTGATATCGACCACTATCTGTTATAGAGATTATTCCCTAATCACTCAATTTTTAATGAGTCTGAATAACATTATCAAAGTTCCAGAAGGATTTTACTTACAATCCGAATTCAATACATTAACTGCTGACCGATTCCTAAATGCTTAAAAATCATTTTCACAACCGAACACATTGAAATAAACTTAGGTATACACTATTTTTTTCTAACATAGAAAATGATAAAAACGTTATTGGAATGATGTACCGGGCAAAATCGTATGGAAATACATAATGTATCCACGTGTTGGTATTTTACCGATGAATAAGAGCAGCACACTAGGGTTTATTTTGGCCACATTTTGTCCTTTAAAAACTTAACAGATTTCTTGTATAGAACTTAGGATTGATGGGAATCATGGCGTTTATCATCAAATATTTACAATTACAAGTCACATACCACTTAAATTCATTTCAACAATGTTTGTATATTAAGTTTATTATCTTGTTTGTTAAGATATTCCTATCACACTACCCAGTACATCTGCCGAAACTTATTCTCCACAAAAAAATACAGTTCATTTTAAAAATATTTTACAAAAATACCTGTTTAATATTGATGTGCCATATGTGTACATTTCGGAAAGTCATTTCTCATCAGTGGCACAAGGGGCCGAAAAAGTTGATAGTTAAAAAGATAAGCCAAACACTTGAAAATTAATAAATCCAAAGTTCCAAAATTTTATAAATCCAAATCCAGTTAAGGAATGCTTTGCATGAGGGAACAAACCTAAGTTTTAGACAAATTAAAACAGAATACACGTTACTTACTGTAAATTAATTTGTCTATGGAGTCTTTGTTAATACTTAATTTTCGTTTATATCAAAGAAACTGTATTTTACATGAACACATGGATTCACTTTCTATCTTCCACCCCCTTTCCACGCTTATTTTTTTTCATTATCAAGGGCAATATCAACTCTGATGCTAAACCTTGATAAATCCGGAATCTGTGCCGGATTTTTATTAATGAATGGAGACCATCGGGTTTTAACAGCGTTCACTGTATAATGTAATACTATATTATGTACTAACTAGATTAATGGTTATTCTGATATTAATTCAGGGCCTAGCCGGAGAAATGCAAGGTCCTGTGTTTAAAGACTTAAAGATTCGAACGAACGGGTCCACAGAAGACATATCCCGAGCCTTAGCTGGGAGAAACATTGGGTTTCTTATCGCTGCTGTATGTGGTGGAGTTCTTATAGACAAACTGACTAATTATTTGGATCTTTTCATAGCCGTTTTTCTAGATTTGATAGCAGTTACAACGATGATAATCCCCTGGTCACCGAACCCGGCTACTCTTGGCGTCCTCATCTGCTTACAAGGACTGTTTGAGGGAATAACTGTTTTTGGTAAGTATTTATATAAATTCTTTACAAATTCGGGAAATAAAAGTTGCTCGACCTTTTCTGTCGGAATTTTCTTAAAATGTCGGAAAAGACCAATCGATTTCCTATTTAAGGACAGGGGTGAGTATCTCGAAGCTCTCGTAAATCCTATACATTTACTTAAGTAAATTATACGTTTAGCTTAAGTGTAAGTTACGATAGATATACACAGGTATCTCGAAACATACTTAAACCTTTCTTCAGATAGGAGTTACGAAGACCTTTTTTCCTAGAATATCATACTGTTAGTTTCTTTGACAAAATCTTAAAATCTGTAATATTTTATAAATAACAGTTAGATTGATTGGTCAATTATGTCAAAGCGGGACTTTCAAGGTGAAAATTCAAGAATAAAAAGTAAATCGCTTCTTGATCAATAATTCTTAAAGCGTTATTTATTGAAAAATAAAAAAAAATCCAGTGTCTTTTATGGATTTATACAATAGCCTAAAGATATCGGTGCTGTAATTACCGATAATAAGTGCATGTGTGGAATTTTACCGTAAAAACCAGCTATTTGTTCGACAAGTAATGGAATTCAATTGTAAAAATAAACAAAAAATAGAAAATGACTTAATTATCAATTTATTAAACAGATTATACTAAGAATTACTATAGTTAATAGAAAAACTGACGAATAGAAGGATTAGTTTTGCCGACCTTCTATCAATTAAAAAAAATTATGTTGTCAATTTATTTTTTACAATCACATCTGCATTAGTTGCTGAACGAGTACATGGAATGATTAGTGGGTATTTTTCGTAACTCCCGCTTACTATACCAACAAGAAGACATTGCCATTCAGATCCCCGCTTTACTAACTTTCTATTTTCTACCAATAGTTTCAGTGATTACAACTTCTATTCAATATCATGTTAAACTTAAATATAGAGTCTTTTGTTATCTTAACAATGTCTGGAAAACTATAATGTTTTTAAATGACATTTCATATTTTAATCAAAATATCAACAATATCTATAAGTAGTAAACATTTTTCATCAGTAACACATGAATAGAATTCGATTCTTTTTCTCATGTTTTTTTTTCAATTTTTGTTGTTGATGTTGTTGTTGTTGATGTTGTATTCATTGAAAACAAAAGTGATTATAAGCTATTTAGGTTTAAATGCATATGTTAAAATATATAACATCATTTTGAAAAACAGGAAATAATAAAAGAGAAAATTTGTTCATCATCATCATCATCATCATTATCATCTCATCATCATCAAAGAGACAAGTTGTTGGTTGAAAAATTCCACATGTCATATGCTATTAATGAAAAAATGTATATGTGACAATGTAATAATTTCTATTATTCATCATTAATTTTGCTCACTTAATGATATTCATTACAAATATGTTCCACTGAATGATAATCGTCAAGAGCAAGTTTTCATCGTCAGCATCAGCATCAGCATCATAAACACCATCATTATCATTATTAAGAAAATTCAACATCATCCCTACCATAAATTCAACATCATCAGCAGCATACATCATCATCATTGTCAATCAGCAGCAGTAGCATTATTATCATCATCCTTTTTTTTTTTTATTTATTTATTTTTTTATTTTATTTTATTTTAAATATTTGTATAATAAATAATTAATGCATATTTTTTTCAGAAAAATAAAATCCTACACCAAAATACCCACCCAATATAAAGACCTCAATCAAAGATAACAGTAATTGATAATAGCCATAAAAAAGAATTTTCTCAAAATTAGTGGTTTTTTTTTAGCTCACCTGGCTTTAGCCAGCATGAGCTTATGGTATTATGCGGCGTGTGTATGTGCGTGCGTGCGTCCGTAAACTTTACATTTTAATTTTCTTCTCCCAAACCACTGAGCCAAATTTAATGAAACTTGGTAACCATTATGCCTGGGTGAAGCCCTTTCAGATTTGCACAAATGAAAGTTATGTCCCCTTGGGACCCCATTTAAAAAAAAGGGGGGGGGGGAATAGTGAAAAACGTTAAAAATCTTCTCCTCTGAATCTACAAGAGATATACCACAATTATTTGATTTATAACAGCCTTAGGTCATGTAGTTTCAGATTTGCACAAATGGTAGCCTGGGGCTCAGAATGGGGAAATGGTAAGGTATTGAGTGGGGAAATTGTTTAAAATTTTGTATTTGTCAGTATATCTTGAAAACTATTAACTTTTTGTATAGACGTGTATATTAGAATATTGCAGGTATTGCAACAACGATCATTCTGATATATGGTTCAAGGTCATATATTCAAAGGTCAAGGTCACAGCTGCAAAAGAAGACAGAAATTGCTAATTATCTTGAAAACTTTTAACTTTTTGTATAGGCATGTATATTAGAGTATTGTACGTATTGGGACAATGATCATTTTGACATATGATACAAGGTCATATTTTGAAAGGTCAAGGTCACAGCTGCAAAAGAAGACTTAAATTGCTAATTATCTTTGAAAACTACTAACTTTTTGTATAGGCATGTATTTTAGAATATGGTAGGTATTGACATAACGATCATATATGTTCAAAGGTCAAGGACATAATTGCATAAGTATACTGAAATTGGTTAATGATTTGGAAATTATTCATTGCACTATAGTTACTTCATGCATATTATATAAGCTACCTATAAATGAAATGTTACTGGATACTTTTCTGATTAAGTTTTGTGGCAGTTCTTAACTTGAGAAAACTTGTAAAGTTTCTGTACTGAATATATTGTCTATTGCACTTTGCAAACAATGTTGGACATATCATCAGGTGAGCGTTAAGGCCCATGGGCCTCTTGTTTAAATTGACATATTTACCCCAAAAATACTGAACCACTTAAAAACCCATGTATATAAGTTAAACTTCTTTTAATAATTACATGATATCTAGATTTTCTACAGAAAATCCTATAAAATAAAGCAAGTTCATTTTCTCCAAATGTACATTTTTCATATAAAATATGCATTTTTACTAAGAAATAATAAAATTGCAAATTAAAATGTTGCAGAGAAATATGTAAACACTTTTGAAGTAATAACACTATTTATTTATTATTATTAACTTGCTATTCTTAAATCATAATATAAAACATGTAGCAAACTTTAACCCAAAAGGTTAACATTGTGTTCTAGATGAGTTTTCTGGTCAATAAATCATGTAAAAACATATACACATGTTTAAAAAAAATTAGAATAATAATTTCTTTAAATAAGAATGAAAAATTCTGAAGAATTTTAACTGTTTAAAAAAACTTTAACGGAAAAACTTAACATTGTACTTGTGACGGACGAACGGACGAACACGAACGGACGGATAATAAACTAAACACGACACTTTTAATAACATACTACTACTACTACTACTACGACTACTACTAATAATTTTTTTAAGCTCACCTAGCTTTAGCCAGCATGAGCTTAGGGTATTACGCGCGCGCGCGCGCGCGTGTGTGTGTGTGTGTGTGTGTGTGTGAGAGAGAGAGAATTATTAGAGATGGAAAGAAGAGAGAGAAAGTTATTACACTTTTTCTCAGAGATGGAAAGTTATTACAATTGGACAATGTTATCTTTCTTCTACTACGTGGTTACGGATCGTAAGAAAGAGTTAAGGGAGGTTCTTTCTTTTCTTTAAGTTAAGAGAACGTTCCGGTTACGGTCCTACTTACGAATGCTTCGAGATACAGGTATTTTTTTAAAGATCATCGTAAGTACACGTTACGGTTACGTATTCGTAAGTCTTACGAGAGCTTCGAGATACTGGCCCCAGGACGGGTGGGCCATATTTTTACGTTTTATGTTTAGATCAGTTAAACCAACAACCCCAGCCCCACTCTCCTTACAGTGAGTAAATAAATCTGCATATATGTAAACAAGATGGCGACACAATATGCAAATATAAAGGCAAGAACAAAACAAAATAAGCTTCAAAATAGGACGATAACTTTTTATAATGACAACATGGACTAGCTCCAATAATGCAGCTTTAATTTTGTTTGATGAACCTAACTATCCTATGTATGACATGTTTAAATAAAAACAATAACATTATAGATGTTCAAACACGATGGAATAAATTTACAAGACATTTTTTACAGATAATTTTATAATATCCAGGGGTGAGTATCTCGAAGCTCTCGTAAATCCTATACTTAAGTATATTATACGTGTATCTTAAGTTTAAGTTACGATAGATGTACACGGGTATCTCGAAGCATACTTAAACCTCTCTTAAAATAGGAGTTACGAAGACCTTACGTCCTGAACACCATGCTTTCGTTTCGTTGGCAAAATCTTAAAATCTGTAATATTGTATAAGTAACAGTTAGGTTGATTAGTCAATAATGTTAAGGCGGGACTTTCAAAAATAAGAAGTAAATCACTTCTTAATAAATAATTCTTAAAGCGTTACTCGTTAAAAATAAAAAAATCCAATGTCTTTCATGGGTTTGTACAATAACCTAAGTGCTATGATTGCCGATAATTAGCGCATGTGTGAAATTTAACAGTAAACATACTACAACAAAAACCGGATAAACATTACTTGTTCGACAACTAATGAAATTGAATTTTAATTTAAAAAAATAGAAAATGACTTAATTATCAATTGATTAAACAGTTAATCTGCTAAAAATCATTATAGCTATAGCTACCACATGGCTATATACACTATAAACGTGCCGCTTTGAAAAAAGAAACAAATGTGTAATTTTTCAAATACAATTAATGGTATAATATGAGAGAGAGAGAGAGAATTATTACAGATTTATCGTTTAATTCTATTGCTGACACCATTTTCAACATTTGAACAATGTTATCTTTCTTCTACCACGTGAATACGGACCGTAAGTAATAGTTAAGGGAGGTCCATTCCTCTCCCCTAAAATATTGGTGCTGTAATTACCGATAATTAGCGCATGGGTAGAATTTTACCGTAAAAACCAGCTAAACAATGGTGTCAATTTCTTTTATTACAATCACAACTGAATTAGTTGCTAAACGAGTACATGAAATAGACAGCGAGTATTTTCTGTAACTCCCGCTTACTATACCAATTAACTAAACCCGACACTATTAATAATAATAATAATAATAATAATATTTTTTAAAACAAATTGAAAAAAAAAAACGAAATGGAGGTTAATTATCAAAAATACAAATTTCGAGAGGAAAGAGAACTGGTAAAGAGATATAGAAAAAGTGGTAGGATTGGTAAAAAAAACTGGTGGATGGAAAGCAACATTCTACAAACGGAATTAGCACCCAACTAAATGAGCTAACACATGGGTGTAGACATACTAAACGTGACTTTGAAAATAAACTCATATGTGAATTTTTGTAATATAATTAATGGTTTTTTATGTGGCCGCGCGTCCGCGTGTGTGTGTGAAAGAGAGAGAGAGAGAGAGAGAGAGAGAGAGAGAGAGAGAGAGAGATGTTACACTTTTCCTCAAAGGTAGCTAACATTTTTCAGAGAGAGAGAGAGAGAGAGAGAGAGAGAGAGAGAGAGAGAGGGTTACAGTCCTACTTACGAATGCTTCGAGATACAGGTGAATTTTTTAAGATCATCGTAAGTACACGTTACGTACTCGTAAGTCTTAAGAGAGCTTCGAGATACTGGCCCCTGTATCTCGAAGCATTCGTAAGTAGGACTGTAACCGGAACATTCTCTTAACTTTAAGAGAGGAATGGACCTCCCTTAACTCTTACTTACGATCCGTATCCACATGGTAGAAGAAAGAGATCATTGTCCAAAATTGAAAATGGTGCCAAAAATTGAATTAAAGTCTTAAACTGTATCAACTCTCTCTCTCTCTCTCTCTCTCTCTCTCTCTCTCTCTCTCTCTCTCTCAGGAAAATTGTAATAACCCTTTCCATCTCTGAGAAAAAGTGTAATAACTTACTCTCTCTTTCCATATCTGAGAAAAAGTGTAAACTCTCTCTCTCTCTCTCTCTCTCTCTCTCTCTCTTTGATGACAAGTGTAACAACTTTCCCTCTCTCTCTTCGAAAAAATATAAGCTACATTTGAGGAAAAGTGTAATCTCTCTCTCTCTCTCTCTATCTCTCTCTCTCTCTCAGCGCGGGCGCATAAAAAACTATTAATTGTATTACAATAAATTCACATTTGATTTTTTTTCAAAGTCACGTTTATTATGCTTATTCCCATGTGTTAGCTCATTTGGTTGGGTAGAATGTTGCCTCCCTTCACTAGTTTCCATTTTTCATTGCAATTTAGCAGTTTTGTTTTTGACCAATCCTACCACTTTTTCTATATCTCTTTATTAGTTCGCTTCTCTCTCGAAACAGCATTTTTATTTTTGATAATTAACCTCCATTTTAGTTTTTTTTCAATTTGTTTTAAAAATAAATATAATATTATTATTATTATTAGTGTCGGGTTTAGTTAATTTGTCTAGTAAGCGGGAGTTACAAAAAATACCCGCTGACCATTTCATGTACTCGTTTAGCAACTAATGAAGATGTGATTGTAATAAAAGAAATTGACACCATTGTTTTTTTAATTGATAGAAGGTCTGCAAAACTAATCCTTCTATTTATCAGTTTTTCTATTAACTATAGTAATTTTAGCATAAACTGTTTAATAAATTGATAATTAAGTCATTTTCTATTTTTCTTTTTTTTTTTTTTTTTTTTTTTTTTTTTTTTTGATTTTTACAATTCAATTCTATTACTTGTGGAACAAATAATGTTTAAGTGCTTTTACGGTAAAATTCCACACATGTGCTAATTATCGGTAATTGCAGCACCAATATCTTTAGGCTGTTGTATAAATCCATAAAAGACACTGGGTTTTTAATTGTACAACATTTAAAGTCCCGCTTTAACATAATTGACCAATCAATCTAACTGTTATTTATAAAATATTACAGAGTTTAAGATTTTTTCAACGAAACGAACAGCATGACGTTCCGGACGCAAGGTCTTTGTAACTCCTATCTTAAGAGAGGTTTAAATATGTTTCGAGATGCCCGTGTACATCTATCGTAACTTCCACTTAAGATACACGTATAATTTACTTAAGTATAGGATTTACGAGATATTCGAGATACTCACCCCAGGTGAATTTTTAAAGATCATCTTAAGTACAGTTATGTATTCGTAAGTCTTAATAGAGCTTCGAGATACTGGTCCCAGAATTGGTTAATTGTGATACTATAATTAGTTTTTTCGCGTAAAGTCACACACAAAACATCTAATAATTAACACCTATCCACCTCTTTTTCCTAATAGATGATGTATTCATCAAATATTATTGTACTTCACTTAAACGCCCCTTTTTTCTCCTGATAGATGATGTATTCATCAAACATTATTGTACTTCACTTAAACGCCCCTTTTTTCTCCTGATAGATAGTCAACCATCAAACAGTATTGTTCTTCACTTAAACGCCCCTTTTTCTCCTGATAGATAGTCAACCATCAAACAGTATTGTTCTTCGCTTAAACGCGCTTTTTTTCACTTGATAGATGGTGTATCCATCAAACAGTATTGTACTTCAATTAAACGCCCTTTTTTTCCTAATAGGTGGTGTTTTCATCAAACAGTATTGTACTTCAATTAAACGTCCCTTTTTTCTCCTGATAGATGGTGTATTCATCAAACAGTAATGTATTTAATATACCAAATATATCATTTAACTGTATGTACATTACTCGAAGGAATTTCTACCTTATACTTTACATTTATATTTTCGTTTTTCAGCCGGACAGAAGATAGTTTTGAATACATGGAAAGAAAAATCTGCCTCTCCGATGCATATAGTACATTTCGGATACGGAATGGGTTCATTTTTAGCTCCCAACATTGCAAATCCATTTCTTGCAATCGAAGACAGAGAAAAGACATCTCACACTTCAATCCTTAATTTGACCTCGACAGAAAGATTTAGTCATAATAAGACTGTCTCCCATAATGCAACTTTTGACTTGGTATCGGACTTCCTTTCTGCGTCAGCAAATGGTTCCTCTTTGGATCACATTGGTTTTGTTAAAGAAACGAGAGTGGAATGGGCGTATATTATAATAACAGGTGTTATTGTTTTGGATTCTTTGATTTTTTATTGGTACCAAATCAAAAATAGTTCCTGTCGTAAAATGGAGAAAATCCCTGCCACAAAAGACAGTTTATCCGTCGTCAAAAAATCAAAATTAGGAAACTACAGGTCATGGATCAAATTGATAGACCCAGCTACATGTACCGGTGGTAACAGGTGCTTTGGGGTACAAGTCTTTGTCTTGTTGTTCATCTATTACTTCAATGCATATGGCGGAGAGGCAATATACGGCAAATTTATTCGAAATTTTTCAATCGACAGATTTGAATTCAGTAATGACGAAAGTGCTTTATTAAATACTTCATTTTGGATTAGTTTTTCTTTGGGTCGTTTTTGTGGATTTATCGCTGCGATTCTGATCCCCATTCGTATCCTTATTATATTGGAAGCTTTTGCTATCCTGGTTTTGGTTGTTTTGTTAAATATTTTTGCTTATGATAGTAGTTTGATGCTTTGGGTACTTACTCAGTTTATGGGGTTCCTTATTGGACCTATGTACCCGGCAGGTATAGCATGGGGCAACAGTTGCCTTGAGATAACAGGAACTGGGATGACAGTCCTAGTTTTAGGTGCTTCCTGCGGAGGCATCGCCTACCTATGGATAATTGGTCATTTGTATGACAACAATTTGCGATCGTTTTTGTATCTACTCGGTGCCTATGGTATAGCGATGGTCATTCAGATTTCTGTTATGACAATAGTCGCACGAACGCATCCTGTATATAGAGAAACAGGTCACCAAAATTCCAACACGGCACCTTTAAATGAAAGTGAAAATGAGAGAATCAGAAATGATAATACTGAAAGTAAAATTAAAGTTAAACACGGTCGTGATGCATGAATTTTGGCAATGTTTTGTACATTTTAAGAAATAAAGACATGTCTAAAGTAAATTCGTTTATTTTTTTATCAAATTTTACTGTTAATGTATAAAAGAAATGGGATTTAATAGTCGAATAATGGTGTTTTAATCCTCAGCAATATTCTTTCACTTTTATGGAGGCGGTCATTTAAGGGATGGTGGAGGAAACCGCAGAAAATAACCGATCTTTAGCAAACAAACTGACAATTTCTCACACTAGAATCTACTGAGTGGGATTCAAACAAAAGCGATGAAGGGCACGATGATTTGTTATTGCTTTGCCTGTTTGAGACCAATTGGTCACCAAGGCTCACGTGAAAGGGGATTATTTGATGAGATTTATATTAAGTTTAAGAAGTGAATGGTTATTTTGAATTTGTGCAAAATAAACACTATATATATATAAAATTATCCTACAGGTATATATATGTATGTATATATGTGTGTGTGTGGAGGGGGGGGGGGAGGCAACGCGGTAAAAAAACGGATAACGAAATACATGTACGATTTTGGCATGTGTTTTTTACGTGGAATATTTGACGACGAGACCATTATTTTTGATATGTTCTAAGGATTGATCTAAAGACATGATGCTGGTTTGTGAGGGTCTGGTCATCCAGACCATAGTATTGATAATTAACAACGCCATAAAAATTACCCTACAGGTAGATGTCTGCGGTTAGGAAATATAAACTTTCTGAATTAGAGTTGACCGGGATCAAACACACATCCTTGAAACGCATAAAGTATTAAGTCTTATCAACTCGGACACTGTGAAAAAAGTGAATTATGTTTAATAATCTACTTTATCCATTCATGATTAATGTACATTTTTATGACATTTTCTCAAACTATTAATTACTGCGTGCATGAACCCATCAAATATAAACAAACGTTGGTAATATCAATAAAATGAACACTCATGTAAAATCGTGACGCCATGTGACCGAAAGGTCATGTGAGCTTATTGCATGGCGCGGCGTGTGTATGTGCGTGCGTGCGTGCGTGCGTGCGTGCGTGCGTGTGTGCGTGCTTGCGTGCGTCGTTAACACCTATTTTCGACTTCTCCTCCAAAACTGCTGGACAGATTTCAATGATACTTGGTCAGAAGCATATAGGGGCCGGTGCAATTCAGATTTGTTCATAGTGTTGCCATGGCTACGAAAACTAGGTCAAGGTGACCTAAGGGTAGAAAAATCTTAAGAAATCTTCTTTTCCAAAACCGATGATGGGAGAAAAAATCTGATGGATATTTGGCTTCTCTAGAGTCTTAAGCCTGTAGTTTGTTCATTTCGTAAAATTTGGTCGAAAAATGGGTAACGCGTTTTTGCGTTTAATTTTAAAAATTTCGTAAAATGGCTTCAAATTGTTTTAACTTGACTATTTGAACAGATATTGTCATGAGGTTTTCAGTTTTGACTTTTTCTTGAAATGACCTTTAAAATAGGGTCAAGGCCACAAATCAAGGTCATGACCTAATTTGTGATTTATGCAGTTTTAGGCATTTTCTTGCAAATTTTAAGAGATTTAGGAATTCAAAACATTGTTGAACTTTTCAGCATGACAAAATTTAACAAGATACAAAGTTTTGTAACATTATGATAATCCATGTAGGAGTTGTTGCCCCTGAAATGTTATTTTTGGCTTATAAATACCTAAAATGTACACTAGGTTGAAAACTATAAACTTTTTGTACTAGGCATGTATATGAAGATATTGTAAGTATTGATATGATAATTGTTTTGATATATGTTTCAAGGTCATGTGTTCAAAGGTCAAGGTCATAAATGCATAGGAAGACTGAAATCGTTAATTATCTTAAAAGCCATCAACTTTTTGTACAAGCATGTACTTTAGAATATTGTAGGTATTAATATGACAATCATTTTGATATATGTTTCAAGGTCATATGTTCAAAGATCAAGGTTATAGCTGCATAAGTGTACTGAAATTGTTAATTATCTTGAAAACTACGAACTTTTTGTACAGGCATGTATATTAGAATATTGTAGGTATTGATATTATGACCTTTTTGATATAAGGTTCAAGTTCATATGTTGCAAGGTCAAGGTCATAGCTGCATAAGTGTACTGAAATTGTTAGTTATCTTGAAAACTATTAACTTTTTGTACAAGCATGTACTTTAGAAAATTGTAAGTATTGATATGACAATCATTTTGATATATGTTTCAAGGTCACATGTTCAAAGGTCAAGGTCAAAGCTGCATAAGTGTACTGAAATTAATAATTTTCTTGAAAACTATTATCTTTTTGTACAAGCATGTATATTAGAATATTGTAGGTATTGATATTATGATATAAGGTTCAAGTTCATATATTCAAAGGTCATAATTATGGCTGCATTACAATATGGTTAATGAAATGTGACTAGACATTTCTAATTAACTATTGTAGGATTTCCAAACTTGAGGAATTTTGTGAAGTTTTTGTAATTAAGTTCTTTGTAATTTTTGGACATTTCCTCAGGTGAGCGTTAAGGCCCATGGGTCTCTTGTTTAAAAGTTGCCTTAGCAAATAATGAGACACGACAAGCCTCGAACAAAAATGGTGCAGGTTCATCAACCTGCAATTTCAGTTTCAAGTGGTCACCATTTTCTTAACTGCTAGTGTTGGATGAAAATTAAACAAAACTCGTCTGACTTAATATTTTATTGTGTGTATTGTGTACTGAATTAAAATACAAATAGACAAATAGACTCTTTATATACAAGTACAATGTAAAATGGTAAACAATTCCAAGTGTAAATATAATAGTCTTTATAGTTTTTTAAGAGAGAGAAAGGGGGGGGGGAGTAATTACCTGAACAAATACGTATATGGAAATAGGGTGTACAAAGGAAAAGGTTTGTTTTTATGATCACAGTTACTTTGTCCCATCATGGGTATTTATAAACCCGGACGAGTAATTTTAGTCTGTTTTAAAATACGGTTCATATTCTAAAAATTAATCAGAGACTTGGTGTTACCTGGTACATTTTCACTACGGAATTAAAATCTGCTTAGAATAAGTTCTCCGTTCTATATACTACAACATACTGGCCGATCACTCAAAACCAGTGACGCAACACAAACAGCAATCTTTACGTATTAAATTGTCACTTTTGTATTAGTAAAAATAATCAGAAAAATTCTCTATCCAAAACGGCATTCGTGCTACCTTCCGAGCTACTTACTGGCCGAAAGTACCGCAAAAATTGTCAGTGATACACATGGTAACGTAGATAGGATAAATCACACAAAAGATTACAAGATTAACATATCCAAAATAAATATAATCTGTTAAGATTATCTACAAGGATTTACAGGATTAATGAGATCCCTTTCTCTTATGATGACCCTTCTTCTTTCCATGTGATCCATGACTGCCATGACTACTATTCGAGGCGTTCGAACCCCTGCGAGACCCCTTGTCCGGTTTACATTTGCAGATTTTGTTAAGCCTTCCCAGACCGTGGCCTTTTCCAGAACACACGTTTCCCATCTGAAATGAAAATTAAGTTTTATAAGTTACGATTGAGCAATGTTTTTTTTATTTTTATTTTTTTATTTTATTTATTTTTTTTAATTTTTTTTTTTACGAAGCTAGGTTTCTTTCACTTTTACGGAGACAATAACAGACGGTAGGCAACCAAACTGACTAATAATATTCCCCGAATAGGGTTTTTGAACTTAGGGTTTTTGAATTTAGGCTGTGGTCCGAAGACGTGACTTCAGAAAACTCTGGTATAAAAGTCTCTTATATTAAAGAAATAAGTGCTGGATTAAAGAAAGTACCCAAACACTCGGAACATTGACTGAACATGCGCAGTCAGTCAATGTCAATTTAAAGGCCCAATTAAGGAAAATGCATATCGCTTGATGACTTCATAAAATTACAGAAATATGAAAATTTAATCGATATTTGTAATTGTGTAATCATAGTCACGTTTATATGTGTGTAATATTTAGACAATATTTAGATGCATCAATGTTCTGTATGAGCAGAGACCGCACCATAAATATATCAAATTGCCTGAATTTTGCATGTCGCATTGACAGATACAGTTAAGAAACACAGAACATTATTATTTTAGAAAAAATAACGACTGAAGTGGTATTTCTTATTTTGAAATCCCGTTGGTCTCGAAGTTTAAATAGCATTTTTCCAATGCATATTGTTTTTTTACCGAGCACGGAGGGTGAAAACCAATTATCACAACAAAACATTAACAAGCGTTATGTAACTCATGTAGATTATACTATAACGAAAAAGCACAATTTCAGATCAAAAATAAGTAATGCTGTAATCTGTCATTTATTACACCTTTATTAAACGGTGATAAAAATGTCCGGTTGTCGGCAATAACTTGAGTCAGACTAATCATTTCTTAAAATCACTGTTGTCTCCGTTAAGGTTTTAACAAGCGTGACCGGCAGTGTAGCCAACAACAACAGTATTGACAGATTTTTATTATATTGCGAATTAGGCAATAATGTCCACTACTAAAAGTTACTAATTACAAATACTATTTGTCATGATATATATAAATTCTTTCAAAAAAGATCTCAAATTTTAACATCCGTTATCTTAACATCCGCTATATTAACATCCCTGATAATCAAAACCTTTCATAAAAAATCTTCATCAAAAAGAATTTTATGGGTGGTAAGCTTTGTTCTACACCGTAGTACTTCTATAAAAGTTAAAACGCGGGAATATTTTTTTGTACATGCAAGAAGTTTATAGTTTTATAGCATTAAGTACAGTAAAGTATGTTGGGTCTCTTGAATTATTCCTCAGTCTTGCAAAAGGAGAATGCATAAGCTTTACTAGAAATATTCTATTTTACATAATTACAAGCCTCAGAATAGATTTAATCATGGCGAATACTTAGTAAGCGGTGTAGTGGTAAACTTCAACGCTTAATAATGGTTTCTTCTGCAATACTGCATGCAAATGAATAATAACGGATGCTAATAAATTCGTGTCTTTTTCACAAAAGTCATTATCCTTTGCCTAACTAACAATATTTGACAGATATTTTAATAATGAATTATAATTAAAAAAAATACAAATAGTATATTTTGACGATTTTCTTGTTTTTCGTGACAGTAAACATTGTTTATTATCTTTGGTGATGCATACTGATGCCTAAAGATCTTAATAATTTCTGTAGAAGTTATGGTTACGCCAAAAGAAAACATTTGCATTTTACTAGATGTATTTAAATATTGTTCTATACTTCATTTTTTTGATAAAGGGTTGTTCACTTTCAAATAATCTCAGACGATTCTCGTTAACAAAATTTTTAATATCAAAGATTGAAGAACCAGTACTGCAAAAATAAACATTCTTTCAGAGTCGCAAACAGTCGTAATTGAAACTGCTTTTTCATTCTGGAAAGCTTTCAACATTGAGTAACAAGCATAGTCATTTCTTTAAGCAAAATTAAACTGTTGGTCACTTTATTGTTATCTGATTAAACATCCATTTGCCTTCATAAACGTCAAAAGCTAATTTTAAAAAGTAAATACTTATTATTGTCATAAATTCCATCTGTTACTTAGCTGTCTGATAATTAAATGGGGTTTTGGGTCCCAATTAAGAGTATTTCACTTATATAAGAATGTCACTAGCTTAAACCTGACCTCCCAAATCAGGAACGAGCACTCTACACATTGAGCTAAAGTAGTGGTACTTGGTCCTAATAGTGCATTAAACACACTGGATCAAATTGTACGCTTTTCTGTTAGGGGCATAATGCACATTTTCCAGGTCTGTTGGTATTTTTGTCTTTTAAAAAGGATTCACATTTATATTACTGCCTTGTTAGCAATTAATGTGTTAAATTTGGTATGCTTACCTATGTACATTTGTTGAGTTCTTTATAATTAAAGATACGTATATGTTCAATTATAAAGAATTCATCAAATGCACTTACGTAAACATTCATTGGGTTTAGAGAATAATAGAGATTCAGTAATGTCATTAACTTCCGCAACTTTTATAAAAGCATAAATTTTCAGTTGAAACTGGCGGAGTTGATGTTTGTTGCAAATATTTTAGTTGCTTGCAAATGCTTTTGTTATTTTTAATTATTTATCTATTTTATTATTTCATTTATTTTACATTTAACAGTTGGTCATAATTGGACTAAAAAGTCTCTAAATGTTTAATTCATGTTATCGGTGATTTGTTTTATTTATGTATTGATTGGACTTACAATTAGACATAATTTTCATGATCAAAAAGTTGCTTTCTTATGTATTTGAAATCTTAAAAACTAAAGAATCAGTTTATCAGAAGAAATGGCCAAGATGGCTTCTGTTGTTGCCTCCTCTGTTGATATAGAGTGCAAGTGAAATATTTTTACTAACGCGATAGGATTGCTACAGCAATACTCTATTTTAAAAACTAATTCAAAGCAACTTACAACTTCATGCATTGTTCGTTTACAATTAATAACTGTTACTTTAACATACGTTATCATGATGTAAGAGGTCATTTACAATAGCATTTGAAATATTATTGGAGGAAGTCGTGTGGAAAATTTTGTTATATTTGAAATCTAGAAACCTCACACTTTCAATTAACACCAGTCCTACTTCTTACAAATGACTTCAATTTTCAACCCTCTTTAAAATTAATTGGGCCTTTAATTTGACATTGACTGAATATACTTCATAAATAGCTGTAATGAAATTTATAATTGAAAATCGTCTGTACATGGAAGCAGGCAATACATGGTCGTCTTCCTGGTTGCTTTGGTCAGAAGTATACCCTTTTCTGCATATCATTATTTTAACTTTACAATGTGTTGTGATTTTTTTTCCACTTTTGAACTATCAAAGCAAAGTCTGTATTGGGTCTGGAAATTAAATAAACACGATGTAAAGTTTAAGTAAATAATGTGTTAAAATAGTATAAGTATATCTAACATATTATATATAAATATTCTACGCCCGTAAATCAAACAAACTTCTTGTATTGTAAACCATGAAGTTATTAAAATCGTTGTATTTATACATATATTCTATTATAAACCTAAACTTAGCTAGGGTGCATTGCTTAGGAGGACATTTCATCTGTTCTTGTTTTCATATAGAAACACTATATTTATTTTGATGTCACAAGATACATTACTTAATGAAAGAAATCTTTAAAATTAAAAATTTTAATTAACAATTTTAGATTTTATGTGAAAAAATCAGTTTTTGTTATGAAAGATAACAATTTAAAATAAAAATACAAATTTATAACTCCTTGTCCATAGCTCATTATAGTGCATGGCGGCAAAACTAAAGTTTATTTTAAAATATTAATATTAGTTGTTATTAATGTAACCTTGTTTTTATAAATTTATTTATTTATTATTTTTATCGTAAAAAGGAAATTGAATGTACGTGTCTCGTTCAATTCTGGTTTGTTTCAATTATATCGATACGTCACCAGCTGTAGGTGAAATTGTAGTTTTAACAAGTCTAAGGGATTTTTATCGTATTTCTTCTACCTACGCACGGGACTTCAGATTTTTCTTTTTTTTATGAGAAGGAACTATGCGTGCTTTTCTTTTCCAGATACAAGTAAGTTTAGGTCAGACAGAGCCAGCGATCCCACTATCTACTATTTACCGAGCGAACACTTTATCACAGAGTTTTTGTTGTTGTTTATCGCAAAGATTGACATAACGGTTGCCATGCATTGTCATAAACTCAGTGACTGACTTAGCTTATACACGCTTATACCCAGCTTGTCACGCCTTGTGATTTAACTTTAACGTCTTTATTGTATAATTTTAAAAGGTAGTCACTTATAATTCTGATCGCAGCTTGTATCTATGATTTCCATTTTTTATTAATAGAAACAGAACAAAAAGGACCAAGAAAGTAAAACTACAAAAGCTTGAGTACATTATACACAGTCTTGATGAATAGTTATTTAATGTATTTATTGATTTTTTAGAGATGGAATCTATTTAAGATTGAAATTATTCATGACGCACGTAGTATATAGAAAACGTACGGGTATCTACATGTTGACATAACGCTGATTCAAACTGAGTACCTGACATTTGCCGATCAAAAGATAAAAAAAAAACTGAGTTTAATTTTGTGTATTGATTTGTTTGACAGTTCCGTAATGTAATTAAATAAATCGACAATAAAATAGATATGCAATTAAGAAATGTAAATATGCTCCCCCCTCCTTTCATTATATAACAGACTTAATAATAAGCCATCATGCTTTTCTTAAGAACTGTATATTGAATTTTAACAACAACAAAAAAAAAAAAAAAAAAAAAAAAAAAAAAAAAAAAAAAAAAAAAAACATTCATAATTTATATGTTTTCACCGCCTGACGTCACGATTCGCGTGAGAATAATATATTTATTTCATTTTTTGTTTGTTTTCATATTGTCTCCTAGATACTTAGCATATTTATCCACTTCATGCACTTTATAAGCCGAGTTGTATGTGATTTTTTCTGCGGTATTGCGGGCGAACGTACTTAACGTTATAAACACCACCAAAAGTGCGTACTGACACTCTAGTACAATTCACGCACCACATGAACTTGTGTATAAATTAATATCTGGGGTCATAAGAAAGAAACCGTTGCGATCGGCTAAAAATGTTGATGCAATATCTATAAGCCAAGCAAACGCGTTTCATAATTAGAGCTATGCGGATGGCGGGTCTTGCCGAAAGTCAACGTTGATATGGGGTGCCTTTAACATATGGTCAAGTTCACTCTTCTCCATCTTACATAAAAACTATATGCCATTTTTATTTCCCCGTCTTTGACTTGCCATGAGGTTGGTTTATATATATGTGTGTGTGTGTGTGTGTGTGTGTGTGTGTGTGTGTGTGTGTGTTTCGAGCACTCCAAATTCCCCAAAACTGACCGCCGAAATATAATCGAAAATATCTTGATAAATCCCGAAAAAGCTTAAAGCCTACTAACAAAGCAACATGTGGCAAAACATATCACACAAACAATAAGATAAATAAAATATTATTATTAAAGATAATAATAAAGATTAGGTGTTCCGGAAGTTTCCACCTAAACACTTTAAAATCATTATTTTTATCTTGTCTAAAATTGATGAGACTTAAGTGACAGTTAAAAATGGTCTATTTACATTAGGGTGAAATTTGCAAAACACGGATTACTTGTTATATTTTCACGGGGCTAATACCAATTTCGCGATTTTCGCATACGACCGATTGGTACTTGCGTTTTTGCATTCGACCGATGATGATGTTACTAACTACACAGGTACCGTCATCGACCGATGCAAAAAAAAACCATACCACCTGAAGACGAAGATTAATTTCAAAACGATGATAATTATTTAAAGATAGGTAACATGTTTTTTCTTGTTCACAGATATTGATGAGTCTGGAAGTTAGTGTAGGATTATATTTAAATATTGGCATTACTCAGCCGTTATGGCAAGTTTTTGTTAAATGTCTCTTTATACCACATTTAATGCAATATATTTAATTTTTCACCAATGTTTAATTAATGCATACATTGCATCCATTCAAACATTTTTCTGGCTTAACATTAAATTAAAGGCAGTTATTGATATTTTATAAACTGTTGGTGTTTTCATGGTACGGCATTCAAAGACCGTACTACCACTAATACTTGTTCGTCGAATGCCGTATCGGTAAATATTATTTATTACCCCCGTGATTTTGTTCGAATGGTAAATCTGGGCTACTTCAAACACACGGCTATATTTTACTTAAGTAAAATAAGTAAGTACTTAGATTAGATTATATGCAACCATGGTAACAGCAAATATATATATATATATATATATATATATATATATATATATATATATATATATATATATATGACTGTTTAAAGTGATTCAAGTCTTCAACAACCTTCATAAATTCATACAAAAAGACTAAATTTTATAGATTTAAAAATCCTACCTTTACAAGTGTTCTTTTAAGATTTAACTCGTAAAACGCAAATGGAAAAATATAATCTGTATTTGCTGTTTTCCCCTGCTTTATCCCATCAAATCCAAAATGCTTATATGTTATTTATCACCAAATGCATACTATATAGATTCTGTATACATCACTTTGGTTACATCACAACAAACAAACAGCTTCACAAAAAGCTTAGAGCATGAGGTACATTTACATGAAGGGCGGACCCAAGAAAACATGCAACCGTGTAAATATTGATTGACTACGATTTATAAAACAGGAAAAAAAATATTTAAAAATTTTATTATTGTCATAAGGACCACTTTAATGATATCGATAAGTTAGGCCAGTCAAAAGTAGTTATATGTTTATATTTTCTATTTTTAAATAAAAGCTCCCAACACAATTGATCAATCGATTTAAAAATGTGTTTAAAAATAAAGAATGACAAAATCATAACATTTAAGTACGTTTTTAATTTATTTGTTTTCTCGTTTTAATGTCTATTGACACTTGAACAAATAACTAACTTGGCTGTTCTTCAAACTAAGTATATTTATTTATGTCGTATTCTTTTTGTTTTCTTTTCTTTTTTTAAATTAATTCCGAATTATTCCTGTCAGAACATTTGAAGTTGTTTTAATTACAGCATAGTCGTACGCAGTTCGTAAATTCCTTAACATAGTTCAACTTTTTAAGCTTAATTAATTCATAGAACCTTACTTGCTTTTTATCAACTTGGGTTAAATTTATGTTTTAGTCTAAAAAAGGTAAATAAAAGCAATTAACTTGAGAGAATAATTTACAGCGCCCTACTCTAACCAGGGGTTAATTTTTCGCTAATTGGGTCAGACTACCAGCTCAAATTTGTCGACCTATAAACATGTTTTTCTCTATATGATTGAATATCGATTTCTTATTGAAGAACTTTGGTTTAATTATTCCGACATCAGTAACGATATACGTGACGGAGATTGTTTATGAGAAGATGTTCATCTACCCGTGTACAAACGCAATTTATTTTCACACGTAAAACCCACCAGTCTGTGAATATTGATTAAATATGTATGGTTATATAGGCTATATATTATTTTTTGAATTACTTTAAGCATATATTAGTTCTACTATTGAATTTTAATATTTTAATTTTTACCTTTAAATACTCCATTTATTCGTTTTATACCCCCGCTAACAAATTTTGAAAGGGATATATACACATTTTATATAGGTGTTATGTATGTATGTATGTATGTATGTATGTATGTATGTATGTATGTATGACCGTCTGTCTGTCAGATAATATTATAATAATACTTAAAACGTTAACGTATAATCTAGTCAGAATGCGTTTACCATGATTTCAAAGGTTTCAAGGGTAAATCATTTTTTCATTTCGCTAATCCATGCAGCTACGTATGTGTTGTGGATTATGGTGTTTCATACCCTAGTTGCGATGAGGTGGTCAATTCTAGGTCTGTGGGGGAAACCGATGTGACCGGTGCGACCTGGCTAACTTCTATAACCTATAATTTGTCGTGAAAGACGCATTGTTCCATAAGGTAGTATCTGACTGAAAGATAGAAATGACCATCATTGAATTTTTCTTATTTTGACATATCGCTTGATATGTACGTACAAAATCATATACTAAACCGTTTGAATGTAATAATCATTAGGATGGGGAAACACCCGATTTCAATTATCATCATATATCTTTATACATGATCTGTTCTTCAACAAAATTCAGGGTAGACCTTAAAATTTTGGACAAGCGCTAATAATGTTAAATTGAGGAATTTTGAATTATTGTATTTAATCTAAAAATTAAAAATTTAAAAATAAATAAATAAATAAATTCGTATTGTTAAGGATTCGATCCCAGGCAATGTGATTCGAGAGGCACTGTGATCCGTAAGCGCGCTTTAGACCACTCGGCCACCAAGGCCCCATTATATGTAATGTGTATAAAGATATGTATAAAGATATGTATAATATACCAATATACAACTCGTGAAAACCATTTTAAGATTAAAACGAGACAACTTATTTAACATATAAAAACTTAAGCAACACGAATGCTTCACATTTTATATACCTTATTCGTTTTATGCGCTTGTCATTTTCAATCGAATATATCACACGTTGATATATTTGGTCGAGTTTGAAAATGTCACGACTGAACAAAGCTAAAAGGGGCTTTATTCGTCAAAATAGGGCATCCCTTTCGTGAGGAACTGTTACAACCATTGTCCGGTGTTAACGAATAACGCTCCCCGAGGGGCAAGTCATCGTATCCATTTTTTTACAGAATTTTTCAATTTTTTGTCCAGTTTTACCTTTTTCGGCTGTGTTTCTTGAAACAAATTATTTATTTCATGTGATGGATCTTATAAATATTACAAAATGTGAGCTGTATTATAAGAAATTTCATCAAGTCTTATTGCTTGTTGTTTTCTTTGTTAAATTGGACATTAAATTACAAACTTGCAACAAGAGTTCCACCAAGCAGTACAGAATATGCCCGCTAGTGGAATATTATAGTTCATTCTATTGGTGATCTGCAACAATTACTTATACAACAAGTACTTATGATCTTCGAGTTAAGGGACGACATTCAATAGCAGATTAAAGGTGATAACATAGTTGTTGAGGCACTTGAGGTGGGAAATTTAAGACTTATAACCCAAGCAAAATATACTGGGGGATAGTACTTTATTGACTATAGTTTGCAACAGATGAGAGGAGACCAAGGCCGATACTGTGGAGCATACCTGGGGGTAAGGATGTTGTTCTGTTACACAATCATTTCTTAAGTAATATTTCCTGAATTAACTTATACAAATTTGACATTTAAAAAAGACAAAAAATTGTTTAAATTGTCAATTAATTTACATAAATAAGTGGAAATATTTGTTTTATTATTGAGAACATGTCAAATATGAATATGTTAATTTAAGGAGAATGTTATTTTATGAATCATTATGAAACAAAAACCCAAAATGTGGCAGGGAAGAAAACATAGTGTTAAGTTTCTTTATAACAACAATTTGTAACTGACAAAGAAGTGGGCTACATACTATGGTGTTATGAAAAGGTTTGACTGAATATTACTTCTTTTATTTAGTATGTACTGTATACTAGTAAAGAGAAATGTAGTAAAGAAAAGTGATTTGCATTTTAATTCATTTGACATCATTGAAGGATCATTGAAGTCATTAAATTTCATCTTTTTTTAAAATCTGTCATATGAATTCAGAGAATATTTTTTCATTTGAAAAATGAATTTGGTCAGGTCGATGTTTTTTAATTTGCTCTTACTGGTATTTTTATCAGGAAAGTTTTGAATAAAAGAAATATTTAGAAATAACTATGTGACAAACAGTTAAGGACCAAAAGCAACCAACATTAAAATCTATTTAATACTGTAGGACTAGTTGAGGTCACAAGGTTCCTATACATTGTGAAGGTCAAAGGGGCATAACTCCATTATATATTTAAGTAGCAACACAATTTTACTATATGCACTCCGCTCCGTAAGATCATTACAAACACAAACCAAATTTCATTTAATTCTTTTCAGAACTGTAAGACTAGTTGAGGTCCTAAGTTAAATGTTAACAGACAGACAGACATAAATACGGACAGCATAATAACATAATACATTCCGCTTTTTCCAAAAGCGGACGTATAAAGATCGAGCATGAAAACATAAAAACATGAATTTGTAAATAACTAATGTATATATAAACTGATAACGGTGACATAAAATAATATTGTTAATAACAAAAGTATTTTAATATTCTTTACGTCAAATATAAATTCAAAAAATCGTGGAATTATGTACCCAAAAAGAAAAAACAAATGTTGTGACATTTTTTGTGAATTATTTATACAAGTAAACAAAGCCGAAAACAGAACAATTTGTTAGCATATTTCAAACTAGAACTATCTTTGTAAAACAATAATTTGAGGGATTACTGTATTTAGAACAAGTTATGTCGAGAGAAGGAATGAAATAATATGATCAATTGAGGTCTCATGAAAAAAAGAGTATAATGTTTGACGAAGTTGCGTCAAAGCACACTTACGTTGTTGTTTAAATTCTCAGATCTATTCATAGTGTAACGGGAAGGGGAAAATGGAGCGGCCAAACTAGGACTCGAATTCCCGGACCTTCCAAATACTAGGGGGACGCTTTGCCGAATAAGCTACCCGGCCACCTATTACGCAAGCTCGATCCGCCACAATAGAAACAATGACGTGGTAGTATGACTCATTTCCTAATAAATCGTTAGCCTTTTAAAATGATTTAGTACCTTTGTATTAAGAATAATGTAATTACGTCACTGCAAACTTTAGTAATTGTAATAACTGTAATCTATATATAGTAACACCGACCTTTACCTTGACCAAAGACCGCTAAATTCGGTGACCTTTACCTTGACCTAAGACCGCTAAAATCGAAGATCTTTACTTTGACCTAAGACTACTAAAATCGATGGCATTTACCTTAATCATCGACATCTAAAATCAATGATCTTTACCTTGACCTAAGACTGCTAAAATCGAATATCTTAACCCTTGATCTCAGACTGCTAAAATCGATGATATTTACCTTGATCATAGACATCTAAAATCAATAATCTTTACCTTGATCATAGACATCTAAAATCGAAGATCTTTACCTTGACCTAAGACGGCTAAAATCGATGATCTTTACCTTGATCTAAAACTGCTAAAATCGATGATCTTTACCTTGACCTAAGACTGCTAAAATCGAAAATCTTTACCTTGACCTAAGACGGCTAAAATCGATGATCTTTACCTTGACCTAAGACCGCTAAAATCGATGGTATTTACCTTAGTCATCGACATCTAAAATCGAAGATCTTTACCTTGACCCCAGACTGCTAAAATCGATGATATTTTACATAATCATCGACATCTAAAATCGATGATCTTTACCTTGACCTAAGACTGCTTAAATCGACGATCTTTACCTTGACCTAAGACTGCTAAAATCGACGATCTTTATCTTGATCATAGACATCTGAAATCGATGATCTTTACCTTGATCATAGACATCTAGAATCGATGATCTTTATCTTTACTAAATGATCATAGACATCTAAAATCGATGATCTTTACCTTGATTATAGACATCTTCAATCGATGATCTTTACGTTGATCATAGACATCTAAAATCGATGATCTTTACCTTTACCGAGAAACGCAAATCGGGGACGTCTTTTAAGAATATTTTTCAATATTAAAAATTGGAAGAAATTTCATCAAAGCAAACCGAAGTTATTGTGCGTAAATAGTATGGAAACGCAAAACGAATAAATATTGCCTGGAAACGAATTATTGTCCATTGGTCTGGATGTTTCTATTGGGACTAGTTCTGCTCAAGTTTACTGGCGTTTTTCTTCTAATACAACAATCACATTGCTCAACTCTTTGCTCAATGTACTTTTCAAGCCCTGGCCAATAAAAACGTTTTTTCGCTAGCCACACCGTTTTATCTTTTTTTTTAATGCTTTTATTTTCCATTGAATATTACAAACAACAATTATATCTATGTGATATTACTGACATAAACAAATATTGTACAATGGACAATCTGACAGTATATAATGTCTTACATATGATTGTAAATGATATCTTTACCCGTTTCATATTATATATATAGCAATAATATAGCAATAAGGTAAAACAAATAAGTATGAAATACTTAGTACAGGTTTTCATCTAATGTTATGAATTATAATTTCTATTATGTATAACCGTTTTATCTTTCCCTGGATGTCCGTTGGCGTTGTGTACACCATCAAATGCTGTGTCCCAATGGATTTTAGGCAGTACCAGTTGTTTAATAGGTTGACCATCCTGAGAAGCATTCCTATATAGAATACCATCTTTAATAATCAACCGTTTTCTTTCATGTAGGCATTTCTGTACGGTTTGATCTTCCACTCTAAGTTCTTCTCCCCGCGGAAAAGAATCGCTTCTTAGGATATCCACAATTCTCTGTATAGTACCGTCTTTTCTCTGTTCCTTAACTCAGTCAATATTTGATAGTGTAGTCTGATAAGGTACCTCTTTACCGGCCGAATGAATGGTAGTTTCCTGACAAACACTTTCAATTAAAAGAAACTAAAGTTAATGTAGCATCACAGATGGCTTTCACTACATCCGGAATTAACTCTAGTTTCCGTGAAAGACCATCAGCATCTGTGTTACCTTTCCCAGGCCTATACTTAATAGAGAAATTGTATTTTGCCAAACTAGCAACCCAGCGTTGACTAGTAACGTCAAGTTTTGCTTTTGATAGGACATAAGTAAACGGGTTGTTATCAGTTATAACTTCAAAGATGTTACCATACAGATAATCGTGAAAGTTATCTGTCACAGCCCATTTCGAAGCAAGAGATTCTAACTTATGGGCTGGATATTTTGGCTCAGCTGGTCTAAGTCCACGAGTTGCGTATGCTCTAACTCTATTTTTTCCTTCTTGGTGTTGATAAAGTACTGCTCCTAGGCCCAATCAACTGGAATCTGTGTATAATCTAAATGGTAAAGTATAATTAGCATATGCTAGAAGTTGGTTTCAATATCCTGCTGTTTTATGGTTTGAAAAGCTTGTATTTGATTTTCACCTCACTCCCACTTAACTTGTACATTCTTCAGACTTTTTAGATCTACTTTTGCTTGTCGTTCCATGTCCTCGTAGTAGCAAGTTGAATGGTTCCCCTTTTTAGAATAATTTTGAACATAATGACGGTAATATCCGACAAAACCTAGCAACTTGCGAAGTTCCTTGATGTTATTAGGTCTTGGCCAATCTTTAACAGCTGAAATTTTTTTCTGGGTCTGTCGCTTTTCCACTTTCTGACACTACATGGCCCAAAGTATGTAACAGACCTACAGAAAAACCATTTAGATGGTTTAAGTTTCAAATTATGTTTTACTAGTCAGTAGTATAGTCTCAACGAAATCTTCCGTGTTGTCTGCTCCCTGTGCTAATCCGAAATGGCGGCGAGGTCACGAAGGCGTGGGAGGCACCTGTCAGTCATGGTGACAGATTGATGATGGATGAGGCACGCACCTGTCATGGATAAACCACGCACCTGTCATGGTGTAGCAGGCTGCTGATAGATAACACCTGGTAGTTGTTAATGGTCATGGATGTTTTCATACACGACGCGACCTGACTTGATGGATGAGTCCATCAGAAGTTAAACCCAAAATCTTAACCGCGATAGCTGCGCCAATCGAAGACGCGGGAGGCATCTTTCATTTCTAAACTATTCATTCTCAACGTTTCTACTTATTTACGTGAATGGACCTACTAAGTAACTATCCTCTCTATCAAACACAGGCGTATACTCATGCATTCACTTTAACTCGCAATTAAATAGGCATGATTTCATATTTTCTTTTTTATTTATATTCAATGTTTATTTATTTATTTGGTTTTCTTCAATATTGATTTAGTTTAATATGTTTAAAATATTTATTTGACTTTGTGTAATATTCGATATTTTTGTTTATATGATCCTGTTGAATATACAATATTTATTGTAATATTTTTAAATATCTATGTTATTATTGACAATTACTGTTAATTAGAGTGAGGTATACTGACTTTATCAAATTTAAGAGAATACCGTCGTATGTAACAAAGTATTTATCTGTAATAAATATTTAATTTCTCTTTCAAATGTCTTCTTTCTCTCATAGAATGTACTTTAAGTGGTTACGTCATATATGTCAAATTCATGATGCTTTATGTGCAGCAGATTTGAACTCTTTCCACTCCGTGCGCGTACACTTTTCACGTTCACCACTTGTATAATGTGATGAATACAAGTCACAAAAGAACATACTAATCCCTCATCACTTAAAACATAAAATTTACATGATATAGAAGACTTAATGAAACTAAATAAATTACACCATCTAAGCTGCGCGTAAATGTCATTACACACCTGAAAACCATCTAGATAAAATAAGTTAGGAAAAACTTGGGCTGAACGTGAATTAATTATCACAACTAATCCCTAACTTAGTTCATGTGAAAGTTAAATCATATCCCACTTGTTTAAAACTTACTATAATCACTATATGAACATGGTTAGCCTATTTTTCATAAAGAAATGTGAGAATGAAATCCAAAATGGCGACGAAGTCACGAAGACGTGGGAGGCACCTGTCATCTTGATGGATGAGACACGCACCTGTCAACTAGATGGATGAGGCGCGCACCTGCCATATTGATGGATGAGGTAGGGGATTCCCCTAAAACTTCCCTAGCGTTACCTATACATAAATACATTTCTATTAGACAAAACGTACAAATATTTATTTTCAAAATTCGATATTTTTGTACATAATCCCCTTATACAGCCCACAGATTACATTGTGTCCCCGGCACACACCACCACAACGTCACCAGTTATATCATATACCAGCTCCCTTCACACACATTGCCGCCGCTCCTTGCCCCGAGAAGGAGGAGGAGGAAGGAGGAGGAGGAGGGAGGGTAAGGCTGAGGAGGAGATTGATATATATATATAAATAATAAAAGAACCGGAACTTTATCATTTTGAACCTAACATTCGAAGCGATCGGTAAAAGTCAGAGACAACCCTATCAATAACGTCACTTGGTCCGATGTATGTGTCAGATCCAGAAGTCTGGAGAAAGTTTTTCAAAGATTTGATGGATGGGAAAATCGATCGTAGACAATATGTCGGAAGGAAAGGTTACGGAAAATCGTACATAATACCAGTGCCTTCGTACGAAAAAGAACCCGAAAAAATCGTAATCGGTGAGCACGTGTCACCCGTTAAAGGTGCGTTGGAAAGAGCAAAATCGGAATACATACGTAAAATAGAAAATGGGGAGCCCGTAGTACCTCTGATTCAAGCGGGTAAAGGTGATCACCCCACACCGACAAAGGTCCGTAAAAACAATTGGACGTCATTATCTTAGTCAAAATTTTCGGTCTTAGTGTCACTGATGAGGAATGAATTTCCGAAATGTGCACATCTGGCACATCAAAATTTAACTGGTATTTGTATTATATTTATTACCCCTGAGCGGGTACCGCTGCTGGTGGAGTAAAACTCCCCGAGGGTATCCATAACTCAGTAGGCAGTACTTTGTGCTGTCAGAAAATGTACCATTTAGCAAAATTTTCAGTCGACTAAAACTTGAAATTTATTTAAAACTAAGGTTTGTTCCCTCATGCACAGCATTCCTAGCTGGATTTGGATTTATATGATTTTGAAACTTTAGATTCATTATTTTCAACTGTTTGGCTTATATTATTTATGTATCAAACTTTTCGGTTTTAGTGTCACTGATGAGGAATGAATTTCCGAAATGTGCACATCTGGTACATCAAAATTTAACTGGTATTTGTATTATATAATTTAGCAAATAATAATAATAATTATAAATGAAAAAGTAAAGAAAGAACAGACAGAGGAGGAGGAGGAACTATATTTAAACAAAGTCCGGAACAATCGATACCATTTCATATCTGAAAGTGGAAGCGTTATCATGTATCCATGTAGCGTATGTAGTAAACACTTTTCTAGAAAAGATAACATGCTGAGACACGTACTTCAAAAGCATGATGGGGAACTCCAAGCACCCGTGACACCGGAGTTTTAATTTCGACATCCGTTCACCATGCAGATTACGGCACCGTCCATGGGATGTAAAACCACCTGGCTGAATATGTTATTGACGCGCATGAACGATCGCATGCGCCCCGTTCCACAACGTATCGTCTATTGTTATTCACAGAAGCAACCAGCTTACGAGGGGATCAAAACAATGCCACCCTATACCGTAGAGTTTGTTAAAGGCATTCCAGACGACATAAAAGAAGATTATTATTTCGATCCAAAGATAAACAACATGATAATTTTGGACGACGTGATGACCGAAGCGAAAAACGATAATAGAATCGCCAACTGGTTTACAAAGGGAAGCCATCATCGAAATTTAAGCGTGGTTTATCTCACTCAGAATTTGTTTCCGCAGGAAAAAGCCTCCAGAGACATTGCCTTAAACTGTCACTATCTTTTGTTGTTTAACAATCCCGTTGATTGTCAACAGATCCACTTGTTGACTAGAAGAATTCAGCCTAGCAATCCCGAAAAGGTGATGAAGGTATACGAAGCGGCAGTGTCTCTACCCTATGGCAACTTGCTGATTGATTTGAAAGCCAATACGTCGGAAAAAGATCGCCTGAGGCCCAATATTTTTGAACAGGAAGAGGATAAAATGAAAGCTGAAAGCACAGACGAAGAGATGCCAGAGACGGAAGAGTCTATTGAAGGTGAAATTCCCGAAAACGTTCAAAGGGGAAGCGGATACTATACGGAATATCCTCCACCGTGGTATCAACAAAGGGAGAGGTTCGAAAATCAAGAAGGTAAAGGCAGAAAGAGACCTCGTTTCGAAGAAGATACCACTGACCACAAAATATGGAAAAAATTATTCCTACCCGAGGTCATCGAAAAGATCAAGCCTTTAATGGAAAAAAGAATAGAAGAATACGTGGATAGGGGAGAAACTGAAGATCCAGCAAATGTCCTAGCTTTTAACGATAACCTACCAGAGATGCGAAAAATTATGATGCAAGAGTTTGTAGAGTACATTCTTAAAAGAAATGCTTTAGAAAAAGATTCGTTTTACCGAAATATCATGGACACGGCTCGACGATTATCTCTGGAGTACCACATGGGGGAAGTAGAGACTTGGAAGAAAGCTGCAGAGATGAGAGTCTATCTAATGGATGACCTACTACCTTACAAAGAAGATATATAAAACAAAGGTGCAATAAATCATTCTTTATTTTGAGAGTTGGCTTCACTCCGATATGGAACGGTCATTGGTCTACAGACATTTTGAGTTTTTAAATCAATTGGGTTTAATGAATGTGCGGGAAAGACAGACAGCGATCGGACAATTAAATACAGAACGGATGCAGACGATTGGTGAAGTGATACGAACCATTATATCCTCGCCGGTTATATTGGTACATAACGATAATCGGTATTTCAGACGACACATGAGAATACTGAGGCATCTCGTGAATTTGAGAATAAGTTTTCGTCGGAAACAAGCGACTTTGCTCCGATTCCATACTCTCGTTCCTCGTTTAATGCGATGTTTCTATTTAATGCAAATCTTAATTATCGCTGACAATGCATAAACGAAGGGTCACTACAGAATAAGCTAACCATGACTTTTATGCCCTGTACAAATTGTTATATTTTGTATTGTATGTGATGTTTGAAAAAAAAGATTGGATGTGGGGGTGAAAAAATCTACAGGTGTATGGCTGAGAAATCAGTTATTCTGGGTTCGATTCCCACAGGTTTTCCCCATACGATCTTTGTTTCAGAAAAAAATTATACCGTGACGGTTGTTTTGTAATATATTATTTCATTATTTATATATATATATATATATATCATCCTCCTCCTCAGCCTTACCCTCCCTCCTCCTCCTCATCCTCCTCCTCCTCCTCCTCCTCGGGACAAGAGGCGGCGGCGGTGTGTGTGTAGGTGGCTGGTATATGATATAACTGGTGAGGTGGTGGTGGTGTGTGCCGGGGACACAATGTAATCTGTGGGCTGTATAAGGGGATTATGTACAAAAATATCGAATTTTGAAAATAAATATTTGTACGTTTTGTCTAATAGAAATGTATTTATGTATAGGTAACGCTCATCCATCAATATGGCAGGTGCGCGCCTCATCCATCAATATGACAGGTGCGTGTCTCATCCATCAAGATGACAGGTGCCTCCCACGTCTTCGTGATCTCGCCTCCATTTTGGATTTCATTCTCACACTTCTTTATGAAAAATAGTCTAACAATGTTCATAATGTGATTATAGTAAGTTTTAAATAAGTGGGATATGATTTAACTTTCACATGAACTAAGTTAGGGGATAAGTTGTGATAATCAATTCACGTTCAGCCCAAGTTTTTCCTAACTTATTTTATCTAGATGGTTTTCAGGTGTGTAATGACATTTACGCGCAGCTTAGATGGTGTAATTTATTTAGTTTCATTAAGTCTTCTATATCATGTAAATTTTATGTTTTAAGTGATGAGGGATTAGTATGTTCTTTTGTGACTTGTATTCATCACAGTATACAAGTGGTGAACGTGAAAGGTGTACGCGCACGGAGTGGAAAGAGTTCAAATCTGCTGCACATAAAGCATCATGAATTTGACATATGACGTAACCACTTAAAGTACATTCTATGAGAGAAAGGAGACATTTGAAAGAGAAATTAAATATTTATTACAGATAAATACTCTGTTACATACATGTATACGACGGTATTCTCTTAAATTTGATAAAGTCAGTATACCTCACTCTAATTAACAGTAATTGTCAATAATAACATAGATATTTAAAAATATTACAATAAATATTGTATATTCAACAAGGATCATATAAACAAAAATATCGAATATTACACAAAGTCAAATAAATATTTTAAACATATTAAACTAAATCAATATTGAAGAAAACCAAATAAATAAATAAACATTGAATATAAATAAAAAAGAAAATATGAAATCATGCCTATTTAATTGCGAGTTTAAGTGAATGCATGAGTATACGCCTGTGTTCGATGGAGAGGATAGTTACTTAGTAGGTCCATTCACGTAAATAAGTAGAAACGTTGAGAATGAATAGTTAAGACCGTGTGGTTATTAATTGTATTTTTCTAACTGAATAACCACCTAGGAACCAACTATAAAGCGGACTGACAGTTGCGCGCCCATCCATCAAAATGAAAGATGCCTCCCGCGTCTTCGTGACCTCGCTGCCATTTTGGATTGGCGCAGCTATTGCGGTTAAGATTTTGGATTTAACTTCTACTGGACTCATCCATCAAGTCAGGTCGCGTCGTGTATGACAACATCCATGACCATTAACAACTACCAGGTGTTATCTATCAGCAGCCTGCTACACCATGACAGGTGGGTGGTTTATCCATGACAGGTGCGTGCCTCATCCATCATCAACCTGTCACCATGATTGACAGGTGCCTCCCACGTCTTCGTGACCTCGCCGCTATTTTGGATTGGCGCAGGGAGCAGGCAACAAGGAAGATTTCGTCGAGACTATACTTCTCTAGTCAAGCAAACACAGGTTCCAGTCTTTGGAGATGTTCATCAAATGACTTCGAAAATATTAAAATATCGTCAATAAATATGAGACACTGTTTAAGATTCAAGTCTCCCATACATTTTTCCATCAATCGTTGAAATGTTGCTGGAGCATTAGTGAGACCAAATCCCATCCGATTCATTTCATAAAAGCCTAGGTTACCAACAGAAAAAGTTGTTTTTGTTTATCTTTTTCTACTATTTCTACCTGCCAGTATTTCGATCTCAGGTCTAGTTTAGAAAAAATATTTTGTTCCACTAAGAGTATCTATAACATCATCGAACCTTGGGAGCATGTATCTATCCTTCCGTGTCCTAAAATTTAACATCCTCAGTTCGAGACAGAAAATTGAACCACGTTTGGCGCCAAATTAAATCGGGGTTGAATTAAATAGATGAATTTCCATATTTTATATCTTTATTACATTAACGCCTACGACATATAAACAAAACATAAACACGAAATGAACAATAAATTACGTGATAAGTACAAAAATAAAAAAATAATACAATTTACCAATGTATTTTAAGAATTAAACGTGACAATTAAGTTAACAGATTGCTTACCAGTGTTAATCATCAGATGTAAATTATTATTATCTTGCGATAATTATGTTAGGACCTTATTTATGGATCTGATCTGTGGTGAGGTTCAATTTTGTGCAGTGACGGTAAATGGCGCAAGAGCTAGTCCGTTAAACAATGCTTTGGTCAAGGTCAAGGTTCAAATTATGTCAACATACACATAAACAAATACACATGGGTACAAAAGACAATACACAGACAATTACAATAGATTACACAAGCAAATAACATTAAGCTAGAGCAATATAGTTAATGAATGTAAACACCATCTGCTTATATAATACCTGGTTACATACCAAAATTTTAAAATATCATTTTTAAGCGGTTAGCGTATACGCTAACCGCTTATTGGCATCGTGTCTTGCAGGAAGTGATAGGTCAAAGCGACTCCTAGCCTTAGACCTTTGACCGAAGATTCCTACATGCTGTTTGGGGAGATATCTACTATGCCACGCCTACTCCCGTCATGCCTTATGCCATGGCGTGTAGTTTCATTCACAAAACGCCTATGAATGAAGTGTTAACGTAACTTTATGTTTACTTAGTGTCTCAACGATGACCTAACAGACCCCAGTGACAGTGTGCATGCTTCCCGTGTAATATGGATTATAACACAGCAGCATCCTCTGTTTTCATGGAGAACTCCGACATAAATAAGTAAGTTGTTGTAATCTAACTTGAGGTTTAAAATTTCAAAAGTTATATAATCAGACAGGGAAGATACAAAATAGTTAAACGAAGAAAGAAGAATTTTGTGGTTGGCTTGTCGACATCAATCCCAGAAATGACACATCACTGGATCTGATGGCAGATCATTTCATCACCGGTAGTATGTTATTAATTAACTGATATACTGTACTGGAATATATTTGTATATTGTTTGCTGTTTTCCTGCATTCAGCACTGCCAAAATTAAGTGAAAACGCCTATAATGACAGTACCGATTTTGAAAACTTCTGTGGAAATTACTTAGTATCTCTAGTTCTAAAATGCACGTTTTATTCGCCCCATATGACTGGAATTAGCAACTCTACCATTTATCTGAAAACTGTTGGCAGTTTCACTGTTCTACGTGTTTCCTATAATTGAGTGAAAGGGAGAGAGAGAGAGTATATTAATGGTGTTTTACGCTCAGTCAAATTCTTTAACTTATTTCGAAATGGTCAGTCAGTTCTGGGATGGTTGAGGAAACCGGAGTGCACAAAGAAAACCACCGACCTTTGTCAAGTGTACTGACAAACTTTCCACACTAGGATCTGTCTGAGGCACTGTGATCCGTAAGTGTGTGCTTTAGAACACTTGGCCACTGGGGCCCCTTACCTTTAATTGATATTTGTTCTTTGTGTAAACTCTAATGTCAGTTTACCAGGAAAAGAATTTATTATAATTATCATTTTTATTATTGTTATTATTATTGTTATTATTATTATCATTCAGGTAAACCATCTTTACTGTATGACTGATCAAATCCAGACTGGGCTCATACTACTTAACAGCAAGAAGTCACAGAAGAAATGAAAAAAACTAATAAAGACTTTGACAGGTATTAATAATTTGTAACAACTACTAGGATGTAGAGTGCTCATCCCATCATTCTTATGTGGAATAAAGTTTGTATACATACCATGGCTTATGGTAGAACAGCAATGAAACAGAACATTATTAGTTCTGGCCTTAATCTAGGACAGTCACAGGTCATATTTTGAATTGCCTTTCTATGCATAGTAAACAGGTTTTATGAAATAAAAAGGTCATGACATACACTAATGCTTTACATGGAAAAATGTGATGTTAATAGACTTAGTCAATTTCACATCATTGCAAATTGCAAAATTTCTCAGTAAAGCTGGATAATCACAAATTGTATTATAGAAAGCTTAAGTATACAATTTACATTGGACTGTGAGGTTGTAAATACATTTTATAAAGAAAATTAAAAACTTTTTCAGAAGTTTTATTTTTACAGACAGATGAACTGTGTGTAAAACATGTCTGATTATACTTTAGCTTGAGAAATCTCAATTTAAGTAAAATATATTGCCACTTGCACAACTTTAAAGCAGTAACACTAAGATTGACCACCTGGCAATTTGTTTTTGCTTCATCCAGTTATACCCAAAGGTCTCAAGATCCTTTTTCAAGTAAATGTGTATTTAAATTTTTAAAATTTGTTTTTGCTTCATCGAGTTATACTCAAAGGTCTTGAGATCCTTTTTCAAATAAATGTGTATTTCAATATTTTAAATTTGTTTCTTTTTTCATTGAGTTATACTCAAAGGTCTCGAGATCCTATTCAAGTAAATGTGTATTTCAATGTTTTAAATTTGTTTCTTTCTTTCATTGAGTTATACTCAAAGGTTTTGAGATCCTTTTTCAAATGTGATAGTCAGTATATTCTCAGGAATGTTAAGTATGATTTGTCTTTTAACTCATTTTTTAAAAAAATGTTGTTATTATTTAAAAAAGTTTTTGTTTGTTTTTTTTCTATTTTCAGAAATAACAGACTGAAGGAGCAACAAGCAAATAAAGACAGACACCATGCGTCTAAGGCCGTTAAGGATTTATTTGAAAAATCACAGTAGATCTGAACATGATACCATAAACCAGAATGCATCCTTATTTGTAAAAATGGACACCTTTGAACCAGACAAATTGACAATGAAATGGATTGATAACTGAGAATGCCCATGATTATCAAAGCAAGGTTTTTTGAAAGTAAATTCTGCTAAAAGACAAATTGTGCTTTTTCTTAATACACAAGTGATATCTTTTCAGACATATTGTGGTCTGTTAATCTTTACTTTAAATATTCTTTTATATCCAATGATCATATGCCCTTAATAAATATACATGTATTTCTTTTTGTAACAATATAAAGATTAAGATGATAAACCAAAAACATTAACATGAATTGGAACTTGTTTCTTTTAGCAACATTTTTAGATCACCTGAGCACATACCGGTAGTGCTCAAGTGAGCTATTGTGATAGGTCAATGTCCGTCGTGTTATCCTTTGTGTGTCGTGCGTCTACTTTTGCTTGTTAACACTCCAGAGGCACAAATTTAGTCCAATCTTTATCAAACTTGCTCAGAATGATCTTCTTGACTAGCGCTAGCTCATTTTCATATATTGGCCATACTGGTTCAATAAAAAGGTTACTAGGTCAATTTATAGAAAAACCTTGTTAACACTTCTGAGGCCCAAATTTCAGCCTAATCTTCATCAACCTTACTCAGGATGATGCTCTTGACAAAAGCTAGCTTAAGTTTGTCTAAGGATCATGTTGGGTCAATAAGTAGGTCACTTAGAGAAATTATAGAAAAACCTTTTTAACACTCCTGGGCCCATAATTTTATCCCAATCTTATCAGCTTTCTCAGAATGATCCTCTTGACAAAAGCTAGTTTTAGGATGTTTAAGGGTCATGTTGGGTCAATAAGTAGGTCACTAGGTCAAATTATAGAAAAGGTCCAATTTACTAAAATCAAGCTGAGTGTACATCATTTCAGGTGAGTGTCCAAGGCCTTCATGGTCCTTTTGTTTTTTATGTTGCTGTAAATAAAATTTTCTCCGGAAATTTCTTTTCATATTATTAAAGTACCCTAACATTGGGGCCTTGGTGGACAAGTAGTCTAAGTCACATGCCTACTTCATTATGTTTGCTCAGTTGGTAGAGTGCTCGCTTTGTATTAGGGAGGTTCGGGTTTCGAAGTCAGACTGGGTCTGACCAATACTTGAAAACTGGTAGTGACCTTTTTTTGCCAAGCACTCTGCATTTAGTAATGAAAGTCATGAGGTTCTTCAGAGTAGACCTTAAAAACTGAAGTCTAGTGTCATGACAGGCATGGCACCCTACAGAACCCTCCCTGCACATTGCCATAACCACACTGCAAAGGTAAACATTTCTGTCACTTTATCTACAGTTGGTGAGGTCTCGATATAAGTGAAATATTCTTGATTGGGACATTAAACCTCACAGATGAAATTGAATCACATGCTCACAGATCAAAGTACATCTTACTGAGTAGGTTTGAATCCCCCAGTGACAGAACCTAGGATGAGAAAGTTTTACAATTGCTTGTTGAAAGCCTTTGCCTATCTCCAGGCACTCGAGTTTACTCCATCAGCTTAGGACAGACTACCTTGCTAATAATGTGAAAGAATCAGTATCTTGACGGGGTTTAAAACACCATTTGTCTCTCCACTCTACTCCAGTATACCCTGAATAGAACCAGAGTAGGCATATAATATCAGAAAACTAATGAATATTGGCTACTTATACAACAGACTGCATCATTATCACCTTTTCACAAACTAGGATGAATAATTATAGAGACAAACATGCAGCATTAGTTTTTCAAATTACTGATATCAACTTGTTTAGATTAACTTTCAGAATACATTGTATTTTATTTTAGTTTGATAACAACCAATGAAAGTCATAATTTTTATTACAAATGCAGGAACAACCAATTGTAACAATTTCACTATGGTGTTACATTGTATGAACTCATCTACAGATTTATTTCATATAAACATTTTTCCAAATTGTTCCTTTCTTGAGTGGCATGTTATGTAATTTGGCTCTATTCAGCAAGTTTTATGCCTTCACTGAAGAAATTGAGTTCATACAAATAATCTAATGCATTAAAAGAGAGGTTTGTTGGTTTTATTGCTGTTTAATCTTACATTAGCAATTTTCCAGCCAGTCATGACAAGAGGAAGTTAATTAATTTCTTATGATAAATTAAAGAACAAGTTTGTGTATGTGAGATGTGCAAGCATGTTTTATTGTTTGCCATACTCAGTGATTTTCACATGCTAGCTCAAAGAGTCAGTCTGCTTTATACAAGCACCCAACTCTTATTCACATGGTGTCAGTGTGTCAACCATCGGTGCTCTCCCCTGAAGTTTAATTCTTATGATTGACCTTTTTTTTTTTTTTTGGAAAATTGCAATGCAGGCATTATTTTTGATGTATTGAGACATTTTTGTCTGATGGAAGCAAAAACCAAATGTCAAGGTCGTGTCATTTTGATTACCTGAGCTTTAAAATGCTATATCATGACTAAGTTTAAAGATTTTGACATGGAAGATAACCTTTTGATGTTTTTTTATTTGGAAAATTGCAATGCAGGCATTACTTTTTGATGTATTGAGACATTTTTGTCTGATGGAAGCAAAATCCAAATGTCAAGGTCATGGCATTTTGATTACCTGAGCTTTAAAAGGCTATATCATGACTAAGTTTAAAGATTTTGACATGGAAGATAACTTTTTGATGTTTTTGCAGTGCTCTCTGTAATTAAACCAGATCAAAGATCATGAGTGATAAGAAATAAGATGTTGGTCTTCCTGTATTTAGGTGCTTAGTTTAGATATAAGACATTACTTCATAATTACTTAATAAGATTTTTTGTTGAGAGATATTTTGTTACTTTCAATAAATATTCATTTTGTTTATTGCAGCTTACAAAAGTGGAATTTATTTTGTATCAAAACACTTTCACTGGTCATTTTCTTTCAGATGCATCTATTTGATCACTTATTTTGAAATAAAACTGAGGAATGGGGTAATGGTGATTTACATACTACCACAATCACAGTTAACAGTCTAGTCAAATGGGTTCCGATCTAAAACTAATTACAACATCATACATTTTGTTACAAATGTAACGTACATATTTACAAAAGGCTAAGGGTCAACCAAAACCTCATCAAAAGGCTGTACATTTTTTTTGAGAAATTGAATACCGCCAGGTACTTTTTTGAAAGTGGGATAATCAAAATTTATCTCAACTTTCAGAGCTACCAGGCTAACCGCTTTCCAGTACTTTCAGTACTTTGATTTTTATAAAAGAGTTAAAAAAATATATCAACAAGTTTTTAATTTTCAAAAAGTTGAATATTAAAAATAATAGCAAATGCGCCAATTTTTGAGATTTTATGAAATAAGTATTGATGAATTACCAGTTACCAGGTGTAAATTTTAAATACTTCATGTAATAAAATTAAAAAATAAGCTATTGACATTACTATTGTATTTTAACATATATACAATTTATCAATGTTTTGTAATAAAAGAACTTTACAGTTCAGTATAAGTCGTTTAAAGGAACAACTATACTCCTTTACCCGTTGTCTTTTGTAGATTACATTTAAATTGCTCATAGTGCGTGACTAGGTTTTGCTTGATATACACAATCCCCGAAGGCAAACTTCTTCCTTATATTTTTGGGTTGGGTCGTAGGATTCTTTACCGCTGAGTAAAATGCATTTTTATGGGATATGTAGTAATCACGGTATTTCCTAAGCAGACATTAACAATGGATTTTGAAGTTTCTGTTAAGAATTGTGTAAGTCAAGTGGGAATGTCTACTGAGTGACATTTTTTTTGTCTTTTGTTTGTTTTAATCATTTGACCCCATTTCCAAATCTTCTTTGCAATTCTAACTGTCCTCGTTCTAATCCTTGTCGGAAAACATATCAAATTGTAAGAAAAATTTATCATCTCGCTTTCGAAACTTTGTTTTTTCGACTCTTCTTACGGAATATTATAAAAACATGTTTTTTCCAATGAACTCTTTTGACATTTATAATTTTTAAAATTAAACTCTTATTTGTCAGACCTACCAAAATATTTTTGTTTTTATTTTCATACCCCTTTTTTTGTTGCATAAATTAAAAAAATCATATTTTTGGTAGCAATTTATTTTAGACGTAACCAATTTGGGCACAATATGCCAAATGAAATTTGAGTGTATTAAATGTTGGGTGAAATAAAAATATGGAAATTACTTTTATAAAATTTACCAAAGTTTAATCTGTATGCAAGAGTGGTCAAGATTGTTCGTCAAGGAGTACCAAATATAGAAATTAAATTTAAAAGTAAAACAATCAGATATTTTATGGTATATACAAACTTCCAGTAATATGTCTAATACAAAGCTTGTTTTTTAATTAAGTTTTTTTGAAGACAAAATTTTATGCAATTATATAAACATTTTAAAGTGTAACCACAAAAATCCATGTTTTTATCATTTCCGTAAGGACAGAAGTGGTATTCATGTTGTCTGCTATTCAAACTCCGAGTTTTGTTTTGTTTTTTTTGTTTTTTTTTTCAATTAGAAAAATGTAGGAAAGAGCAATAAGTTAATAATTAGGTATTTTTTTGCTGTTTGGATTTTTCAAGGGGTGATCATCATGAATATTCAACTCATAACAACATATCTAATACGGTAAACTAGGAAGGTGCATAAGGGATATTATATTTTGGACATAGTGAATTTGTTATCTTATTGAAAACATTAAAAAATTGTTATATGCACAGAATTTAAGAAACATTTTCAATAAGTCTGGTTATTTTTCCAAATTAGGGTAAATTTTACATGAATTTTTGATATTTTTTAATGATTTTGTTTAAATATGGAGTTTTGTTCTTCAAATATGTATATGACAAGCAATTATGGACTGATAGTAGGTAGTCTTCAAATAACAAACTTATGTTACATGAATTACTAACGTGCAATCAGTTCCTCTGTAATCCGTGCCATAAAGCTTTGAAAGTTTAACCATATCAACTTTTGATCAAAGTTTTTCATCAAAAGTTTTAATCAATGGTTCTGATAATTCACACCTTCTGTTACAGCAAAGCTTAACTGTTTATGATCTTATAAATAAATAAATAAACAAATAGATAAAACAATTTGACAAGCTGTGTAGATTTATTGATAAAACTTTATAAGAAATATATCTTTAATAAATACATGAATTTTTTAAAAACATATATGATGTAAACTTCAATGAGTAAATCTGATGACGACATAGTCGTTAAATTTAGACTAATATAATCTCACAATCCTATCCATACCGGATGGTTTAACTGGACTCAGTTCACGACCCAAATCATTCGCAGTCTGATTAGTTTTATCAATGATTTGTAAAGTTAAACCGTTGTTTAAAGCAAGGGGAAAATAATCATCATTAACTCAACAGTTTTAAAACTTCACGTTTAAATTCAATGTAAAGTTAAACCGTTGTTTAAAGCAAGGGGAAAATAATCATCATTAACTCAACAGTTTTAAAACTTCACGTTTAAATTCAATGTAAAGTTAAATCGTTGTTTAAAGCAAGGGGAAAATAATCATCATTAACTCAACAGTTTTAAAACTTCACGTTTAAATTCAATGTAATTCTATTAACTTTTTGTCAATGCACATCCCCAAAAAATGCATTTAACTTATCAAGCTTTTAAACTAATCACGCTTTAAAATCTTTTATTATAAATATAATAATAAATAATTATAAGTATAGAGGAAACAACTGTGATATAATCAAGTTATTAAACACTCTTTAAATAATCAAGCTAGATTGATCTCTCTCTCTCTCTCTCTCTCTCTCTCTCTCTCTCTCTCTCTCTCTCTGTTGAACACTTTGAGTTTTTGTTCTTCTCATGTAAATTAAGATTAAAATGTAAGTTTTACCTGACGTTACATAAATAAAAACAAATTTGTAATGACGGTTTGTGATAACATTATACCCATTTACATAACATTTATGATGTAATTCGATTTGATAGAGTCGCGGTTTAAGCTGACGTATTTTTGTACACAACTTTGAACTGCGACTTTAACATTTGCGTAAACACAACGTTCGTCTTCGGCATAAAGTTTTAAAAAAACATGACTCCCTTCTCCGACAAAAAAGCTTCAGAACAGGCGAAGTGAATGCTAACATTTCAAAACACATGAATTTACCCCGCAATACAAACATTTCTGTACACATGACGTCACCCTGCGACAAAAAGTTTTCCCGTACACAAGATGTTAACTTGTGACGCATACATTTCCGTTCACACGAAATCAGCATGCGACGTAAACATGTCCGTTCTCACGAAGTTTCCTTTGACGTAAACATTTTCTTACACATGAAGTCATCCTGTGACGTAACTTTTTCGTATAGTCGACGTTACCCTGCGACATTACAGTCATAGTATCCTTTTGTACAAACGTTAAGGGGGAAGATTAAGTTATTCGTAAACCCAATTGATACAGTCGTATTATAAATAAAAATACACATGTATAGATAAAAATTGACAAAATGTATTGACTTGTAAAAGTTAGATTAAATGAAAATGAGTACATATTGGTCCGACTAGAATTAAAATGGAAATATTATATATATATATATATATATATATATATATATATATATATATATATATATATATATATATATATATATATATATATATATATTTGATTTGATGTCAGCAGATTTAAACACGTAACATATAAGCTTGATAAATTTTTGGTTTTGAACTTATAAATTAAAATATATATTGAATAAATTAAAATGTTATGATGTATATACAATTGTAAAAAATTGATCTTTATAAGACAAAAATAAATAAATTTTGTATTTTAAAATTAAGATATTTTATAATAAGTAAAATAAACGATTTAAAAAGTATCCTTTAAATACTTAAAATAAATGGTTGATAAGTGACTGGCTTATTTAGCATAATTATTCATTTTAAGAGATGTAATAAATGACAGAATCCAAAAAAGTGAATTATCCTATTAAAAATTAATAAAATCGCTGAATTACTTTACTGAAAGCAAGATGTGTAATATATATATATATATATATATATATATATATATATATATATATATATATATATATATATATATATATATATATACAAAATCATGAAAATAGCACCATACACTAATTTTGAATATATAAATGTAAGTTTCAAACATATAAAAGTCTTGATAATTTCTTTTAAAACCGATTGGCTTCAAAATGAATGAAAATGCTATGTAAAAATGCAGTACTAGTATAACCTTTCCCCAAAAAATCTTTAAATGATGGAAAAAATGATTTGATGGCCAGTCGAAATTCTTTACGTAATGTTGCATTTGAGTATACGAGTTTAGACGAGACATGACGAATATCTTCGAAAGATTCAGGATAAACTTCCGTTTTCAAGTAGTTTATATCCTTCGTGTAATGGTTTATATTTATCATATAAATTGTCAACAAGAATTTTGATTCTTTTTAATAAGAAATAATCCCGTTCATATCTTGAAGCTGTACATGTTGCCTGACACCATTTTGACACTGTTGTAACGATGTTTCTATTTGGCAAGGGGCTGTTTAACATCCCTAGAAATATGAACTGTTGACACATTAGCTGTTCCACGGCTGACTGAACACTCCGTAGTCTAGATGACATATAACCATGTTCATATTCGTCTTCTTCTCTTCTCATACGACTCAAAACACCAACTGCTTCTGATAAAACTTTTAACTACAATATATATTATAGCACCATTTAGTATAAAGAAATGATGTGATTTTATAATATTCAAAACAAATTTTCCTGATTGCCCGAAGGAAACAAAACATGATGATTTTTTATAGACAGTTTTTTTTTTTTTTTTTTTTTTTTTTTTTTTTTTTTTTCTTCCAAGTAAGGGTGGGGTGGGGTGGGGTGGGGTGGGGGGTTAGATTGGACTAAATAGCGGAATGCTGAAAAGGAAAGTCAAAGATAACACGGATACAAATGATAGAATCATGGATAACAAGTTTATATTATATTAAACACAGGGAACATAATACAACATGATCAAAGTCATCTTTTTGTTTCATCTTCAATAAAAAATCTGTATTTTAAATTGTGCTTCGAAAAAAGGTATATTGGCCATGACGAAACCAACAAAAAACTTTTTTTTTGAAAGTAGCATAGTCGGCGCATCACGAAATGTTCATCGTCATATTATGATCTCATCTATCAATCGACATTAAATTTGACTAGAAAAGCATAGACAATTTAAAACTCTGCAGTAGAAAAAAAGATACATGTATATACATGAGAATGAAATGTAATCTTGTGACTATTGTCATGTGCAAAATTTTTTAAATATTTTGGTAAAAATTCTAAATTCTGCACAATTGTAAAACGACTTCACCCATTCCATAGTACCTATGGGTGACATTGTTTTTTCTGACTTACATCGCAAGCTTGCACTGAGAATACATAAGGATCGAAATTAATGATGCGAACAGAGTAATTGTGTGACGAGTTCCATAAATGGAAAATCTCTCGACCCGTTTTCATAGTACCTCAAAATATAGATAGTATAGATGCGTAAGGATAGAAATGATACGAACGATTTAATCATGTGGCCACTCGGCATTTTCCAACGTATATCGTGAGTTCCGAGCGATATGATATTCCGATTGCGTCAGACCAGTTCTGAGATGTTATTAATGTTAAATTATTGTTTGTAGGTAAATTGTCTCCAGAATATATAGATGCGTGTTTGTTATATTGTTGTTGGTGATAAAAGGTTTGCTTTTCATAGAACAACTTACATCACTTTGTATATCCATAGACTGATCAGTATAAAACATGTGTAAACAGCTCGGGGGATCTGTTATATCTGGTTGTCCTTCATGAACACGCTGATTATCCTGAAATACAGAAAATAATTCATTCATCTATTCAGTTCTACGCTAAATCTTTTTTCTACCTGGACTTTTGCTCCTGGTAACTGAGAGAGAGAGAGAGAGAGAGAGAGAGAGAGAGAGAGAGAGAGAGAGAGAGAGAGTTAATCAGAACCCTATATCATTTTCAAATTATAAAAGTATAACTTAATCATTTATTTTGATAAAAGATTGTAATTTTTTTAAAAAAAATACACCTACTAAAAATCTGTAAGTTTTTAAAATTTTTATATAAAATTTAAAATTAATGCTGTCGTTTAAAAATTTGTATTATATACTTGTAGAATTATATTAAACACCGAAAAATAAAAAAAAATGATAGACATTATTGGGACAATCAGTATAGCTCTCTGACAAAGCCAAAATAAGCTGATGACATGGTAAGCTTGCATAAGTGCATCTTTAAAATTAAGTCTTCTCCTCTTAAACTCCAAGGCCTATTTAATATATATGAGATGGGAGGTCCATTGGAAAAGCTTAAAATAAAAAATAAAGATGTTTTTGATCCCTGTATATAAGAGTTTATATTCATAATTCGTTCTAGTTTCTTCGGTGGTGAATGTCCCAATTTTTTAAATTTTAATTCAAACAAACATACTGGTCCATGTCCAAATCACAATCACAAAAGTAAAGTCAAATCTTTGAAAACTGGCTTATTCATTTAAACAGGTGATTTTCCGACAGGGCAGTGGGTCGGGTGCTCCAGAAAGGTGAGCACCTCTTGTGTACCTAGTTACCCCTGACACGTTCAAAACTAATTATAGAAAATAAAAAATGGAAATATGAGACGTTAAATATATCAAAATGTATCCTTTTGCAGGAGTCTTAATTGGGGTACGAGTCCAAATGTGAAGCAGAGCATATAGAATCAGTTTTATCTTTTGTTTCAAGCTCATTAGGACAGTCTTCTCTCCAGATTTAACAAGGTTCTGCATAAATTCTGCCTCATATGTATATAAAAAAAAAAAACAAATCAGCAAGTAATAGTGACAATATGTGCTCATTGGTATACCTATTGTTTGTTGAAAAATATATATGACAACAAATATGTTGTCAATCAAAACCTCTAACATTTTGTTGATGGTATCTTCGGTAAAATTTGAAAGATCTGATAATTATATCATTGACATATTTGTCCGAAATAAGAATGAACATTATAGAAAAGTCAAGATGGTGTGACAAGTGACGTCAATGACAATCATAGTTATATTGTAAATCCCTCCTCAGTAGGAGGAACTTCTTTTGAAGTCTTACAGTTTCGAAACACTTTAACGCTGCCTGGTGTCCTATTGACATAGAAAAGCTGACTTTGTAATATTGACCATAAATATTATTTAAGCAATAAGAAGTAGAAAAGACACCGACATGACACATCCATTAATACAGAATTATTTTAACTTTAACAGTTTAACAGGGTTAAAATTAAAATCTGGCTTTGATGTTTAATTTTATTTTTTATTTACGTTAAAGGAATTATATCAGAGATTAAACGTATCGTATTGTGTTCAGTACTGACCAAGGGGAACCCCCGACAGGATTATACGTGAGAACACTGGTCACTATAATTGTAACCCATAGATATTTAAAATAGTTGTCCCCATTTTAGCAAATTATGAATAACTTGGAATTTATGTTATAATCGGGATTTTACAAAATACAATTTTTAGGTCATTATAAATAAAGGAACTGATTAATGGAAACATCCAACATTTCAACGGTATCATTAAAAAGTACATAAAAACAGTATAACTCAACATGTGATAAAATCCAAATAAATAAATAAATAAATAAATAAATAAATAAATAAATAAATAAATAAAACTAAAAAGTGAACCGTTGTCCTTAAAATGATTACAATAACATATATGTAACAAGCGTACTATTTTATATATTGTCCTGGAAATAAATAGATAAATAAATAAATGGAAAGAAAAAATGATTTAATATGTTTTTAAAAGCTGATTTTACTCAGAATTTCACAAATTCTTTGATCTCGAAAAACTAATTTTGTTTCTAATTGACACTTAAATGAGAATTAATAATAAAAACAAAAATTCAACTTACATAAAATTTGCCTATTAAGGATCTCGTATGCTTTGATATCCATCTCGTTTTTCGTACTAAAAGTCCGGTAGAATTGACCAGATCCTCAAGAGAAGGAGTCACTCTGAAATTTGTCCCACTGGCTATCAAAATACCAGAATGACCACCACAAAGATATCGTTGGTCCATCAATGAGTCGCCAGATTCTAGTAAACTTGATGAAGTCAATTTGACCAAACAACACAATAAAAATACCAATGCATCTGTAAAGATTTAAAAGACAATTTTTGGATAATGCAATCTATTATTAAATTTATATTTTAAAAATAAATAAATAAATAAATGAATAAATAAATAAATAAATATTTATGTTTTACGGTATTAAATGTTAAATATCTGAACAAAATATAGATGTGTTAGAGTTCTTACGTTTAAGAAACATCTTAATCAATGTCGTTCGCTAAAGTAATTTGTCTTTATATAGCGGACCGAAGAAAATTCTAAAAATCCAATTTAAGATGGCCAGTAGGTCGTGTGGGTGCTTGGGGGAATTCCCATAAAAAGTTGGATATCAAGATTCATTCAGATTAATAACATAACTGAAAAAAAAGTTTTTTATGCCTTTGGTTCTGATTTGGACCAATCACATCTTAGATTGATTTATAACACAATCACTTTTAGTCACTGTGTTTAAGAACAATTTCTTATAGTTTTAATTTTTATTTAAAAAAAAACATATCCGGCATTCAATTTAATTTTTAAAACGATAATACTGAAGTGATTGTGTTTAATTTCTTAGAATAAAAACTTTTTTTTTAAAAAAAAAAAAAAAAAAAAAAAAAAATTATATCGTTATATCCACACAGTTAAAAGTTTAAATTTTTAGATTTTTACTCAGAATCTCGCGAGTTGTAACTTTTGAAGTTTATACAAGAGCTTAGAAAATGTAATCATTATCAGTTTAAACACTAAATACTTAGCTGAGAGAGAGAGAGAGAGAGAGAGAGAGAGAGAGAGAGAGAGAGAGAGAGAGAGAGAGAGAGAGAGAGGGGGGGGGGGTAGTGGTGTTTTAAGCCCCAGTAAAGATGTTATCTTTTATATCAAGACAGGCAGTTCTAGGATTATGGAGGAACCGGAGTGACCGAAAGAAAACCGCCGACCTTAGGGAAGCTAACTGACAAACTTTCCCGCACTGGATCTGTCGAGATCGGTGAAAGAGTCGTCCGTAAGCGTGTGCTAAACGACATCCAGAGAGAGAGAGAGAGAGAGAGAGAGAGAGAGAGAGAGAGAGAGAGAGAACTTTTGTTTTGAACTCAGATCACATCTTAATTATATATATTTGCCGATAAACAATTTTCTGACAGATATTATGTCATTTTATTTTATCAAATTAACAGGGGTTTGACTGTGACAAAGCGTTTCATTTTATTAAGAAATTCCTACGCTCTCAGAAGCACGAACAAGAACAGATAGTTACAATACTGTTTATGTGGATTAATAAGTACATGTAATTGCCGTATTGTAGCCCTCTTCTGAAAAAGTCCATTTGATATATGCCTATTTTAGTAAATTGAAAACGCCATTTCCTTGAAATCAAGGTTGTTTAAAACAAGTTCTGTAATTAAATGTCTTCTAGATATTCTGGAGTGTCCATAACGATGGTAATTAGTATGTCCTGCCGTTTTTTTTTTAATTAATGCATTATTTTAGAATACAAGTTCATGTCTGATATCGGAAATAAATATCAAAACTGTCATGAAAAGATGACATGTAATGATAAAAAGCTGTGATTTCATGAGCTGATTTCCAAATAGTAATCTAATAACCGGTCATATAAAATTCATAAACAGCGGATTAATTTGTTTTTGTTTTTTGTATTTTTTTGTATCAGTTAACGTGTCTAACTTCAGGAATAGGAACGTCCGTGAGTGTGTCGCACTTCACGGACGTTCCTTTTATATCAGTTAACGTGTCTAACTTCAGGAATAGGAACGTCCGTGAGTGTGTCGCACTTCACGAATTATACGACGGCGTAATGAACATCCATTAAACTGGTTAAAGCGTTAAAATTTATGAAAAAAATTGACATGATAAAAAACAACGATTTTTAGAATAAGATATCCAATACTTGGGTTAAAAACTTACTGTTAAAATCCATTCTTAGTTCAGGCAATGTGTTTCAAAGTTTTTTGGAATAATTCAACTTGAGTCTTTTGCAAAATCGGCAATAAATATATTTGTAAAAGGCCATAAATATATTTATATACTTTAGACGGAAAATTTTGAAGTGTATATTTAGAGTATTTGTAATATCTTAAGCCTTAAACTTTCAGATTTTGAGATGATGAGGGTATTTCCCCACTGAAGGATGGTGCCTAGATAAAACTTTTGCATACTTAAACGGGAATGGGAGTGGAAAACAACTATAATTGGCTGAAAAACCGGATTTCTTCCTTCCAGATTCATAACGTTAACCAATAAGAAAAATACAAAACCAATCACGTGGTTATCTTCCCTATCTTCAAGAGGGCCGGTTTCATATGAATGACCACTGTTTTCATTCATTAGGTTACACGAAAAAAGCAGCCTAAGGGAAAACCAAGTATATACCTGTGATATTTCAAAGAAAGTTTATTATATACAATACACAAACAAGGAAGTAAATATACCACAGATAATTAACGTTATTATATCTATCCAACCATAACCAAATAATCCTTTTTAAACCTTAAGCTGACCTTTGTGATTAAAGGTATTTAAGGCAATGAATATAGGACATAATATATAATCATATTTAAATAGCTGACATACTTTAACGTGATATTCAAAAGCGTTTCCGAATGTTTCGGATTGTTTCAAAGTTTGTCTTAAATACGCCATATGTACATTTAATAACCTTTCCAGTGATTGGTTGTACTTTGTTTGGATAATTGTTCAACCAAATATGACGAAATGGCTTTTCATTGTATTGAGTTCTAGTGAAATCAACTTAAAGCGCGCGCGCGTGTTTGTGATAATCGCCGACTGATCTTTATTAAGAGAGCTACGCTAAAACCCCGATAACCATTTAACGACGAATAATAATTTAAAAGAAAAAAAAAATAGAACACAAATAACTGAAACTAACGCACGCTTTTTGTCCCAATGCAAAATGGGACCTGGCATTAGGTCTGGTTATATAAAGATACGGTGGCATAACCATGCCACTGAAATTTTCAATGCACAAAAATGAAGTTCATAGACGACAGGTACTAGATGCTCCTGACAAAGCAAATAAGTCAGTCTTTTGTAAGCGAAGATTAACTCTTCGGAAACAAAAGGATGATAAAACATATATAATGCACATTGTGTTTTGACCAAATGCACCTGCCTGTCTGTCCATAATAAAATAAATTGCTTTGCAATACACTTGTCATATACTATTTTTGAATGTACTTTAAGATTAAATTCAAAAATAGTATATGGTAGACTGATAGATAGTCATTAACGAAGTAATATATAGATGAGTGACTGCCAAACTTCTACCAGTTCGAGGTTTTACTTTCTACAACTTATTATTACAATGATAGATATTGATCATGGAAAGCACCCTTTTAACTAGTTACTTGTCATCTTGAGATGATTGTTACTGCAGTTACGGTCCTGTAACTTTTGAAACTTTCACTACTTCGAGGTTTTCAAATTAACTGGAGAATTTCTGAACAACTCTGTCAAATTGTTTGCAAGGATTAAAGACGTTTTAAGCTATTAATATCAGGTGCCGTTTTACTTTTTTATTCATTATTTTGTTATATCAATAATTCAAATATGATATAAAAAAATCGAATAAGTGATATCATTAAATATTTTAAGCTTTCATTTTTTTTCATTCGTCTTTATTGTTTTACCCACCTGGTTACTGTAAATACACATACTATCTAAATACAATCCAATGAATAAAACATCGCATTAGTGATTCATGGTTGCTCGATTAGTTTTAAATTCTATCAATTGGCACGGGGATCAATCCAGCGGTCAAGGAATGATTGTATAAACGGGGCCAGTAACCCAGGAATTAGTACCAAGTTGACTAAGGTTCGGTAAAGATATTGCCCGTAACCCAGGAATTAGTACCAAGTTGACTAAGGTATTGGTATAGATATTGCCCGTTACCCAGGGATTAGTACCAAGTTGACTAAGGTTTGGTAAAGATATTGTCCGTTACCCAGGGATTAGTACCAAGTTGACTAAGGTTTGGTATAGATATTGCCCGTTACCCAGGGATTAGTACCAAGTTGACTAAGGTCCGGTATAGATATTGCCCGTTACCCAGGGATTAGTACCAAGTTGACTAAGGTTCGGTAAAGATATTGCCCGTTACCCAGGGATGAGTACCAAGTTGACTAAGGTTTGGTATAGATATTGCCCGTTACCCAGGGATTAGTACCAAGTTGACTAAGGTTTGGTATCGATATTGCCCGTTACCCAGGGATGAGTACCAAGTTGACTAAGGTCCGGTATAGATATTGCCCGTTACCCAGGGATTAGTACCAAGTTGACTAAGGTTTGGTATCGATATTGCCCGTTACCCAGGGATTAGTACCAAGTTGACTAAGGTTTGGTATAGATATTGCCCGTTACCCAGGGATTAGTACCAAGTTGACTAAGGTTTGGTATAGATATTGCCCGTTACCCAGGGATTAGTACCAAGTTGACTAAGGTTTGGTATAGATATTGACCGTTACCCAGGGATTAGTACCAAGTTGACTAAGGTTTGGTATAGATATTGCCCGTTACCCAGGGATTAGTACCAAGTTGACTAAGGTTTGGTATAGATATTGCCCGTTACCCAGGGATTAGTACCAAGTTGTCTAAGGTTTGGTATAAATATTGCCCGTTACCCAGGGATTAGTACCAAGATGACTAAGGTTTGGTATAGATATTGCCCGTTACCCAGGGATTAGTACCAAGTTGACTAAGGTTTGGTATAGATATTACCCGTTACCCAGGGATTAGTACCAAGTTGACTAAGGTTTGGTATAGATATTGCCCGTTACCCAGGAATTAGTAACAAGTAGACTAAGATTCGATATAGATAATGCCAGATACCCAAGAATTAGAACTAAGTTGAGAAAGGTTTGGTATAGACAATACTTTTTATAAAAATAGAGTTATTCCAGAATTTTTTTATTGTGTATTCTTTAACAGAACAGACTTGTCAAAAGTTAAATACTAAGCTAACGAATTAGTTCCGAATCGACAGCTCATCTCGACACCTCGTTAGCTATATCCCGACCCCTTTGTTAGCTATGTCTCGACAGCTTCTTGGCAGCAGTCATCCATCGCTCGGCTCCTCGACTCCTGGTTCGCTTCTCGGCTCCTCGGCAGTTTTTGGCCACTTAGCCTCTTGTTAGTTTTTTTTTCCAGTAGATTCCTCGTTAGCTCATGAAGTTAAATGATTTATATCCGTATTTTAGATGTGATTAAACAGGATAATATATTGTTGATAATACTGTTTATTCAAAATACGAATTAAAAAAATAATGTTTTCAAAATAATTTATTCCTGAATTATTGATTTGTTTTTGTATTTTTGTCAATTATCTCAGCGACACAGCCTCCTCAACCCCTCCTCAGCTAGTGGCCGAATGAGCCGCCGAAAAGGCGAATAAGCTGTCGAGACGTTGACAACCCTAGCTGCCGAGGGACCGAGCCATAGATAGCTTCTCGACCACTAATACCCATGACTCGTCGAATCTCGACTCCTTTTCGTGAGCTGTGATTAACTTCCTACATGTCCATACTGTCATGTGCTGATTTTGAATTTCTATTAAAATAATGGATTCAAAATCAGCACATGACAATACTATAGGTGACAATATAAATAATGGTGTGGAAGTTCCTTATGTGGAGTAGAATAAAGCTTGTACAAATCATCTCCTAGCGATATCCGAAACATTATAATAATCAGCAAAATCGAATGCCTATGGTGTGAAATAAAAACCGAAGGCAAAGTTATACTTCTAGATTCTTTTTACAGACCTCCTGATGCAAACGATATTTGGCAAAAAAATTGAATGTTTTATAGAGTTTGCATCAGACTGTAACTATGGCTGTATGATAATAACTGGTGATTTTAATGAAGACTTACTTAAAGCTGCATTAAGTTTACCAATTTTCTGATTTTTTTTTGATTTTCTAAAAATATATTTTTTTAAAAGTAGATATCTTCTAACCACGATCCGTGACATTCATTTTCTAAAATTTCATTTCTTTTAGTTGTAAATAAACGGAATCCTCTGACCGGTTGGTCAGAGTTCTACGATGATAATTATGAGCTTGGAGCATGCGCACGGATGTATGGAAAAGCCTAGAATCGAAAGTGAAACATGACAGATTGCATTAATTGTCCTTAATTAATATCCAGATGTATTTGAACTGGTGTTATTTATCCCTTACTAAGTCACAAATGTCAAATTCAACGAAGTTCTGTGTTTAATTTATCGTATTTCAACATTTTGAAAGTTGTGTTTAAATTACCCGGGTTTTGATGACGTAACCATGTTCTAATATTAGATCCGAAATGCTGCATCTCGCTGGGTAAATACTGTAATTTCTGTATTTATTCGAGCTTTTATCGTTGAACCAAATGTATTATTGTTCATTAGGAACATCATTAATTAGATTAGCACCGTTTTAATTTTTTCTTTGGAAAACTTAATGCAGCTTTAAATACAATCAAAGTAATATACAAAATATTTCATATAACTTTAATTTTTTTCAACTAGTTGATGAGCCTACTCATATTACTGAAAATTCACGCTCCCTTATTGACTTGTTTTTAACAAACGATAATAGTGTTGTGGAAACAAGCACAGTAGACCAGCTTTTCTATCAAGTCCATACTCGATACCAGCGCCCCATATATCTTGTTCTAAAATTTGAAAAAAAAAAACGGAACAAAAAACTTTCGAACATCAAGTATGGGATTTTAAAAATGGAAATAACAATTTATACCGCCAAAAACTATCTCAGGTTAACTGGGACCAAATTGTGTCCAGCGATGATTTAAATTGATCTGCAAAAGAATTCTCTACCAAATATTAAATGTCGCGACAGAATGCAACCCCTTTGAAATCATTACTATAAGGAACAACGACAAACCTTGGGTCAAACACGACATTAAAGGATTGATACGAAAGAAAAACCGTTTTCATAAAAGGACAAAGAAGACAAACTTTACTTCTCAATGGGCTGCTGTCAGAGAAATATGTAATAAATGTGTTACTGTTATACGTAATGCCAAACACAACTATTATAACAAGCTAAGTAATGATATAAAGTCTAACAATTTCTTCTAAATCGTGGTGGCAAATAGCAAAAACGTTTATGAATAACAACGAAAATGGTTGCAAACCCCCATTACTCCATAAAATATAGTCTATGAAGACGAATTAAGCAAAGCAAATATTCTGAACAAATATTTTTGTGAACAATCTAATTTAGATGACAGTGATGCGGATACTCCAATACCAGATACACCTAAATTTTGTTTAGACAATATTGTTATAACAATTGATGATGTAAGACAAACTCTTTCTTCTATTGATATTTTCAAAGCGTGTGGTCCTGATCGTGTTAATCCTAGACTCTTAAAATATGCTATAGACGAACTTTGTCAGCCCTTAACCGAACTTTTCAACAGACTACTGTCTAATTTAACTTTCCTGGACTGTTGGGAAATGCTGATATCACCCCGATATATAAGAAAGGCGACCCCAGTGATATAAGTAATTACAGACCATTTCACTTTTAAATGTTATCGGTAAATTACTTGAAAAGTGTGTAATGAAATATTTGAACATATTTTTATCAGAAAACAATTTAATAATACTCTTCAATCAGGTTTTATTAGGGGCGATTCAACAGTATGTCAGTTACTAGACATCAATGACACTATAAAAGCTTTGGACGCGGGAAAAGAGGTTAGACAGTTGTTTTGTGATATAAGTAAGGCGTTCGACAGAGAGTATGGTATACTGGTCTATTGACTAAAAACTATGGGTATAAATGGAAATTACTCTGCTGGTTTGATAGTTAGTTGCCTTCAGTAGCTTCAGAGGAGATAGCCAAATATATATGCTTTTCCCATAGGGTCCAATGTAAAACTATGTCCTGCGCTTGGGGCCATGTTTTTTGGCAGATCCAGAAAATTTCACTTAACTTAGTAAAGGACCATCCATACATCATTCCTGCAAAGTTTGGACAAATGAGCTATTGCTATCCATCTTCGTCCTTCGTGCGTCTTGCGTCGTCCGTCGTGCGCAAACTTTTTACATTTTAATCTTCTCTTCCAAAACCACTGGTCCAAATTTAATGAAACTTGGTAACCAACATGCCTGGTTAAAACCCTTTCAGATTTGCACAAATGAAGGAGTTATGTCCCCTTGGGGCTCCATAAGAGGGGAAATAGTGAAAAACTTTAAAAATTTTCTCCTCTGAAACTACAAGAGATATACCTTAGTTATTTCATTTATAACATCCTTAGGACATCTATTTTCAGATTTGCAAATGGTAGCCATGCAGCTCAAAATGGGGAAATTGTAAGGCACTGAGTGGGGAAATTGCTAAAAATTATATATTTGTCACTTTATCATGAAAACTATTAACTTTTGTATAGGCATGCATATTAGAATATTGTAGGTATTGCGACAACAATCATTTTGATATATAGTTCAAGGTCATATGTTGAAAGGTCAAGTCACAGCTGCAAAAAAGAGACTTAAATTGCTAATTATCTTGAAAACTATTAACTTTTGTATAGGCATGTATATTAGAATATTGTATGTATTGCGACAACCATTATTTTGATATATAGTTCAAGGTCATATATTGAAAGGTCAAGTCACAGCTGCAAAAAAGAAGACTTAAATTGCTAATTATCTTGAAAACTATTAACTTTTTGTAAAGGCATGTATATAAGAATATTGTAGGTATTGACATGACAATCATTTTGATATATGGATCAATGTCATATGTTGAAAGGTCAAGGTCACAGCTGCAAAAAAAAAGAGTTAAATTGCTAATTATCTTGAAAACTATTTACTTTTTGTATAGGCATGTATATTAGAATATTGTATGTATTGACATAACAATCATTTTGATATATTGTACAAAGTCATATGTTGAAAGATCAAGGTCACAGCTGCAAAAGAAGACTTAAATTGCTAAATATCTTCAAAACTATTAACCTTTTGTATAGGCATGTATATTAGAATATTGTATGTATTGACATGACAATCATATATGGTTCGAGGTCATATATGCTCAAAGGTCAAGGACATAGCTGCATAAGTATACCGAAATTGATTAATGATTTGGAAATTATTTATTGCACAGTTACTTCATGCGTATTATATAAGCTACTTATCAATGAAATGTGAGTGGATATATTTCTGATTAAGTTTTGTGGGAGTTCTTAACTTGAGAAAACTTTTAAAGATTCTGTAATTAATATATTGTCTATTGCACTTTGCAAACACTATTGGACATATCTTCAGGTGAGCGTTAAGGCCCATGGGCCTCTTGTTCTGAAACGGGATGGGAAACTTTATAGAAAAATAAACCAAAGATTAATTCAGTATGTGATCTTATTCCACCCTTCTTTCATCAAATTCATTCCCATAATACACGGGGTTCCCAAAATCTTCAAAATATTATGTGTAATACTGCCCTATTTTATAATTCATTTATGCCCTGTACTATTAGAGATTGGAATGACTTACCAGAAGAAATAAAACAAAGCTCATTATCAGTTTTTAAAACATACATCAACACTTGCAGAAAAATACCAAGTTCTTACTTCAATTGCGGTTCAAGAATAGGTCAAATTCTTCATTCCCGTTTGCGTTTAGAATGCAGTCACCTCAAACATCACTTATTTTGCAAAAACCTGGTCCCAGACCCATTCTGTATATATATATGGTCATGTAGAAAATACTGAACATTTTCTTTAATTTGTCGAAATTTCACTAACGTTCGAGCTGTAACTTTAGAACGACTTCCCTATTCTTTGAGTGTTAATAAACTGCTTTTTGGAGACCCAACGTTATCTTATGATCAAAACAAAACAATGTTTTTAACAGTTTAAAATTTGATTGTACAATCTAAACGATTTAACTAGTTCTGGACTTAACCCTGTTGTCTTAAATGTCATAAATGTATTTTTAACTCGATATCTATTTTCCTTATTGTGTAATTATCATGTAATTGTACACACCCACCAATCATTGTTCAATTCACTAACTTGATTAATCTTTTATTGTTATTATGATTATTATTATTATTATTTTAAATAGTTAAAAGTAGCTTTATATTTTTTTTTACTTATTTAGTAGGAGACTGATTTATATGAGAGTTTAACTCTTGTTCCAGAATCCTAAATTTTGTATACATTGAAATGTATTATATACTATTATTGTCGAATAAAATATTGTTTATACTAATCAGCAAAATGACAATATTACCTGCAAATACATCTAGCAGATTTAGATGAAATTTTAAAGTGACAAATATACCAACATAAACAACTATTGGATTTATTTAAAATTTGTTACTTACTGGAAAGTACCTGTATTTTAACCACTTGGCCTCTTTAAAACATTCTCATTGGTTCATTATAAGTGGAGTTTTAATATCTACTTGCGGATGTTAACAGTCATGGTTGAAATGTATTCACCGCGTGGTATCTAACATATTTGTTAAATCTATAATAGCTACATGTGTATCTCATTCAATTCATCCAAGCTATGCACATTTCTATATTTTATTGTGCCAAATGCTCGTCTGTCGTCTTAAGTCGGAGGGGGGGGGGTATAAACAGTAGTATTGATATATGATAATGTTGCTCCGTGATTTGTTTTTGCTTTTTTCATTCTAGAATTGTGATCTGTTTCCTTTTATAATTTGTTGTGTAAAATATGTATGGTATTCTGTTGATGAGGACCTAATATCATTGTTCATTGATGCACATAAAAATTACAACGTTATGTAAAGTAAAGCTGCAAAATTAAAAAATCTGTAAAAAAATTTCTTTGTTGCTCAACTCAATTTTTAAACAAAGACAAATGCTTTCCATCGTTGAACGCATTTTAGGTGTTTGACAAATTGTGAAATCCCCTTGTTTGTGTATCATTTTGTGATAATATCTAGCAAGAGATCAATATATAAAAACCTTTGTTGGGTAGTTCAAATACGTTTCATTTATGCCATATGCCATTTTTAAATGGAAAGACAAAATTACATATCTTCGGCTGTTGGCGCCTCGTTATCAGATTACTTGATTAATGAACTTTACCCGAGATGAGAATGTGTAAATGTTGTTTAAACCGATCTATCTACTGTGTTAATTCTGTTAATTTGTAGCTAATCCGTGAATTTTTTCTTTTCTTATTTGCGTATTTCAGGGTCAGATATTCAATGATAGTTTCTCATGTGACCCGACAAAATATCATAGGTCTAACCAAAAATTGTTAGTAGTGTTTTCTATTACATGTGTCAAGATGTCTTTGACGATTTCCTTTAGCTCAAATCACGCTAGTTTTCACTAGTGATCACTGGTTATAAGATTTTCTGCTTTGTTTTGGACTTGGACCCAATGATATAGTTCGATAAAATGGTTAGAGTAAAATTCAAAGGAATGACGTTAAGTGGTATAAAAGTAGTTTAACGCCCCAGGCAATAAATTTTACTTATTGAAAACCAGAATTCCACCCAATTTCACCTAGCGAACGGAACCACGGTTTTATGTCAGGATCCGTCCAAGTGGGGTTCAAAATAAATCACAAGTACAGCTTTACTGATGAAATCTTTTAACTAAAGTGTTTATTCCATAGTAAGAAAATATCTAGTATACCCATTCCAAGAAAAAATCATTAGAAATGTATTACTTTTGGAAAGTTTTTACTGATACAAATTCGGTGACTCTGTTAACGTCAGATAAATTAGTAAAACAAAATCTAGATTAACGTATACTTAAACCTCTACTTAAAACATTGCATTTAATTATCACTGGATATGAAACTTATTCACATAATAAAACGATTTTAGGTTTTTCTCATTTACACATGTTGATGTTACTAATAATGCTTGACCCCACGGTAAAGTAAGAATTTCAAACAACCAGTGACCATGTTTGCTTGGTGCTAACCTTGTGTACAGTGTACTTGGATCAAAGGCAAAGTTTATTCAGTACAGATTTAACTTAAAAGGTCAAACATTAGTATTTTGCAAGAACTTGCAATCCATTTAATGACTAAAGTTGGAAATTATCCAATCAAAGCTTTAAACCTACATACGGCATACAAACTACATAGAGTAAACGAAATATATTGAAATATATGTATACAAGTTTCTTAAAAATAGTAACTGAAAGTTTGACAATAGAGTTTAAAACGGTTTCTAATGATGAAATACTTAAAAATGACTTTAAACATTCATTGACTATATTCTATTTTTATAAATATTAACATACTATGCTTGGTTACGCTTGATAAAGAAAATTCAGTTAGTAAATTTTGTATTTCATCCGTCGTAAATTTTATTTTTCTTAAAATTCTTTTTCAATTACTAGAAATCAATTTTTAAAAAGTCCATATTTAAAAAAAAATTAGTGCAAAATTATCAATTTTAACGTTAATTCCCATGCGTGTCCTATAGGCCTCGGTGGCCAGTAGGTCTAAAGGGCGTGCTTACGGATCACAGTGCTTTTTCCGCCTAGGGAAAATCCTAGTTTCAGAAAGTTTGTCAGATTGCTTTCAGAAGTTCGGTGGTTTTCTCCGGGCACTCCGTTTTTCCACCACCCCACAACTGACAACCTCGATATAAGTGTGAGGATCTTGACTGTGCCGTAAACAGCATTTATCCAATCCAATGCATGCGTGTACATTGTTAATGTCCCAATACAAGTTCTTCCACAAAAGATTGTTAGAATGCCATTGATTCTTTGAGAAAGGTTTTTCTTCTTGTTAGTTTTTTTACATAATATTTTATTATTTATAGCATGCATCTTCAAGTAGTAAAATATGGTACATCATATAGATAAGCATGCATATGAACCGTTTCAACAAATTATATATAAAAAGGTATACAAATTATTAGTTCAGGGTTCCGGGACAATGGAATTATTAAAATTTTAGAATTCGTATCACATGAACAAACTGAAATTTAGTAACAGTTTTGAGAAAAGATGTGGACTTTGGAACTTTTAAGGCCTTAAATTAAAGATATCGACAGCCCTACCTTACCAATTGTGGGGTAAATATATCCCCTCCGGCTAATGCGATTGCACTAAAACAAATTCAAATCCGGACGCTATAATAAAGTTTAGATAAAAAAACTTCCGCAATAATCCTTTAATGAAATAGTGTGAAAATTTTCAGATTAGGAACAGGAAAACATCCATAAAATTATTTAAAGCATGAAGTATGTTTGGTTAATTGAGATATTATATATTCTATAAAAAAATTTAAATTATTTCAGGAATTATTTTTAGACATAATTTACAAAATAATAAGCATCTATATATCCCTGGTATTGTTTATATATATTTTGAATGAACAACATTCCTTTTAAAACTCACCGTGACATTTACGTCAAATAAATCTTTAATGTATTTTCTTTCACTCTTGATCATAATATTATTCCAAATATTCTTCCGTCGGAAAATGCCAGTCGTATTCTAATTTTTTGTTAAACTTTCGTTTAAAAGTTTCTTTTCAAAAAGAGATTGGTTGATTGGTTGTTATGTTGTTTAACGTCGCATAAAAAATTCGGAAACAGATTTATTAATATCTATCTGATGATTAATCTAAGAACAAGTCCATGTATGCTTAAGAGTTTAAGTGTGTTTTTGGTCTGCCTTTAACTAGCACACACTCAGGACTATTTTTGTTAAAGTGCTAGCTTACCGAGTAAGTATATCGCAGACAAGCAAACAGCTCACCAGTCGCATTATCCTGTTATCCTGGCACTGGATGAATCAGTCGATACTCTTTCTCACCTCACCTTTTTCTCCTTCCAGCAAGTTCCCTGACCGAGATTTCTTGCCGTACCCTAACCTAGAAGAATGCACGTGCAAGTTCCAAGAATTTGTGCCATCAACAAAAATATTTACTTTTTTAACAGACTACTGGTCTTATTGTACTATAGATAACAACATTCGGTATTATGGAATGTAAAGTTATAAATAAAAATGTCCTTAAAGTAACATAAATTCATAATTTCAACTTATGGAAACCGTTCATTTCATGAACAAAACACAATATTGGCCTCTACACGTGGCCTTTATTTTGGGTCTTTGAGGAGTGATCCTTTTTATTTTGGGTCTTTGTGACCCTTTTTATTTAGGGTCTTTGAGGAGTGACCCTTTTTTATTTTTCTATTTTAAGGAAGATAAAAATATTTTACCTGAAATTATTTCTGTCTCAGTTTACTCCTATTATGACATTGACTAGACACTTGAGCTAAATTACCAAATGTGGACCAAGAAAAACTTTTTTAAAACAAAATATTAAGTTAAATGCATTTATTAAACTTTTAATTTAACTAAATGTAACATGGTCATTTATTAAAAAATGTTAAGATGTACTACACCACACTTGGTTACACTGCAGTAAGCAAAGGTAATTCAGAAATTTCTCATATCAAAAGTATGATTCAGTCTTTTCATTTTCAAGAAAAATCAATTATGAAAAATAATTTAAAGTCCGCTTTTTAATCGTGACTTTTAAAAAATGAAACGATATGGTCGTTTAAAATTGTCATGTGAAATATTGTGAATCTTTTATTATTTATACAATTGTAAAATTTGCACATGACATAACTTTTTTTTCAAGTCAAATTTTCAAAATATAACATTTTGTTATTGATATTTGAAATTAGAAATTTCACAGTAAAGGGAAAAGTAGCCGTTTTGAAATTTGTTTTACCCTGTAGAGTAACGAGCTTGACTTACTCTAGGCAGATTTGTCGGTACGTATTTCACATATAGAGTAGTGCTTTTTATCTATAACAAATAAGATTTAGGTCTTATTTATTCGTTATATTAAATACATTGAGACGTGGTTGATTGATTGCTTACTTACAAAATATGAATAGTGTAGAAATATACGGTAAGGGTTGAAAAGCTCACGCGATAAGCACTACGTGCTCACTCAAAAATTAAAATGTGCTCATGCTAAAGATTCTCCGCGCTTGCGTACTCACTATTGCATGAGCAAGCGGCATCTTTCGAGTGTGTATGCGAAAAAATATTTTGCGTTTCTATGGTGGCTTATTTCTGACATCGACATAATTTTAGTCGACATCAAATTATCTCGACATGTCTACTTAATATCTTGACAAATCAAGATATTACCATGGAAAGTTGTGATACCAAAATGAAAAGTTGAGATAAGTAACACGACATGCCGTGGTACTTATGTTGACCAGTCGTGATAATTATCTCGATATCTCGACTTCTTTTTATCGCGGTAAGTCGTGTTACTTATAAGCGAAATAAGCCACCATACGTTTCACCTCTGCACCCTGTATTTATAAGCAAAAGGAGTTAAAAATTAAAAGTGAGTAGAACTTCCAACTTTTAGTTACGCAAGCATAGAATGTCTCTTTTTAAATATGATATGTCATCGTATGAGTCAGTTCATGTTTTAAGTTCGAAATATTTTATTGAAGCCGTCATATTTAAAAATATACAACCATTGTTATAACATAAAATAAAAACAATAAAACTGCTTTTACTTAACATTTATAGGACAAATAGATATAATTTTAAAAATACCAACACTCTAACCAAAGGCTTTAACTAAAAAAAAAAAATCTAAATGGTTAAAATCTTTAATGATAAAAATATACATTTTACTAAACAAATCATACTCGACATCTTTATAAAAAGCACGAACTAGTATAAATGTTTATCCCCTTAAACATCATTATATAAAAAGATAATTTTTAAAAAAATATTATTAACGGTTTTTATGAGATCGGTAAAGTTAGTTACTAGTAACTGGCTACTTGTAGGAGAAAAGTTAGCTACTAGTAGCCAGTTACTTGAAGAGGTAAAGGTAACTTCTAGTAGCCAGTTGCTTGAACGATTAAAGATAAATACTAGCAATTATCTCTATTAAGCTTTTAATTACTTGTTTACTGTGTGTAATTTGGTCTTGATCACAGCTTTCACAGATATAACTTCCGCATAAATTTTCTTGTACCACTAATGTTGTATATTTAATACATTGTATTTAAAAAATCACCCATTTTACCTAACAATTAAAAATTCTGCTTCCAATGATACAAAAAATTTAGACATTAAATTCTTCATACTCACGCATGCGCCTACACAATCCGAGAGTGGGTGGTTTTAGATATGGATTTCTTTAATTTTTCACGTTCAGTACGAGTAGCTAGCAATTTGTTTAAAAAGATATTCAATATTAATTTATTTCATAATCAAGGATATTGTCATATTATAAATTTTTGAATTTTCTGAATAAAATATTCAAAAATTTATAATATGACAACTTCTTATTATAAATTTTTGAAAATTTCATTCAGAAAATTCAAAAATTTATAATATGACAATATTCAATTTTTTATCTAATGATACCAAACATTCTGACATTAAATTCTCCATACGCTTCCGAGAAGGGGGGGGGGTAGTTTTAGATATGGATTTCTATGATTTTTCACATTCAGTACGAGTGGCAAGCTTTTTCATTGAAAGATTTTTAATATTCAATTATATCATAATGAAGACGATTTATTTCTGTGTCTAATGATACCAAATATTCTGACAGTAAAGAGAGGGGTAGATCATAGAAATCCAAACCTAAAACTAACCCTTTCTCTGATTATGTCATGTGCTAATTTTGAATTTTTATGAAATAATACATTCAAAAGTAGCACATGACAAAATACATTCAAAAGTAGCACATGACAATTATGTAGGCGTATATTAAAAAAACCAAATAGATGCTGAAAGACCTCCCGACTTCCCATGTCACTAGAACTGTAATTCTATTAACAAAAAGAAATATATGCTGAAAGACCTCCCGACTCTCTAGAACTAGTTCTACTATCACCCAACTTCCCATGTCATTAGAACTGTAGTTCTATTAACAAAACCAAACAAATGTCGAGAGACCTCCCGACTTCCAGTGTCACTAGAACTGTAGTTCTATTAACAAAACCATAAACATGTTCAAAGACCTCCCGACTTCCCATGACACTAGAACTGTAGTTCTATTACAAAACCAAATACATGTTAAAAGACCTCCCGACTTTTCTTGTCACTAGAACTGTAATTCTACTAACAAAACCAAATACATGTTGAGTGATCAACCGACTTCACATGTCACTAGAACTGTAGTTCTATTAACAAAACCAAACACATGTTCAATACCTCCCGACTTCCCAAGTCAAAACTAACAAACCCAAATACATGTTGAGGGATCACCCGACGTCCCATTTTACTAGAACTGTAATTCTATTAACAAAACCAATACATGTTGAGGGATCACCCGACTTCCCATGTCACTAAAACTGTAGTTCTATTAACAAAACCAAATACATGTTGAGAGACCTCCCGACTTCCCATGTCACTAGAACTGTAGTTCTATTAACAAAACCAAATACAGGTTCAAAGACCTTCCCAACTACCCAGGTCACTAGAACTGTAGTTCTATTAACAAAACCAAATACATGCTGAAAGACCTCCCGACGTCCTATGTCACTAGAACTCTAATTCTATTAACAAAACCAAATACATGCTGAAAGACCTCCCGACGTCCTATGTCACTAGAACTGTAATTCTATTAACAAAAAGAAATACATGCTGAAAGACCTTCCGACTCTCTAGAACTAGTTCTACTATCACCCAATTTCCCATGTCATTAGAACTGTAGTTCTATTAACAAAATAAAACAAATGTTGAGAGACCTCCCGACTTCCAACGTCACTAGAACTGTAGTTCTATTAACAAAACCATAAACATGTGCAAAGACCTCCCAACTTCCCATGACACTAAAACTGTAGTTCTGTTACAAAACCAAATACATGTTGAGTGTTCAACCGACTTCACATGTCACTAGAACTGTAGTTCTATTAACAAAACCAAACACATGTTCAAGACTTCCCGACTTCCCAAGTAAAAACTAACAAACCCAAATACATGTTGAGGGATCACCCGACGTCCCATGTTACTAGAACTGTAATTCTATTAACAAAACCAATACATGTTGAGGGATCACCCGACTTCCCATGTCACTAAAACTTTAGTTCTATTAACAAAACCAAAAACATGTTGAGAGACCTCCCGACTTCCCATGTCACTAGAACTGTAGTTCTATTAACAAAACCAAATACATGTTCAAAGACCTCCCAACTACCCAGGTCACTAGAACTGTAGTTCTATTAATAAAACCAAATACATGGTGGGAGACCTCCCGACTTTCCATGTTATTAAAACTGTAGTTCCATTAACAAAACCAAACACGTGTTCAAAGACCTCCAGACTTCCCATGTCTCAGAACTGTTGTTCTATTAAAAACAAAACACGTGTTGAACCCCTCCCCCCCCCCGACTTTCCATGCCTTTAGAAATGTAGTTCTATTAACAAAACCAAATACATGTTGAAAGGCCTCCCGACGTCCCATTTCACTAGAACTTTAGTTCTATTAACAAAACCAAATACATGTTCAAAGACCTCCCAACTACCCATGTCACTAGAACTGTAGTTCTATTAACAAAACCAAATACATGCTGGGAGACCTCCCGACTTTCCATGTTATTAAAACTGTAGTTCTATTAACAAAACCAAAAACGTGTTCAAAGACCTCCAGACTTCCCATATCTCAGAACTGTTGTTCTATTAAAAACAAAACACGTGTTGAACCTCCCCCGACTTCCCATAACATTAGAAAAATAGTTGTATTAACAAAACCGAATAGATATTGATAGACCTCCCGACTTCCATGCCACTAGACCTGTAGTTCTTTTAACAAAACGAAATACATCTTGAGAGTTCACCCGACTTCTATTTTAATAAAACTGTAGTTTTATAAATAGAACCAAAAACATGTTGAGAGATCACCCGACTTTCCGTGTCACAAGAACTGTAGTTCTATTAACAAAACCAAAAACATTTTGAGAGACCTCCCGAATTCACATGTCATTAAAACTGTAGTTCTATTAACAAACGAAATACAAGTTGAGAGACCTCCCGACTTCACTTGTCATTTAAACTGTAGTTCTATTAACAAAACGAAATAAATGTTGAAAGATTACTCGACTTCCCATGTCACTGGAACTGTAGTTCTATTAACAAAACCGAACACATGTTGAGAGATCAACCGACTACACATGTCACTAGAACTGTAGTTCTATTAACGAAACCAAATACATGTTCAATACCTCCCGACTTCCCAAGTAAAAACTAACAAACCCAAATACGTGTTGAGGGATTACCCAACGTCCCATGTAACTAGAACTGTAATTCTATTAACAAAACCAAATACATGTTGAGGAATCACCCGACTTCCCTTGTCACAAGAACTGTAGTTCTATTAACAAAACCGAATACATGTTGAAAGACCTCCCGACTTCCCTTTTCATTATTACTGTAGTTATATTAACAAAATGAAATATATATTGAGAGACATCACGATTTTCATGTCACTAAAAATGAAATTCTATTAACAAAACTAACAAAACGAAATACATGGTGAGAGACCTCCCGACTTCCATGTCACTAGGACAGTTGTTCCATTGACAAAACGAAATACATGTTGAGAGACCTCCCTACATTACATGTTATTAAACTGTAGTTCTATTAAGAAAACGAAATATATGTTGAGTGACCTCCCGATTTCCCATGTCATTTAAACTGTAGTTCTATCAACAAAACCAAACAAATGTTCAAAGACCTCCAGACTTCCCATGTCTCAGAACTGTTGTTCTATTAAAAACTAAACACTTGTTGAAAAACTCTCCGACTTCCCATGTGACCAGAAATGTAGTTCTAGTAACAAAGCCAAATACATGCTGAAAGACCTTCTGACGTCCCATGTCACTAGAACTGTAGTTCTATTAACAAAACATAAATTTTGAAAGATCACTCGACTTCCCTTGTTATTAGTACTGTAGTTGTATTATAGAAACCAAATACATTTTGAGAGACCTCCCGACTTCCCATGTCACTAGAACGGTAGTTCAGTTAACAAAACCGGATACATGTTGAAAGGCCTTCCGACTTCCCTTGTCACTCGAACTGTAGTTCTATTAACAAAACCAAATATATTTTGAGAGACCTCCCGACTTTCATGTCACTAGAATGTAGTTCAATAAACAACATCGAAATACATGTTGAAAGACCTCCCGACGTCCCATGTCAAAAGACTTGTAGTTCTTTTAACAAAACCAAATACATGTTGAAAGATCACCCGACTTTTCCGTGTCACTAAAAACTGTAGTTCTATTAACAAAACCAAAAACATTTTGAGAGACCTTCCGACTTCACTTGTCTCTAAAACTGTAGTTCTATTAAGAAAACGAAATACATGTTGAGAGACCTCACGACTTCACATGTCATTAAAATTGTAGTTCTACTAACAAAACGAAATAAATGTTGAAAGATAATTCGACTTCCAATGTCACTGGAACTGTAGTTCTATTAACAAAACCTAATGCATGGTGAGATACCTCCGGACTTCCATGTCACTAGGACTGTTGTTTTGTTAACAAAACGAAATAGATGCTAAAAGACCTCCCGATTTCCCATATCCCTCGAACTAGTTCTATTAACAAAACCTAATGCATGTTGAAAGACTTCCCGACTTCCCATGTCACTAGAACTGTAGTTCTATTAACAAAACCAAACACATGTTCAATGACCTCCCGACTTCCCATGGCACTAAAACTGTAATTCTATTAGCAAAACCAAACACATATTGAAAGACTTCCCGACTTCCCATGTCACTAGAACTGTAGTTCTATTAACAAAACCAAACACATGTTCAGTGACCTCCCGACTTCCCATGGCACTAAAACTGTAATTCTATTAGCAAAACCAAACACACATTGAAAGACTTCCCGACTTCCCATGTCACTAGAACTGTAGTTCTATTAACAAAACCAAACACATGCTCAATGACCTCCCGACTTCCCATGTCACTAAAACTGTTATTCTATTAACAAACCAAATACACGCTAAAAGACCTCCCCACGTCCCATGTCACTAGAACTGTAGTTCTATTAACAAAACTGAATATATGTTAAAAGATCACTCTACTTCCCTTGTTATTTGTACTGTAGTTGTATTATAAAAACCAAATACATTTTGAGAGACCTTCCGACTTCTCATGTCACTAGAACTGTAGTTCTGTTAACAAAACCGGATACATGTTGAAAGGCCTTCCGACTTCCCTTGTCACTCGAACTGTAGTTCTATTAACAAAACCAAATATATTTTGAGAGACCTCTCGACTTTCATGTCACTAGAATGTAGTTCAATAAACAACATCGAAATACATGTTGAAAGACCTCCCGACGTCCCATGTCAATAGACTTGTAGTTCTTTTAACAAAACCAAATACATGTTGAAAGATCACCCGACTTCACATGTCACTGGAACTGTAGTTCTATTAACAAAACCTAATGCATGTTTAAAGACTTCCCTTGTCACTGGAACTGTAGTTCTATTAACAAAACCAAATGCATGATGAGAGAGCTCCCGACTTCCCCTGTCACTAGTTTAGGTCTATTAACAAAACCTAATGCATATTGAAAGACTTTCCGACTTTCCTTGTCACTAGACAAGTAGTTCTTTTAACAAAACCAAATACATGTTGAGAGATCACTCGAGTTCCCATGTCACTGGAACTCTAGTTCTTTTAACAAAACCTAATGCATGTTTAAAAACTTCACGACTTTCCTTGTCATTAAAACTGTAGTTCTATTAACAAAACCTAATGCATGGTGAGATACCTCCGGACTTCCATGTCACTAGGACTGTTGTTCTGTTAACAAAACGAAATAGATGCTGAAAGACCTCCCGACTTCACTATCCCTCGAACTAGTTCTATTAACAAAACCTAATGCATGTTGAAAGACTTCCCGACTTCCCATGTCACTAGAACTGTAGTTCTATTAACAAAACCGAACACATGTTTAATGACCTCCCGACTTCCCATGTCATTTAAACTGTAATTCTATTAACAAACCTAAATACATGCTAAAAGACCTCCCGACGTCCTATGTCACTAGAACTGTAGTTCTATTAACAAAACTGAATAGATGTTGAAAGATCACTCGACTTCCCTTGTTTTTAGTACTGTAGTTGTATTATCAAAAACCAAATACATTTTGAGAGACCTCCCGACTTCCATGTCACTAGGACTGTTGTTCTTCTGTTGACAAAACGAAATCGATGCTGCAAGACCTCCCGACTTCCCTATCCCTCGAACTAGTTCTATTAACAAAACAAAATACATGTTGAGGGATCACCCGACTTCCAATGTCACTAGAATTGTAGTTCTATTAACAAAACCAAAAAATGTTCAATGACCTCCCGACTTTCATGTCATTAAAACATTGCTATGACGTCATCCTTTGTCTTTTTGTACATTAGCTAGCTTAATCTTCGTTTATTACTGTAAGTGTCCAATAAGTTAAAGTATCTGTACATTAACTAACCGAATGGACAGCTAGAATGTACAGATATATCAACTTATTGGACAGTTACAGGTGAAGTGTTAAATACGAACAGAAACACACCATAGAAGTTTGAACTCATTGTGTCCGTAAAAAAAATCAATAACCAGCAAAGAAATGTATAAATTCCATTTTTGCATTCAAAATTGAACACATGTACAATTTCAATGTAAACATCCACACGAATATTAGTTTGAACTTAAAAACTCGATGTAAAATAACTGGAAATGCTATATTTCCGGAATCAACACGGAGTTGTCTCACCTAAACTGCATGCTGTCAACAATTTCACAAACATTTGGTTTTTCATTCTGCACAGATTATATCCTTTTACTGGCAGATTGAACACTAATAATAAAAGATCTACACTGTAAAATATAACTAACTTCCATTGATTTTCTCCTTCAATATCTTTGTTAAATGGGGTAAATTTTGACCGAGTAAAAATTATGTCTACACTATCTGATGGCATCTTAACAAATGAAAGCACATGGCATGAGCATGTTTTGTAGTCTTTCATGAGCAAATCACAAAAAGCATGCGTTATGTGTTTCTGTGTATGACTGAATACACTTCATTAAACACACTATAGAATTACCTACAGCTGTCCATTAAGTTATGAAAGAACTCATGTAACCTACAACTGTCCATTATTTATTGAAAGGGTGATTAAAAGCTGTATTTTAAGAACACAAAGGATTCAATGTTTTAAGTTAGAGAAAAGCCTCAAACTGTCCTTTCTGGGAATGAAATAATTGATCTCGGCCCTACGGGCCTCGATCAATCATTTCTTACACAGAGTGGACAGTTTTCGGCATTTCTCTATAACTTAAAACTGTAATTCTATTAACAAAACTAAATACATGCTAAAAGACCTCCCGACGTCCCATGTCACTAGAACTGTAGTTCTTTTAACGAAACAAAATATATGTTGAAAAATCACTTGACTTCCCTATTAACAAAACTAAATACATGGTGAGAGATCACCCGACTTCCATGTCACTAGGACTGTTGTTCTGTTAACAAAACGAAATAGATGCTGAAAGACCTCCCGACTTCCCATATCCCTCGAACTAGTTCTATTAACAAAACCTATTGCATGTTGAAAGACTTCCCGACTTCCCATTTCACTAGAACTTTAGTTCTATTAACAAAACGAAATACATTTTGAGAGATCACCCGGCTTCTCATTTCACTAGAACTGCAATTATATTAACAAAACTAAATGCATGTTGAGAGATCACCCGACTTCCCATTTCACTAGAACTGTAATTCTATTAACAAAACTAAATACATGTTGAGGGATCACCCGACTTCCAATGTCACTAGAACTGTAATTCTATTAACAAAACGAAATACATGTTCAGGGATCACCCGACTTCCCATTTCACTAGAACTGTAATTCTATTAACAAAACGAAATACATGGTGAGAGATCACCCGACTTCCCATTTCACTAGAACTGTAATTCTATTAACAAAACGAAATACACGTTGAGGGATCACCCGACTTCCGATTTCACTAGAACTGTAATTCTTTTAACAAAACGAAATACATGTTCAGGGATCACCCGACTTCCCATTTCACTAGAACTGTAATTCTATTAACAAAACGAAATACATTTTGAGAGATCACCCGGCTTCCCATTTCACTAGAACTGTAATTCTATTAACAAAACGAAATACATGTTGAGGGATCACCCGACTTCCCATTTCACTAGAACTGTAATTCTGTTAACAAAACGAAATACATGTTCATGGATCACCCGACTTCCCATTTCACTAGAACTGTAATTCTTTTAACAAAAAAAAATACATGTTGAGAGATCACCCGACTTCCCATTTCACTAGAACTGTAATTCTATTAACAAAACCAAATACATTTTGAGAGATCACCCGACTTCCCATGTCAATAGAACTGTAATTCTATTAACAAAACGAAATATATGTTGAGAGATCACCCGACTTCCCTTGTCAATAGAAATGTAATTCTATTTACAAAACTAAATACATGTTGAGGGATCACCCGACTTCCCATGTCAATAGAACTGTAATTCTATTTACAAAACTAAATACATGTTGAGGGATCACCCGACTTCCAATGTCAATAGAAATGTAATTCTATTTACAAAACTAAATACATGTTGAGGGATCACCCGACTTCCAATGTCAATAGAAATGTAATTCTATTTACAAAACTAAATACATGTTGAGGGATCACCCGACTTCCAATGTCAATAGAAATGTAATTCTATTTACAAAACTAAATACATGTTGAGGGATCACCCGACTTCCCATGTCAATAGAACTGTAATTCTATTTACAAAACTAAATACATGTTGAGGGATCTCCCGACTTCCAATGTCAATAGAAATGTAATTCTATTTACAAAACTAAATACATGTTGAGGGATCACCCGACTTCCAATGTCAATGGAATTGTAATTCTATTTACAAAACTAAATACATGTTGAGGGATCACCCGACTTCCAATGTCAATAGAAATGTAATTCTATTTACAAAACTAAATACATGTTGAGGGATCACCCGACTTCCAATGTCAATAGAAATGTAATTCTATTTACAAAACTAAATACATGTTGAGGGATCACCCGACTTCCAATGTCAATAGAAATGTAATTCTATTTACAAAACTAAATACATGTTGAGGGATCACCCGACTTCCAATGTCAATAGAAATGTAATTCTATTTACAAAACTAAATACATGTTGAGGGATCACCCGACTTCCAATGTCAATAGAAATGTAATTCTATTAACAAAACCAAATACATTTTGAGGGATCACCCGACTTCCAATGTCAATAGAAATGTAATTCTATTAACAAAACCAAATACATTTTGAGGGATCACCCGACTTCCAATGTCAATAGAAATGTAATTCTATTTACAAAACTAAATACATGTTGAGGGATCACTCGACTTCCAATGTCAATAGAAATGTAATTCTATTAACAAAACGAAATACATGTTGAGGGATCACTCGATTTCCAATGTCAATAGAAATGTAATTCTATTTACAAAACTAAATACATGTTGAGGGATCACCCGATTTCCCATGTCAATAGAACTGTAATTCTATTTACAAAACTAAATACATGTTGAGGGATCACCCGATTTCCCATGTCAATAGAACTGTAATTCTATTTACAAAACTAAATACATGTTGAGGGATCACCCGACTTCCAATGTCAATAGAATTGTAATTCTATTTACAAAACTAAATACATGTTGAGGGATCACCCGACTTCCAATGTCAATAGAAATGTAATTCTATTTACAAAACTAAATACATGTTGAGAGATCACCCGACTTCCAATGTCAATAGAAATGTAATTCTTTTTACAAAACTAAATACATGTTGAGGGATCACCCGACTTCCCATGTCAATAGAACTGTAATTCTATTTACAAAACTAAATACATGTTGAGGGATCACCCGACTTCCAATGTCAATAGAAATGTAATTCTATTTACAAAACTAAATACATGTTGAGGGATCACCCGACTTCCCATGTCAATAGAACTGTAATTCTATTTACAAAACTAAATACATGTTGAGGGATCACCCGACTTCCCATGTCAATAGAACTGTAATTCTATTTACAAAACTAAATACATGTTGAGAGATCACCCGACTTCCCATGTCAATAGAACTGTAATTCTATTTACAAAACTAAATACATGTTGAGGGATCACCCGACTTCCAATGTCAATAGAAATGTAATTCTATTTACAAAACGAAATACATGTTGAGAGATCACCCGGCTTCTCATTTCACTAGAAATGTAATTCTATTTACAAAACTAAATACATGTTGAGAGATCACCCGACTTCCAATGTCAATAGAAATGTAATTCTATTTACAAAACTAAATACATGTTGAGGGATCACCCGACTTCCCATGTCAATAGAAATGTAATTCTATTTACAAAACTAAATACATGTTGAGGGATCACCCGACTTCCAATGTCAATAGAAATGTAATTCTATTTACAAAACGAAATACATTTTGAGAGATCACCCGGCTTCTCATTTCACTAGAAATGTAATTCTATTTACAAAACTAAATACATGTTGAGGGATCACCCGACTTCCCTTGTCAATAGAAATGTAATTCTATTTACAAAACTAAATACATGTTGAGGGATCTCCCGACTTCCAATGTCAATAGAAATGTAATTCTATTTACAAAACTAAATACATGTTGAGGGATCACCCGACTTCCAATGTCAATAGAAATGTAATTCTATTTACAAAACTAAATACATGTTGAGGGATCACCCGACTTCCCATGTCAATAGAAATGTAATTCTATTTACAAAACTAAATACATGTTGAGGGATCACCCGACTTCCAATGTCAATAGAAATGTAATTCTATTTACAAAACTAAATACATGTTGAGGGATCCCCCGACTTCCTATGTCAATAGAAATGTAATTCTATTTACAAAACTAAATACATGTTGAGAGATCACCCGACTTCCAATGTCAATAGAAATGTAATTCTATTTACAAAACTAAATACATGTTGAGGGATCACCCGACTTCCAATGTCAATAGAAATGTAATTCTATTAACAAAACTAAATACATGTTGAGAGATCACCCGACTTCCCATGTCAATAGAAATGTAATTCTATTTACAAAACTAAATACATGTTGAGGGATCACCCGACTTCCAATGTCAATAGAAATGTAATTCTATTTACAAAACTAAATACATGTTGAGGGATCACCCGACTTCCAATGTCAATAGAAATGTAATTCTATCTATGCTTTTTACAGGCCTTTATAGATATAATGTTAATTAATACAGAGTTAATTAAATTGTATACGTTTTTATCAACATACTTATGACAAAATACGAAGTATAGTACTAAGATATAATTATATCAAACAATCCGACACAGGAGTATTGAATCTTCTATGGCATACACACGTGCTTGTATTCCTCATTACACAAGTCTAAGCCTACTAGAAGATTGTTTCTGTTCAAATAAATGCTTTTAAAATTTTATATGTCTTCCTTATGAGATAAAATTGACTTAAATAGCGTTATGTTAAAATAGATTTTTTTTTAAATTTAAGACGACTGTTGATTTTAAATTTAAGGTAAACTAAAGTATCATTGAACTTGAACTTATGTCATAAAAGTAAGTATTAAGAACATGTAACTGGTTGTATTTACTACAAAAAAACTTTGACTACAGAAATACTGGGAAATAACTGTCTTAATCTGTATAGCTTATTTATGACTTATACGACATACATCATCGGTTTGGGTAATTAGGATGAGTTATAGTTTTTTACGAGGATAGGTGTAAATCTATCAGGTATATCTAAAATTTAAAATCAGTTCAAATCATCTTATGAACTTTTATCAAAAGGAAAAAATGATGAAATTAAACTTCTTGCTTTGCGTTATTTTAAGATTAAAACTTAAATGACATCACATTAAACACACGCGATAACAGCTAACAAATCTGTGTCAATTTTCAAGAATGCATAACATTTTCATTAAAATGAAAATTAAATTGTACCGGAAATAATATATAAACTTGAATATGGCAGAATACCAATAAAACACGAATACACATGCATATCAAAGAAACATTTGGTTAAAGGAGTTAACAATACCTCGAAACAAACTCTTGATTAAATGTTACATGAAACTTCAATACAACGTGTTTATAAAATGTTACAGCAATACCTCAATATAACGTGTTTATAAAATGTTACAGCAATACCTCAATATAACGTGTTTATAAAATGTTACAGCAATACCTCAATATAACGTGTTTATAAAATGTTACAGCAATACCTCAATACAAAATCTTAATAAAATGTTACAGCAATACCTCAATACAAAATCTTAATAAAATGTTACAGCAATACCTCAATACAAAATCTTAATAAAATGTTACAGAACTACCTCAATACAAAGTGTTTATGAAATGTTACAGCAATACCTCAATACAACGTGATTATGAAATGTTACAGCAATACCACAATACAACGTGTTTATAAAATGTCACAGCAAAACCTCAATACAACGTGTTTATAAAATGTTACAGGAATACCTCAATATAACGGGTTTATAAAATGCTACAGGAATACCTCAATAGAACGTGTTTATGAAATGTTACAGCAATACCTCAAAATAACGTGTTTATAAAATGCTACAGCAATACCTCAATACAACGTGTTTATAAAATGTTACAGCAATACCTCAATAAAACGTGTTTATAAAATGTTAAAGCAGTACCTAAATACAACGTGTTAATAAAATGTTACAGCAATACGTCAATATAACGTGTTTATAAAATGTTTCAGCAATACCTCAATAAAACGTGTTTATAAAATGTTACAGGAATACCACAATACAACGTGTTTATAAAATGTTACAGCGATACCTCAATACAACGTGTTTATACAATGTTACAGCGATACCTCAATAAAACATGTTTATTAAATGTTACAGCAATACCTCAATAAAACGTGTTTATAAAATGTAACAGGAATACCTCAATAAAACGTGTTTATAAAATATAACAGGAATACTTCAATAAAACGTGTTTATAAAATGTTACAGCGATACCTCAATACAACGTGTTTTATAAAATGTTTCAGCAATACCTCAATAAAACGTGTTTATAAAAAGTTACAGCAATACCTCAATACAACGTGTTTATAAAATGTTACAGGAACACCTAAATACAACGTGTTTATAAATTGTTACAGCAATACCTCAAAACATCGTGTTTATAAAATGTTACAGCAATACCTCAAAACAACGTGTTGATAAAATGTTACAACAATACCTCAATAAAACGTGTTTATAAATGTTACAGCAATACCTCAATAAAACGTGTTTATAAAATGTTACAGCAATACCTCAATAAAACGTGTTTATAAAATGTTACAACAATACCTCAATCAAACGTGTTTATAAAAAGTTACAGCAATACCTCAATACAACGTGTTTATAAAATGTTACAGGAACACCTAAATACAACGTGTTTATAAAATGTTACAGCAATACCTCAATCAAACGTGTTTATAAAATGTTACAGCAATACCTCAAAACAACGTGTTTATAAAATGTTACAGGAACACCTAAATACAACGTCTTTATAAAATGTTACAGCAATACCTCAATAAAACGTGTTTATAAAATGTTACAGCGATACCTCAATAAAACGTGTTTTTGAAATGTTACAGCAATACCTCAATAAAACGTGTTTATAAAAAGTTACAGCAATACCTCAATACAACGTGTTTATAAAATGTTACAGGAACACCTAAATACAACGTGTTTATAAATTGTTACAGCAATACCTCAAAACATCGTGTTTATAAATTGTTACAGCAATACCTCAAAACAACGTGTTGATAAAATGTTACAACAATACCTCAATAAAACGTGTTTATAAATGTTACAGCAATACCTCAATAAAACGTGTTTATAAAATGTTACAGCAATACCTCAATAAAACGTGTTTATAAAATGTTAAAGCAGTACCTAAATACAACGTGTTAATAAAATGTTACAGCAATACGTCAATATAACGTGTTTATAAAATGTTTCAGCAATACCTCAATAAAACGTGTTTATAAAATGTTACAGGAATACCACAATACAACGTGTTTATAAAATGTTACAGCGATACCTCAATACAACGTGTTTATACAATGTTACAGCGATACCTCAATAAAACGTGTTTATTAAATGTTACAGCAATACCTCAATAAAACGTGTTTATAAAATGTAACAGGAATACCTCAATAAAACGTGTTTATAAAATATAACAGGAATACTTCAATAAAACGTGTTTATAAAATGTTACAGCGATACCTCAATACAACGTGTTTTATAAAATGTTTCAGAAATACCTCAATAAAACGTGTTTATAAAAAGTTACAGCAATACCTCAATACAACGTGTTTATAAAATGTTACAGGAACACCTAAATACAACGTGTTTATAAATTGTTACAGCAATACCTCAAAACATCGTGTTTATAAAATGTTACAGCAATACCTCAAAACAACGTGTTGATAAAATGTTACAACAATACCTCAATAAAACGTGTTTATAAATGTTACAGCAATACCTCAATAAAACGTGTTTATAAAATGTTACAGCAATACCTCAATAAAACGTGTTTATAAAATGTTACAACAATACCTCAATCAAACGTGTTTATAAAAAGTTACAGCAATACCTCAATACAACGTGTTTATAAAATGTTACAGGAACACCTAAATACAACGTGTTTATAAAATGTTACAGCAATACCTCAAAACAACGTGTTTATAAAATGTTACAGCAATACCTCAAAACAACGTGTTTATAAAATGTTACAGGAACACCTAAATACAACGTCTTTATAAAATGTTACAGCAATACCTCAATAAAACGTGTTTATAAAATGTTACAGCGATACCTCAATAAAACGTGTTTTTGAAATGTTACAGCAATACCTCAATAAAACGTGTTTATAAAATGTTACAGCAATACCTCAATACAACGTGTTTATAAAATGTTACAGGAACACCTAAATACAACGTGTTTATAAATTGTTACAGCAATACCTCAAAACATCGTGTTTATAAATTGTTACAGCAATACCTCAAAACAACGTGTTGATAAAATGTTACAACAATACCTCAATAAAACGTGTTTATAAATGTTACAGCAATACCTCAATAAAACGTGTTTATAAAATGTTACAGCAATACTTCAATAAAACGTGTTTATAAAATGTTACAACAATACCTCAATCAAACGTGTTTATAAAAAGTTACAGCAATACCTCAATACAACGTGTTTATAAAATGTTACAGGAACACCTAAATACAACGTGTTTATAAAATGTTACAGCAATACCTCAAAACAACGTGTTTATAAAATGTTACAGCAATACCTCAAAACAACGTGTTTATAAAATGTTACAGGAACACCTAAATACAACGTGTTTATAAAATGTTACAGCAATACCTCAAAACAACGTGTTTATAAAATGTTACAGCAATACCTCAATAAAACGTGTTTATAAAATGTTACAGCGATACCTCAATAAAACGTGTTTTTGAAATGTTACAGCAATATCTCAATACAAAGTGTTTATAAAATGTTACAGCAATACCTCAAAACAACTTGTTTATAAAATGTTACAGCAATACCTCAAAACAACGTGTTTTTGAAATGTTACAGCAATACCTCAAAACAACGTGTTTAAAATTGTTACAGCAATACCTTAAATACAGAGTGTTTATAAAATGTTACAGCAATACCTCAAAACAACTTGTTTATAAAATGTTACAGGAACACCTAAAAACAACGTGTTTATAAAATGTTACAGCAATACCTCAAAACAACGTGTTTATAAAATGTTACAGGAACAACTCAAAACAACGTGTTTATAAAATGTTACAGCAATACCTCAAAACAACGTGTTTATAAAATGTTACAGCAATACCTCAATAAAACGTGTTTATAAAATGTTACAGCGATACCTCAAAACAACGTGTTTATAAAATGTTACAGCAATACCTCAATAAAACGTGTTTATAAAATGTTACAGCGATACCTCATACAACGTGTTTATAAAATGTTACAGCAATACCTCAATAAATGTTACAGGAATACCTCAATAGAACGTATTTATAAAATGCACAGCATTTCTTTAAAGCAAAGTGTTTAAAAATAATATAAACAATATTCCAGTAAATATAGCAATAAAATGTGAATGATATTTCAAAACACGACTTTAATATGAAATGTTTACATACAAAATGTAAGTTAATAAAAAAGAAAAGGTTGGTCTATGTATAAAGATGATAGCTACAGCAGGAGTTACTGTGGTGTCACATGCAGAAAGAAAGAATGGTCTATATATAGAGATGATAGATACAGTAAGATTTACTGTGGTGTCACATGAAAAAAGGGTGGTCTATATATATAGAGGATAAAAATACAGCGAGATTTATTGTGGTGTCACATGAAGGAAGAAAGAGTGTTCTATAAATAGATATGATAGATACAGTAGAATTTACTGTGATGTCACATGAAGAAAGAAAGGGTGGTCTATATATAGAGATAAAAGATACAGCAGGATTAACTGTGGTTTCACATGAAGAAAGAAAGGGTGGTCTATATATAGAGATAATAGATACAGCGGAAGTTACTGTGATGTCACATGAAGAAAGAAAGGGTGGTCTATATATAGAGATAATAGATACAGCGGGATTTACTGTTGTATCACAAGAAGAAAGAAAGGGTGGTCTATATATAGAGATAATAGATACAGCGGGATTTACTGTGGTGTCACATGAAGAAAGAAAGGGTGGTCTATATATAGAGATAATAGATACAGCGGGATTTACTGTTGTATCACAAGAAGAAAGAAAGGGTGGTCTATATATAGAGATAATAGATACAGCGGGATTTACTTTGGTGTCACATGAAGAAAGAAAGGGTGGTCTATATAAAGAGGTGATAGATACAGCGGGATTTACTTTGGTGTCACATGAAGAAAAAATGTGGTTTTTTTTATAGAGGTGATATATACAACAGAATTTACTGTGGTGTCACATGAAGAAAGAAAGGGTGATCTATATGTAGAGATGATAGATACAGCGGGATTTACTGTGATGTCACATGAAGAAAGAAAGGGTGATCTATATATAAAGTGTAGATACAGTGGGATTTACTGTGATGTCACGTGAAGAAAAAGGGGTGGTCTATATGTAGAGATGATAGATACAGCGGGATTTACTGTGATGTCACATGAAGAAAGAAAGGGTGATCTGTGTATAGAGATGATAGCTACAGCGGGATTTACTGTGATGTCACGTGAAGAAAAAAGGGTGGTCTATATATAGAGATGATAGATACAATGGAATTTACTGTTGTATCACATGAAGAAAAAAAGGGTGATTTATATATATAGATGATAGCTACAGTGGGATTCACTGTGGTATCACAAGAAAAAAAGTTGGTGTATATATAGAGGTGATAGATACAGTAAATTAAAATTTGTATACAAAAGGTTTTAAAATAGCACAAAGCAAAAATCTAGGTCCTTTAACATTGGTCCAATTTTGGACATTTTCAAGAAAAGACAAATCAAACCACATGTCAATATTTTATAAACAGTTAAGATATAACTAATTTAATTTGTAAAATCCTAGTCTTATTTAAACATTTTATAAATTGAAAAGCGCTATAGATTACGACCCCAATGAACCCAAATATTGCACCAGGTTTTGATTACTTTCATTGGTTCGAAATAAAAAACATTATACCATGATAGATGACTGACCATCTTTTGGTTTCTATTTAATCTTTTGTTGTCTATTTTGATTCTTCAATCTATGCTTCTTACAAAGTTCATGGAAATCTTGTCAAATAGTTTTGGACGAAAAGTCAAAAATTAGGTTTTGATTGACATACGCATGTACACACATTGTGTTATGTCATAAGCCATTATAACCGTTCGGTCACGTGAGCTAAAATGCTGCACGTTTTGAATGTCGACATGTTTTGTGAAATCTTAAAAGTTGTGTTTTTGCTTTAAATAATATTAACCATTTAACTGTTTCACAAATAGGATACAATCATCAGATGAAAGGGAAAATATTTTTTATCGTTTATGACTATATAATACATATTGAACATTAATTTTTGGTTGGGGAGTTTCAATATTAAATGATTATTTTTTTTAAAAAATAGATGACACTCTAGATATCAACAAGTTACAAAGTTAACCAGTAAATTATCATTAATTTACGCTTTACCTAAAATACAAAACAGTTATTAGAACCGTTTTAAAACTCTCCATTAATTAGTTGTCAATTATAGTCATCCTTGCCTTAACTCTTACATCATTCAAAAATTGTCACAATTTGACTCTTTTTTTTTAGGAAAAACATTGTTGAATCGCTTATTCAGTCAGTTCCGGGTTTCGTGTTTCACGATCTAATCATTCCACACCCTTACGTTAAAAGTATATTACCTGAAGTAAATATTGGGTACATTATAGTCGGTAACCTTATAGTCAGGTAAACAAATATATATATATATATATATATATATATATATATATATATATATATATATATATATACTCAGTGCATACTATTATAGTTTATTACGTATCTGGAATTTTTTTAAAATTAGGGAAATATTACGTCGCGTTGCGATATAATGCACAAGCATTAAAAGCATCACCACATTTAATAAATAAATAAATGAATAAATAAATGAATAGATAAATAAGTTTTTAATTTAACTGAATAATAATGAAAAATTTTACTTATAGCACTTGCTGCCTTTAACTAATACACTTCCTCATTTTAATAGATATTTACGTTTTTAAGATTTTTTTTTTTTTTTTTTTTTTTTTTTTTTTTTTTTTTTTTTTTTTTTTTTTTTGTCTTTTATACATGAACAAATTGTTTATTCAGCGACATAGGAGGCCGCAAACAGTCGAAAATATAAGTATCCGGGATTTAAATGAAAAGAAATTTAAATACCGGTTTCAATTTTTAAAAAGCATTGGTTCGGTGTTTTTAGGGGAAAAGGGAAAATTAAATCTTTTACTCGTCTAGATATCCATTAAAACTTTATTTTAACTATAATTAGATTCACTAGAACTTGCAAATTTTTGTTTTCTGTTGAAGATATATGGTGCCTTTTGCTGATTCTTCTCCATTAAAATATATTTTTGTTAATGATATCACCATCGTGTCAGCTTATATATAAACTACAAATTGCTTACTATCTCTGTTTTTTAACTTCATGTTATAATTACTAAAAGTAGGTTTCAGTCAGAATAAAAAGTTCATGTTATTTTTATATATAGACACATTTTTAATAAGAATGCCACTAGATATGTTATTTTATGATGATAGAAAATGGTAAATGCCTAATCAGCTTAAAAAATTGAAATTATAAACTTTAATCGACATTTTATGTCCTCCGCTGTGAGGGCTGAACAAAAATTAAAACCAAATTTACCAATCAAATGGCGATGGATCATTCTAGTACAAGAGAAATATAGTTTGTTAAAAATTTAAATAAATAAATAGATAAATAAATAAATAAATAACCTCTGGTCCAATTTCTGAAAAACTTATTTGTTGAAAAACTAAAGTCTCCATCCATTACAATCATTGAAATAAGACTAAAATGGTGATTGATTGTCACATCATTGGATGGACAGATTGGTTGGTTTGTGTTATGTTGTTTAACGTCACATCAGTCATTTTTTCAGCTATTCTCGGCGAGACGCGGCAAGGTTATTAATCTCTATGTATTAATCTAAGAATCAGTTCGTGTATTCGTAAGATGCGCAAGTGATTACTTAACCTGCTATGTACTAACACTCACTCGGGACGACTTTTGTTAAGGCGCTAGCTCACCGAGTCAGTTTGCCGTAGACACGCATACCACTCCCCCAATTAATTATCTTGCCATCGTGTAAACCAGTCGATACTCTATCCTCATGATACTGAGCATCAGGCGATAAATCAATATGTCAAATTTTAAAGTCTTATGTATAACCCAGGAAACACGAACTCTCACTCTCGAGGCGGACGCTCTACCACTGAGTCACCGGGACTGTTGGACTTTATACAGAGGATTACACCTGTTAAGAATCTCTAGATGAAGGCAAAATTAGGCATTTATAAATTATAGTGTGATTGGCAACTTAGATTCTATATATACATTTGATAAATGTAAATATTCGTTTAACACGGAGAATATGTATATAATTATTTTTGATGTCTCTGTTTGCATACCGTTAGGTGGCTTGACCCTTGACCATATCGATGATTCACGGGTTTCTGTCAGTTCGGCAATGCACCAGATAGAGCATGCATTAGTTAAAAATTTTATTGTTGTTTAATTAAAAAATATTGTAATTTTCGAGAGAGAGAGAGAGAGAGAGAGAGAGAGAGAGAGAGAGAGAGAGAGAGATTACAAATTGTAAAAGTCTGGAATGAACCAGCTTAGCCTTGGCACACTGTAAACTGAATGGTTTGTGTGCCACGTTGTAGAGTAGTCTATTTACACCAAAAGTTTAGTATTATGTAAACATTACGTGAAGTTTAGATTTTACTGCTATTCATGCATGCATTAAACATATTTTTACGCAGTCATCAGAATAATTTTTCAATACTTTAAATTTAGCTATAGACTAGGTGAAACATACTGCTCAGAGTTGTGGTCCAACCATGGGCTTTTTTTCCCAAATTGTTCCAGAATGGTAGTATGTTACAAATTTTCATTTAAGAGATATATCCCCTCATTTCCCTTCTTTAGGGTCCTCATTGGCAGCTCCCACACCAAATTTGTTACTGAGACTCCCACTCAGTCGGAGGGACCCTACTTTGGAAAGTTCCTAAGTTTTAAAAAAATATTTCAAATACATATGTTTCTGTATCAAATGATGTTTTTTAATCAATTTTATAATGATGCTGAAATCTCTATTTTTACTTACATATACTGTTAATTCATTATAACAACTTTCAGTTTTATTGTGTAATTTAAAGAAAAAATGACAACGATATTTAATTGGTGTAACTGTTTTTTTTCCAAATTCTTTAGATGCTATTGAATTTTGAATAAAAATACTACAGAAAATAATACAAGATAAAGGTAAAGTCGTTAAATCAATCTCAGAAAGTTTCAAGAATAAAATTGAAGTCGACTATTAATATTAAACTACTAAACGGCAACATTTAAGACCAATCAATGTTTGAAATATACCAAAAGTGGGACAATATGGGAAATAGCGACGATCGGTATAAGGGAGGTAAGTCTAACTAACTCTCCAATATTGGAGATATGTTTTGTAAATTGGCGGCTGTTATGTGTTATATAACAAGCTGAAATGAGATTTAAATGTCGCTGTTGTAACATGCATGAGTTGTGGCGCATTTTATGATGGAAAGAGAGCAGAGTTCAGACGATGAGGACGAAGATATATGGGAATACAAGACCAAAAAACGCCTGAAAAATGGAAATGCTTCTAAAAACGAGTCATCAATTTTTGAAACAGATATCCAAAATGTTAAAACTGTTTCTCAGGATAAAAATACGAAAATACCTCACAGAAAACAAAAACCTTTATCTAATAAAACAAAAACTGCAAAGGACAGATCTTCAGGTAAAAGTTCTTCGTCCAGAAAACTGATCAAAACGACCGATTTTTCTAATGCCAAATTAACAAAATCCAATTTGTTAGTTTGTAGTGAACAGACACATGTATCCAATGTTGAATCAAAACCTATAGTATCGAGACTCAGAACCCAAAATTCGACGTCCGCCAAACCATGGGAAAACCATACTGGTAACTGCCCTAGCTGTCAAATGCCTCTTTCCATATTAAATGTTCAGACACCAAGCTGGCATGTTGCAGAATGTCTGGATCTGGAAATGCCCACTACAGGTATACATTAAAACATTGATTTATCACGGGTAATTAATATAAAGCAACATAAAGCAATATAAAGCAGTTTTATTTTCCTTGTTTTGGGGTTTTTCCGTTGAATTATGGTTTCTAACAACATATAACACTGTTTAAAATAAATTTCAATCAACTTTATAGAAGAAATAGGCGCTTTATACTCTTTTTTTTATCGATATTACAATATTTGCCGAGCCGCCATTTTTCCTTAAGTGTGCATGCTCAGTTCGTGTTTCCTTATGAATGAACTACCGAAAGATGGAACACCTTTTTTCCTTTAAGACTTTCCTGGTGCCGTAAATAATTAATAATGTGCACTAAATTTATAATAATAATTAAAATAATATTAATAAAAATTATAATAATAATAAAAGTAATAATTTTGTTTTATCATTTTCTTATGCTTTTCGTTTCTGTTTTTTAATAATTAAAATTATAAAAAAAATAATAATAAATAAAGTTTTTCACAGGCTTCCCTTTTTTAAAAAAAGAAAATTTATTTAATTTTATAATTTTTTTTTAAAGTTCAGTCTGGCAGCACCAGAAAAGTTTCGACCCCTTTTAATACTTAACTAAAGTTATTAAACTAGTGAAACTGAAATAATAAATGATTTACAAGTTCTCCCGGGGACCAAAATATTTACATAATATACAAAAAGTATGATACAATATATACATAAAAATTATCAAGAAAAAGTCGGGTTTCGCACATATGTGCGTGTGCTACAGGCACAGCACCCGGACCAGTATGTTAAAATAAAAATAAGTACTGAATACGACAGATGGCCTTATGGTGACAGATAAAATAAATAAAAAATAATAAAGTCGGGTGGCGCACATTTGTACGTGTGCTACAAGCACAGCACCCTGACTAAGAAGTTACAATACAATAAATAATAAACTTTTAAATCTTAGCTATTTTGGGTAGCTAATTCTTTTTTCGGATCGAGCTATTCGTTTCTGACCCGGTTTAGTGGCAATGGCCCTTGTTTTAGGGACTTGTAATAGACCATCGGTTGATGTGACCAGTTTTGAGTTTGAATGCTTGAATTCATAATTTTTTTTTAAGTATGCTATCTTTCTCATGTTCCGATTTCCGTTCCCAAGCAGTTTCTTTAATTTTTATGTACTGAAATTAAGGAGCGAGTTCGAATTCCCCAATGCCCTGAATTGCTATTTTAATTAAATTTTCCTGAAATTTAACCTCCCTTTCTAAAACTTTATCAAATCCGGACACCTTTGAGGTTTCCATTTTATAGCAGCTTTTAATGAATGATTAATTGACTCGCAGTTCAGTATTATTTTTCTAGGAAGTTGAAACTTTCCCACAAACCTGTCTTGTTTCGAATCCAAAATTCAGAAGTTTTAAGATCAAAATCTAAAAGTGTATTGGAATTAGATAAACTATTGTCCCCGAACAAGTTGTCCGTAATAGGCCTAATTTCCACACCTGACATGCCGATTTTACGACGAAGATGATATTAAACGTTATTTTCAATATGCCTAGTGCATAACGTCATATTAACCCAGGGAAAGGCTGATTTTAAAGCCTTGATAAGAGCTTTTTCCTCATCTGTTCCTATTACCAAATTATCCAAACTTATCTCGGTATGGTTTATTTTTGCATTTAGAACTCCCGAAATATGCGAAAAAATCTCTGGTTTGATATGGACTCCTCATCCCAGTGTAAAACGATCAGCCCCAGAATGACAGGACAAGTAGATTTAGACCTTTTATTAAATTCGTGATTAATTCTATTTGTCGGTGCATGGCTTCCCATTTCCATTGTAAATCTGCTTGTACGCAATTATATCTAATTAATTTAATTATCTAATTATAAAGGCTATAGGTTTATGTAAAAAATAAACTAAATAAATAAAGAAATGAAAAAATAAGAAAATAAATCAATTTATAAAAATAATATAATATAAAAATTATAAATAATAAATTATAAATTATAATTTTATAATTTGATAATTATAATTATAATTTAGATTTATTATATACAAATTATACATTGAGAATTATTATATACAAATTATAATTTTGATTCATTGTATAAAAATTAAAATTTATATTCATTATATAACTATTATAAATTATATTTTTTAAATAATAAAAATTGTAAATAATATTTTATAAATAATAAAATTTGTAAATTATATTTAAGAAATAATAAAAATCATAAATTATACTTTATAAATAATAAAAATCATAAATTGTATTTTATAAATAATGAATATCATAAATTATATTTTATAAATAATAAAAATCATAAATTATAATTTATAAATAATAAAAATCGTAAATTATATTTTATAAATAATAAGTATAAAGTATTTTTTTTTAAAATAAAAATTATATAGTATGTTAAAAATATCCTTTGAACTTTTGATCTTTCATTTTATTTTAATCCTTCAGTAATCACAAGCGCGCGTGTCGGTTTCGGTCATAAAAGTCGGTTTTTTAATTGGCGGTTGATCAACTTAAAAAAATCATAATTTACGGCACCAGGAAAGTCTTTGAGGAAAAAAGGTGTTCCATCTTTCGGTAGTTCATTCATAAGGAAACACGAACTGAGCATGCGCACTGAAAGAAATATGGCGGCTCGGCAAATATTGTAATATCGATAAAAAATGAGTATAAAGCGCCTATTTCTTCTATAAAGTTGATTGAAATTTATTTTAAACAGTGTTAAATGTTGTTAGAAACCATTATTCAACGGAAAAACCCCAAAACAAGGAAAATAAAACCGCTTTATATTGCTTTATGTTGCTTTATATTGATTACCCCTATCGATTTATCACCATTGGCTCTATAAACTTGTTTAGCCATAAACATGATGTAATGAGTAAAACCAAATAAAAGAAAACATTTAGGATTTCACAGTTATCTATAATGCTTATACATTTTGTTTAGTGGAGGACAGGCATATTAAGTTTCAAGGACAGCGGGTTCCAATTCTGTCTGATCAAAATTGTGGCCCCAGTCACCCCATTTCATACTTTTGAGGTTCATGAAATGTTTTGATAATGGCTATTTCAGAAGCATTTTCTGCCATTTTAATTGCCTTTTAACATAAAAATTCATATGAATTCCTTCTTTGCCCCAAACATTATGGCCACTATTAGCAGATGCTTTTAAACTAGCAACCAGTACAAAATGTACTGAGTGTGATCACAGAAATTTGACAAAATTCTTGAAACTATAAAATCATCTTGAGGTTAAAGCTGTTATTTAATTTATCATTTTGTTGAATGAAACATTGCAATAATAATTTCATCTGGTATGTAGTTACTAGAGGAAGATGTCAGTCACAAAATAATTAAATAGTTTGACAAATTTCTAGGTATTTTAAAAATGCATTTGAAGAATTGTTAACATATTTTTGTCTACCCATTTTTGCTCACCTGAGCTAAAAGCTCAGTTTTTCTTTTGCTATCCATCTTTGTCTGTTGTGTGTCGTCTGTCTTCCGTCGTCCTTAATGCGTAAACTTTTTAGCTCACCTGACCAAAAGGTCAGGTGAGCTATTGGCATGGCCCAGCATGTGTATGTGCATGCATGTGTGTGTACATCGTTAACACCTATTTTAGTCTTCTCCTCCAAAACTGCAGAACAGATTTCAATGATACTTGGTCAGAAGCATATATTGGCTGGTGCAATTCGGATTTGGTCAAGGTGACCTAGGGGTACAAAAATGTTAAAAAATCTTCTCCGAAACCGATGACGGGAGAAAAAATCTAATGTGATATTTGGATTCTCTAGGGTCTTAAGCCTATAGTTTGTTCGTTTGGTGAAATTTGGTTGAAAAATGGGTTACGCGTTTTTGTGTTTATTTTAAAAATTTTGTAAAATGGTTTCAAATTGTTATAGCTTGACTATTTGAACAGATAATGACATGGGATTTTCAGTTTTGACTTTTTAGCTCACCTGAGCAAATGCTGAAGGTGAGCTATTGTGATGGTAATTTGTCCGTCTTCTGTTGTCTGTCGTCCGTCGTCCGTAAACTTTTAACATTTTAATCTTCTCCTCCATAACAACTGGGTCAAATTAATGAAACTTAGTGATAGTCATGCCTGGGTGAAGGCCTTTCAGATTTGCACAAATGAAAAAGTTATGTCCCCCTTGGAGCCCCAGAAAGGGGAAAGTAGTGAAAATCTTTAAAAATCTTCTCCTATGAACTTCGAAGAGAAATAACTTAGATATTTCAGGTATAACATTCTTAGGACACCTAGTTTAAATTTGCACAAATTGTAGCTGTGAGGCTCAAAATGGGTAAATAGCAAGGTACTTCGGGGGAAATTACTCAAATTTGTATATTTGTGAATATATCTTGAAAACTATTAACTTTTTGTATAGGTATGTATATTAGAATATTGTAGGTATTTATATAACAATAATTTTGATATATGATTCAAGGTCATACAACTCATACGTTTAAAAGGTTAAGGTCAAAGTTACATAAGACAACTGAAATTGTTCATTATCTTGAAAACTATCAACTTTTTGTTTAGGCATATATATTAGAATATTGTAGGGATTGATATGGCATTCATTTTGATATATGGATCACGGTCATATTTTGAAAGGTCAAGGTCATAGCTGCATACGTGCACTGAAACTTTGAATTTTCTTGAAAACTATCAACTTTTTGTATAGGCATGTATATTAGAATATTGTAGGTATTGACATGACAATCATTTTTGTGATATGGTTCAAGGTCATATGTTGAAAGGTCAAGGTCACAGCTGCAAAGAAGACATAAATTGCTAATTATTTTGAAAACTATTAACTTTTTGTATAGGCATGTAATTAGAATATTGTAGGTATTGACATGACAATCATTTTGATGTATGGTTCAAGGTTATATGTGCAAAGGTCAAGGCCATATCAACATAGGAATACTAAAATTATTAATTATTTTGAAAGCTATTAATTTCATGAATGCATAGGCATGTATATTAGAATATTGTAGGTATTGACATGACAATCATATATGGTTTGAGGTCATATATGTTCAAAGGTCAAGGACATAGCTGCATAAGTATACTGAAATTTATTAATCAAGTTCTTTGTAAGATTTTGGACATTTCCTCAGGTGAGTGTTAAGGCCCATGGGCCTCTTGTTACAATTTAATCTTCTTCTCTAAAAACCACTGGGCCAAATTTAATTAAACTTGGCTTCCATCATGCCTGGGTGAAACCCTTTCGGATTTGCACAAATGAAAGAGTTATGTCCCCTTCGGGCCGAATAAAGGGGGAAATAGTGAAAAACTTTAAAAATCTTCTCCTCTGAATCTACAAGAGATATACCTTAGTAATTTCATTTATAACATCCTTAGTTCATATAGTTTAAGATTTGCACAAATGGTAGCATTGGGGCTCAAAATGGGGAAATGGTAAGGCACTGAGTGGGGAAATTGCTAAAAATTATATATTTGTCACTATATCTTGAAAACTATTAACTTTTTATATAGGCATGTATTTTAGAATATTGTAGGTATTGACAGGACAGTCATTTTGATATGTGGTTGAAGGTCATATGTTCAGAGGTTAACATCACAGCTGCAAAAGAATCTTCTTGACTTAAATTGCTAATTATCTTAAAAATTATTAACTTTTTGTATAGGCATCTATATTAGAATATAGTAAGTATTGATATGATGATCATTTTGATATATGGTTCAAGGTCACATGTGCAAAGGTCAAGGACATAGCTGTAGAAGACTGAAATTGTAAAATATCTTAAAAACCATTAACATTTTGTACAAGCATGTTTATTAGAATATTGTAGGTATTGAAAATACAAACATTTTGATATTTTGATATATGGTTCAAGTTTATATGTTCAAAGGTCAAAATCATGGCTGCATAACCATATTGTTAATGAGTTGGAAATTATTCATTGTACTATAGTTAAAATCATGCATATGAGCTATCTATAAATGAAATGTGATTAGAAATTTCTGATTAATTATTGCAGAATTTTCCAAACTTGAGAAATTTTGTGAACTTTTTGTAATCAAGTTCTTTGTAAGATTGTGGACATTTCCTCAGGTGTGTGTTAAGGGCCATGGGCCTCTTGTTACAATTTAATCTTCTTCTCTAAAAACCACTGGGCCAAATTTAATGAAACTTGGCTTCCATCATGCCTGGGTGAAACCCTTTCAGATTTGCACAAATGAAGGAGTTATGTCTCCTTCGGGCCGAGTAAAGGGGGAAATAGTGAAAAACTTTAAAAATCTTCTCCTCTGAATCTACAAGAGATATACCTTAGTTATTTCATTTATAACATCCTTAGTTCATATAGTTTAAGATTTGCACAAATGGTAGCAATGGGGCTCAAAATGGGGAAATGGTAAGGCACTGAGTGGGGAAATTGCTAAAAATTATATATTTGTCACTATATCTTGAAAACTATTAACTTTTTATATAGGCATGTATTTTAGAATATTGTAGGTATTGACAGGACAGTCATTTTGATATGTGGTTGAAGGTCATATGTTCAGAGGTCAACATCACAGCTGCAAAAGAATCTTCTTGACTTAAATTGCTAATTATCTTGAAAATTATTAACTTTTTGTATATTAGAATATTGTAGGTATTTATATAATGATTATTTTGATATATGAAACAAGGTCATACGTTTAAAAGGTTAAGGTCAAAGTTACATAAGACAACTAAAATTGTTTATTATCTTGAAAATTATTAACTTTTTGTATAGGCATATATATTAGAATATAGTAAGTATTGATATGACGATCATTTTGATATATGGTTCAAGGTCACATGTTCAAAGGTCAAGGTCATAGCTGTAGAAGACTGAAATTGTAAAATATCTTAAAAACCATTAACATTTTGTACAAGCATGTTTATTAGAATATTGTAGGTATTGATAATACGACCATTTTGATATTTTGATATATGGTTCAAGTTCATATGTTCAAAATCATGGCTGCATAACCATATTGTTAATGAGTTGGAAATTATTCATTGTACTATAGTTAAAATCATGCATATGAGCTATCTATAAATGAAATGTGATTAGAAATTTCTGATTAATTATTGCAGAATTTTCCAAACTTGAGAAATTTTGTGAACTTTTTGTAATCAATTTCTTTGTAAGATTTTGGACATTTCCTCAGGTGAGTGTTAAGGCCCATGGGCCTCTTGTTACAATTTAATCTTCTTCTCTAAAAACCACTGGGCCAAATTTAATGAAACTTGGCTTCCATCATGCCTGGGTGAAACCCTTTCGGATTTGCACAAATGAAAGGAGTTATGTCCCCTTCGGGCCGAATAAAGGGGGAAATAGTGAAAAACTTTAAAAATCTTCTCCTCTGAATCTACAAGAGATATACCTTAGTAATTTCATTTATAACATCCTTAGTTCATATAGTTTAAGATTTGCACAAATGGTAGCAATGGGGCTCAAAATGGGGAAATGGTAAGGCACTGAGTGGGGAAATTGCTAAAAATTATATATTTGTCACTATATCTTGAAAACTATTAACTTTTTATATAGGCATGTATTTTAGAATATTGTAGGTATTGACAGGACAGTCATTTTGATATGTGGTTGAAGGTCATATGTTCAGAGGTCAACATCACAGCTGCAAAAGAATCTTCTTGACTTAAATTGCTAATTATCTTAAAAATTATTAACTTTTTGTATAGGCATGTATATTAGAATATTGTAGGTATTGACATGACAATCATTTTTGTGATATGATTCAAGGTCATATGTTGAAAGGTCGAGGTCACAGTTGCAAAGAAGACATAAATTGCTAATTATCTTGAAAACTATTAACTTTTTGTATAGGCATGTAATTAGAATATTGTAGGTATTGACATGACAATCATTTTGATGTATGGTTCAAGGTTATATGTGCAAAGGTCAAGGCCATATCAACATAGGAATACTAAAATTATTAATTATTTTGAAAGCTATTAATTTCATGAATGCATAGGCATGTATATTAGAATATTGTAGGTATTGACATGACAATCATATATGGTTTGAGGTCATATATGTTCAAAGGTCAAGGACATAGCTGCATAAGTATACTGAAATTTATTAATGATTTGGAATTTATTCATTGCACTACAGTTACTTCATGCATATTATATTAAGCTACTTATAAATGAAAAGTGAGTGGATATATTTCTGATTAAGTTTTGTGGGAGTTCTTAACTTGAGAAAACTTTTCAAGTTTCTGTACTCAATATATTGTCTATTGCACTTTGCAAACAATATTGGACATATCTTCAGGTGAGCGTTAAGGCCCACTTAAGTGTTAAGATTCTTCCAAGTTAGAAATTGTAACCAAACAACCCACAGTTAACATATACCACTTAAAATAAGTTTGTTATTTTCAGAATGTCCTGATGGTTTAAGATGTGAAAGCACAATAGAAAGCCATTACAGAAAGTTTAGTCATTATTGTCTTGCTCAAGTGAGATCTACTCAGGATAAGGTGTCTTCTGGAACAGGTAAGTAAGAACTGCATACTTACCTGCAATGAGTAATGCACAGTGAATTCTGTGTTAGGACCTTTTCTTGCCAACTCTTATAGTTCTTGGACATGATTTTATCAGGGACAGGGCCTTGCAGGCTGAGTTATTAATAGCATTACTTGTGGGTCACAGTGTCAAAGATTTGGTTTTTGTCCCACTTTGGCATACCATAGTTTGAAGAAGTGCCATTTTGCTTACCAAATTTAAGAAGTAATCTTTGCACACTATTTCCTCCACTATCCATTGACTGAATTATCAATATAAATGAAAGAATTTTTACTAGGGCATACAACAAATTAATTCCATGCTGATATTATTGAATTGGAATTTTGTGTTTCAGATAAACAACAAACATTTCCACTATCAGCCAAAATTCAGTTAGAATTAAGTGAGAAAGTTGACACTGAAGCTACTAACTCTGATGATCATATAGGAGAAGAAAACATTCTATCACCATCAAATAATACTCACATCAGCAGGGTAAAACCAAGTACTACTCATTCTAAATTGAACTGCACAGTAACAGTACCTGTAGAAACTAATGTCACCTGCTCCAATGATGGTTTTGAAATCTGCATTGACTCAGAAAAAAATAAAACCACCTTAAGCCAGGTAAGAAGGAAAAGTGCAAGGATATTAAAATTCTTAAAAGATGATTTAAATGAAGATAATAAAAGAGACAAAAGTGTAAATATAGTTGGTGAAATAACTACAAAGAAACAGCTGGAAAATAAGTTTACAGTAGATAAATCAGAAATATTGGTAGCTGGTGTAGATAATCATAATCATGGAAATCTGAGAGATGTAAAATTACAGATTGAAGTAAGAAGTCCAAACAAAATATATCTTAGTGAATCAAATTTAAATCAGAATGAAATGGTTACTGAAAAGATAATAGAAACAAGTGTGAAACCATTATCACCACAAATTGTATTTAAAAGTTCTATTAAAATAGGTTACAGTGATTCTTATTTAAGTCCAAATAAAATTTTGACTGAACAAAGCATAGACAAAATGAAATTAGAATCACAAAATAAGCATAGAATTGAGAATAATATTCTGACAGAACAGGGAGTTGATGAGGCAGAAATGAGTTTGAAACATGAAACTGATGAGGCAGAAATGAAATTAGAATGTAAAGTTGATGAGGCTAAAATGAAATTTGGATGTGAAATTGATGAAACAGATATGAAATCTGACATTTCTTCAAGTCCTTTAGATATTTCATTAATGATAGATAAAGCATTAGAGAATGATGAAAACATGTCAGTAGAAGTTGGCTGTGATAGTGACATTGATAAGCTAGATTCTGACAGTGATAGTGATGACGGTTTGTTTAAAGGTTTTTGTGAAGAAAATAATGATAAATTTGCATGTTTTAGTAAGTTTGACAGTAATATCAAAGCCTGAGTCCGCTAAAGTATCAAAGTTGCCACTGCATAAAATTGACGATGCTTGTGCTAGGTTAATGAAGGATGGCTATGAAGAAAATAATAGTGATGTTCATCTAAATCAGTACAAAGCTAGTAACAGTGAATTTAATGGAAGGAATAGTTTAATTGTTTTGAAAAAAAGTGAAAATTTTGATTCTTTTTTAGAAAGAGAAGTGACACAGAATTCTTGTAGAGATAGCAATTTAATAGATCTGACACAAACAGATGACCATGTTGATGATGAATATTTGTCAGGTAAGTCTTTATCCCAGGGTAGTATAAAAGAATATGTCAAGACTGGCAAAATGACTCCAGTAAAGGACCAGAGTTTAACAACCACACTTGGGAGAAAAAGTAGTGGAAAAAAATTAAGGAAACATCGAGCCCAGGGCACTTCTGCAAAAAAAGAATTATCTAGAGTTGAAGAAGATACTGCTCCAGTGAAAAATAGACAGAAAAGGACTAGACAATCAAGAAAAAAACCTGTTAAAGAAAGTGAAGAAAGTTTATCAAGTAGTTTAAAGTCTAAATTAAGAAAAGTCAGCCATCTCCTGCCAGTATGTTGAATTTACAAGAATTTGATTCTTTTCCCATTCAGGAAAATACAAACAACAACTTGGTAACAAGAATGACAAAACAGACTTCCTTAACAACATTCTTCAAATCAAAATCCCAAAATCAGCCACAAATGTGCAACAAAGCAACATTAAGTCATAAGAATAAAAATAATAAGGTTTTTGCAATGTCAAAATTAGGAGATAAAATAAAATCTTCATCTAGTGTGGATTCAACAGGTCAAATTTCAAAAGATGGAAAAAATGTTAAAAATGCATTTGAAATATTAGGAAAAAATAAGAATGTGAATGAAATAAATAGTTCAGTGTCTTCAAATTTACCTAGAGGATTCATTTCTGATAAAAGTACCGGGATAAATAATACACTGTTGGGAGAACTTGAAAGGTCAGACAAAGCAGCTAGAGAATCAACACAAGTCAAATTCATCCAAAATTGTAATGAAAATACAGGAAACAAAAGTCTTATAACTAAGGGTATTATTCAGGGGACTTCATCTACTTGGACATCAAAATATGGTAGGGGCCCTAAAACTGTTGTAGAAACAGATCAAACTGGTAGTGGTAGAAGAATTAGACAGTGTCCGTTTTATAAGAAAATACCAGGTAAAGTATTTCGAAAACTGTTAAAATATGGAAATTGCTGTTAAAATATACAATGTAAATGTGTTAAGATTTGATTTTCTTGCTGCTTTGCACTTACTGTAACTTCAGAGTAATCTATAAAACATTCTTACATTTTACCAAATTTCTGTTTTTTAAGTAGCTATCAGTGATTAACACTGAGGCTAAAGTTTAAACATATTTATCTAATATTAGTCAAATACATGTACAGACAAGATATCCAACATGTGTCATATATGTATCATCTGTTTGATGTGATTTAAAATAAAACATATTTAAAATGATTATGTTCATAGTTTGCTTGCCGAAAGTTGTTTTTTTTTCTAGGCACTCCGGTTTCCTCCAACTGACTCAATATGTAAATCTTCACTGAGGTGTAAAACACCATTACTACACTCCACTCTGCAAGCCATTTTGATTAATGGGACTCTAGAAGAGTCCTTGGAATGACATATTTTGTTTGTCATACTTAAATGTTGCCTCGGCACCCTCAAATAAGGAAAGATATCAGTGAATTTCTTATATACATATGTACATTTCCAGAAATCCAAATGAAAAAAAACCAGTTTTTAGCTCACCTGAGCTGAAAGCTCAGATGAGCTATTGTGAAGGTTCACCGTCCGTCGTCTGTTGTGCATCATCCATTGTGCAGTTAACTTTTTACATTTTAATCTTCTCCTCCAAAACCACTGGGCCAAATTTAATGAAACTTGGTAACCATTATGCCTGGGTGAAGCCCTTTCAAATTTGCACAAATGAAGGAGTTATGTCCCCTTGGGGCCGAATAAAGGGGGAAAGAGTGAAAAAATTTGAAAATCTTCTCCTCTGAATCTACAAGAGATATACCTTAGTAATTTCATTTAAAACATCCTTAGGTCATCTTTTTTCAGATTTGCACAAATGGTAGCCATGGGGCTCAAAATGGGGAAATGGTAAGGCACTGAGTGGTGAAATTGCTAAAAATTATATATTTGTCCACTATATCTTGAAAACTATTAACTTTTTGTATAGGCATGTATATAAGAATGTTGTAGATATTGACATGACAATCATTTTGATATATGGATCAAGGTCATATGTTGAAAGGTCAAGGTCACAGCTGCAAAAGATGACTTAATTTGCTAATTATCTTAAAAACTATTAACATTTTGTATAGGCATGTATATAAGAATATTGTAGGTATTGCGACAAGGATCATTTTGATACATGGTTTAAGGTCATATGTTGAAAGGTTAAGGTCACAGCTGCAAAAAAAAAAAAAAAAAAAAAAAGACTTACCCTTAATTGCTTATTATCTTGAAAACTATTAACTTTTTGTATAGTCATGTATATTAGAATATTGTAGGTATTGCGACAATGATTATTATGATATATGGTACAAGGTTATATGCTGAAAGGTTAAGATCAAAGCTGCAAAAAAGACTTAAATTGCTAATTATCTTAAAAACCATAAACATTTTGAATAGGCATGTATATTAGAATATTGTAGGTATTGACATGATGATCATTTTGATATATGGTTCAAGGTTATATGTTGAATGGTCAAGGTCACAGCTGCAAAAAAAAAAAAAAAGGACTTACCCTTAATTGCTAATTATCTTGAAAACTATTAACTTTTTGTATAGTCATGTATATTAGAATATTGTAGGTATTGCGACAATGATTATTATGATATATGGTACAAGGTTATATGCTGAAAGGTCAAGGTCACAGCTGCAAAAAAGACTTAAATTGCTAATTATCTTAAAAACCATAAACATTTTGAATAGGCATGTATATTAGAATATTGTAGGTATTGACATGATGATCATTTTGATATATGGTTCAAGGTTATATGCTGAAAGGTCAAGGTCACAGCTGCAAAAAAGACTTAAATTGCTAATTATCTTGAAAATTATTAACTTTTTGTATAGGCATGTATATTAGACTATTGTAGGTATTGCCACAACGGTCATTTTATTATATGGTTCAAGGTCATATGTTGAAAGGTCAAGGTCACAGCTGCAAAAAAAGACAAATTGCTAACTATCTTAAAAACTATTAACTTTTTGTATAGTCAAGTATAGTAGAATATTGTAGGTATTGCGACAACAATCATTTTGATATATGGTTCAAGGTCATATGTTGAAAGGTCAAGGACATAGCTGCATAAGTATACTGAAATTGATTAATGATTTGGAAATTATTCATTGCACTACAGTTACTTCATGCATATTATATAAGCTACTTATGAATGAAATGTGAGTGAATATATTTCTGATTAAGTTTTGTGGGAGTTCTTATCTTGAGAAAACTTTTAAAGTTTCTGTTAGTAATATATTGTCTATTTTACTTTGCAAACAATATTGGACATATCTTCAGGTGAGCGTTAAGGCCCATGGGCCTCTTGTTTGTTATTGTTAATGATATATTTATATGGTGGTATAAAAGTCTAGACTAAAAAAAACATTTATGAGGTACTCTTTAATGAAACAATTTTCACTAAAACTTGTAAAAACTACACTATACACTAACTATATTGGTCCTTTTGAATTTCAAAACTTTATTTTATTAAAGTATCTGTAACAATCTTGAATATACATGAATGTATTTCTTCAGTTTAATATCATGATTTCATCTATTTATAAATACCTTTAGTTGTGATAAAAAAGTGACTTTTTATATTATTATGTGTGACACTGATAAAAATGCTCATTATTGCTAGTGCATGAGTTACAGTATTATTGTTATTATTATTATTATTATTATAGTTTTAGTTGTTGTTTTTAACTTTCAGATACATCATTCACAGTTGATGCATTCAATTACGGTGATATCCCAGAGTGCAAAGCATACTTCCTGTCACATTTCCATTATGATCATTACAATGGATTGAGGAAAAACTTCTCAAAGCAGCTGTATTGCAGCACGGTAAATTCTTAAACTTGCTGAATAAAATAAGTTGCAGACACTTATATAAAGTTAATGTGTTATATTTTAAAATACAATAAAAATTTGACAGTTTTTATGCTAATTTTAAACCTTGTTTACCTGTGATATTCTACTTTAACAAAGGTACCAGTATATACAGATGTAGATGGTTGACACTTATGATGATAATATTTTTTCACCAGCACTGCACTTGTTATTCCAAAATTTGTCAAGTTGTATATGAAATTACTGATATTTATACCCAAACTGTGTTTCTTGTAGTGAACTTTAATCTTAGGTTTTAGATCTGAGTTTAAGTTTTTCGTATAATCATCTGAAATACCAGTATATTTGATATATGATTTGAACATATAAGCATGTATTTTTTTTGTTATGTTCTTGCAGATAACTGCAAATTTAGTGAAGTCCAAAATCAAAGTAGATTACAAATATGTAAATGAGTTACCTATGAACACACCTGTTATTGTAGAAGGTGTAGAAGTTACACTTCTAGAGGCTAATCAGTAAGTATAATGTGTCATTATAACTAACTTGTAATTTCACAATTAACTACCTTGTTAATATTTCACACAGGACTCAAAAATGTTTGATCACAAAGCCTCTCACTGTTTAAGTTTCAATCCCACTCAGTAGGTTATAGCTCCACAGCCAAAATTTGAATCCCACTCAGAAGGTTATAGCTCCACAGACTAAGTTTGAATCCCACTCAGTAGGTTATAGCTCCACAGACTAAGTTTGAATCCCACTCAGAGGGTTATAGCTCCACAGCCAAAATTTGAATCCCAATCAGTAGGTTATAGCTCCACAGACTAAGTTTGAATCCCACTCAGTAGGTTATAGCTCCACAGCCAAAATTTGAATCCCGATCAGTAGGTTATAGCTCCACAGACTAAGTTTGAATCCCACTCAGAAGGTTATAGCTCCACAGACTAAGTTTGAATCCCACTCAGAAGGTTAATCTCCACATACTAAGTTTGAATCCCACTCAGAAGGTTATAGCTCCACAGACTAAGTTTGAATCCCGATCAGTAGCTTATAGCTCTACAGACTAAGTTTGAATCCCACTCAGAAGGTTAAGGACCACAGGCGAAGTTTGAATCCCACTCAGAAGTTTAAGCTCCACAGACTAAGTTTGAATCCCACTCAGAAGGTTATAGCTCCACAGACTAAGTTTGAATCCCACTCAGAAGGTTAATCTCCACATACTAAGTTTGAATCCCACTCAGAAGGTTATAGCTCCAAAGACTAAGTTTGAATCCCGATCAGTAGGTTATAGCTCTACAGACTAAGTTTGAATCCCAGTCAGAAGGTTAAGCTCCACAGACGAAGTTTGAATCCCACTCAGAAGTTTAAGCTCCACAGACTAAGTTTGAATCCCGATCAGTAGGTTTTAGCTCCACAACTTAAGTGTAAAACTGTCTTTGAAAATGTATTTTAATTCCATTAAATGTTTTGTTACAGCTGTCCTGGTTCCGTATTACTGTTGTTTAAACTAAGAAACGGAAGGATAATTTTACATACAGGAGATTTTAGAGCAGATCCATCCATGGAGAATTATCCAGAACTGTCAAATATTGAAGTCAACCAACTGTACCTTGATACAACGTATGTTTGAGACTATGGTTACAAATATAATCATAATGCTTCTATCAGAAAAATAAGTTATTCGAACAAATATGTGAAATATAGCCACATATAGAAAATACAAAATGGCTGATTAATAGAGATAACATTTAATTTTAGGTCTGGCATTTTTAGCTCAACTGGCAATAGCCAGCTGAGCTTATGGCATGGCGAAGCGTGCGTGCGTCCGTGCGTAAACTTTAATCTTCTCCTCTGAAACTGCTGGACACATTTTAACCAAATTTGGTGTGAAAGGTCCCTAGGTGATGCAGATTAAAGTTTGCACAAATCAACTTCCTGCGGCATCCAAGATGACGGCTGTTACTATAAATAACAAAAAGTGATAAATAGCTGATACACGTTTATTTAGCAACCGATTTAGTTCCAATTTGGTATATAGAAAGAAGATGCCTAGCCATTTAACATATATAACGGGTTTTTCAGAAACATTTTTAGCTCAACTGGCTAAAGCCAGATGAGCTTATGGCATGATGCGCGCGTGCGTGCGTGCGTGCGTCCGTTAACAGCAAAAACTCAGAAACTACTTGGCCAATTTTAGCAAAACTTTGCAGGAATGATCCTTAGAAGGAGTAGATGAAAATTTGTACAATTGGTTTCCATGGCAACCAAAAGTAGGTCACAGCGACCTAGAATGTAAAAAACCTAAAATAAGCTTCTTCTCTGAAACCATAGGTTATATTCAAAATCTGATGTGATATTTAGCTTCTAGACACCCTTAAACATGTAGGTTGTACATTTCGTGAAATTCTGTCAAAAACTAGGTTACGCGTTTTTAGCGTTTTTCTGTCGTACTTCGTAAAAAGTGAAAATAAGGCTTATAATGGAAAATCAACTTTGAAAATCTTCTACTCTGAAACCATGAAGCCTTAAGCTTTCATATTTGGCAGTTATTATCAGCTTGAGCCCCTTTACCAAGTTTGTACAAATGGTGGCCCCCGGACCATTTTTGGCCCCACCCCAGGGGTCCATATATCAGCATATGCATATATGGCTCATAATAAAAAATCAACTTTGAAAATCTTCTTCTCTGAAACCATGAAGCCTTAAGCTTTCATATTTGTCAGTTAATATCAGCTTGAGCCCCTATACCAAGTTTGTACAAATGGTGGCCCCCGGTCTATTTTTGGCCCCACCCCAGGGGTCCATATATCTGCATATGCATATATGGCTTATAATGGAAAATCAACTTTGAAAAACTTCTTCTCTGAAACCATGAAGCCTTAAGCTTTCATATTTGGCAGTTAATATCAGCTTGAGGCCCTTTACCAAGTTTTTACAAATGGTGGCCCTCGGTCCATTTTTGGCCCCACCGCAGGGGTCCGTATATCAGCATATGCATATATGGCTTAAAATGGAAAATCAACTTTGAAAATCTTCTTCTCTGAAACCATGAAGCCTTAAGCTTTCATATTTGGCAGTTAATATCAGCTTGAGCCCCTTTACCAAGTTTGTACAAATGGTGGCCCCCGGTCTAATTTTGGCCCTACCCCAGGGGTCCATATATCTGCATATGCATATATGGCTTATAATGGAAAATCAACTCTGAAAATCTTCTTCTCTGAAACCATGAAGCCTTAAGCTTTCATATTTGGCAGTTAATATCAGCTTGAGCCCCTTTACCAAGTTTGTACAAATGGTGGCCCCCGGTCTATTTTTGGCCCCACCCCAGGGGTCCATATATCTGCATATGCATATATGGCTTATAATGGAAAATCAACTTTGAAAATCTTCTTCTCGAAAACCATGAAGCCTTAAGGTTTCATATTTGGCAGTTAATATCAGCTTGAGGCCCTTTACCAAGTTTTTACAAATGGTGGCCCCTGGTCCATTTTTGGCCCCACCCCAGGGGTCCATATATCTGCATATATATATATTGGAAATCAAATTAAAAAATTTTCTTCTCTGAAACTGTAAGGCATAATGCTTTTATATTTGGCATTTAACATCAGCTCAAGTCCCTTTACCAAGTTTGTACAAATGGTGGCCCCTGGGCCATTTTTGGTCCCACCCTAAGGGCCAATATATCTACATATGCATATATGGGAAATCAAATTTAAAAATCTTCTTCTCTGAAACTGTAAGGCTTTAAGCTTTCATAATCAGCTCAAGTCCCTTTACCAGGTTTGTACAAATAAAGGCCCCTGGGCCATTTTTGGTCCCACCAAGGGGCACATATATCTACATATACTTATATGGGAAGTCAGATTTAAAAATATACTTCTCTGAAACTGTAAGGCCTACAGCTTTTATATTTAGCATTTAACGTCAGCTCAAGTCCCTGTACTGAGTTTATATAAATGAAGGCACAAGAACCATTTTTGTCAGTTGAGCTCCACAGGCCCTTTTGGGCCTCTTGTTTGTTGGGTCGCTATTAGCAGAATATTCAAATAAGGTGCTATATTTAGTCAATTCTTTGAAAATCTTCTCCTCAGAAACTACTGGACTTATTTGAACCTAATTTGGTGTGCAAGGTCCCTAGGTGATGCAGATTAAAGCTTGCACAAATCAACTTCCTGCGGCATGCAATATGGCCGCCGTTACTATAAATAGCAAAAAGTGATTCATGGCTGATACACTTTTATTACTTTAAATAGCAAAAAGTGATTAATGGCGGATACACATTTATTTACATGTAGCAACCAATTTAGTTCCAATTTGGTATATAGAAAGTAGATGCATAGCCATTTAACATATATAACGGGTTTTTCAGAAACATTTTTTATTGGGTTGCTATTAGCAGAATATTCAAATAAGGTGCTATATTTAGCCAATTCTTTGAAAATCTTCTCCTCAGAAACTACTGGACCTATTTGAACCTAATTTGGTGTGCAAGGTCCCTAGGTGATGCAGATTAAAATTTGCACAAATCAACTTCCTGCGGCATCCAAGGTGGCCGCCGTTACTAAAAATAGCAAAAAGTGATAAATGGCTGATACACGTTTATTTAGCAACCAATTTAGTTCCAATTTGGTACATAGAAAGTAGATGCATAGCCATTTAACATATGTAATGGGTTTTTAGCTCACTTGAGCTGAAAGCTCAGATGAGCTATTGCTATCCATCTCCGTCCGTCGTGCGTCGTGCGTAAACTTTTTACATTTTAATCTTCTCCTCCAAAACCACCAGCCAAATTTAATGAAAATTGGTAATCATCATGCCTAGGTGAAGCCCTTTCAGATTTGCACAAATGAAGGAGTTATGTCCCCTTGGGGCCCCACAAGGGGGGAAATAGTAAAAAACTTTAAAAATCTTCTCCTCTGAATCTACAAGAGATATACCTTAGTTATTTCATTTATAACATCCTTAGTTCATATAGTTTAAGATTTGCACAAATGATAGCCATGGGGCCCAAAATGGGGAAATTGTAAGGCACTAAGTGGGGAAATTGCTAGAAATTATATATTTGTCACTATATCTTAAAAACTATTAACTTTTTGTATAGGCATGTATATTGGACTATTGTAGGTATTGACATGATGATCATTTTGATATATGGTTCAAGGTCATATGTTGAAAGGTCAAGGTCACAGCTGCAAAAGAAGACTTAAATTGCTGATTATCTTGAAAACTATTACTTTTTGTATAGGCATGTATATTCAACTATTGTAGGTATTGACATGACGATCATTTTGATACGGTTCAAGGTCATAAGTTGAAAGCTCTAGGTCACAGCTGCAACAGAAGACCTAAATTGCTAATTATCTTGAAAACTATTAACTTTTTGTATAGGCATGTATATTAGACTATTGTAGGTATTGACATAAAAAACATTTTGATATATGGTTCAAGGTCATATATTGAAAGGTCAAGGTCACAGATGCAAAAGAAGACTTAAATTGCTAATTATCTTGAAAACTATTAACTTTTTGTATAGGCATGTATATTAGACTATTGTAGGTATTGAAATGAGAAACATTTTGATATATCGTTCAAGGTCATATGTTGAAAGGTCAAAGTAACAGATGCAAAAGAAGACTTAAATTGTTAATTATCTTGAAAACTATTAACTTTTTGTATAGGCATGTATATTTGACTATTGTAGGTATTGACATGGTGATCATTTTGATATATGGTTCAAGGTCATATGTTGAAAGGTCAAAGTAACAGATGCAAAAGAAGACTTAAATTGCTAATTATTTTGAAAACTATTAACTTTTTGTATAGGCATGTATATTTGACTATTGTAGGTATTGACATGATGATCATTTTGATATATGGTTCAAGGTCATATGTTGAAAGCTCTAGGTCACAGCTGCAACAGAAGACCTAAATTGCTAATTATCTTGAAAACTATTAACTTTTTGTATAGGCATGTATAACAGAATATTGTAGGTATTGACATAAAAAACATTTTGATATATGGTTCAAGGTCATATATTGAAAGGTCAAGGTCACAGATGCAAAAGAAGACTTAAATTGCTAATTATCTTGAAAACTATTAACTTTTTGTATAGGCATGTATATTGGACTATTGTAGGTATTGACATGAGAAACATTTTGATATATGGTTCAAGGTCATATGTTGAAAGGTCAAGGTCACAGCTGCAAAAGAAGACCTAAATTGCTAATTATCTTGAAAACTATTACTTTTTTGTATAGGCATGTATATTAGAATATTGTAGGTATTGCAACAATGATCATTTTGATATATGGTTCAAGGTCATATGTTGAAAGTTCAAGGTCCCAGCTGCAAAAGAAGACTGAACTTGCTAATTATCTTGAAAACTATTAACTTTTTGTATAGGCATGTATATTAGAATATTGTAGGTATTGACATGACAATCATTTTGATATATGGTTTAAGGTCATATGTTGAAAGTTCAAGGTCCCAGCTGCAAAAGAAGACTGAACTTGCTAATTATCTTGAAAACTATTAACTTTTTGTATAGGCATGTATATTAGAATATTGTAGGTATTGACATGATGGTCATTTTGATATAGGGTTCAAGGTTATATGTTGAAAGGTCAAGGTCATATCAACATAGGAATACTAAAATTATTAATTATCTTGAAAGCTATTAATTTCATGCATAGGCATGTATATTAGAATATTGTAGGTATTGACATGACAATCATATATGGTTTGAAGTCATATATGTTCAAAGGTCAAGGACATAGCTGCATAATTATACTGAAATTGATTAATGATTGCACTACAGTTACTTCATGCATATTTTATAAGGTACTTATAAATGAAAAGTGAGTGGATATATTTCTGATTAAGTTTTGTGGGAGTTCTTAACTTGAGAAAACTTTTAAAGTTTCTGTACTTAATATATTGTCTATTGCACTTTGCAAACAATATTAGACATATCTTCAGGTGAGCGTTAAGGCCCATGGGCCTCTTGTTCAGAAACATTTTTTATTGGGTCGCTGTTAGCAGAATATTCAAATAAGGTGCTATATTTAGCCAATTCTTTGAAAATCTTCTCCTCAGAAACTACTGGACCTATTTGAACCTAATTTGGTGTGCAAGGTCCCTAGGTGATGTAGATTAAAGTTTGCACAAATCAACTTCCTGCGACATCCAAAATGGCCGCCATTACTATAAATATTAAAAAGTGATAAATGGCTGATACACGTTTATTTAGAAACCAATTAAGTTCTAATTCGGTATGTATATAGAAAGTAGATGGATAGCCATTTAACATATATAATGGGTTTTTCAGAAACATTTTTTATTGAGTTGCTATTAGCAGAATATTCAAATAAAGTGCTATATTTAGCCAATTCTTTGAAAATCTTCTCCTCAGAAACTACTGGACCTATTTGAACCTAATTTGGTGTGCAAGGTCCCTAAGTGATGCAGATTAAAGTTTGCACAAACTGTGGCATCCAAAATGGCCACAGTTATTTTAAATAGCAAATAGTAATGAATGGCCAATACACATTTATATATCATACAATTTGGTATATAGACAGTAGATGTATAGCCATTTCACATACATATCATTTTTTTCTGAAACATTTTAGCTCAACTGGCAATAGCTAGCGGCATGGCTGTCTGAAATTCACATGCAAATAAAGTGCCAGTTGAGCAATACAGGCCCTTTTTGGTCTCTTGTTCAATTTGTACACTTCATTTTGGTTCTCTGTCATCTCAAAAAGCAACAACAAATTAAAAATTGAAATTTGTTTCTTGACAAGAAAGGTTACTAATAACAGCTTTTGACAAGTAGTATTCATTTTGTGCAAACCTGGAAATGGTACCTTATATGGAAAAACTTTTTTAAAAATTGTAAATGACTAATGTACAATAGCTACCCTGTTTTAGATGTAGTTTTTCCAGATTGATATTAAGTTATATTTTTTACAATTAAACAGATGTACCTAGTAAGTGTACAAAATTTATATATTTATATACTTTATAATATCTAAAATCTGTCATAGTCAAGCTAATTGGATTTTACAGATACTGTGATCCTGCTTATTCATTCCCAGTACAACAAGAGGCCATTGATTTTGCTGTGTCCCTGGCGCTGAAAGCTTTAGAAAAAGATCCTAAAACTTTAATTGTATGTGGATCATATACCATAGGGAAGGAAAGGATATTCATAGGTAAGATGCAGATCCTAATGTGAGAAAGTTTTATACAGATCTTAGGGTGACCAAAGTTTTATACAGATCCTAGTGTGACAAAAAGTTTTATATAGATCCTAGTGCGAGAAAATTTTTCAGATCCTATTGTGCAAAAGATTTGGACAGATCTAGTGTGAGAAAGATTTATACAGATCCTACAGTGACAAAAGTTTTATACAAATCTTAGAGTGACAAAAATTTTATACAGATCCTAGTGTGAGAAACTTTTATACAGATCCTAGTGTGACAAAAGTTTTATACAGATCCTAGTGTGAGAAAGTTTTAAACAGATCCGTGTGAGAAAGTTTTATATAGATCCTAGTGTGACAAAAGTTTTATACAGATCCTAGTGTGACAAAAGTTTATACAATCCTAGTGTGACAAAAGTTTTATACAGATACTAGTGTGACAAAAGTTTTATACAGATCCTAGTGTGACAAAAGTTTAAAACACATCCTAGTGTGACAAAAGTTTTATACAGATCCTAGTGTGGGAAAGTTTTATATAGATCCTAGTGTGACAAAAGATTTTTACAGATCCTAGTGTGACAAAAATTTTATACAGATCCTAGTATGAGAAACTTTTATACAGATCCTAGTGTGACAAAAGTTTTATACAGATCCTAGTGTGAGAAAGTTTTAAACAGATCCGTGTGAGAAAGTTTTATATAGATCCTAGTGTGACAAAAGTTTTATACAGATCCTAGTGTGACAAAAGTTTATACAATCCTAGTGTGACAAAAGTTTTATACAGATACTAGTGTGACAAAAGTTTTATACAGATCCTAGTGTGACAAAAGTTTAAAACACATCCTAGTGTGACAAAAGTTTTATACAGATCCTAGTGTGGGAAAGTTTTATATAGATCCTAGTGTGACAAAAGATTTTTACAGATCCTAGTGTTACAAAAGTTTTATACAGATCCTAGTATGAGAAAGATTTATACAGATCCTAGTGTGACAAAAGTTTTATATAGATCCTAGTGTGACAAAAGTTTTATACAGATCCTAGTGAGACAAAAGTTTTATACATATCCTAGTGTGACAAAAGTTTTATACATATCCTAGTGTGAGAAAGATTTATACAGATCCTAGTGTGCAAAAGTTTTATATAGATCCTAGTGTGACAAAAGTTTTATACAGATCCTAGTGAGACAAAAGTTTTATACATATCCTAGTGTGACAAAAGTTTTATATAGATCCTAGTGTGACAAAAGTTTTATACAGATCCTAGTGTGACAAAAGTTTTATACAGATCCTAGTGAGAGAAAGTTTTATACAGATCCTAGTGTGACAAAAGTTTTATACAGATCCTAGTGTGACAAAAGTTTTATACAGATCCTAGTGTGACAAAAGTTTTATACATATCCTAGTGTGAGAAAGATTTATACAGATCCTAGTGTGCAAAAGTTTTATATAGATCCTAGTGTGACAAAAGTTTTATACAGATCCTAGTGAGACAAAAGTTTTATACATATCCTAGTGTGAGAAAGATTTATACAGATCCTAGTGTGCAAAAGTTTTATATAGATCCTAGTGTGACAAAAGTTTTATACAGATCCTAGTGAGACAAAAGTTTTATACATATCCTAGTGTGACAAAAGTTTTATATAGATCCTAGTGTGACAAAAGTTTTATACAGATCCTAGTGTGACAAAAGTTTTATACAGATCCTAGTGAGAGAAAGTTTTATACAGATCCTAGTGTGACAAAAGTTTTATACAGATCCTAGTGTGCAAAAGTTTTATATAGATCCTAGTGTGACAAAAGTTTTATACAGATCCTAGTGTGACAAAAGTTTTATACAGATCCTAGTGTGACAAAAGTTTTATACAGATCCTAGTGAGAGAAAGTTTTATACAGATCCTAGTGTGACAAAAGTTTTATACAGATCCTAGTGTGACAAAAGTTTTATACAGATCCTAGTGTCACAAAAGTTTTATACAGATCCTAGTGAGAGAAAGTTTTATACAGATCCTAGTGTGACAAAAGTTTTCTATAGATCCCAGTGTCAGAAAGTTTTATATAGATCCTAGTGTGACAAAAGTTTTATATAGATCCTAGTGAGAGAAAGTTTTATATAGATCCTAGTGAGAAAAAGTTTTATACAGATCCTAGTGTGACAAAAGTTTTATACAGATCCTAGTGTGAGAAAGTTTTAAACAGATCCGTGTGAGAGAGTTTTATATAGATCCTAGTGTGACAAAAGTTTTATACAGATCCTAGTGTGACAAAAGTTTATACAATCCTAGTGTGAGAAAGATTGATACAGATCTTAGTTTGAAAGATTTATATACATCCTAGTGTGAGAAAAATTTATATAGATCCTAGTGTGAGATAGTTTTATACAGATCCTAGTGTGAGAAAGTTTTATACAGATCCTAGTATGAGACAGTTTAAATAGATCCTAGTATGAGAAAGATTTACATAGATCCTAGTGTGAGAAAGATTTATACAGATCCTAGTGTGAGAAAGTTATATACAGATCCTAGTGTGAGACAGTTTTATATAGATCCTAGTGTGAGAAAGATTGATACAGATCCTAGTGTGAGAAAGTTATATACAGATCCTAGTGTGAGAAAGTTTTATATAGATCCTAGTGTGAGAAAGATTTACAAAGATCCTAGTGTGAGACAGTTTAAAACAGATCACTGTGCGACAAAAGTTTTATACAGATCCTAGTTTGAGAAAGATTTATATAGATCCTAGTGTGACAAAAGTTTTATACAGATCCTAGTGTGAGAAAGATTTATACAGATCCTACTGTGACATAAGTTTTATACAGATCCTAGTGTGATAAAAGTTTTGTACAGATCCTACTGTGACAAAAGTTTTTTACAGATCCTAGTGTGACAAAAGTTTTATACAGATCCTAGTGTGACAAAAGTTTTATATAGATCCTAGTGTGACAAAAGTTTTATACAGATCCTAGTGTGACAAAAGTTTAAAACACATCCTAGTGTGACAAAAGTTTTATACAGATCCTAGTGTGGGAAAGTTTTATATAGATCCTAGTGTGACAAAAGATTTTTACAGATCCTAGTGTTACAAAAGTTTTATACAGATCCTAGTATGAGAAAGATTTATACAGATCCTAGTGTGACAAAAGTTTTATATAGATCCTAGTGTGACAAAAGTTTTATACAGATCCTAGTGAGACAAAAGTTTTATACATATCCTAGTGTGACAAAAGTTTTATATAGATCCTAGTGTGACAAAAGTTTTATACAGATCCTAGTGTGACAAAAGTTTTATACAGATCCTAGTGAGAGAAAGTTTTATACAGATCCTAGTGTGACAAAAGTTTTATACAGATCCTAATGTCACAAAAGTTTTATACAGATCTTAGTGAGAGAAAGTTTTATACAGATCCTAGTGTGACAAAAGTTTTCTATAGATCCCAGTGTCAGAAAGTTTTATATAGATCCTAGTGTGACAAAAGTTTTATATAGATCCTAGTGAGAGAAAGTTTTATATAGATCCTAGTGAGAAAAAGTTTTATATAGATCCTAGTGTGACAAAAGTTTTATGCGGATCCAAGTGTGAGAAAGTTATATACAGATCCTAGTGTGAGAAAGTTTTATATAGATCTTAGTGTGACAAAAGTTTTATGCTGATCCTAGTGTGAGAAAGTTATATACAGATCCTAGTGTGAGAAGTTTTATATAGATCCCAGTGTGAGAAAGTTTTATATAGATCCTAGTGTGACAAAGTTTTATACAGATCCTAGTGAGAGAAAGTTTTATATAGATCCTAGTGAGAGCAAGTTTTATACAGATCCATGTGAGAAAGTTTAATGTAGATCCTAGTGTGAGAAAGATTTATACAGATCCTAGTGTGACAAAAGTTTTATATAGATCCTAGTGTGAGAAAGATTTATACAGATCCTAGTGTGACAAAAGTTTTATACAGATCCTAGTGTGACAAAAGTTTTATACAGATCCTAGTGTGACAAAAGTTTTATATAGATCCTAGTGTGACAAAAGTTTTATACAGATCCTAGTGTGAGAAAGATTTATACAGATCCTAGTTTGAAAGATTTATATACATCCTAGTGTGAGAAAAATTTATATAGATCCTAGTGTGAGAAACTTTTATACAGATCACTGTGTGAGAAAGTTTTAAACAGATCTTAGTGTGAGAGAGTTTTATATAGATCCTTGTGTGAGAAAGATTAACAAAGATCCTAGTGTGAGACAGTTTAAAACAGATCACTGTGTGAGAAAGTTTTATACAGATCTTAGTGTGAGAAAGTTTTATACAGATCCTAGTGTGAGAAAGTTTTATACAGATCCTTGTGTGAGAAAGTTTATATAGATCCATGTGAGAAAGTTTTATACAGATCCTAGTGTGAGAAAGATTCATACAGATCCTAGTGTGAGATAGTTTTATACAGATCCTAGTGTGAGAAAGTTTTATACAGATCCTAGTGTGAGACAGTTTTAAATAGATCCTAGTATGAGAAAGATTTACATAGATCCTAGTGTGAGAAAGATTTATACAGATCCTAGTGTGAGAAAGTTATATACAGATCCTAGTGTGAGACAGTTTTATATAGATCCTAGTGTGAGAAAGATTGATACAGATCCTAGTGTGAGAAAGTTATATACAGATCCTAGTGTGAGAAAGTTTTATATAGATCGTAGTGTGAGAAAGATTTACAAAGATCCTAGTGTGAGACAGTTTAAAACAGATCACTGTGCGACAAAAGTTTTATACAGATCCTAGTTTCAGAAAGATTTATATAGATCCTAGTGTGACAAAAGTTTTATACAGATCCTAGTGAGAGAAAGTTTTATACAGATCCTAGTGTGACAAAAGTTTTATACAGATCCTAATGTCACAAAAGTTTTATACAGATCCTAGTGAGAGAAAGTTTTATACAGATCCTAGTGTGACAAAAGTTTTCTATAGATCCCAGTGTCAGAAAGTTTTATATAGATCCTAGTGTGACAAAAGTTTTATATAGATCCTAGTGAGAGAAAGTTTTATATAGATCCTAGTGAGAAAAAGTTTTATATAGATCCTAGTGTGACAAAAGTTTTATGCGGATCCAAGTGTGAGAAAGTTATATACAGATCCTAGTGTGAGAAAGTTTTATATAGATCCTAGTGTGACAAAAGTTTTATGCTGATCCTAGTGTGAGAAAGTTATATACAGATCCTAGTGTGAGAAGTTTTATATAGATCCCAGTGTGAGAAAGTTTTATATAGATCCTAGTGTGACAAAGTTTTATACAGATCCTAGTGAGAGAAAGTTTTATATAGATCCTAGTGAGAGCAAGTTTTATACAGATCCATGTGAGAAAGTTTAATGTAGATCCTAGTGTGAGAAAGATTTATACAGATCCTAGTGTGACAAAAGTTTTATATAGATCCTAGTGTGAGAAAGATTTATACAGATCCTAGTGTGACAAAAGTTTTATACAGATCCTAGTGTGACAAAAGTTTTATACAGATCCTAGTGTGACAAAAGTTTTATATAGATCCTAGTGTGACAAAAGTTTTATACAGATCCTAGTGTGAGAAAGATTTATACAGATCCTAGTTTGAAAGATTTATATACATCCTAGTGTGAGAAAAATTTATATAGATCCTAGTGTGAGAAACTTTTATACAGATCACTGTGTGAGAAAGTTTTAAACAGATCTTAGTGTGAGAGAGTTTTATATAGATCCTTGTGTGAGAAAGATTAACAAAGATCCTAGTGTGAGACAGTTTAAAACAGATCACTGTGTGAGAAAGTTTTATACAGATCTTAGTGTGAGAAAGTTTTATACAGATCCTAGTGTGAGAAAGTTTTATACAGATCCTTGTGTGAGAAAGTTTATATAGATCCATGTGAGAAAGTTTTATACAGATCCTAGTGTGAGAAAGATTCATACAGATCCTAGTGTGAGATAGTTTTATACAGATCCTAGTGTGAGAAAGTTTTATACAGATCCTAGTGTGAGACAGTTTTAAATAGATCCTAGTATGAGAAAGATTTACATAGATCCTAGTGTGAGAAAGATTTATACAGATCCTAGTGTGAGAAAGTTATATACAGATCCTAGTGTGAGACAGTTTTATATAGATCCTAGTGTGAGAAAGATTGATACAGATCCTAGTGTGAGAAAGTTATATACAGATCCTAGTGTGAGAAAGTTTTATATAGATCCTAGTGTGAGAAAGATTTACAAAGATCCTAGTGTGAGACAGTTTAAAACAGATCACTGTGCGACAAAAGTTTTATACAGATCCTAGTTTCAGAAAGATTTATATAGATCCTAGTGTGACAAAAGTTTTATACAGATCCTAGTGTGAGAAAGATTTATACAGATCCTACTGTGACATAAGTTTTATACAGATCCTAGTGTGATAAAAGTTTTGTACAGATCCTACTGTGACAAAAGTTTTTTACAGATCTGTGTGACAAAAGTTTTATACAGATCCTAGTGTGAGAAAGATTTATACAGATCCTACTGTGACAAAAGTTTTATACAGATCCTAGTGTGAGAAAGATTGATACAGATCTTAGTTTGAAAGATTTATATACATCCTAGTGTGAGAAAAATTTATATAGATCCTAGTGTGAGATAGTTTTATACAGATCCTAGTGTGAGAAAGTTTTATACAGATCCTAGTGTGAGACAGTTTTAAATAGATCCTAGTATGAGAAAGATTTACATAGATCCTAGTGTGAGAAAGATTTATACAGATCCTAGTGTGAGAAAGTTATATACAGATCCTAGTGTGAGACAGTTTTATATAGATCCTAGTGTGAGAAAGATTGATACAGATCCTAGTGTGAGAAAGTTATATACAGATCCTAGTGTGAGAAAGTTTTATATAGATCCTAGTGTGAGAAAGATTTACAAAGATCCTAGTGTGAGACAGTTTAAAACAGATCACTGTGCGACAAAAGTTTTATACAGATCCTAGTTTGAGAAAGATTTATATAGATCCTAGTGTGACAAAAGTTTTATACAGATCCTAGTGTGAGAAAGATTTATACAGATCCTACTGTGACATAAGTTTTATACAGATCCTAGTGTGATAAAAGTTTTGTACAGATCCTACTGTGACAAAAGTTTTTTACAGATCTGTGTGACAAAAGTTTTATACAGATCCTAGTGTGAGAAAGATTTATACAGATCCTACTGTGACATAAGTTTTATACAGATCCTAGTGTGATAAAAGTTTTGTACAGATCCTACTGTGACAAAAGTTTTATACAGATCCTAGTGTCACAAAAGTTTTATACAGATCCTAGTGTGACAAAAGTTTTATACAGATCCTAGTATGACAAAAGTTTTATACAGATCCTAGTATGAGAAAGATTTATATAGATCCTAGTGTGACAAAAGTTTTATACAGATCCTAGTTTGAGAAAGATTTATATAGATCCTAGTGTGACAAAAGTTTTATACAGATCCTAGTGTGAGAAAGATTTATATAGATCCTAGTGTGACAAAAGTTTTATACAGATCCTAGTTTGAGAAAGATTTATATAGATCCTAGTGTGACAAAAGTTTTATACAGATCCTAGTGTGAGAAAGATTGATACAGATCCTAGTTTGTAAGATTTATATACATCCTAGTGTGAGAAAAATTTATACAGATCCTAGTGTGACAAAAGTTTTATACAGATCCTAGTATGACAAAAGTTTTATACAGATCCTAGTTTGACAAAAGTTTTATACAGATCCTAGTATGAGAAAGATTTATATAGATCCTAGTGTGACAAAAGTTTTATACAGATCCTAGTTTGAGAAAGATTTATATAGATCCTAGTGTGACAAAAGTTTTATACAGATCCTAGTGTGACAAAAGTTTTATACAGATCCTAGTATGAGAAAGATTTATATAGATCCTAGTGTGACAAAAGTTTTATACAGATCCTAGTTTGAGAAAGATTTATATAGATCCTAGTGTGACAAAAGTTTTATACAGATCCTAGTGTGAGAAAGATTGATACAGATCCTAGTTTGAAAGATTTATATACATCCTAGTGTGAGAAAAATTTATATAGATCCTAGTGTGAGAAAATTTTATACAGATCACTGTGTGAGAAAGTTTTATACAGATCTGTGTGAGAAACTTTTATACAGATCACTGTGTGAGAAAGTTTTATACAGATCTTAGTGTGAGAGAGTTTTATATAGATCCTTGTGTGAGAAAGATTAACAAAGATCCTAGTGTGAGACAGTTTAAAACAGATCACTGTGTGAGAAAGTTTTATACAGATCTTAGTGTGAGAAAGTTTTATACAGATCCTAGTGTGAGAAAGTTTTATACAGATCCTTGTGTGAGAAAGTTTATATAGATCCATGTGAGAAAGTTTTATACAGATCCTAGTGTGAGAAAGATTCATACAGATCCTAGTGTGAGATAGTTTTATACAGATCCTAGTGTGAGAAAGTTTTATACAGATCCTAGTGTGAGACAGTTTTAAATAGATCCTAGTATGAGAAAGATTTACATAGATCCTAGTGTGAGAAAGATTTATACAGATCCTAGTGTGAGAAAGTTATATACAGATCCTAGTGTGAGAAAGTTTTATACAGATCCTAGTGTGAGAAACTTTTATATCGATCCGTGTGACAAAAGTTTTTTACAGATCCTAGTGTGAGAAAGATTTATACAGATCCTACTGTGACATAAGTTTTATACAGATCCTAGTGTGATAAAAGTTTTTTACAGATCCTACTGTGACAAAAGTTTTATACAGATCTGTGTGACAATTGTTTTATACAGATCGTAGTGTGACAAAAGTTTTAATACAGATCCTAGTGTGAGAAAGATTTGTACAGATCCTATTTTGAAAGTTTTATATAGATCCTAGTGTGAGAAAAATTTATATAGATCCTAGTGTGAGAAAGATTTATATAGATCATAGTGTGAGAAAGATTTATACAGATCCATGTTTGAGAAAGATTTATATAGATCCTAGTGTGACAAAAGTTTTATACAGATCCTAGTGTGAGAAAGATTTATACAGATCCTAGTTTGAAAGATTTATATACATCCTAGTGTGAGAAAAATTTATATAGATCCTAGTCTGAGAAACTTTTATACAGATCACTGTGTGAGAAAGTTTTATACAGATCTGTGTGAGAAACTTTTATACAGATCACTGTGTGAGAAAGTTTTATACAGATCCAAGTGTGAGAGAGTTTTATATAGATCCTAGTGTGAGAAAGATTTACAAAGATCCTAGTGTGAGAAAGATTTATACAGATCCTAGTGTGAGAAACTTTTATACAGATCCGTGTGACAAAAGTTTTATACAGATCCTAGTGTGAGAAAGATTTATACAGATCCTACTGTGACATAATTATTATACAGATCCTAGTGTGATAAAAGTTTTGTATAGATCCTACTGTGACAAAAGTTTTATACAGATTTGTGTGACAAAAGTTTTATACAGATCTGTGTGACAAAAGTTTTATACAGATCCTAGTGTGAGAAAGATTTATACAGATCCTAGTTTGAAAGATTTATATAGATCCTAGTGTGAGAAAAATTTATATAGATCCTAGTGTGAGAAAGATTCATATAGATCATAGTGTGAGAAAGATTTATACAGATCCTAGTTTGAGAAAGATTTATATAGATCCTAGTTTGAGAAAGATTTATACAGATCTTAGTGTGAGAAAGTTTTTTACAGATCTTAGTGTGAGAAAGTTATATACAGATCCTTGTGTGAGAAATTTATATACCGATCCTAGTGTGAGAAAGTTATATACAGATCCTAGTGTGAGAAAGTTTTATATAGATCCTAGTGTGAGAAAGATTTATACAGATCTTAGTGTGAGAAAGTTTTATACAGATCTTAGTGTGAGAAAGATTTACATAGATCCTTGTGTGAGAAAGATTTATATAGATCATAGTGAGAGAAAGAGTTATACAGATCTTAGTGTGAGAAAGTTTTATACAGATCCTAGTATGAGAAAGTTTTATACAGAACCTAGTGTGACAAAAGTTTTATACAGATCCTAGTGTGACAAAAGTTTTATACAGATCCTAGTGTGAGAAAGATTTATATAGATCCTAGTGTGAGAAAGATTTATTTAGATCCTAGTGTGAGAAAGATTTATATAGATCTTAGTGTGTGAAAGTTTTATGTAGATCCTAGTGTGAGAAAGTTTTGGACAGATCATAGTTTGAGAAAGTTTGTTTTTGACCTGCTTTAACTTTCATTCCAGAACTGACTACCTTGACATAAATTAAAGAATATTCATGGGGCATAAAACACTATTACCCCATATGTCTTAGGTAAGGTACAGTCTGCCAAGAAATATCAGTCTCTCTCCATACTGGAACCATTTTGATAAGACCTTAAAAATTGATGCCATAAACCAGAGTAAAAGTAAATATCATATGTCTTGCAAAGCTATTAACTACCAACTGCTGCTAGTTAGATCCCAATATAAGTGAAAATTTGAAACTTGCATGTAATTAAGTTGGTTGTGTTTTAAATTTCTGTATGTCCCTCACCTTTGTAAATAGGGATGTCTGGTGCCAAGTGGTTATGGTATTAGCTTTTAAACTCAAGGCGTCTCACTACTTTTGTTTACCCTGGTCAACCAGAAGTTTTTAATGTCATACACCTTTCCTGGTTGGCTTGGTACCAGACTGAGTATATTGGACTGAGTAGTCTGCCATGTTTGTTTACAATATTGTAGGCATTTGTACTAGCACACTTAAGGTCACTCTAGTGCTGATAAATTGTTTGCCACATGGTTTTTACTAAATATGTCTTTTATTCAAAACTTTCCTCAATAAAATAACAGAAAGATTAAATCAAAATACATTGATCTAATCGAATTCTATTTTTAAATAAAAAAATTTTTACTTGAATTCTTCTGTACATAGAACAGATTTTGGATAAAAGTTTGAAATTTAATGTCTTCAGTGATCTGATTGAGTCTCACCTAAGATTACATCAGGGTATTTTAACTTCAAACTTTGTCTGTTGAAACACATAATCCTATGAAAAATTATACAAAACCGTCCGACTCCTAATCTGATGTGAAACATATCTGTTTGAATGATGATCGTTTTTTTAATTCTTGGTTGTCATTTGATAACGAAACTGGTTTTATGACATGTAAATTTTGCATTTAGACGGGCAAGATAAAAAAAAAAGTTTTACCTCTGGATCATGCGCGAACTATCGTACTTCAACACTTATACGACACCAATCATCTTCAAACCATAAAAAATTGTTTGATGACACTGACCTGCAAACTACTTTTGAACAATCAGTTCAAACGTATTACAAGGCAAGCAAAAAAAATAAATAGAAATAAAGAAAAAAAAAAAAAAAAAAAAAAAAAAAAAAAAAAAAAAAAAAACCTAAATTTTGTGCCATGCGATTTGTTTATTGGTTATCAAAGGGAAAAGTGCCTACATAAAAATGTAATTCTTTACTAGAATTGAAACACTACAGGGTTGTACAGATCTAGGAAATTTGCACTCTAGTTGAAATGCTACCTATATGCCTGATTTGACCCCTATTTAGAAATCATGTCCCACTTCCTTCAGTTCTAGATTGATCATATAAGTAAGAAATGTTAAGCATCACTTAATGTTTGTGTTGCATATTGGCGAACAGGATTTTCAGACTGGCGACATATACATTGTCGCAGAAGATGGGTTGGCGAAACCAAAAAAGATTCCAGGGCTAGCCCTGTTAAGGTTAATAAAGGTCAAATGAATAAATATGCAAATCACATTCCCCAACTACATGGTGTTGAATTGAAAAGAAATTGATGTTAAAAGATGCAATAGATATAGTTAAAACAGTTTTGATTTTTTTAATCAGAAAAATGTAGGACAGATCCATATATTAATAATTGGGTGTTCATTGTTGTTTGGATTTTCCTAGGAGTGATCATCATGAATATTCAAATCATGACATTATATCCTATATGGTTAACTAGGAAGGTGCATTATGGATATTTTGGATGTAGTAAATTTGTTATCTTGTTGAAAATATTAAAAAATTGTTATATGCAAAGAAATAAACAAGCTTTTTTGAGTAAGTCTGGTTATTTTCCGCATGAGGTCAGTAAATTTTACATGCTGATTTTTGAATGATTTTGTTTAAATATAGAATTTTGTTTTCCAAATATGTATATGACAAACAATTTTGGAATGATAGGTGCAATGCAAAGAATAAACACTATAACACAATGAAGTCTGGATTTATGGAAAAAACATTTATAATTTAGTTGCTATAGATTAAAAATTATATTAGACATGTCTGTCCTAAATCCATGATGGCTGCATTTGTGAAGGTCTGGTGTGGAAGGTCCTTGGGTGGTATAGATTCAAAATTCTATCTGACATGTCTGTCCGAAATCCAAGATGGGTGCCGTTACTATAAATAGCAAAAACCTAAAAATGGCCATTATGGGTTTATTTATGTACTGATTTTGTTTAAATTTGAAATATAGAAAATAGATGTCGGTGGATAAAACACATATAACATGTTTTTCTGTACAATTTTTCATTTGTGTAATAATAACGTAATATGCAAATAAGATCTATTTTTAGCCAAAATCTTTGAAAATCTTCTCTAATAGTACATGGCCCATTGAAAAGATATTGAATGTGGAAGGTCCTTGGGTGGTATAGATTCAAAATTCTATCTGACATGTCTGTTGGAAATCCAAGATGGCTGACGTTACTATAAATAGCAAAAACATAAACTGGCAATTATGGGTTTATTTATGTACAGATTTTGTTGAAATTTGAAACATAGGAACATAGAAAATAGATGTCAGAGGATCAGAGGATAAAACATAAAACATGTTTTTCTGTACATTTTTTGTTAAATTAAATTCTATATATAAATGTTTTGAAAATTTATTTTTCATAGAAATGTGCAAAATGGACTGATTTAATCATTTTTAGGCCTTTAAGTTCAAATTGAAATTCTAGTGGAGGTACAAAAGGAAGTATTTCCCGACAATATATACAGTAATGAAATAGACTATAGATTCTATTGTATAGTTGTGAACATGTTGAAAAAGTGGCTTCAGCTTCCATTCACCACTGGCAGATTTTCTGCCCGAATCTAGAAATTCCACAACTCCAGAATTATTCTTGATTTAAAGTCATTCTGTGTTCATTAAGTTTGTTAATAGTGTACCAGTAACAAGGATATTGTAGATAATTGGATTAAATGTAAACAATTTAATGTACATGGTTTATATTAATAAAGGCAATATCAATGTTGACTATGTTCTTTATTGTATTATTGTTCACATGGTACAAATTTTTCGCATAGATTTTTCGACCGCAAAATAAGTGAAAATAAGTACAGCGCAAAAAAATCTACACTTACAGTATTGAACTGAGTGGGGCTAGGAATGTCTTTAAGAGCTTGTTGTGCCTAGGAATGTCTTTAAGAGCTTGTTGTGGCTAGGAATGTCTTTAAGAGCTTGTTGTGGCTAGGGATGTCTTTAAGAGCTTGTTGTGGCTAGGAATGTCTTTAAGAGCTTGTTGTGGCTAGGAATGTCTTTAAGAGCTCATTGTGGCTAGGAATGTCTTTAAGAGTTTGTTGTGGCTAGGGATGTCTTTAAGAGCTTGTTGTGGCTAGGAATGTCTTTAAGAGCTTGTTGTGGCTAGGAATGTCTTTAAGAGCTTGTTGTGGCTAGGAATGTCTTTAAGAGCTTGTTGTGGCTAGGAATGTCTTTAAGAGTTTGTTGTGGCTAGGGATGTCTTTAAGAGCTTGTTGTGGCTAGGAATGTCTTTAAGAGCTTGTTGTGGCTAGGAATGTCTTTAAGAGCTTGTTGTGGCTAGGAATGTCTTTAAGAGTTTGTTGTGGCTAGGAATGTCTATATTAAGCTAAGTATGACTTAGATTGTCTATGTTAGGCATATTGAGGCTAAGAATTCGTATTTTGAGCTTAGTGCGACTTGCAGTGTCAATGTTGAGCTATGGCTTGTTCAAGTTTAAAAGAGTTTTAATAAATATAATCAAAAATAATGACTGGATTTGAAAAACAGTTTATTATTATCAACTTGTACAATCCTCATAAAATGAGAAGCTTATCTGAAATTCCTTGAATTTTATTTTGCTTTTCTTTGAGCTTTAATAATTTTTTTACAGCAATTGCTAAAGCATTAAACTGCAATATCTGTGTACTACGAGAAAAGAAGAACATCTTAGACTGCATTGAGGATCCATTTATAACAAAGCATGTCAGTCTTAATTGGGAAGATTCACAACTCCATGTACTGCCAATGGGAAAACTGAACCAAAAGGTAGAGCATACTAAAATAAAAATGTTGAAAGTTGCCACTAATTCAGAAAACAGTAGCATACTTCTCAACCCTTTAAGGGTTGTAAGCACCGGTGCTGTCTTATTTATAACATCGCCTTCACTGCCAAGGTTAGAATGTCACTTTCTGGACCTAACTGGGAATACATGTTGATTTCTTACAGAATCACCTTCCTTATTTGGTGGCACAACGGTTTGAGTCTGCCACAATTATTTATTTTGGTGGTGAGATTTGGTGGTATCCTAATCTTGTGTTGGTGTAACCTTGAAGAAATCAAACTGTTTTAATTTTCTTTCTAGTTTATATGCACACACACACACACACACACACACACACTTTAAATAAAAACTCCAATTTATTCACAAACATTTTCATGTCTTCCAGGTGACATTTATATTTGAATTTTATGTATAATATTTGATACATAAATCTTTTGATATACAAACTTTTCAAAATTAAGTCACCTGATGACTGTTATAAGACATGGAAGTGATCATAAAAAACAATCTAGTTTTTCCTATTTAAATATTTTCTACATGTGCATATGGAATTGTTAATTTTTTTTACCTATATTTACAATGTATATAAAACCACTTGCTTAAAAAAACATTTTACATTACAATTGATTCAGATGTATTTTATAGAACTATCAGCAGGCATTACTCTAACAAGAGAACTTTTCAGTTAATATTTTTTATATCTAGGGTTTACGCGAACATGTTGCTAAACTAAAAACCACATATACATCAATTTTGGCCCTAGAACCAACTGGTTGGACTTTCAATAATAAGTTGCTGTCACTTGAACAAATAAAACCAAAATTTAAAAGAGAAGAAATTACCGTGTATGGTGAGTAACTGCTTTATAAACATACTTGTATCATTTTATAAAAGATACATTTTTTTGTATTTCATTCTGAGACATGTGTACCTGTACTCTCAAAATCAATAAAACAAGAATTTTTTTGATTCTTATTATTGTTGTTTAAAAAAGGGAAAGTATCAAATTCAAAGTTTTATCCATAGTCATCCGACTTCTTTCTACCCAACCCCTTTATGCCAAAGACCACTATGATATAGCTGTGTTGGTGAAGTGCTCACTTGGTATGTGGATTGTGGTAGGTTGGATATTTGAACCCTGGCTGGGTCTGACCAAGACTTAAATATGGGTTTTCTTTTGCTAAACACTTGGCATTTAGAGATGAAAGTCACAGGGTCCTTTAGCGGAGACTTTAAAATTGATGTCATGGTAGGCATGGCAAACTTAAGAATCCTCCCTCCACATTGTACCGAGAGCACTTTAAAGGTCAGAATTTCTGCTGTGTTACCTATAGCTGGTGACATCTTGATATAAGTGAAATATTTTTGATTGGGGTGTTAAAGCCCAGTTAAATTAATCAATCGATCAACCCTTCATGCCAAAGAAATTCTCCAAAACTATGAATCACAATTTTATAAAACTTTGAAAAACTGGAAAAAAATATCTGTGAGTTGTAGCCATATGACATTTTTAATAGGAAAATCCTTGTACAGAAATAAATTGTTCATCAAAAGTTTACAAAAAAATATGTACATAATGATAAACAAGTTTGCAAATTCTTCATAGGATAATGGCTTCATGAAGTTTTCAATAAGAAATTTGATAAAAATATCATATTACATGTATTTCAACCCTTTTGCATACAGTAGGGAACTGAAAATAATCCACTAGCATGGGATACTAGATGTAGTTTACTGAATTTGCTTGTTTAAATTAATACTTTTAGGTGTACCATACAGTGAACATAGTAGCTTTTTAGAACTGAAGAGATTTGTACAATTTTTAAAGCCAGACAAAATTTTACCAACAGTTAATAATGGAAATCCTAACAGCAGGAAGAAAATGGAGTCTATATTCAAGTCTTGGAAAGATGAATTAAGTAATAACAAACTGAATAATCCAGTCAACAGCAATAAACAATCTTCAATGAATAACTGGCTTGTATAATACTTATACATGTAAGTATGTAGTCAGATTTTCACCATATAGGAAAAAAGGTTTGATCAGTTGCAATGTTGTTTAATATTGCATCATTTTAGCCATTGGCAGTGAGCAGATTTATTTATTTCTGAAGATTTGTCTAAGTTGATATGTGAGAGAATATGTAAATAATCTGTTTTGTTTAAGTGTACACTTTGCTAGCTCACAGTGTCAGCTCTCAAACAACACAGACAAGCACGTCACCCTCTAATGCACATAGTCTTGACACTAAGATTACTCTTTCCTTTTCATTTCTAGTGCCAAACGAGGAAGCAGTATGCAGTATCTCCAATTTTAGTCAAGTTTGTGACCTGACTAGTGTACATACTTATTACCTCCTGCTCTTGAGGCAGACACTCTTACCCCTGAGCCACACAGGGGTCATGTAGAAAATGTTTTGTACTCTTGTAATCATTATAATTATTATTCTCATCGTCATCATTTTTGATAAACTAGTTAAATTTTTATATTTTATTTAACAAAAATGTGAGAATCATGTGATGCATCAGAAAACAATTATTTGTTTGTTAATATAAAACTCATTTTGTTTCTGGTTTTATTTTTACAGAAACCATTTTGAATATTGACACAAATGGTGAAAAAAATACAACAGTCAACATGTACATCCATGAAGTATTGATGAAGGTTTTAAAGAATTTCCTTTATAAATATTTCAACAAAAATCTTCTGTTTTCAGAAACGTAAATTATTTTTTAATTTACCTCAAATTTTAACAAAATTCAGGGAGGATTGCATGATGTTCTGATGAAAAGTAAACATGTGTTCTTTATTATTGTGCATTAGGAGAACAAGATACCTGTGTTCCTTGATCAAGGATGAAGGATGATTTTAAAGTATCAGGTGGAAGAATATTTACAGTAGAACTTCGATGGCTCGAAGTCCAAGGGACTTCTGTCAAATATTCGATCCATCGCAGGGTTTTAGAGATCGAACTTCGAGATACGATCAGGGGTTCAGGTTCTCATGATTATTGACGGACAATGAATATTTAAATTTATAATACATGTTAATGTATTTAAAGGTCAAATAATAAAATGTCCGAATTAAAATTGCAGTATTTATCTTGAAATAAAAAAAAAACATAGAATAATGAAACGGTAGAAACATGCCAATTAAAAATACAAATTTCATTATTCATCATGATATCTCGATAATGTTTTCAAACTTAAATGTTGACCGTGATCTGTCATATGATGTTTTATAGCTACAGGGATAGAATATGACACTTATTTTAATTTCAAGTAATGGTACAAAATAAACTTACTTCATTCTAATAACAATACAAAACATGGTTATTACCCGACATTTTAATCACAGAACATGACGATAATACACACTTATGTACATACTCCAGTGACATGTAAATTACAGAATTGTATGTGCAATAAACAAGTGTGGGCGACTGAGGTTTTTTACCGATCAAACACACGTGTCGTAATGGGATTAAGCGATTAAAGAACTGTGTATATCGAGCACTGTCTCATTAGGTTAATTAGTAATCCTGAGTAGCACTCAAAATTTCAGGTTACTGTCTACACTAATTGTTTCGTTCCACTCTATTACTTTTTATGAAATGTGTAATATGGCTTCAGCTTGTGTTATGTTTACTATGACCTGGGTCACGTCATTCTGAAAAAATGTATTCGAGCGAAAGAAGTTGAATTTTCACTAACTTTTTACATTTAAAAAATATTTATTGTTCGAGCGAGCAAGGGTTTTTGAGTTAAAAAGTTCAAACCATTGAGGTTTATTTACATAGGAGATTATATTAAATTGGTTGGGACAGACAGATGACTTCGAGTTATCCTGGGTATTTGAGGTAACGACATTCGAGCAATCGAAGTTTTACTGTATTTATTCACTTCTTTGGACAAGTTGAATGTGAAGTATAATTTGTGGAATAGAACATTGCTGCATTTGTCACTGTGCTCAATTTATATATTTTTGTTATATTTGTATGTCAGTTGTAAATATATAATTCTACCACAAATATACCTTAATATTTGTCATTTGAACACCCAGTTAAAGTACATCCAGCTCAAACAAGGCCATATTCTGTATATACATGCATATCACAATGAGAGTCCCTACACATTCATTTACAAAGTATTTAACAGAAGCTCTATCTCCCTCCCCCACCCCACACACAAAACACATCCAACAGTAATAATGTTCCTTGCCTTGTCTGTATTTCTAGATAATTGTTATTCAGATATATGTATCATTGGGGACTGTAGAGCCCAACTTCTTATTGCTCAAGTTTTGTGGTTTTCTACACCATCTCAGAAATTACTGTCAAAAATTTGACCAAGGTATAGAACACTATTGTACTAGTCCACTGCTAGTTTATTAAGAACAAAATTCTATTTCAATTTTGGCTCTAGTATATCAAGATTTGAAAATAATTGCTACCTTCCAGTTAAATCTTGAACAAGAATTCTGAGGATTTAAATGTCCCACCTGGTTAGTTTTTATTGAGTAGAAAATACATCCGTTTTAAATTTCACTGCTTTAACATAAATTTACACATTTTGACACACCACCGCCACCACCACCAATACCTGAAAAGTAACACCCAGGTCTCGCGTTATGGAAATGCCAGGCTCGACAAAAATTGTTTTGGTTTTACAATTTTAGCTAATCTGAGACTTAATTGTGTTAACTGTTGAGTCAAATCTGTTATTTGGAGGTTATCTTTTCTAGGCAAAGAGTTTTTAGAATTTGCAGAGATGAAGGGGTTATCTCTCTTTGATCATCTCCATAAATTGCAAAAAAAAAAAAAAAAAAAAAAAAAAAAAAAAAAAAAAAATCTTCATAAAATCCTTTTTAATGTTATGTGTCCCTAGATGTATTCAATTTGCAAAACAATTGGTAGTGTAAACAAGTTAACAGCTAATGGTAACTGTAGAGGTTACATGTGAATTAATTGAAAATCATCTAAAGCGAACAAACAAACAAAGGCTGAACCTTAGATGTATTAGATTAAGTATACTTAAAACTTTAAAGTTGAACTCCAGCTAGGTAAGTTGTAGGAGGGCCCCTAAATTTTTGTAATAACCATACAACAGCTAGACTTAAATTGTAACATCCTTAGAAAAAATAGTGTTTAATTCTTTGCAGTGGAACCCAAATGCAGAAACAGAAGAGACCATATAAATTATTTCCACATATTTGATAAATGTAGACCTTGATTACAGTACTCCACATTATGCAGTGAACATCAATTTCTCAACCATAAAAGCCAGACATTGTAACACTTAAACATATGCTTCAGTTTATGAATTAAATATATGATCTGATTGTGTAAGTATACATTTGGCTCTCATGCTTTCATTTAAGAGCATTTGACAGATGTTTCATTGTCCTAAGTTCAAGTTCCACTCTTGCAGGTTCTATACTGAGAAAAGTTTGTCAGTTCCCTTGTTGGTAATTTTCTCTGGGTACTTCAGTTTTTTCCATCAACTCAGAAATGATTGTCTGGATTTGAAAGAATTTTGACAGGGGTTTGAAACACCACTATTCCTTTAGAAATCTTGCATTCACCCTTTCAGTCAACTAAATCAAACAAACAATGCCCAACACATTAATCATTTAAATTTAATATACATGTATAATAAAACTTTGTATACTAAAATTTAAAACAAAATAAAAACATATAAAAAATTACTAAAACTTAAACATTCATACTTATTATTTACAACAAGCAAAATAGAGAGTAAAATTTTAAATCATGATACTTTGTTAAATGGCTACAATCTGTTTAAAAAAAAAGTCACAATTGTTCCTTATGCATTTTCTTTTAATAAAACCCTAGATTTTTCAACTTTGAAGTCAATTATAGTAACTTTAATTATTATTTTACTGCATTGGTGGTTGAACTAGATCAGAATGAGCCCAATAACAACATGTATAAAGCATGGCTTTAATGAAGCAACCAACCAATAAGACCAAATTTCAGTGACATGGCTAACACATGTAACCAACCAATTAAAGCAAATTCTGAGGTAATGTTTACATGATGTAGCCAAACAATAAAAACAAATGTCGGTCTGGGGCTTATATAATGTAACCAACCAATAAGTCTAATTTAAGTGGTGTGGCTTACAAGATGTAACTAACCAATAAAAACAAATGCCGCTGGTAAAACTAACATGATGTAAACAACCAATAAGACATATCTTAGTGGTGTGGCTAACATGATGTAACCAACCATTAAAAAACAAATGTCATTGGTAAAGCTTACATGATGTAAACAACCAATAAAAACCAGTGTCGCTGGTAAAGCTTACATGATGTAACCAACCAATAAAAACCAAGCGGTAAAGCTTACATGATGTAACCAACCAATAAAAACCAATGTCGCTGGTAAAGCTTACATGATGTAAACAACCAGTAAAAACCAATGTCGCTGGTAAAGCTTACATGATGTAACCAACCAATAAAAACAAATGTCACTGGTAAAGCTTACATGATGTAACCAACCAATAAAAACAAATGTCACTGGTAAAGCTTACATGATGTAAACAACCAATAAAAACCAATGTCGCTGGTAAAGCTTACATGATGTAAACAACCAGTAAAAACCAATACCGCTGGTAAAGCTTACATGATGTAACCAACCAATAAAAACAAATGTCACTGGTAAAGCTTACATGATGTAAACAACCAATAAAAACAAATGTCACTGGTAAAGCTAACATGATGTAACCAACCAATAAAAACAAATGTCACTGGTAAAGCTAACATGATGTAACCAACCAATAAAAACCAATGTCGCTGGTAAAGCTTACATGATGTAACCAACCAATAAAAACAAACGTTGCTGTTAAAGCTTACATGATGTTACCAACCAATAAGAACAAATGTCGTTGGTAAATCTTACATCATGTAACCAGCAAATAAAACATATCTTAGTGGTGTGGCTAACATGTTGTAACCAACCATTAAAAACAAATGTCGCTGGTAAAGCTTACATGATGTAACCAACCAATAGTAACAAATGTCGGTGGAAAAACTTACATGATGTAACCAACCAATTGTAACAAATGTCAGTGGTAAATCTTACATGATGTAACCAGCAAATAAAACATATCCCAGTGGTGTGGCTAACAAGATGTAACCAACCAATAAAAACACATGTTGGTGGTAAAGCTTTCATGATGTAACCATCCAATAAGACATATTTCAGTGATGTGGCTTACATGATGTAACCAACCAATAATAAAAAAGTCGCTGTTAAAACTTACATGATGTAACCAACCAATAAAAACAAATGTCGCTGGTAAAGCTTACATGATGTAACCAACCAATAAAAACAAATTTCAGTGGTGTGGCTAACACAATGTAACCATCCATTAAAAACAAACGTCACTGGTAAAGCTTACATGATGTTACCAGCAAATAAAACATATCTCAGTGGTGTGGCTTACATGATGTAACCAACCAATTGTAACAAATGTCGTTGGAAAAGCTTACATGATGTTACCAGCCAATAAACCATATCTCAGTGGTGTGGCTAACATGATGTAACCATCCAATAAAAACAAATGTCAGTGGTAAAGCTTACATGATGTAACCAGCAAATAAGCATATCTCAGTGGTGTGGCTAACATGATGTAACCAACCAATAAAAACAAATGTCAGTGGTAAAGCTTACATGATGTAACCAGCAAATAAACCATATCTCAGTGGTGTGGCTAACATGATGTAACCAACCAATAAAAACAAATGTCAGTGGTAAAGCTTACATGATGTAACCATCCATTAGACATATTTCAGTGGTGTGGCTTACATGATGTAACCAACCAATAATAAAAAATTCGGTGGTAAAGCTTACAAGATGTAACCAACCAATAAGAAATATTTCAGTGGTGTGGCTTTGGAATTTAACCAACCAATAATAACAAATGTAGGTGGTAAAATTTACATGATGTAACCAACAAATAACAACAAATTCTAAGGTGTGGCTTACATGAATTTGAGGTAACTAATTAATAAGAACAAATGTCTGAGGTGTGATTCACATGATTTAAGCTCAATAAGAACACATTTCTGAAAAAATCTACTAATGAGTTATTTTTATTAAAAAGAACAAATATAACACTTCATCTACATCTACACAATGCTTGCATTTTCTTTTACTTGTTCCATTGCACTGATTAATTCTCTCTAATGAGTTGAGATCAAAAACTCTATATCATTTTCATCAATGAAGTATGTGCTGTATATGTCCCTGAAAAAGAAAGGAAATGAAGTCTGTTTATAAGTATGCTCATCAATTTCTGTCAAATAACTATCAAAAAACAAAAATGTAACTAGGTTTTCCAAAAAAAAATTTACTCAATCCATTTAAGATATTCACTTTGTGTTTGTACACAACTTTACAAAATTTTGACTCAGCCCTAAAACACTTAAATAACACTTTTTTATGGCTGATCACTCTAAGACACTTTGACATAAAAAACACAGACTGCGGAAGTAATTGATAAGCTCCAAGCAATGTATTGTTGTTGCCCCGTTATTTTTCAAGCCATATCTAAGCTTACCGGTTCTCCAGCTTGGCATCTAATGCACTTTATTGGTGTTTTTATATCAGACTTTATACTGGTACTGCTTAAAAGACAATCTTTCATTGTAACATCACAAACCTACAGTGTAGGAAACAACAGATTATACATATTTAGGAAAAGAACATTTCTTATGTCCCTGAACTTCAGTTGATCTACTTTTCACCATCTGAATCTAGAGAGGCCGATTTCAACAAAAACCTGACTGATACTATGAACATATCAGATATTATTCTTCGAGATTTTAATATAAACATCTGGATTTTTTTATTATTACAAAGGTTTTAGATAGTATTTTCTGATATTATTCTGATACGATTTATCAACCTTATTAAACAGTGGAAGAATTTACCCACAAGAGTGGAATCAACTTTCAATTAGTGTTTGTTCCTTAAGACCATCATTATTGGATTAGAACATCTGCAACTATTTTGACCATAAAATTGTTATCATTTTCAATTATTAAAACTTTTAAACTTTAAAACAATTTTAAACTGATAATTTATTTTTGAAAACCTTAAAATATATTTCACCTACACAATATGCCATTTCTAAAGTTGTGCTCATTGGAATTATTTGTTTCATGATACAGCTGCTCCAGAGAGGATTGTGTGGTCTAGTATTTATTATTGAAATGTTAAAATAACCATGCAATAACAAAAACAGTTATTTTGTTTCTTATTTTTTAGCTCAACTGGCTAAAGCCAGATGAGCTTATGGCATGATGCATGTGTGTGTGTGTGTGTGTGTGTGTACATGCATCCGTACATCCGTTAACAGCAAAAACTCTGAAACTTCTGGGCCAATTTTAACAAAACTTGGCAGGAATGATCCCTAGAAGTAGATGAAAATTTGTACAATTGTTTCCATGGCAAACAAAAGTAGGTCACAGCGACCTAGAATGCTAAAAACCTAAAATAAGCTTCTTCTCTGAAACCATAGGTTATATGCAAAATCTGATGTGATATTTGGCTTCTAGACACCCTTAAAGATATAGGTTGTACATTTCATGAAATTCCATCAAAAAATAGGTTAAGCGTTTTTAACGTTTTCTGTCATACTTTGCAAAAAGTGCAAATAAGGCTTATAATGGGATATCAACTTTGAAAATCTTTTCTTCTCTGAAACCATGAAGCCTTAAGCTTTCATATTTAGCAGTTAACATCAGCTAAGTCCCTTTACCAGGTTTGTACAAATGGTAGCCCCCAGGCCATTTTTGGCCCCACCCCAGGGGCCCATATGTCTTCATATGCATATATTGGGAATCAAATTAAAAAATATTCTTCTCTGAAACTGTAAGGCTTAAAGCTTTCATAATTAGCTCAAGTCCCTTTACCAGGTTTGTACAAATAAAGGCCCCCAGGCCATTTTTGGTCCCACCCAGGGGCCCATATATCTACATATACTTATATGGGAGGTCAAATTTAAAAATCTTCTTCTCTGAAACTGTAAGGCCTACAGCTTTTATATTTAGCATTTAACATCAGCTCATGTCCCAGAAATTTCCCATCCAGTAAATGCTATATAAGTAATATCCCTTTTGGGAAATTTCTCAAAATGGACTATTGCAACAAATTGTAAGCACATCTCTTAAACTGCATACAAGATTCTTAAAACTTTGTAAGAATAAAGAACACAAAAAAAAAAAAAAAAAAAGAAAGAAAAAAAAACAGGTGCATATCGAGCAAAACTTCAAATCTACTACATTTTTTGGATGATGGCCCTTGACTCCCTTCTGACAAATTTCTCAAAATGTGCTACTGAAACAAAAAATTTTCAATACCCGGTACATTCAATATTTAACCCTGCTCACCAAGCTTATTTAATCATTTAAACAAGTAACTTCCTGCCTTCTTAACACATTTTCTTATTTGCTGATCTAATATCAACTAATAATGCAAATGAGAAGTTGGAAAAAGTAGCTAAATGCCTTTTCCAGAACCATTTTCGTCAGTTGAGCTCCACAGGCCCTTTTGGGCCTCTTGTTTTAAATTACCTTCAGAATGTAAAATGTTAATTTACAAACACTTGCTGAACAAATCAGGAATTTCAGAAGAACTAATATATGTCACACTTAAAAATAAAAATCAAAAACTTAATGTGTCTTTCAAAATTCAAACCATCATTATACATGGACATTCCCATCAGCTGGTTTTTCAAAAACAGTGTAAAACCAGGATTTTACTCACATTAGTTTGTCTTTTATCAAAGCTATCTTGGGCTTCCATGCCTTCTAATTTTTGATTTGATAGTAATTTAGTTCCATCTGTCCTCTGGTAACAATCAGCATCAACTGCATCTGGGTATGTATTTTTCTGTAATACAAAGATATTATATATGGGATACTAATGACCAACACAACTATCAAGATTTCCCAGTTTTGAAAAGGAATAGTTCAGACTTTGCAGAAAGCCACAACAGTGTTAATGTCCACTGTAAGCCTTCATTAATTTGACTTCATTTCCTGGTTTTATATCAATATCTTTATACATGGCTTATCTGAATAATATAAGTTAAGATTATGAAAGGGTGTCAATGTTTAGTCACCAAAAAGCAACAGAATTTTTTATTTTCAACATTTTTATTCTCATTTGAAAGAGTTTTAGCTAGATTTTTTGCTGTTTGATAACAGTTACGTACTCACTAGAAACCCCAAGTCATTATCTTTATATATAGTGAATAATTTAAACTTATTTTTGTAAATAAGGTAAGACCCTGGCCTTTGACCATCTTCAGTCTCAATTCCAATAACTTTAATACATATGTAAGTTACATTGAATATCTTTGAAAATGGCCGGTAGGTATAAAAAGTAAACGGGAGTATACGGGAGAAATAAAAGAAAATTTAAATGAAATATTTTGCCTGCGGTTGGTTCATTAGATGCAGTTTTAAAAAATGAACAATTTAAAAAAAAATATGACTCTAGGATGATTTTTAACGATTTTATGTGCATATGTATGATACTGTTCACAATACGTGTTAGACAGGAGTAAACGGGAGAAATTATAGAGAAGTTAATTAACATATTTTGTCTACGGTAGGTTCATTGGATGCAGTTCAAAAAAATAAGCAAAATTAAAAAAAGAATTATGGCTTTAGGTAAGATTTTAAGTATTTTACAGCTAAAATTGTGTGTCCATGTCGTAACTACGTAATGTCAAGAGAGGTAACTCTTGTAAACTGTAGGTGTCAATTAGCAGACGCGACATGATTATTCGACCGTATAATTATAGATTTATTTTGTTAATCAAATTTTTTATTGCTTTTGTTATTAATATGAGTGTTTTGTTAATAATTAATCAATATTAATTGACAACTAACTTACCTGATAAATGATTTTTTGATGAGCTACGGGTCCCCCAATCCAGTAATCACGAATAAATTAATAATTCCACAACTTTCAATTATATTTTAATTACACACATTTATAAAAAAGTCCACCACTTGAACAAATTACACTCAGTCTAATTTTAAAAAAAAAAAATACCGGTAAAAAATAAAAATTAATTTTAAAGAAACCATATTAAAATAAATTTTAACTGAAGAAACTATATTTCGCACTGTTTTTTTTTAGAAAAAGAAAAAGATGGTAATTTTACTCATTTGGCTACAAATATAAATTCAATAGCTATGTATACAATCTAAAAAATAAAATTTAGTTTTCGTTGATTTCGGTTTTAAAGGTCACTGTGGTGTATAATACTATTAATAGACATAGATATATACAAGCGTATAAAAAAACTATTTATATCAAAACTCATATTAAAACATCTGTTAGGGAATTAAAACATGTTATCCCGCGAAAAAAAGTCAATATATAGCCGATCAGAAGGCAGTAAATTTCCACCGCGGTCTGCCGAAAAGAATATTTTCTGCCGCGGTGGAAAGTAAAAAAAATTGTCTACCGCGATATTGATTGAAAACTAAATACATTCAACCCTGGATGTGTTCTTCACCATTTGAAGATGAATCAAGATCAATAAACATGATAAAAAATATAATGTAAATCCCGGTTTTAAGAAGAATCGTAAAAAATAAAAAAAATATATATAATGTAAATCCCTGTTTTAAGAAGAATCGTAAAAATTTAAAAAAAAAAAAATAATAATGTAAATCCCGGTTTTAAGAAGAATCGTAAAAAAAAAAACGAGAAAAAAGAAATGAAACAACATCTTCACTGATTATATAACTTGAAAAAAATGTTTGACTTCTAGCGAAATCCGACAATAAATCACTGTGCACGTGCCCTTACAAGTTAACCTTTGCAAATGTTTTGACAGCTAAAAGACGATGTTTGGGTCAGCAAAAATTAACAGTTTATCATTTCTACGAAAACCGAGAATCTGTCCCGTTTTATTTATTTATTGATTTTATCAATTTATTAGTATTATTACTTTTTTATTGTAAAAAAAAAAAAAAAAAAAAACCGTCCCGGAAAAATCCATTCCCTCTGTTAAATAATGTTGGGACTGAAATGAAGAAGTAGTGATAACCATCATCGGCATTTAAAACGTTTTGAATTATACATTAATTTTATTTTATGTTTCTGGTACATGTATTACACGATGTATTTCTCTTGCATTTCAATATACCGCACATTACAGTAATGATAAATAAGCGTTTAGCGTATACGCTAACCGCTTAAAATACATTTTTAAGATAAGGCTTTTAATACCAATTTTTCCAACTTTATTATTTTCAGTGAAGAGTTTGAATTCAATACAATAAATAAGAAATTTTCAAAAATTAAAATGAGGGGAATGTATTCAGTGAAAAATGATAAATTATTACAACGCCAATTATTCAAATATATATATATGACAAGAATAAGCTACTGTGTTGTCATAATGGTTTTATAATTCCGTCGGACTATTTTTTTTTTCAATGCTTAAAATGATGCATTTGCATCATTTTTTCATCTGACAATACAGGTATTTAATTATTTTATTGGAACTTCAAACGGTAAATTATTGGGACAGGCATAATACCTAATACTATTACTGGACGAAGTTTTTGGATTATGTACATATGCAGTAATTAATATCCTTTATTACCCGATCAAAACAATCTTTCTGCATATTAGATTATGCTATTACCTATAATAATATAATTAATAATATATATTCACACAAGTTAAAACTTATTTTTGTGAATAATTAATTTTCGCAAATATTGTGATAACGTTAATTTTTGGTCAATAAGATTAAATCCTGTTATTTTTATTTTTGTACAACAGCCTACATTACCATTTATTAATTTTATAATAATTTAATTAACAAAATAAATCGATAATTATACGGTTGAATAATCATGTCGCGTCTGCTAATTGACACCCAAAGTTTACAAGAGTTACCTTTCTTTGACATTACGTAGTGACGACACGGACACAATTTTAGCTGTAAAATACTTAAAATCTTACCTAAAGCCATAATTCTTTTTTTAATTTTGTTTATTTTTTTGAACTGCATCCAATGAACCTACCGTAGACAAAATATGTTAATTAACTTCTCTATAATTTCTCCCGTTTACTCCTGTCTAACATTATTGGGGAACAGTATCATACTAGTCCGAGAGATCTGACATCGATTTTATTTTACTTTTCGACAAAAGTCGAAAAGTAAAATAAAATCGATGTCAGATCTCTCGGACTAAGTATCATACATATGCAAACATATTTTCGCCATAAAATCGTTAAAAAATAATCCTAGAGTCATATATTTTTTTTTAAATTGTTCATTTTTTAAAACTGCATCTAATGAACCTACCCTAGGCAAAATATTTCATTTAACTTTTCTTTTATTTCTCCCGTTTACTTTTTATACCTACCCAAAATGGCTAAATTGTAGTAAAGTACAAAGGTAAAAAAAAAAAGAAAGAAAAAATGTTATGATCTTGACTCAAATTTAATTGGCCTCACTTTGAAGGACATTTCAAAAAATATTCTAGCACCTATAAAAACGTGTCGTTTACAACTAATAACATTATGTTTTGATCCAAGGGGATAAAAATCGTTGAATTTTGACATTAGATTGCACACTGCACATAAAAATATACATAGTAAGGAACTGAAAAACTTTTGTTCCCAAATTTGAAAGTAAATTTAAAGCTGCATTAAGTTTTCCAAAGAAAAAATTAAAACGGTACTAATCTAACTAATGATGTTCCTAATGAACAATGTTACATTTGGTTCAACGATAAAAGCTCGAATAAATGCAGAAATCACAATATTTACCCATCGAGATGCAGCATTTAGGATCTAATATTAGAACATGGTTACTGGTAATAAAAGTGCCTAAAGGCCAGGCAACTCTTATTTGACCATAGCCAGATGCATACCGTGCACCCCCCCATACCCTACAATCCATGTGATTTGGTAAAATAAAAGAATTTGACTCTAATTTAGCTTGATACTTAGCAAAAAAATGCCTCCATTATTATAAAAATGTGAACATTTCAAACCTGGAGCACGTGCCACCTTAGCAACATAACATTTTCAACTTCACTATAGGTACGAAGACTACAAAAAAATCCCCATTGGCCGCAATGTTAAATAGTACAACTTCGGGTGCTGATTTTTTATCTTCCTAATATTCGTTGAGCACCGTGCATTTAGTATGATAAACTACAACCTTGTAGATGTAAAATCCATGCCGGTACATCCCAGCATGACCATGGAATTTTTGAGCTATCACATGATGTAAACATATGGGGTCAGTTCTGCACTGACTATTAAGGCAATTTCATTATAAACAGTTATGATCTAATAAAATCCAATAAATATTTTAAAATAATTTTTGCCAAGTAATTTTATCATTTTTATTTACCAAAATATTCTTATTTTTGATTAAAGAATTTCAATCACATGGGAGATGACATATAATAACCAATCACAGCCTGCCAAAGTCAGTTTACCTCATTACTGAGCAGGGTAGACACAAGGCCGCTTACAACACATGGATGTTTTATAGTCTTCATACCTATATATAAAATTATCAAATAAATGTTATCCAAATTTATATCTGAAACACATTATTTATGATTTTCGAGCAAAAAAATAATAAAAACATGTATATTTAACCAAAAAATATTGAAATATGGCTATTCAAGGAAGATGTGTCATATCAAAGAGAATAAAGGCTATTACATATTATACAGAAGTTTTCATGTATTATTTAAATTAAGCTGTGGACTGAAATATAATAAAAATGTTTGTTTAAAAATGGTACTGTTCTGTTATATTTAGTCCAAATATCTTGAAAATATTGTAATTTGTTTACTGAAATGTGATTTTAGAAAAATATCTGGTGTTTTTCTAAAGAAATTACTGAAAAACAAGGGAAAAGAATGAAATTATTTCCACATTTTTTAAACTATTTGTATAAAATTAAAAAGTTTAGAGATAAATTTGATTAGATTTAGAATAATCATGCTTAGATATGCAAAATTATGTGTTTTCAATCTAAAGTATCATCAATTGGAAAAAAATTACAATATTTTCAAGAAATAAGTAAAATTTCAGTATTGGCCGCAGTGGGAAGGGGGGTTTACATTAGAAGTCAACTACAAACAGCAAGAGTAATTTGTACTTTATATGAATACAGGGGTTTAATACAAGAATAAAAGACAATGCTGGAGATTATTTATATTATGATTTTACCACACCTGCAGAATATGGTGCCATCATAACAATAATGGACAATGTGTGAGAATGGGGTTTTTGGGTCAAGCTAGAAAACAAGTGCATGGTGTGTAATGTATTAGCCTATTCAAAAAAATTTCATCTTTAGTAAACATGAAGTTCAAAATATCAGTAATTGAAACAAAGTAAATCAAACATGACAACTATGACCATAAAAGGCATCCTGACAGCTGGAATGTGTAACACCCCATGGTATATGTACACAATGTGAAATGACCATGTATACAAACAGTCATCCAATGAAAAATAAAAAAACTGCTGGGAAAGGTTTTAATACATTTGATCTAATAAAAATATCACAAAATTCAACACTGATTATAAAACAAGCACATTTAAAAATATTTTTGAGTTATTTTAATATGGCAAAAGGAAGCAGAAAACGTCAAAAGTCATGGTTTCAGAGGGGTCAACAGAAAAAATATGGCATGAAAAATCAAAGTTTAGGTACAAATGTACCTACAAAGAAGGAATATGTAAGACTGGATAAGGAAACTTTTAATACTGTGCAAAAAAGTGATATCTGTGGCGATTTCGATGATAAAAAGAGACCACACTGTGCCTCGGCCAGTGACACAGGTTTCCTGCGGCCTAAGGAATCACCTATTTTAGAAGTGGATATTGGCATGGAACAAGATCCAGTTTGTGGGTAAATACATTTTTACATTATAAGACTTTCATATTCATGACTTTATTACATAAAACTTATACTATTGCTATGTTGGTCTAATTTTTTAACTAATTTTTAAATTAAAATAAATTTCTGATACTTTACTGGAAAAATCAATGAAATTTTGCAAATACTGCAGAAAATGTTAAAAAAAACCTACATTTTAAACATATAATATATAAAAATAATTGAAAACTCAAAAAAAAAAGGGAGAAAAGTGAAAAAAAAAAAAAAATTGATTAAAAATACCAGGGTCACAAAAATATATTGTAGTCAAAGGGAGGTAATTATACAGATAATAGTATACTGTAAATTTACAAAGAAAATCAGTTAAAAAATTCATCTTAAAATGAATATTTTCTGACAAATGTAAGAAATCTTTCACTGTCTTATATTTTAAGGTCTGAAGGACAAAGTTACAGGGTGCTGCATGTGAGGAAGCTGGAAGAGTTCTGGAATAAAACATTCAGGGAACACCAGCTACAGTCACCATCATGTAAAGGCTACCTTAAACTTGATATGTCCAAGGAGGTGCAGTGGGGAGTAGGGTGGAAGGAAGCAGTACACTGTGCCAGCTGTACCTACAAATCAAAACTTTTCAAATTATATGAGGAAATTCCCACCTTTAACAGAGGACAAAAGATGGCCACTTGTAATGTGGGATTACAAATAGGACTATATCAATCACCAATTAGTTCAACAACAATCAGACGCATATTTATGTGTGCTAACATTCCACCACCAAGTCACAGCGGACTTAAACATTGTTCAAATTTTGTAAATAAACTTATCTGTAAAGTGAACACTGAAAATATGGATGAAATTATTGAACAATTAGTGTCTATAAACAAACTGCGGGGTTTTCCCAGTCATGAAATTGACACAGAAATGGACTGTATGTACAACAATCCATTGTATTCTGGGAGTGGTAACACTCCCATGCAACCTGCAACACAAATAACTTGTGTGCAAGCTGAAAATTTGACACCATATAAGTATATCATATCACTTATTACTAAAAATAAGTTGTGTAAATCACATTCAAACCATGAAAGTTATGTTGCTAATGGTGTGCATCTCCAAGGTGAGTGTTCTGCTAACATCCCTATGTCTCAATCTGCTGGTGCAGAACATGACTGGGCCTATGAGAGCATAAGTGAGTTACAAAAGAAAGGTCTTGAGGTCAGAAATATAACAACTGATGCAGATTCAGGTGCATACAATGCTGCACTTAAACTTCACAGGGAAGGTAAACTGCGAAAAAGGCCTAGTCGCAGCATTGACACCATACACTTTGCTCGGAATCAGAGAAAAAACATGAACAGATCTAATGCTGTTTCAGATATGATGCCGAGCAAAACTAAATCTGGTAGAGACAAACTCCGTACCAGATTTACACATGACCTGAGCAAACGCTGTCAGGCAGAATTCACATCTGCTCTCAAAGCCTGTGCTGGTAACAAAAATTTATTCTACCGCACAATGTCTCACATTGTCGATGCAATAAATTTATGTTACTTAGGTGACCACAGACTGTGTACAGTTAATTCCTATGTTTGCAGAAATGTAGACTGCAACTGGCTGAAAAAGAGTGCATATCTTAGTTCTGACTTCAAAATAGACAGGACTCCAAAGAATGCCACTGAGCTAAGAAAATGGATAGAGTACCGACTTGGTCGGAAAGCTCTAGAAACAACCAAATTTGGTAAAACCACTCAAAAAGTTGAGGCTACTAATAGGTCACTGAGAAGAAGCTTACCTAGAAATGTAACTTTTTCTAAAACCTTCACAGGTCGAGCTCACAGTGCTGTACACAGTGTCAATAATGGGCCTGGTCAGAGTTTATATCTTCTTCTTAAGGCTGCTAAATGTCCAATTGTTCAGGGCAGTAAGGTGCAGATCAACCTGTCAAAAGAACAGAAAATGGACAAAATCAGAAAACAGTCTCAAAAAACTGAAAAATTCAAGCAGATGAGGCAAGCAAAGCGTAAAAAATTATATGAATTGTATGAAAAACATGCAGCGGATGTGACATATAAGAAAGAAGTTGACATGCCGCAACTCAAGATCTCAAAACCAAATGACGCATCATTGCGGACAAAAATTAAGAAAAAGTCTGATCATTCATATCATAAACTATGATATATTAACCTTTTTTAAACTTTTTAAAATATACATAATGGATTATGGGTGCCAACACATAGCCTTTGAAGTTTGCAGTGCTTCCTTTCCTCATTAATGTGTTTGGTCTCTAACACAAGATGAGTGGGGTGTATGCATAGTCTGTTATGACACAGGTGGGACACATGTAACACCTGGTCAAATGCATCATAGTGAGGTGCAATTTGCTTATGAAAACACATCCAGGCTAGCCTGTGTACTTTCTCATGCTTCCTGGTAATAAAAGTGCCTAAAGGCCAGGCAACTCTTATTTGACCATAGCCAGATGCATACCGTGCACCCCCCCATACCCTACAATCCATGTGATTTGGTAAAATAAAAGAATTTGACTCTAATTTAGCTTGATACTTAGCAAAAAATGCCTCCATTATTATAAAAATGTGAACATTTCAAACCTGGAGCACGTGCCACCTTAGCAACATAACATTTTCAACTTCACTATAGGTACGAAGACTACAAAAAAATCCCCATTGGCCGCAATGTTAAATAGTACAACTTCGGGTGCTGATTTTTTATCTTCCTAATATTCGTTGAGCACCGTGCATTTAGTATGATAAACTACAACCTTGTAGATGTAAAATCCATGCCGGTACATCCCAGCATGACCATGGAATTTTTGAGCTATCACATGATGTAAACATATGGGGTCAGTTCTGCACTGACTATTAAGGCAATTTCATTATAAACAGTTATGATCTAATAAAATCCAATAAATATTTTAAAATAATTTTTGCCAAGTAATTTTATCATTTTTATTTACCAAAATATTCTTATTTTTGATTAAAGAATTTCAATCACATGGGAGATGACATATAATAACCAATCACAGCCTGCCAAAGTCAGTTTACCTCATTACTGAGCAGGGTAGACACAAGGCCGCTTACAACACATGGATGTTTTATAGTCTTCATACCTAAAACTCTGACCAACCGGTCAGAGGATTTCGTTTATTTACAGCTAAAAGAAATGAAATTTTAGAAAATGAATGTCACGGATCGTGGTTAGAAGATATCTATTTTTAAAAAAATATATTTTTAGAAAATCAAAAAAAATTCAAAAAATTGATAACCTTAATGCAGCTTTAAAGCACTTAATGATTAAAAACAATTAGTCGCGTAACAATCAAAATAAAAAACTTACAAAGCGATTCATTGTGCAATTTCCGCCGGACAAAAGACCCTGCAAAGCAAGTGAATTTTCGTTGACGCCTGTCTTCCATTTCATTGACAAATCCTCAGACAGTGTGTCAAACGGATACGTTCTTTTCCTTGACAACATTTTGTTACATTTACTGCAAAAATTTGAGGTTTCACGGTTATTAATCACCGATCATGTTGAAGTGTTTTTAAAGCGTCCGGAAGTATTATTCAAAACATAAATTACAAATTGAATCCGGGTCTAGAACTGAAGTAGACCGGATATTTAGCCTAATTTCTCTATTCACGTGCTATTAAACACTAAAACAAATTACATTGTACTTAGCTTAAAGTATTTGAAATAACAAAATGATACAAATAGTGTGATATGCAACCGTTTCAATAAAATTTCATTTTAATATCTGGTGAACGTTGGCGGCGTGAAATGTTTTACGCTTTCTTTCACTTAATTACATCGAGACGAATAACTCAGTTTCAGGATGGATGAGAAAACCAGGTTACCAGGAAAACTTACCGACCTCCGACAAGTTTAATGCAAAACTTCTTATAACACTAGGATTTAACGGTATCCAAACCCAGACGGCGTGACTGACCGTGGAGCTCAGTAACCAGTAACGGCGCTTGTTTTCCACGTTACTTGACATAATATGAGGTGCTGTTTTACTATTTACTCAGTATTTTGTGATATCACTTATTCGAATTAGTGATATCACTAATTCTATTTTTTGATATCACTAATTAATTTGATTTAGTGATCTATAAATAGAATTAGTGATATCAATAATTCATTGACAAGAAAAGAAGATAAGAAGTCCTCCCTTAAAAGTAGTACAGCAGCAAATCTAAAATTAAATAATTTGAGAGAAATTTGAAACAGTCAGGTATTTATACCACAAAAATAATAAAAACCGATTGCGTGCGTTCTGTTTTTAAAGTTATTTTTATAAGATATATATTTTTATTTGACAAAATTATAGATCTATATTACCCAACAGCGATCGATAATACGAGTTCTCTGAAAATTCACAAGTTAAATCGTAGTTTTACTTCATAATATTTGTGTTTATAAAAAAAAAACCTTTCTTTAAATAGTAGATGACACTTTGTCTTTTATATTTCACTACATAAAATGCATCCAAAGTAATAATAAAATTTTAAATAAAATGTTGATACAACAAATTACACGATGCGTTACACGATGCGTTCATTGTGCTATACGATTTAGTGATATCACTAAATCGATTTTTTTGTTATCACTAAATCATATTAGTGATATCGATAAATAAAAATGAATTAGTGATATCAAAAAATCGAATTAGTGATATCACTTATTTATTTAGTGATATCACTTAATCAATTTAGTGATAACACTAATTAAATTAGTGATATCACAAAATACTGAATAAATAGACTTAGAAATTAAACGGCACCTCATAGACATACAAACAGAGAATCCTCTATCGGGTTGACACACTTATTAAAGCCCATTTTTATGACATTTTTAGTTATCGATAGCTGATCACGAGACGACAACTTGAGGATCAACAACAGAATATTATAAAGGTTATAAGTCACGAGTCCAATCTCTCTCTCTCTCTCTCTCTCTCTCTCTCTCTCTCTCTCTCTCTCTCTCTCTCTCTCGTGCAAATTATTCTTGAAAAGTCCTTCAAGGGACAAAAGCACTAGAATAAATGTAAAATATTTAAAATGTTCATCCTGGTCGCAGTTTTTAATTTATTATATGTAACAATGTTTGCTTCATTGCAAACACATTTAAATGCAGCTGCTTCTAAGGATGATTCTCAATAAGCCGAGGCATCCGCCTATAGAATTCAAAATTATAAATAACAATAATATTTACACTTTAAACATCCAAAAAAAGAGTACCAAAACGAAACGGTTTTAAATATTCAAAGTTTGATAAAACCATGATTATATTTCTAAGATTTCCGTGAGATATGATAATGCATTGACCTTTAATTCAATGTAAAAATAACAGCTCTTTAAAGTAAAAAACACCTCTAGGTGAAAAAATAGATCAATCCAGCGCATGTTCACAGATAACAGGTAGATCTTACCACCCGTGAATAAACTGACTTTCAATTCAGCTCTCGGTCAAGTAAGACGTATTTAATATTCATTTTATATTTATTACTTTATTTTTTCTTTTCTGGATTTTTTTTCTTATGACGAGTGCTCAATTACAGGTTATTCCGGAAGGTAAAATAACACCTTCACGGGAAGAACAGCGTGTTTATCGGGAGGCAATGTAGACCATAGGGTCGTTGCTATAGACAAAAGTATGTCCGCAGAGGCGGAAGATACTCACAGGAAGACGGTAGAAAAGTCTTTGGACTTTTCAGGGGAGGATGATACTCCGCAAGATGATTTTATGTCTGTGGTAGATGAGACTGAAGTGTCTGTTCGTCAGAGATGGGAACATGATGGCGCTGTTAGTAGTCAAGTTGAGAATAAAAATAGTAAGCGTAAGTCTGAAAATAAGAATAAGAAAAAGCGTTAAAAGGTAGATAGCTCTAGTTCAAGTAGTAGCAGTAGTGATAGTGAAAGTAGCGATAGTAACAGTAGTGGTGAATCAAGTGACTCGGATAAGGGTAGCACTTTTAATCCCGAGTCTATGAGTACTAGTAAGTCTAAGGTGCCTTCGCACATTGTAAATTATATTGAAAAATATGCTACTAAACGAGTTGCAAAAAAGATTAGACAAGACATGTCTAAAGGTTGGCCCATTCCAACTTCTAAGAAATTAAAAGGTCTTAAAGCCGATAGATTTTTCAAGAAAAATTTTTTAAGAGGTAAAAAATGGAATTCAAAGTTAGAAAAGAGTAAAATTAACACTCAGTTGCGTATTTTAGATGTCATGGGCCCATTGTCTCTTCTATGGTCTGAGGCAGATAGAATTAAAAAAGAAAAGAAAGGCATGGACCCAGCTGATGTTATAAAGTTAACACAACGGGCCTTTGTACTGGCGGGTAACTCTCAATTTTTGTTTAACACAGAGAGAAGGAAAGCTCTACTTGCTACTACTATGCCAGACAGTGTTGATCTTTTGTCTGATTAAAAATGCCTTAAAGCTCTTTCCAAAGCTAAGGGTGAAATTTTTGGCAAAAAATTTTTGAAAAAGTTAGCGGAAGTAAATAAAGATAATAAAGAACAGAGAATTCTTGGTTTCTGACAGGAAAAAACCAGTTTTTCACCCCTCTAATGTTAACAGTGCTAATCATAGATATTATCAGTTTTTTCGACAGGGGCCCACAAATACCCTGCGGTTTGTGGGCGGCAGACAGGGTCAGTATGCTGGACGCAGACCATCACAGGGTCGGGGTTACCAGAACCAAGCTTACCCGAGCCAGTACAGGCAAAGGCTCGGTCAGAACAACCAACACTCTCAGAATCAGACAATCAAAAAATCTTCAGCACAGTAAAGCGGGTAAGTTCAAATGTTCTGATAAGGTTTCAGTTTCCGAATCCAATAATCAATCATTTAGGATCAATACCTGTAGGTGGAAGAGTAAGCCATTTTTTAGAAAATTGGAAATTGATTACAAACGATCCTTGGGTTCTTCGGTGCATAAAGGGTATAAAGTTAGATTTCATAACCACCCCAGTCGAAAACATAATACCCAGTCAACCCCACTTCAGTCAATCAGACCAGTCTTTAATAGACAAGGAAATTTTTAGCTCTAATAGAGAAAAATGCAATAACTCAATCTTTTCTGACCAAAGATTCATTCATCAGCAACATTTTTCTGGTTCCGAAAAAAGATGGAGGTCAGAGGCCTGTGATAAATCTCAAGAATTAAAATCATTTTCTGGCTTACGAACACTTCAAGATGGAGGGTATTCATTTGTTGAAAGATTTGTTACTGACAAACGATTGGATGGTAAAGTTAGATCTTACAGACGCTTATCTCACTTTGAGCATATCACCGGAGTACCGGAAATATCTAAAATTTTATTGGAAAGGGAAAGTAATGTGTTTCACCTCTCTCCCTTTCGGAATTTCCGTAGCTCCTCGGGTCTTTACAAAAATAATGAGAGTACCGATTGCCCTGTTGAGACGCCTAGGGATACGTCTAATTATATATCTGGACGATATCCTGTAAATGAACCAATCGCGACGGGAGTTGCTGTCAGATCTAGCAACTGTCCAGTCAGTCTTACAAATTTGGGATTTTTAATAAACACGAAAAAGCCAGTAACGAATCCGTCACAAACAATGGATTTTTTAGGATACACTGTAAATTCAGTTTTGATGACCCTGTCCCTTCCAAAAGAAAAGATTATAGAAATAAAAACTTCTTGCAAGGAGATATTGAAAAAGGAAATGGTATCAGCAAGGGAAATGGCTCAATTAATAGGACAGTTAACGGCTACAAATCAGGCTGTTCTCCTGGGCCCACTTCATTATCGCAGTCTACAAGTGTTAAAAACAAAGACGTTGCTTATAGGGGGCAGTTAAAATTAGAGCACGAAGTTCGAGTCGAACTAAACTGGTGGATTCACAAACTCGATCTCCGGAATGGGAAAGCATTAATACGCTCAGACCCGTACCTAGTTATACAATCCGATGCAAGTCTGTTAGGATGGGGGGGGGGGGGGGGCATTTTGTCAGAATGTAAAAATAGGCGGGAGGTGGCTACAAGGAGAACAATTTCACCATATAAATCAGCTGGAATTAAAAGCTGCGTTTCTCGCAGTCCAGTCGTTTGCAAAAAATTTGGAAAACAAACATATTCTACTGCAGATGGACAACAAATCGGCGGTAGTTTATATAAACAAAATGGGAGGAACAGTTTCCAATTCTCTCAACAAAATAGCAAATCAGTACTGGGATTGGTGCCTTCAGAGGCAAATATTGATAACGACAGAATACATTCCGGGCAAACAGAATCTGCTAGCAGACTGGGAAAGCAGACATTTTACGAATTACAGCAATTGGAAACTGAATCCGTCGATTTTCAAGAGTCTGGTAGCACGATTGGGCCAGTGCAAAGTGGATCTGTTTGCAGACAGATCCAATTCACAACTGAACCATTATTTCAGCTGGAAGCCAGATCCCCAAGCCAAAGCCGTAGATGCTTTGCTTCAACCTTGGAAGGGGATACAGGGGTATGCATTTCCCCCATTTTGTCTAATCAGCTCTTGCCTCGCGAAAGTTCGGGAGGAACAGAGTCAAATAATATTGGTCACTCCAACATGTCAGTCACAAGCTTGGTATCCACTACTTCTCCAAATGCTAGTGGATCACCCGGTATTAATTCCAATGAATTCCAAGACACTTCTTTCCCCAACGGGAGAGATTCATCCACTCGTTCTGAAGAAAACCCTACATCTAGCAGGGTGGAAGGTCTCAGGCGATCATACTCAGCAGTTGGAGTTTCAGAGGAAGTTAAAGACTTACTCGTGGGGTCCTGGAAGTAAGGAACAGGGTCTGCTTACGATTTTGCCTGGAAAAAATGGAGTTGCTGGTGTTTCCCAAGGGAAATTAATCCTTTTTCAGCACCTTTGGTCTCTGTCTTAGATGACCTTGCTTGGATGCATAAAGAAGGTTAACAGTATAGAACAATTAATGCTCATCGTTCAGCCATTTCGTCTGTACTTCCGTATTCTGAATGTATACCGATACGTCAGTTACCCATTGTCAAGCAATTAATGAAGGGTATTTTACAAAAGAATCCTCCATTGCCTAAATATCAGTTTTCATGGGATTAAATCTCGTACTGAAACATATATTAGGTATAAATAATAACAAAGATTTAAACTTGGCAGCACTGGACAAAAAGTTGGTCATTTTGCTAGCTTTAACTGCTGCTAAAAAGGTTTCAGATATTGCTAGGTTTGATAGGCGTTTCATGTCCTATAGAAATGATTGCATAACATTTTCATTACCTGGGATATCAAAAACACAAAAAGATTGTAAAATAAAGAGGTCACATTTCACAAATTTTCTCAGGAGAAATTATGTGTTATTTCATGTCTCTCAGAATATCAAAAAAGAACTGAACATATTAGACCTAAATCAAGAGATGAGTCTGATCCACTTTTGAGATCGACAAAGAAACCATTTAATGGTTTGTCCTCACAAACTATTGCAAACTGGATCAAAAGTATTATGAAAGATGCGGGGGTTGATGTATCAATTTTCCAAGCACATTCTTGTCGCATGGTGGCTACTAGTAAAACAGCCTTAAAAGGTGTAAATATGGATGAAATTTTTAGGTCTGAAATTACGGATAAATTTACTGAAGCGGTGTTGAAATGGTAAGTGCGCTTTAAACGTGTATTATTATATCTCGCGGAAATCTTAGAAATATAATTTCAGATTTTATGAGGGCGCGAAGCGCCCGATATGAAATATTAATTATATGATAAGATTGAAGTGAGATATAATAATGCATTTCCCACCCTCCCACCCTTACAGATTTAAAAGTTAAAAAAAAAAAAAAAAAAAAAAAACTAAGCAAATCAATAAAATTCATATTTCAATAAATCATGGATTAATAAATCAATAAATTAATAAGCAAATCAATATATCAATAGTTAATATTGGGAATCAGTTAAGAAGTTATTTTTACAGTCGTTTAAATCATGTTTCATAGTTGACATGTTTCTTTTGTTTATAGATTCACTTGCGACAGTGATAGAAGATTAGACAGTTTTGAAGAAGAGGATGTGCTGTTAGATGGTTTATACGTAAAGACTATCGGTTCGGCAATTTTTTGGCTGTTTATTTGTAATGTTTTTCCTTTATAAATTATATTTGAAATCATGTTTTGTTTTGGTGTCTTATTTGAGATGATGATGATGATGATGATGGCTTCATTGAAAGTCAGTTTATTCACGGGTGGTAAGATCTACCTGTTATCTGTGAACATGCGCTGTAGGGGTTACCTGGATTGATCTATTTTTTCACCTAGGGGTGTTTTTTACTTTAAAGAGCTGTTATTTTTACATTGAATTGAAGGTCAATGCATTATTAATCTCACTTCAATCTTATCATATAATTAATATTTCATATCGGGCGCTTTGCGCCCTCATAAAATCTGAAATTACATTAGGTGTTTAACATACATTTCAGAATACTGCATTCCGAATACTTCCATACAAATGCGAAAATGTAGCTGCTTCTAAGGATGATTCTCAATAAGCCGAGGCATCCGCCTATAGAATTCAAAATTATAAATAACAATAATATTTACACTTTAAACATCCAAAAAAAGAGTACCAAAACGAAACGGTTTTAAATATTCAAAGTTTGATAAAACCATGATTACATTAGGTGTATTTCAGAATACTGCATTCCGTATACTTCCATACAAATGCGAAATCTTGATGGAAATAACAGTGTTTTTCAATTAATACTCATAGAGCGCATTCCTCTCCATCAAAGATATTTTGACTACCAAAACTTCTATATTTTATCTTCTGTTTGGCAAATTTTGGTTGAAGGAGAGGGATGCGCTGGCATTAAAATTTGGGGATAAATAAAACATACCAAACAATATACATACTTGATATTAGCTAGCATACAATTGCCATAGCATCTACGCTGGCTGTGTGGTAGGGCGTAGGAAATAATAACCTCAAAGCCGTCTTGAGTTCGAATCTTATATGTCGTCCATTTTTTATTTGGATTTTTATATATTTCATAGTAATTTTTTTTTTTTCATTTTTACAATATTTTTTCTCATTTAATATGCTTCATCAACAAATAACCCAATTAAATTACGCACTGCTCATCTGAACACATTGAAACTAGTTCCAATACATGTCGTATAGATCTAACAATGTTATGATATATCATCGGGCCACTGGCCAATACACGTGCGTTTCCTATACAAGTAAAGTATACAAAGCAACATTATTAAGCACGTAAAACATGGAACTATTATCATTGCAATGTAGGCGCTGCATTAGTTCACAGGCGAAATTCACGTATTGTGAATTTATTCTTCATAATCACGGGTAATAATAGTGAGAACGACCAATGACACATTTTCATATTAAGTTTTTTCTTAGTAACAGTTTTGAGGTGTCTATATTACGTTATATTTTATATGGGCACGTTAGGCTAAAATTAATTTACACTTTGGCCTCGAGTCGATGTTGGATATAGAGGTCTCCCAAAGGTGTAACCTTGTTTCTTGGCATTTTTGCTATAGGCGGATCGCTCGGCTTTTTGAGACCCATTCTTTTCGTAAAATTCAGTATTCTCTGTATCTGACTCGAACGATCTCGATTTCACCCCGAAACAACCGTATAAACGGCCACCTAATTGAATGCTGGAGCATTTGCTACTCGACAAAATGACATCTTGCAATTTACAATAGCTCAAATTTCTGAAAATGTAACTTATGACTTTAAAATACTCTTGATTCCTGATTTTAGTTAAAAACTCACTTTACAGAAATCCCAGAACTGTTTAATAAAGTTAGACAAATTTTGGCCTTTTTTCAACCAAATAGATCCTAACTTCGAGATTTTAATATATAAACCATTTCTACGAAACCCCGCTTTTCAATTTATCTACTATTTATGGACATCAATTACAATAGATAATTTTGGACATCCATAATAATCGATTTATGGATATTTATAAATATATCTTTATTTTAATAAAATTCTTTATTTTTGCGTATCTAATTTGAATTATGGATAACCATATCAAGTTTTGTTCAGTTTATGAATATCAATAAAACGATAGATATAAAGGTTAAAATTAGTGATTTCATGCATTTTATATCTCATTCGAAAGTCCTTTTGTTTTATGTCTTGTCAATTTGTAGCAACCATTTATAGTAACATTGATCGGATGTTGAATTTGTCATAAATTCAACTGAACAAAAATAAGCAATAAACAATACCGCTAATCCCGTCTTTTCTGAAACATTCGTCTGTAATATCAATACTTTTCTCTACTTGATTTAATATTATGTTTAACGTTTTCGGCTGCAATTTTATGTAAAATAGGCGCAAAGATATTTATGCTTGATAACACACGATCAATTTTGACTAAAATGTGATTACATTTTTTTTAATTTCTATTCGATTAATTATTAAATTATCCCTGCTTATAAATATACAAGGTAATACGATAACGCTGGACATCATAATAAACAGGGACGTATATATGGTTCATTCACGTTTATCCAACATTTGAAAATTCAGTATTCACACTTATCCAACATTGGATTTACGCACCATTGGCTTTAAGATTATTTACCTGTGATGTGATCAGTTAGTTTTCCCTACCAGAATAAAAGTTCCTTTACTATAAAAAGTAAACCATAAATAAAAAGTAAATATGTTGAATTTTTTAAATTAATTTTTTTATTTCCTACCTTAATAAAATTCAAAAATGTTACATTTAATAAAAAATATTAAAGTTTTAACCAAAAATTAAAAAAAAAACTGCTATAAGAAATAAATATGTCAATTTTTATAATTAAAAAAAATATTTTTTATTTTTATTTATTTTTTCTTTTCTTTTTCTTCTCTTTCTTTTTGACACTTAGAATTCGCTAAGAATTTACAACACTATGTCACTTTTTAATGATTAATGAGTAGAATGGAAGGATTGTGCGGTAGCGCCTAATTAAAATTTGTTAAAGAGATTTATTTTCAAATCTGATAAATAAGTTAAGCTTTTTTTTTTTTGCAAGTGGTACTTTTTATTTATGTGATAGTGCTAATTGATATTATTATTTAAAATGTGATGCAGTTACTGTAACATTATATTGCTTAATGTCATTTGAATTTTTAAAAATATTTGATATTGGTTTTAAAAATAATGTTACTGGTTTAAGATTAAATACTTAATATCAATCAATATCTTTATTCAGCATAAAACATTACAATGTTTATAGCTATCATTGATCACAATCGAATACAAATGTATAGCACACAGGATACATCTAAATATGAAGTTTTCTCTATGTTTAAATGCAAAATACACAAATTTTGATAATTTATTATTTAAATACTGACTGGAACAAGTCATAAGATATTTGAACTTATGGATATTTGGCCAATGGCAAAAAAAAAATTTGGGTGAAAAACTACGTCTAAGGTATGAATAAGCAGGACAAACTAACAAAAAAATGGTATTCGTTTTTGACAATTTTCATGTTACAAAATGTACCATATCTTACAAAATGTACCATATGTTATTCTTTTAATTTAGCAAGTTTTCATTTTTGAGTAACTGTTCAATATCGTTTGCCACCTTTGAAAGAACTGATATTCTAATATTTGTTTTAAGATATTAAAATTCACATATATATGATTCTGGTTTAACCAGAGATCAGTCATACCTAAATCTGATAACAAATTCTTAACATTGTATGCCCAGTTCATTTTTTGTTACATTTTCCACCATCATATTGTTTTATTTTTTATTTTTAATTGGAATTATATAAATCAGGTGCAATGAAAATCTTTGAAAATAAAACTTCTTTTCATTTTACCTGGTATATTTAATCTTTTAAAAGGTGAAGGTATGAATTTCCCTGTTCACAGTACCCTAGCCCACCTATTGTTTCCATTTTCCTTTGATGTCATTTATCCAACATAAAATTTACCTTTTCCTATACCACAATATCAAATGTTGGATAAATGTGAAGACACCATATATATATAGCTAGATCGTATTATATAGGTCCCTGGTAATAATGTAGAGATTTTTGCAAGTTATTAAGTACCACCAAATCGATTTATTTATATCCATAATTCGATTTATGTTATCCTTAAATAATTTTTATGTACCAAAAATTAAATTACTTATAATTATCAATGATCCGTCGATTCTCGTGTTTGAATATGATAATTAAAATAAGGATAAATTTTGTTAATGACTCTTGTCAATTAAGGAAATTCTTCCGATGATTTATTCTGCTGTGGCTACACGTACGAAATATTTATCGTAAACAAAGTAAACGATGGTAACGTCGGCTATCGACTTGTCAAATTATTACGACATAATAAGGTTTGACCAATTATCCATTAAATACTGTAACAACTAGTAAAGATAGTATCACTCATTTTTCACACCGTCAGCAAAAGTTAAACTCTCAAAGATATATTTTTATAATGACCAATGTACATAATTAACGTGCGCAATAGTGATAAACAGCGACAATTAAAACCGTTTTAAATGTCGCTGGTGAGTTATAACGAATTTTTTTATTATAATTTTCTCTTCACTGAAAGGAAATTGAATTACAAAATGCCAGACATAAAGTCTTTATCAATGGCATATAAAACAGACTTGCTCTTAAGCTGTATTTACAAATTTAATGTAATCAGCGACATTTAAAACAGAATGTCGCTGATGTAATTTTTGCAGTGCATAATTAAAAACGCCTGGTTTTAAATATTGAAATTTTTTATATTTACAAAACAATTTCAGTTTACAAAAGCAAGTACATAAATATTATGGACAAACTTGAAAGTCAATAAATATAAACTTCGACCAGTTATTTTATTCATAACTTAAACAATACAGGGCAATACAGGATACTCAAAATACCATCATCACTATCCACGTGGTTTTGTTTACATAATTTGGCGCGTTAATTTCGCGTCCATAGTAACATACAAGAATGGAATGTATCCATTCGCGTAACTAAAATCGTTTTCTTAAAGCATTTTTGGACATGAAAATGTATAACTTTTATTCTAATAGAGATCAATAAAAAGTTGTTCTTACTTATATACCAAATTATAATTAAATAAAAGAATAATTTTAGTCCTAGTTTATATATCGGACGTATAAACTTTAAATGACATTGGGTGATAAGGCTTAGATTAGAATGGCGGAAGTTTCGATGATGTATCCGCAAACGCGGATTTCAACATCGTATTTTCCTTCTATCCCACCAAAAGCTCCAGAAGCTGCAGTATCTTACTCGAGGTGAGAATTCTTGTTGATAGAATAATGTAAATGTGAATGAGATAAACCAAGCAGGATATAAACCGTACGCATGTAATTTGATATATAGATTTAGTCTGTTTTGTGTATCTACTTGCCTTTTGGGTTTTTACTTTTAGACAAACTTCATATGACGAAAATGACCGCAACCTTAACTGATCGGAGTAATAACTAATTGTACTTGTCATTACTGTAAAACTAGGTATAATTCAGTGATTGAAGTTACTGTCATTTATAGACGATTTTAACTTTTTGATGAACTTATTTCTACCATATCCTTAATTCTATGTGATTTTTTTTCCTCTAGAAATTGTCAAAATATATGACCAGATTTTGTCAAAGCTTTGAAATTTCAGTCCAGGATACAAATGGAAAACCTAGTCTTGTATTAGTATCGGTGAGGGTTAAAGTTGATAAATTTTATATCAACATTTATGCAATCTTTAATCTATTAGGGGATATGAATGATGTAAAATATGTTGCACTCATAAGAATGAAGATGTTTTGACTGATTGATCTTTTATTTAAATTAGTGAATAAACATGATTGATATTTACTACACATGTTAAACACTGATTAAATAATGAAAGCTAGACAATCCCTAGTTTACAATAGTTTAATTACAAGTCGAACAATTCAAGACCTCAATGGCACCAGAGTATTAACCTGGATATTTGTATGCTTTGTTACAAAAATATGGTGCATGTTGTTTTTTCTCTAAATTTTGGCCAGAACTGTTACAATAAGCATGATCAACCATAAAATTACCATTAGAGAGTATAAAATACAGTTTAGATATTCCATCTACACAGTTAAAACCCAAAGTGTCATTTAAACATAGAGAAATACACTAAGGCAAAAATTTATAATCTAGTTCCTCTTCCTACAAAACAAATGACTGCAATTTTTGAAGTAAATCAAATTCCATATTTTTAAGCCGCGCAACAATTTTTTGTGACATGACAATAAAATTAAATATCACAATTATTTCTGCATGGGTTATTTTGTATGAAAATGCACATAGTGGTAAATTATTGATCCATCTGAAATTTGCTTAGAATGTTAAATATCACACATTACATTCCAATTAAAACAGGCACCAATGTCAGGATTATGAGAATAGACTGCTTCTAAGAGACAATTCTGATATTTTTCAAAGATTCTTAAAAGTTAATTTTATTTCTCTTTCATTTTCATAGATTTTTCACCTCTGAATAAATGCAGAATTAATTGTATTTCTGTGCACTTTAAAAAAATTAATTTTCAAAATTTTGTCTGTCATAATATTGGTGACAGCATTTGGTGCTGAAAAGATACAAGATCATAAAATAAATACCGGTAGTAATTTTTAAAAATTCTATTGAATTTAGACATTGCTCTTAAAAAACACTATGAATTATCTTTTTATGGTTTTTTAATTATTAATTATTATTATTGTTTATTTTTATTATTATTATTATTATTATTTTTTTTTTTTTTGATAAATTACAAGTACGGTAACTTAACATTTAGTGCTCAGTAAAATTTTTTGTGAAAATTGATTAAGAAATAATTTTTTTGAGAAATTTGTTTATAAATAAAATGAACATGCAGTTGCGTATGAACTAAAGAAGAATTTTAAGTTTTAAATGAAATGAAGGCAGATTTTATAATAGTGTTTAATGATTATTTGAAAACTGAAATAAAATGATGAAATTCAGGTCAGTTATCAAATTTTAGCTTGGTATTTTTTTTTTCAGAGCAGTACACGAGGCTCCCTACACAGCCTTAAGTGGAGTTGTTGTGGATGCCAGAAACCCAGAGAGGGTAGGTATATTTATAAAGTCTTTTCAGGTGGTTTTCTCTGTATACTCTGGGTTTCCATCATTTCATTACTGACTGTCTTAATAAAAAAGGAAAATTAATCTGATTGGAAAGTGAACTCCATTTTAACCAATCCACTGGAACTATCATTGATTAAAATTGAAGTACTGATGAAATTGTCATAATAATTCATAATGATTGAAAAATTGCCTTTTTTGTTTCTTTATTTATATGTAAACCAATGTGTCGATCAACTTTTTTTTTTTAACTCTTGGGTCTTTTTATGGGCCATAGAAAAGCATATACCTAAATATTATATTTAAATGTTTGTGTAATATTTGCAATAAAGAGTTAAACAAATAATAGTCAAATAACAAGTTTGTGTCATAAAGAAAATAGGCCATGTTTAACATTTCTAATACATAGAAATAAAAAAATGTAATCAAAAAAAAGTTTTCAATCATTTATTACTTTCAAGAGCAGCACACATAGAAGCATTTTTTGTTTATAAAAATATTCAAAACTTAACTGTTATTGATAAATAATTTAGTATGGATGATATTTATTAATGACATGGTCCCTACAATAAACCCATTTCCCTTTCCCTATTCAAATACATAAAGGGATTTAACTGAAAATGTGTGTTCGAAAATTAATATTAACAGAGCATTTTCTGGAAATTAGGTACACATTTTTATTCTTATTTTATTTATACATAAGACCTGAACACAAGTTAACAACATATTTCTTATATATTTATTTGCCCACTATTTTTGCTGGAATATTTCCAACCCCTTCATGACAAAGTGTAGACATTAATAAAATCTCAAGTTCAAAATGCCAAGCTTGTAAAACGTTGTATGATACTTATTGTTGCAGAGTATATATTAATAGACATATTGAAATAAAGTATGTTATATTTGATTGTTCATTTCAACATTATTTGATGTCATTTGTCAAGTGTAATAATTTACAAAATAAAGTTTAGTGAATGTTGGTTAAATCGACCAGTGTATAACTCCTATAGATGTGTATTTCTTGTTTCTGTATAAATGGTGGTAGTATTTGTCATTTTTATTGATCTCTGTGGTAGTGTCTTGTGTAGTATTTTTATCTTGTACCAAAAATTTAAAATTCTGCACCTGATAGCTCACTCTAAAGTAAGTACCGGTAGTATTTATAACCCATGAATACTAGTATGCCTGTTTGATAATCGTATTTAGGGTATTTAAATAAAAATTGTGTTTAATATAGTACACAACATATAGATCTCTGCGTGAACACACACACACACACACACACACACACACACACACACACACACTGCAGAGTGGCTGTTTAATCTAGTTCCAGTTTATTTGTGTGTATTTTAAGGATTAACCTATCAGCATAATCAATAAGAGGATCAATAATCCAATCGTAATGTACTTGATAAACACTTTAAATTTATGTTACATTTATACTGTCAATGTGCTTTAAAAGAAAAAATATTGATTTTGGTTATTTACTGATCAAAAATCAAACTACTTCAGTCATTACTCTGATATTAAGTTTTATTTGTTCAAAACTCTGTTAAGAATTATTTGTGTATTGGTTTACATGTATTTGACACATTCTGCCTATAAAATTTTAAATATAAGGTATATTGTACAATATACTTACTGCTGTTTTATTCAAATATTTATTTAAATAATTTTTAAGTGAATTTTATTCTAACAAATTGATTATTTGAAGTTCCAATTTAAACATTTTAACTAAAATTTTAAGTGAAAATTGTTTTTTTAAAATTGATGATTTGAAGTACCATATTTAATATTGAAATTGGAATTTTAAATGACATTGCTTAAACAAAAGTTATAATTTTTGGTTTTTAGCTCACCTGACCGAAAGGTCATGTGAGCTTATGGCATGGCGCGGCGTGTGTGTGTGTGTGTGTGCGTGCATGCATGTGTGTGTGTGTGCATGCGTCATTAACACCTATTTTCGACTTCTCCTCCAAAACTGCTGGACAGATTTCAATGAAACTTGGTCAGAAGCATATATGGGCCGGTGCAATTCAGATTTGTTCATGGCATTGCCATGGCTGTCAAAACTAGGTCAAGGTGACCTAAGGGTCCAAAAATCTTAAAAAATCTTCTTCTCCAAAACCAATGATGGGAGAGAAAAATCTGATGTGATTTTTTGATTCTCAAGGGACTTAAGCCTGTAGTTTTTTCATTTCGTGAAATTTGGTAAAAAAATGGGTTACAAGTTTTTGGGATTAATTTTAAAAATTTCGTAAAATGGCTTCAAATTGTTATAACTTGACTATTTGAACAGATAGTGAAATGGAGTTTTCAGTTTTGACTTTTTCTTGAAATGACCTTTAAAATAGGGTCAAGGTCACAAATCAAGGTCATGACCTAATTTGTGATTTATGCAGTTTTAGGCAATTTTCTTGCAAATATTAAGAGATATATGAATTCAAAACATTCCCCATGAAAAATTTAAAAAGGTACCAAGTTTTGTAACTATATGATAATCCATGTAGGAGTTGTTGCCCCTGAAATGTTATTTTTTTCTTATAAATACTAAAATTGTGCATTAGCTTGAAAACTATAAGCTTTTTGTATAGGCATGTATATAAGAATATTGTAGGTATTGATATGACAGTCATTGTTCAAGTTCAAGGTCATGTAATGAAAGGTCAAGGTCATAGCTGCATATGTGTACTGAAACTGAATTATCTTGAAGAATATTAACTTTTTGTATAAGCATGTATGTATATTAGAATATTGTAGATATTGATATGACGATCATTTTGATATATGGTTCAAGGTCATATGTTCAAAGGTCAAGGTCATAGCTGCATAAGTGTACTGATATTGTTAATTATCTTGAAAACTATGAACGTTTTGTATAGGCATATATATTAGAATATTGTAGGTATTGATATGAAAATTATTTTAATATATGGTTCAAGGTCATATGTTGAAAGTTAAAGGTCATATCTGTAGAAGAAGACTGAAATTGTTAATTATCTTGAAAACTATGAACTTTTTGTATAGGCATATATATTAGAATATTGTACTGAAATTGTTAATTATCTTGAAAACTATGAACTTTTTGTATAGGCATATTTATTAGAATATTGTAAGTATTGATATGGTGATCATTTTGATATATGGTTCAAGGTCACATGTTTAAAGGTCAAGGTCATAGCAGTGTTGAAGAAGACTGAAATTGTAAATTATCTTGAAAAACATTAACATTTTGTACAAGCATATTTATTAGAATAATGTAGGTGTTGATATTACGACCATTTTGATATAAGGTTCAAGTTCATATGTTCAAAGGTCAAAATCATGTCTGCATAACCATATAGTTAATGATTTAGAAATTATTCATTGTACTATAGTTAAATTATGCATTATGAGCTATTTATAAATGAAATGTGACTAGACATTTCTGATTAATTATTGCAGGATTTTTGTAAACTTAAGGAATTTAATGAACCTTTTAAAATTAAGTTCTTTGTAAGTTTTTGGACATTTCCTCAGGTGAGCGTTAAGGTCCATGGGCCTCTTGTTAATTTAATACTTTGAGTATGTAGTATGGGGGTATTTTGTCAGAGCAGTAAGCTAAGTTAGGAAGAGGCAATTAGAAAGAATAAAATGAAAATGATTTATACGCTTCTGAAAAAAAAAAAAAAAAAAAAAAAAAAAAAAAAAAATAATATATATATATATATATATATATATATATATATATATAAGTGTTCAACTGGTACTTTTATAGATATGTATTTAAACGTATAGTCTGTATGTACATTGATAAATAACCAATAGATATGTATTAAAATGTATAGTCTGTATGTACATTGATAAATAGCCAATAGATATTTATTTAACGTATAGTCTGTATGTACATTGATAAATAGCCAATAGATATGTATGAAAATGTATAGTCTGTATGTACATTGATAAATAGCCAATAGATATGTATTAAAATGTATAGTCTGTATGTACATTGATAAATAGCCAATAGATTTGTATTAAAATGTATAGTCTGTATGTACATTGATAAATAGCCAATAGATTTGTATGAAAATGTATTGTAGGTATGTACATTGATAAATAGCCAATAGATATGTATGAAAATGTATAGTCTGTATGTACATTGATAAATAGCCAATAGATATGTATGAAAATGTATAGTCTGTATGTACATTGATAAATAGCCAATAGATATGTATTAAAATGTATAGTCTGTATGTACATTGATAAATAGCCAATAGATATGTATTAAAATGTATAGTCTGTATGTACATTGATAAATAGCCAATAGATATGTATTAAAATGTATAGTCTGTATGTACATTGATAAATAGCCAATAAATATGTATTTAAATGTATAGTCTGTATCTACATTGATAAATAGCCAAGATTTTATGTTTTTAGTGACTAATGTTTGAGGTTTCTTTATAAGCCATATACTGTTATACAAAACTTATAATGGATTAAAGTATTTAATAATCTCTTAATATTGCATTTTACTAGCAGGTGCTTGCTTGTCTGCATTTTAAGTTATTAACTTTTATTAATCAGAATTTCGGTTATTTTTTCTTCAAGGTTACACTTTGTAATTTTCTGTTAGTTTATTAGTATTAATGTCCTTCATTCTATAGACTTTCATGTTTACTGGAACTTTGTATGTTTTAATTAAAGTTTTGAGAATGCTTTGATAAGTTTGATATTTTTATTGGGCCATTATTTGTCTAGATTTAAAAGACCTTGAGGGAGCAGTCATGTCATGTGGTTGTCATTGTCATTGATGTCTGATGTTGTAAACAGTTTTTTCATTGCTAACAGCTTTTTAGCTCACCTGGCCAAAGGCCATGGTGAGCTTTTGCTATCACTTGGCGTCCGTCGCCGTCCATCCGTAAACTTTTCACATTTTTACTATTTCCTCTGAAACCACTGGACCAATGTGAACCAAACTTTACAGGAATGATGATGTATGGATGGTCCGTTACTAACATTGCCGAAATTTTCCAGATCTACCAAAAAACAAGGCTGCCAGCGCAGGACATAGTTTAACATTGGACCCTATGGGAAAAAGCATATATTGGCTATCTCGTCTGAAGCTGCTTAAGCAAATTGAACCAAACTTTGCAGGAATGATGTATGGATGGTCCTTTACTAAGTTAAGTAAAATTTTCCAGATCTGCCAAAAACATGGCCCCCAGTGCAGGACATAGTTTTACATTGGACCCTATGGGAAAAGCATATATATTGGCTATCTCCTCTGAAGCTACTGAAGGCAATTGACTCAAACTTTACAGGAATGATGTATGGATGGTTGTTTACTAGGATTGTCGAAATTTTTATGATCTGCCAAAAAACATGGCTGCCAGCAGAAGAAAAAGTTTAACATTGGACCCTATGGGAAAAGCATATATTGGCTATCTCCTCTAAAACTACTGAAGGCAATTGAACCAAACTTTACAGGAATGATGTATGGATGGTCCTTTACTAAGTTAAGTGAAATTTTCCAGATCTGCCAAAAAACATGGCCCCCAGCGCAGGACATAGTTTTACATTGGACCCTATGGGAAAAGCATATATATTGGCTATCTCCTCTGAAGCTACTGAAGGCAATTGACTCAAACTTTACAGGAATGATGTATGGATGGTTGTTTACTAGGATTGCCGAAATTTTTATGATCTGCCAAAAAACATGGCTGCCAGCAGAAGAAAAAGTTTAACATTGGACCCTATGGGAAAAGCATATATTTGCTATCTCCTCTAAAACTACTGAAGGCAATTGAACCAAACTTTACAGGAATGATGTATGGATGGTCCTTTACTAAGATTGCCAAAATTTTCTGGATCCACCAAAAAACATGGCTGCCAGCGCAGGACATAGTTTAACATTGGACCCTATGGGAAAAGCATATATTGGCTATCTCCTCTGAAGAAACTGAAGCAAATTAACTCAAACTTGGTAGGAATGATGTATGTATGGTCCTTTACTAATTTAAGTGAAATTTTCCGGATCTGCCTAAAAACATGGCCGCCAGGGCAGGACATAGTTTAACATTGGACCCTATGGGAAAAGCATATATTGGCTATCTCCTCTGAAGCTACTGAAGGCAATTGAATCAAACATTACAGGAATGATGTATGGATGGTTGTTTACTAGGATTGCCGAAATTTTTATGATCTGCCAAATAACATGGTCACCAGCAGAGGACAAAGTTTTACATTGTACCCTATGGGAAAGCATATATTGGCTATCTCCTCTAAAACTACTGAAGGCAATTGAACCAAACTTTACTGGAATGATGTATGGATTGTCCTTTACTAAGATTGCCAAAATTTTCTGGATCCACCAAAACACATGGCTGGCAGCGCAGGACAAAGTTTAACATTGGACCCTATGGGAAAAGCATATATTGGCTATCTCCTCTAAAACTACTGAAGGCAATTGAACCAAACTTTGTAGGAATGATGTATGGATGGTCCTTTACTAAGATAGCCAAAATTTTCCGGATCTTCCAAAAAACATGGCCACCAGCACAGGACATAGTTTAACATTGGACCCTATTGGATAAGCATATTTTGACTATCTCCTCTGAAGCTACTGGTTTAATTTAATCCAAACTTTACAGGAATCATTTTAACATCTTCTACTAAGATTACTTGGCCCAGGTGAGCGATAGAGGCTCAGCCTTCTGAGCCTCTGGTTAATTCATTTGTTCAATTTTTATATCCTTGCAAACACAATTTTAGGTGTCACTGTATGTAACACTTTTCTTGTTAGTGCTGTAATGATTATGTTTATTTCTTAACAAATTTCATGAAACATCATAAATGGGTTTATTTTGGTAATGCATATATTTTAGGTGAGTTTAATTATTGTGTTTTAGACCGATCCTAAATCCAAGATGGCTTCCATTACTATAAATAGGGAAAAAACCAGAAAAATGTCACTTCATATTTATTTATTGATCAATTTGGTTCAAATTTGGTAAATACATAGTAAAACCCTTGACATTTAATATACTTCATAGAGTTTTTCTTTTGCATGTTATTAGCCCAAATATGCAAATTAGCAGGTAAATATAGCAAATTCTTTGAGAAACAATATTATACAATACTCCATTGTGAGGGAATTAGTATCACTTGTAATTCCTTGTTCTTATTTGCCTACAAAGAGTGGGATGTACTAGCAGATAAAGCTTAACAAAATCTTTGTTCTACTGATGTGGTTGTTGTTGGCATGTTTTTAAGATTAAATATTTTTATCCCCATCTTACAGAAAGGTCATTATTGTCATCTACATTAGCATCAATTTGTGTATTATGTTTTTAAATGTGTATTTGAATTTTTATTTTTATCCCAGTGTACCATTGGTCAGTAACCCAGTGCTCACTTTGGGGGGTCAGGGTTTGAACCCAGGCTGGGTCTGACCAAGACTTGAAAATAGGTAGTGACTGTTCTTGACCTAGCAATCAGCATTTAGAAATGAAAGTCACAGGGTCCTTTCAAAGAAGATCTTAAAAACAGATGTCTTATGTCACAGCAGGTGTGGCATGCTTAAGAATCCTCCCTGCACATAACCCTGAGGGCACTGCAAAGGTAAAATTTTTTACCATTCACCTATAGCTGTTGACGTCTTAAAATAAAAGAAATATTTTTGACTGGAATGTAAAACCCAATTAAATCAATCAATCTATCTATCCCATTGTATCATTTTGTAGGATTGTTTAACTGCAATTTATATTAATCTTTTCAGCATCCAGTCACACCAAGATGTCGAGTTCGTAAGCAAGTAGGAAGTACCAACAGATGGCGCTTACCAGAATCTTTAGGGAGTGATTTGTTAGGAAGTCGTCAAGCAATTAAAGCTGTTACTATGCCTTATAATAAAAGTTTAATAAACATAATTACAGGTATGGTCATTTTCATTATCAGTGAACACTTGTATAAAAAGAAATATTTGCTGTATATCGGTGTTCACAATATCAAGTCATGCACCTATTACCTGCTGAAATAATTTACCTTGAAATTAAATTACCCATATATCACCTCACAGCCTAAGTTCCTGAGTATCAATTGGTGCAGATCCTGGTGTAAGAAAGTTTTGTCACTTCATGATGTAGGTTTTTTTTTTAAATTACAGTGTGTTCATCATCTCAGAGCTGACTGCCTTAATTTAAGTAAAAGAATTTTGACTAGGTTGTTAACCATTACACTCCACTGGCTTGAAAATGACTGAAAAAAGTTATTATAGATGGCACTTAATGAAAAGGGTTAAGTTTATTTTTTCCCAGATCAAAAAAAGTTGTGTGTGCATGTGGAGAGGTATTGGAATGTAATAGTTTCACAGGGGATTTATTTTAACCAGTGCAAAATAAGAAGTTGGGAGTCTCTAAATGTATTTAAGAATGATTATTATGTTTACATGTGAATGTCTAATTCTACTTTAATCATCATTTGAAAAGTCTTTACTAAGCCTATAGGCCTATGAGACCAGTGTTTATACCTGTTCTAGTTGTGTAAATGGAACTTCAAGTGTTTTAGATATCGTCCATCTGAAGGCTAAATCCAGTCTTTCTGTAATTATTAATTCAGCAGCTGAGGTTCAATAAGCTTTTAGCTAAAGAACATACCACAACACCTGACTGAGTGTTGATCTTGTGGCATTTGATTCATGAGTTTTATAGGCCTTAAATTACTTGGTCATGCTGCTGTTATAACTTTAGCTAAACTAATTTATGTATCTTGTTTTATTTAACAGCTGAAAGTCCACAGTTATGTGTGAATTTAGATACCAGTCAGCCTTATTCATTTCGTCAGTCTATAGATAGGCCAAGTACTCAGCCACTTGATGTTGGATTTAGAAAGGCTGTTTTACCAGAAAATACTGCAATACCAAAAATTCCTTCCTCAGCTCCTGGTAGAGTGTAAGAAATAAATATTTGTTAAATGTCATGATAGCACTTAAATTTTTACAGTTTCAATGCAAAATGTATGAAAATGCACATCTTTAATTTGCTTTTTTGTAAGTTGGTAGGGTTTTTGCAAAAAATTTGAGAATGGAAGGAAAATTTTGATTTTCAAAATGACCATAAAAAGTATAATGAAAATACAGTAATAAAAACAAAACTGCTCTCATTGATGCATTTGACCAGATTATGAGCATTTCCACATTTGTGGAAATACTCTTGTGATGTCACGCCCATTAGAATGGTATTTGACAATTACTGTGTTCAGGAAATGAAGATTTGCAAAATGATGCTAACTTTTGACTGACTAGATGAACTTCTTTAATAAGCTTTTTAGATAACATATCAGTGATGTTTACCACTATCAACTCACTTACCTTATACATTGCATTACAATGAGTGGCAATGGGCTTTGTCAGTCTTATGTAAGAGGCACTAGTTTGTGTATTATCAATAATTGGTACATGTTTTCCTATATAGCATTATTAAGTCTGATTGGACTGTTAAACATGGAGTGCAAAAGAAAAAAAAAAAATTTAATTTCTTGTAACATTTTATGTCTCATATTATTTTTTTATTTCAATGAAGTTCCAACAATCACTATATAACCATGATTTAGGGATTAGTGTTACTGAAGCCCAACAGTGTAACTGCTGCTTGGTTAAAAAATCCTAATTGTATAACAGTATTACATTGATATATAATACATGTACCTTACAAAATTTGGACAAACATGCAATGAGCGTATTATGCACAGCAATGTAAAATTCTTGTTTAATATTTCAATATACAATTTACATTACAGTCTGCAACCAGTTGCTCCAATAAAATCATTTATACCTGCCAATGCTAGACCAGTAACTCCTAAAGACATATTTTTGTATCACTCTAAAAAAGGAAGGAGTGCTGTAGGTCCAGGTAAGTTTTTTGTAAACTGATATACAATGTAATATTTAATTTGAAATTTTTGCGTTCCTATATTACATTATATAGAAAATAAAAGTACTAGTACACAAGGAATTCAACCTTCAAACTTTATTCAAAATGACACAGAGGATATAAATGTTAAATTTTATGCTAATTTTACTGAATGTAAGAAACATTTTCCTGTCATAATAAGAGTAATGCAGCATATGAAATTACAAGGTTCTAATTTTAATATTTATTTTTTATAGTTGTGCTTTTATAATTTTTTCTGTTTGCTACTTTCTGTTGTTTTTGTTGATGCACCATTGTTGGATTTTTATCCTGCTTTGCCCCTTTGTTTTGTGAGTGATCACACACTTATGGCACTATTACAGTTGTTTATGATGTCAAATTAAAAATGTCAATTTTCAGGTATGAATTATTTATAGAATGTGTTATTTTTCAGAATATAAGCTTGCTATTCCAGTGGGGTTCATCAGTGGGCCATGTTGTGTCCCGTAACATTTTGTTCAGAACTATAACTTTCATTGTATATGGAACTAAACAAGGTTAAGTCTTCTCATACAAACAGTGCTATTCTAGAATTTGCACACAATTGGGGAATTGATTACATGGTTCAATAGCAAACCCCATTGAATTTTTTATGTAGTGTAATATAAGCTGATTACCTAGATAATCAAATTTGTTGTTATTATATTTTTTTTCTTTTGAGTAAAAAGGGGCATTCTTACAATAATCAGATTAATGATTAGTTAGTTCTTGATTTTGTTAGTATCATATATGATTAGAAAACAAGATATATTTTATCAGTTGGGAATAAAATATCTGTCCGAATTTATTCAGTTGGAAACATTTCTGTAAATTATTTGAAAATGCTCTGTGATAGAAAATTTTAAAATTTTAACTTTTGTTAGAAAACATGTTTTGTTTATTTATCATAGAGATTGATGTTAGCAATTTATTTTCTGTGTCAATTTTTTTCTACCACAGCATAATTATATCCCCATAATAAAGTTGGGTACACTTATATTTTTGCAGCATTATAATTCTTTTTTCACTTTAACACTTGTTTTATGTAATTTAATCATAAAGATTAACAGGTGTTTAGCAAGGTGATAAGTATTATTTATTTGTGTAATCTTGAATTAAACACCATTAAATTTAATGATATATAGGACAACAGATCAGAGATTGTGGTGAGTTAGTGTGTGATTGGAGTTGGTTTTAGTAAAATGCATGGTAAAGGAATTATTCTTCTGAATTAAATACAAGGGATTTTATTAAAGGTTTTTTGTAACATGTGATACCCTTCTTAATGTTGTTTGACTGATATTGGTAAAAATCCTCAAATTAAGTTCAAGAATGCATTGTTTTAACAGGGAATCATCACATGCCTTAGAATTATTTCTTATCATTTGTCTATGGCTCCTATTGGATTTTTTTTTAGTTTTAATTTGAGTCTGATGATTAACAAGAAAAAAATCCAACAGGACTTTTGCTTGAATGAGTTGATGAGTGAATTATTTATACTGTTCATCATTAGATTCTGTATTCATGAAAATAATTGTACAAACCGGAGATAGAATTTGGTTTCACATGATACACAGGTTAACCCTCTTGATATTTGATGATGTTTTCTTAGGTTTTGAATAATTATAAAAAAAATTTCTTAATTTTATATTATTATTGAAGGCATGCTGTTTTACAGTTATATAATTGAGGTGGTAGACTTGTTCAATATCATTTTGTTTTATTAGTGCATGCAGAAGTTTGATTTTTTTTTTTTTTTTTTTTTTTGGTAATTATATGGTTAGGGGTATTTATTTTTATGTGGTTAAGGGTTTATTTACAGTGTATTTCCTATTTAGCTCACCTGAGCTGAAAGCTGAAAGCTCAGATGAGCTATTGCTATCGATTTTGTCCATCGTGCGTAAACTTTGTACATTTTAATCTTCTCCTCCAAAACCGCTGGGCCAAATATAATGAAATGTAATAACCATCATGCCTGGGCGAAGCCCTTTCAGATTTGCACAAATGTAGGAGATATGTCTCCTTGGAGCCCCGTAAGGGGGGAAATAATGAAAAACTTTAAAAATCTTCTCCTCTGAATCTACAAGAGATATACCTTAGTTATTTCGTTTAAAACATCCTTAGGTCATCTAGTTTCTGATTTGCACAAATGGTAGCCATGGGGCTCAAAATGGGGAAAATGTAAGGCACTGAGTGGGGAAATGGCTAAAAAAAATTATATATTTGTCACTATATCTTGAAAACTATATACTTTTTGTATAGGCATGTATATTAGAATATTGTAGGTATTGCAATAAGGATCATTTTGATATATGGTTCAAGGTTATATGTTTAAATGTCAAAGTCATAGCTGCAAAAGAAGCCTTAAATTGCTAATTATCTTGAAAACTATTAATTAAAAGCTGCATTAAGTTTTTCAATTTTCTGAATTTTTTTTTTTTTTTTTTTTTTTTTTTTTTTTTTTTTTTTTTTTTTTTTTTTGATTTTTCTAAAAATATATATTTTTTAAAATAGATATCTTCTAACCACGATCCATGACATTCATTTTCTAAAATTTCATTTCTTTTAGCTGTAAATAAACAGAATCCTCTGACCAGTTGGTCAATGTTTTATGATGGTAATTATGAGCTTGGAGCATGTGCACGGATGTACGGAAAAACCCTGGAATGGAAGGTGAAACATGACAGATTGCATTAATTGTCCTTTTCTAATATCCAGATGTATTTGAAATGGTGTTATGTATCCCTTACTAAGTCACAAATGACAAATTCAACGAAGTTCTGTGTTTAATTTATCGTATTTTTACCATTTTGAAAGTTGTGTTTAAATGACCCTGGTTTTGATGACATAACCATGTTCTAATATTAGATCCAAAATGCTGCATCTCGCTGGGTAATTACTGTAATTTCTGTATTTATTCGAGCTTTTATTGTTGAACCAAATGTAACATTGTTCATTAGGAACATCATTAGATTAGCACCGTTTTAATATTTTCTGTGGAAAACTTAATGCAGCTTTAACTTTTTGTATAGGCATGTATATAAGAATATTGTAGGTATTGACATGACAATGATTTTGATATATGGTTCAAGGTCATATGTTAAAAGGTCAAGGTCACAGCTGCAAAAGAAGACTTAAATTGCTAATTATCTTGAAAACTATTAACTTTTTGTATAGGCATGTATATTAGAATAGAATATTGTAGGTATTGACATGACGGTAATTTTGATATGATGACTATAATTTTGATATGTGGTTCAGTGTTATGTATTGAAAGTTCAAAGTCACAGCTGCAAAAGAAGACTTAAATTGCTAATTATCTTGAAAACTTTACTTTTTGTACAGGCATGTATATTAGGATATTGTAGGTATTGACATGACGATCATGTTGATATATGGTTCAAGTTTATATGTTCAAAGGTCAAGGTCATATCAACATAGGAATGCTAAAATGATTAATTATTATGCTATTAATTTCATGCATAGGCATGTAAATTAGAATATTGTAGGTATTGACATGACAATCATATGGTTCGAGGTCATATATGTTCAAAGGCCAAGAACATAGCTGCATAAGTATACTAAAATTGGTTAATGATTTGGAAATTATTCATTGTACTACAGTTACTTCATGCATATTACATAAGCTACTTATAAATGAAATGTGACTGGATATATTTCTGATTAAGTTTTGCAGCAGTTCTTAACTTGAGAAAACTTGTAAAGTTTCTGTACTTAATATATTGTCTGTTGCACTTTGCAAACAATTTTGGACATATCCTCAGGTGAGCATGAAGGCCCATGGGCCTCTTGTTTATTACTACATAGGAAATATTGATGGACATTTTATCTTTAAATAAATCTGTACAATTCTTATCAAAGAAAAATGATATATCATTATGTTTGAGAATAAATGGCAAAATGGTGAAATCACAGATAAATTCAAAAATAAAATAACATGCATATACTGGTACAAATTTTTATGCCTCGATCCATGGCAAATGGTTAGGGCATATAGTGTTACCTCAATCTGTCCATCTGTTTGTTAGGCATTTTATCTCGATAAGGATACATGGCTTGTCTGGCTATCTTCTTTTTCAGTTTTAAAGCTACAAAATTTTTAACTGGAATTAAATTTATGTGAATTATTCTTAAAAAAGAGATTATTTGGGTACCAGATAGGATAGATCTTCAGTTTTTGAGCACTAAACATGATGGATGTCAAGATAGTTAATATCTGAAATTTCTTCAGGCACAATTAATAAATCAATTTATTATACTGCCAAGGATTTGGACATATAATAATGAAAATAATCATTTACAATCCAGTCTTGACTAGTTCACAGAGACTAAGCTATTGCCAGATTTATATGTACATTGTATATGAAGCCATTTTAAGTTGAATATGGTAAAGCACCAGCAAGGAAAATAATGAAAAAAAGACTTTGACATGTTTTTAATGGTTCTACAGTATTACTTTTATACGCCGTCTATGACGGGATGTATTATGGTATGGCGCAGTCCGTCTGTCCGTATGTCCACACGTACGCTAACTCAAGAATGCTTTGAGCAATTTTAATGAAACTTTTGTTAAATGTTTGTATCTTAGGCAAAAAGCTCCCTTTTGTTTTTGAGATTCGTATGTTTTCTCGTTGCAGAGTTATTGGGCTTTAATTGTCAAATTTTAGGCAATTTTTTGCATGTTGTACAATAACTCAAAAATGCTTTGAACATTTTGAATGAAACTTTTTTATTATATTGGTATCCATGGCAGAGAGCTCCCTTTTATTTTTGAGATTCCTTTTTTTTGCCACTGCAGAGTTATGGGACTTTAATTGTCATATTTAAGGCATTTTTTGCATGTTGTATAATAACTCAAAAATGCTTTGAACAATTTGAATGAAACTTTTGTATTATTTTTGTATCCATAACAGAGAGCTCCCTTTTATTTTTGAGATTCATATGTTTTCTCGTTGCAGAGTTATTGGGCTTTTTTAGTTTAATTGTCATATTTAAGGCATATTTTGCATGTTGTATAATAACTCAAAAATGCTTTGAACAATTTGAATGAAACTTTTGTATTATTTTGTATCCTTGGCAGAGAGCTCCCTTTTATTTTTGAGATTCGTATGTTTTCTTGTTGTAGAGTTATTGGCCTTTAGTTGTCAAATTTTAGGCATTTTTTTGCATGTTGTAACTCAAAAATCATTTGAAACTTTTGTGTTATATTTGTCCTATAATCAAAAAGGTTTGTGAATAAACATTGAGAAATAAATTTGCTACTTTTGTTTTAAAAAAATATGTTTTAGCTAAATGTCAAGTTGTTTAAGGCATTAAAAAAGAAGTTTAAATATCTGACGGGCGTATCATGCACTCCAGGCGCAGCTGTTTATTTAAATTTGAAGTTGATAATTGGTAAGAAATAGAAATTCTAGATTAAATGCTTTTTGACAATCTTGTTTGTGTATATAGATTTGTATTGAAAGGATTTTTAACTATATTCATGTTTTTTGTCTATATTTTAGAATCTCTTCATTCTGCATGTATGAATGGTTATATACATACCGGTACATATAAATATATATAATTGGCTGGGATAACAATGTGTTTGTGCTTTTTCTTTAAGCAGCATGCTTTTTTATATCAGCATTTCCTTATACAACATACTGAAGTTGAACTATTTCTCCTGTTTTTATTTTCACCCTAGGGTAATATAAACAGGTTTCTTAAAAAAGTATCACTCCTAAGATACAAATTTATCTTGAACTTTTATTCGGGTGGTAAAACAAACTAGTATACAAATTGTTCACAAATGATATTGTACAAAGCTATCTCTCTCCAGCTAATGGGTAATCCCTATTAGTTACTTCCAGTGGGTAATCCCAGTCGGTACAGTCCAGAGGGTAATCCCTTTCTGACTCTCTCATTCAAAACTCTCTAATTTATAACTAATGAACATCTGCTGTATTAAGTTTCTTTCATCCTTAAATTTGATAATGCAGGCCAAATTAGGTCTTAGCAGACCAGTCAAAATGCATGTTAATTTTGAGAGTATCATTTCTAATTACCAGCACATGATGTGTTGCATAACTTGCATATATGCAATCTCAGGATTAATTATTTACACAGCATGTACAGATAAGTAGAATCTGATATTGTTCTTATCTAGATTAGCATAATCTTCAAAAATTTCTGAATCATGTTTTCCAAAATATTGTTACATACTCAATTGTATCAAATTTATACAATATAATCTGGTGTAAATTTTCATTATTAAGAACAAGGTCAGTTGGAAAATATCTGCAATAGAAATACTATCACCATTTATACAGAGCAGTCAGAGTTGGAATTAAGCAAGTTCACTTTCGGAACTTTGAAATTTGTATCTAGTTTAATTATTGTGAATTAAACACTTGGTATATGGATGTTAATTGTTTGTTGTAATGCTTATTCAACCTCTAGTTAGGATTATTTCACTTATATGAAGGCTACCTGCTGCCAGACTTTTCTGGGATGATGAAGAAAACTAGAGTACATATGTGATCTGCAGTATATATTTTTACAAAAATCCTTATATATCACTTGACTTGTAAATGATATGATGTGTATAACAATGATATTTACTGTATAAACCCCTTTACTATATTTTACTGTTAAAACAGTGTAACAGCTAGTACTACTGAAATACTGTTTAACACTATGGTATTATTTTTTGCATTATTTCTAATGCTATATATCTTAGTATTGGTATACATATTTGAGAGCTTTAAATTATACTGGAATATGTCAAATCCATTGGTTGGAGTTTAATAGTAAGAATTTTCACCCCCTGGTGACATTGTTTTACAAAATCAAAACCATATATAGGTTTTATGATTCACAATGTCCTCTTTCTTTTTAAAAATTATTTAAAAATTTTGTTCTTAGTTTTAAAAAGCAGATAACTAATTGTTTGGGTCTTCATCAACACTTTTCAAGGGAGACAATCATGTCAAACTAACCACCTGTAACAGACCTTTATTTGATATTTGAATTTGCTAAATGGAATGAAATATGTTAATTATTCAGGGCATAATTTAGAAATAACATTGATTTTACATCCGTTTTAATACATTTTGTGTATGTCTGCTGAAAGTTTTAGGTTATTTGATTAAGAGCATTATATGGATTAACACATAAGACAAATTAAAATAATTTTGTGCATGCACAGGGTTAGCTTGTCATAATGTGATTGTACAAGGTTAGTCCATCAACAAAGTTAGTCCATCTAAAAGCTGTGCTTGTATTGGATTTGTCCACCAACAAGGTTCATGTCTGTTAAAAAGCTGTATTTATCATCAAAAGGGTCGACATTCTTAATCTACAATCTTTGTGTATCACAATCAATCAGTTCCCAATTCTGTGTTGAAAAATAGATTTTCACATTCCATGTTATGTAGATTCTAATATCAAATAAGCCTCTATATTATGTATCATGTATTTGATTTTATTACTTATTATCTTATTTTGGGTCTTGTCTTTCAGGATTTTTAGAGCTTTTATCTAAACATATATCTATATTGGTAATTTGATTCTTGTGTTTCAGGATTTTTAGGGCCATTGTCTAAATATGGTTGGTTTATATTAGTTTGCATAAACAGTATTGCTGTGTGTGATTTCTGCTATGACATAGTTTATATGACTTTTTTACTTTTTATAAGTATGAAATTCTCCCAAATTATTTTATTTTCTGTAAATTTAGAGTTCATTCTGACTTTAAAGTACTTATTTTCAAAGCCCAATTGTTAAAAAATAAAAATAAATAAATGTTAAAAATTAAGATACATGTAATTTGTTATAAACATGAGATCACTTAATTTTTTTGATCATAGCAATTGTATGGGTTAAATATTTTAACTAATTACATATTTTATATATACAATGTATATATATACAGTGTAACTTGTGAATACCGGACCCTGTAAAAACCGAAATCCTGTCAAAACTGGACATATCTTCTGGTCCGAATTTCACCCTCTTTATTATTAATGAAAAAAACCTTAATAAACCAGAACCTGTGAACTCTGGAAACTACACAAAATTTTCTGACCAAAATATTATATTCAGCATAAAACAACCTTGGAAAACCCGATATCTTTTTCTTGGGAAAAAAATAAAACATAAAATGAAAACACAAATATATCTGTAGAAGCCATAATAATTTCATGTCTGTAATCAAACATACCACTTATCAATAATTATTCTTTTGTTTAAACATCAGTCCAGATCAATCAGTACTCATCGGTGATCCATCGTGTTAATTAGAGATGAATTTCACATTTGAGTAAACATGAATTATGCATCATTCACCTGTTCTCAAATATCTGGTTTAAACTGGGTCAGGCTTGCGTTCAAATTAAAAATTTTAGTTATCAAAGGGGCATGTAAGGAGGTCTTATGTTGATAGCAACATTGTTTTTAAATTGTTACGAAATCGTTTAAGTCATGTTATTTTAACATTTTTATAAAATTAAAATATATTAAAAACAATTTAAAAATAAGTCGAACTTCAAAGCACAGATCAATTAATGTCTTAACACACACATACATGTAAAAATAGAATAATGGCTTAATCTCAAGAGTTTAAATTTGTCTAGAACTTTGGTTAAATTATAATGCAGTTTGAACATTTAACTGTAAAAGAGGTAGTTCTCTCAAATTTTGCGCCAATTTTAAAATGTCACAAGCATCGGCACCCAAATGTAGACGTGTTGAATTAACTTTAAAAGACAAAATTGAACTGATCAAAGATTCAACAGAATTGCCAAAAAATTCTCAGAAAGATTCCGGTGTTAAACATGGAATAGGAAAATCCTGTGTTTCTGACATTTTAAAGAAAAAGGACACGTATCTTGCAGAATTCGAAAAAATTCAAGTGGTGACAAGTTGCGGTTTAATAATGCCTGCAAATTTGATAAACTAAACGATTTAATTTGGGAATGGTTTTCACAAGTGCGTGCCAAAAACATACCGTTATCTGGCCCTTTTATCCAAGAAAAAGCAATATCTCTAGCTAGTCAACTTGGTAAAAATGACTTTAAAGCCTGTAATGGATGGTTGGATAGTTGGAAATCTTGGTATTCTGTTCGTGGATTAAAAGTTAGTGGCGAAAGTGCTCTTTCTCTCTCTCTCTCTCTCTCTCTCTCTCTCTCTCTCTCTCTCTCTCTCTCTCTCTCTCATTTGTTTCATCACTGCATCCTCAGGATCTTTACTAATCAAAGAAAACTAAAAAAATTTATTCGAACAACATTTTATGTGAAGAATCTGGCATTTTTCAGACAAATCGGGAGGGAGATTCTTACCCAGACATTCTAAAGGAAAATATTACAGCAAACGCTTTGTTTATAATCAATTAAATTGTATACACAAAAGAAAAGATAAAATCCAAGCAAGTAAACTGTTAAATGTGTCTCCAAATGCGCGATGTGTTTTGCCATAATGCCTCGGTACACACTTCCAAGTTGAAAATGTAAACCTGTTAAAATTCCTACCTGGTTTTTTTTTTTTTTTTTTTTTTTTTTTTTTTTTTTTTTTTTTTTTTTGGATTAAATGGTCAGTAATCAAGGGCAATTAACTCATGATCAAAACCTGAATAAACTGGACACCTGTGAAAACTGGATTTATTCTGTGGTCCCGACTCCATCTGGTTTTCACAAGTTTCACTCTTTATATATATATATATATATATTTATATATACATATATATATATATATATATATATATATATATACCGGTATATATATCATGATACATTTTGAGAATACTTAAAATATCCCTTATTTATGTTTGTAGTTCAGTTCACCATGTCTATCCACAATTTATAGAGACTTGAGGTTAGTAGGAGGGACCACTCCATACAAAAAAAAATGTTGTCAGAAATAAGATCAAACTTTTACCAGCCTGATGCTTAAAGAATTACAGTCCTTTCTGTAGGAATATTTTAGAGAATTTACAAAATATAACAATTTTAGCATTTGAAATCAAAAGTCTGAACTTAATTCCAAAAACTAAAAATGCACAATAAAAATGTCCACTTACAAATCTTTTTATAAGTAGCTGATAAATAATTATTGTTTTGGAGAATTTTATAATATATTTGTATTTCGATTCTTTATATTGATTTTTATATATACGTTATAGAGTAGAATGTTCTATAGTTAAACCTGTCTATAAAGACTTCTTTAGGGACCTAAGTGACTTGTTTGAGAAGATGGTCTTAATTTACAGGTCTAATTACAGACATAGAAACTGTAATTAAGCAAGATGAGTTTCACCAATAAACCCCTTTACACTTCTTATTGTTTGTACTGTGATATTCCCATCGGATATATACATTTGATTTCTAATTTTTCAATAAAAATTATTTGTTCCTTTTTAAAGCAATTTAGTCATATTTTTCACAAGTATCTATGAAAATTTTGCAAAAACAAATGTGATATTGTTTGATAAGCTGGTGGTCCCCATTTTACTAGGCTCTTACACAGGTGGCTTTTTTAGGCAGGTTCAACTATATATAATTAAGGTTAGAATTAGATATATACCAGTAGCTAGATTTTACTTATTAGTTTTTTTTTTTAATTCTTTCTAATACTTGTATATGTGCCAGTGCTAATACATCTGCAACAAGCAAGATTTATCATAGCTAAGTACCCTTAAATAATTACTGTGCTAAATCTTTTTTACATGATATTAAATTATTATAAACACATTTTACTTTGTCCAAAAATTAATCTTTAATTTTAAGTTTACAGAAATGTAAATTTTTTCATTTAAATTTTAAGAATTGATCCAGTTTTGTTTAAAAGCAAGCTTTTAAAATTTCCTATAGATCTTTTGTCTTTCAAATTAGGATGAGAAAACAATATTTGTTGTACATTTATATAACTAGTCATTTAAAACAACAAAATAGTTTACATCAAAAGACATGTAATGTTTCCTGACTTTTAATAAAGGTTTTATAATTTAATTATAAATGCATTAATTATTTTCTGATTGTTTAATGCTGCCTCAATTTCATAGATTTTAAATCTTATATTCAAATTTCAATTACAAGTCTCAAAATTCTGACATGGAAACCAGTAAACTTTATACTGAGTAACCTAAAAATTACTCTTAACTAATTTATATTTAATCATTAGGTCATACTGTTAGTATTGTTTGTTAAAACAGCCTGGATACTCTGAACATTATATTTTGGTACAGAAAGTGTTCCCATTATACAGGTTCAACTATCCAAGAAATATCTTATATATATATGTATATACCACTATATATATATATATATAGTGTGTGTGTGTGTGTGTGTGTGTGTGTGTGTGTGTGTGCTGTACAGCATATTCTTTATCAAATGACTAAAGATTAAGAATTAGATATATTACAGGAAAATATTAAATAAATAAATAATAAATAGAATAAATATATAAATGTAATTTTGAATGTGTAGGAGAATTGATTTCCCTGTCAAGTATATAAAGGATTTTCTCTAGTCTATATATCAGTATAACTATATAATCAAGTAAATATTAAGTAATTGAAACTAATACTAATGCTATATTTAGACCATTGGTCAAGCTTTTCTTGTTTTAATTACATTAACATTTAAAGGATTCAACTAATAAATTGTTGTCTTCTTTCTTTTTTTGTTCATAATTAAAATAACCTTTTCTTTAAAGTGAAGTATTTCTTTTTTAACTATTCATTTATTCATTAATGTGATAAAAAGTGTAATGTTGAAGACTTAATTAAACCTAACTGAATGAACACCTTCAATCAAGATAAAGTTGTCCAATTTATTTGTGGCACATTCTGCAAAACAAAATATTCTAATCCTTTTTTTTTTGTAAACACATTTATATATTTATTTTGTTGTAAGTTGTTAGTATTAAATTAATTTTCATACCTTTTTTTAATTATGAAGTAATTTTGTATTTGTGTGAATTGGTTGAACTCCTAACAAAATTTTAAGCCTGTTTTTTTTTTTTTTTTTTTTTTTTTTTTTTTTTTTTTTTTTTTTTTTTTTTTTTTTTAAAAAAAAACAAACAAACAAACAACAACATTAATCTTTCCAGTTTTCTACTTATTTGATTTTGAAGCAAATAATTTTGTACAGCTACATTATTATCATGTTAATTAGGGGTATTTAGGAAAATACCTAAATATTTTTGAAAGGACAGAAGATGTTAAAATTTCCAGAGTTGTAAGGTTAGAACAAGGTAAATACCCTAGCAGTATTAAAACTATCAAGAAATTTGCAGAAAAAGGAAGAATTATGAAAAAAAATATCATAGTCATTGGCCATTAAGAATACAGCATTTAAATAAAAGGTGTATTTATTAAAAAAAAAAGTTTTCAAGGCTTAATTTTTCAATGAAGTGACTTTGGAGTGAAAACCAAAATAAATACTGTTGTTTCATTATAGTCTTAAGTCCTTCTATTTGATATATGATATAGTATGGGAGTTATCTGTTTGTGTTGGCAATTTTTTTTAAATAAAACATCTTATATATATAGGCCTATAATAAACTCAACAGACAAGTTTTTATCCCTGATTTAACTATACAGTGTATTTACAACTATCTGATTCTATGTGATTCTTTGGGTGCAAGAAGGGCCAATCCTTGAGTTAAACTTCTGTATTTAGGGTCAAAATTGAAAACACGCTGAAAAACCTATATGTAATTATCATGATTATGCTTTCTTATACATGTATATGATACTCAAACTGAACCAAATTGGTGATATAAAATAGCACTAAAAAAAATACAGTGTCACACCAAAAATATACTGCTCACAAATTAAAGGATTTAAACCCCCTGTAGAAGTTGTATCAGAGTTGTAAAACTGATTTTTTTGTAACTTTTTAAGAGATTTTAACTTTGATTTCCAGATATATTGTTGAAAAGTTTAAGCATGGATTGGGAATTACATAGACCCTATGTACAGAAATCAGATGTGTTGACAAGTCTTTTAAAGAAAGCTGAAGATCCATCACCTACCAAATATTACAGGAACCCAGCCTGTGAAACACTGGATAATTACATAAAAAAGAGCAATTTTTACAGTAATGAATACAGAGAAATAAGTGATAGGTAGGTATTCTTAATTTTGTGATTAACAAATGTTTGAAATTCTTAAGAAACAAATATAAATTTAAGTATTTTTGGCTGGGTTGCAGGGAGTGCAAATCCGGTTTACAGTATGGTGAATGTCGGGCAGGTGAGAGGGCAGGTGGGGAAAATAGGGTTCCAACTTTGTGAACTCCTACAGTTTTCAACCAAAAACCTTGAAACTTCACAGAATGTTTCTGTATATATTGAAGATGTGCACCTGACTTTATGGAAATATTTCAAGATTTTTTCCCCATTTTTCCATACTTTGAAACTTACTCACTTTTTAGCAAGTTTTTGAACTGGAGGTACCTACTTTCTGAACTCAACTCCTCCTACAGTTTTTTTTACCAAAAGCCTTGAAACTTCACAGAATGTTTCTATATATATATTGAAGATGTGCACCTGACTTTATGGAAATATTTCAAGTTTTTTTTCCAATTTTTCCTGTCTTTGACACTTAGTCACTTTTAAGCCAGTGTTTGAATGGGGGTTACTACTTTGTGAACTCAACTCCTCTTACAGTTTTCATCCAAAAGCCTTGAAACGTCACAGAAAGTTTCTATATATATTGAAGATGTGCACCTGACTTTAATGAAATATTTCAAGATTTTTTTCCAATTTTTCCAGAATTTGAAACTTAGTCACTTTTAAGCCAGTGTTTGAATGGGGGTTCCTACTTTGTGAACTCAACTCCTCTTACAGTTTTCATCCAAAAGCCTTGAAACGTCACAGAATGTTTCTATATATATATTGAAGATGTGCACCTGACTTTATGGAAATATTTCAAGATTTTTTTCCCATTTTTGCATAATTTGAAACTTAGTGACTTTGTACTGTATATGTCAAAAGATTATCAAAGATGTGCACCTGACACATTGTTGGACCTATTCCCCATTTTTCATGACTTTCTGTGAAGTATAAAAAAACAACTGGTGCACCTTGCTTTGTGCAATTATTTAAAATTCCTTTCACACTTTACCCCCATTCAACAAAAATTTAAAAAACAACCCAGCCCATTGAGTCTTTGACCCATTTTTAGCTCACCTAGCTTTAGCTAGCGTGAGCTTATGGTATGATGCGGCGTGTGTATGTGCGTGCGTGCGTGCGTCCGTAAACTTTACATTTTAATCTTCTTCTCCAAAACCACTGGGCCAAATTTAATGAAACTTGGTAACCATTATGCCTGGGTGAAGCCCTTTCAGATTTGCAAAAATGAAAGAGTTATGTCCCCTTGGGGCCCCATAAGGGGGGAAATAGTGAAAAAATTTAAAAATCTTCTCCTCTGAATGTACAAGAGATATACCTTAGTTATTTCATTTATATCATCCTTAGGTCATCTAGTTTCAGATTTGCACAAATGGTAGCCATGGGGCTCAAAATGGGGAAATTATAAGGTACTAAGCGGGGAAATTGCTTAAAATTATATTTTTGTCACTATATCTTGAAAACTATCAACTTTTTGTATAGGCATGTATATTAGAATATTGTAGGTATTGACATGACAACCATTTTGATATATGGTTCAAGGTCATATGTTGAAAGGTCAAGGTCACAGCTGCAAAAAAGACTTTAATTGCTTATTATCTTGAAAACAATTGACTTTTTGTATAGGCATGTATATTAGAATATTGTTGGTATTGTGACAAAGATCATTTTGATATATGATACAAGGTCATATGTTGAAAGGTCAAGGTCACAGCTGCAAAATTAGACTTAAATTGTTAATTATCTTGAAAACTATCAACTTTTTGTATAGACATGTATATTAGAATATTGTAGGTATTGACATGGGGATCATTTTATTATATGGTACAAGGTCATATGTTGTAAGGTCAAGGTCACAGCTGCAAAAGAAGACTTAAATTGCTAATTATCTTGAAAACAATTGACTTTTTGTATAGACATGTATATTAGAATATTGTAGGTATTGACATACAACCATTTTGATATATGGTTCAAGGTCATATGTTGAAAGGTCAAGGTCACAGCTGCAAAAAAAGACTTAAAGTTGCTTATTATCTTGAAAACAATTGACTTTTTGTATAGGCATGTATATTAGAATATTATTGGTATTGTGACAAAGATCATTTTGATATATGATACAAGGTCATATGTTGAAAGGTCAAGGTCACAGCTGCAAAAAAAGACTTAAATTGCTAATTATCTTGAAAACTCTTAACTTTTTGTATAGGCATGTATATTAGAATATTGTAGGTATTGACATGACGATCATTTTGATATATGATTCAAGGTTATATGTTTCAAAGGTCAAGGACACAACTGCAAAAAAAGATTTAAATTGCTAATTATCTTGAAAAATATTAACTTTTTGTATAGGCATGTATATTAGAATATTGTAGGTATTGACATGACAACCATTTTTATATATGGTTCAAGGTCATATGTTGAAAGGTCAAGGTCACAGCTGCAAAAAAGACTTTAATTGCTTATTATCTTGAAAACAATTGACTTTTTGTATAGGCATGTATATTAGAATATTGTTGGTATTGTGACAAAGATCATTTTGATATATGATACAAGGTCATATGTTGAAAGGTCAAGGTCACAGCTGCAAAAGAAGACTTAAATTGCTAATTATCCTTTTTGTATAGGCATGTATATCAGAATATTGTAGGTATTGACATGACGATCATTTTGATATATGGTTCAAGCTCATATGTTGAAAGGTCAAGGTCACAGCTGCAAAAGAAGACTTAAATTGCTAATTATCCTTTTTGTATAGGCATGTATATTAGAATATTGTAGGTATTGACATGACGATCATTGTGATATATGGTTCAAGCTCATATGTTGAAAGGTCAAGGTCATAGCTGCAAACGGAATACTTAATTTGCCTATAATCTTGGAAACTACTAACTTTTTGTATAGGCATGTATAATAGAATATTGTAGGTATTGACATGACAATCATTTTGATATATGGTTCAAGGTCATATTGTGAAAGGTCAAGGTCACAGCTGCAAAAGAAGACTTAAATTGCTAATTATCTTGAAAACTATAAACTTTTTGTATGGGCATGTATATTAGAATATTGTAGGTATTGACATGACAATCATTTTGATATACGGTTCAAGGTCATATGTTGAAAGGTCAAGGTCACAGCTGCAAAAGAAGACTTAAATTGTGTGGTATAGATTCAAATTGTATCCGACATATCTTTCCGAAATTCAAGATGGCTGCCGTTACTTTAAATAGCAAAAATAAAAAAATGGCCATTTTGGGTTTATTTATGTACCGATTTTGTTGAAATTTGAAACATAGAAAATGAATGTTGGGGATAAAACATATATAACGGGTTTTTCCGTACGAGTTTTGTTTGTGTAATAATTATGCAATATGCAAATAAAGTTTATTTTTAGCCAAAATCTTTGAAAATCTTCTTCTCTGAAAGTACATGGCCAATTAAAAGGATATTGGATGTGGAAGGTCCTTAGGTGGTATAGATTCAAAATTTTATCCGACATGTCTGTTGGAAATCCAAGATGGCTGCCATTACTATAAATAGCAAAAATAAAAAAATGGCTATTTTGGGTTTATTTATGTACGGATTTTGTTGAAATTTATAACATAGAAACTAGATGTTGGGGATAAAACATATGTAATGGGTTTTTCTGTACAATTTTCCATTTTTGCAATAATTATGTAACATGCAAATAAGGTTTATTTTAGCACAAATCTTCTGAAAGTACATGGCCAATCGAAAGAAATTTTATGATTAATAGTGCTTGTAATAATAGAAAATAAGGATATTGCTAGTGAGTTTGTTTACATTTTACTGATTGAATATATTTAAAAAGAAAAAGCAAATAATAAATAAGGATGTGCCTGGTGAGTGATACAGGCCCTATTGGGCCTCTTGTTATGTATTTTTATGCTGCATTCAAAAATATTGGGGTGGATATTGAGGTTAGGAAGTGGACATGTGGTTTGAGCTAATTTATTATGAACAAGCACTTTTTAGTTCCAGTTGGTAGTCTTGTTAACTATAACCAGTTTAAACATAGGGATTGGTTCACATGGGTTTTACTGTAGTCTGCAATGAATTTCATTATTTGGTATTTTAAGGCTAAGTTTTGTGGAAGGTCAGGAGGGAGAAGAAGAAGTAAAGGGACTTGACCATCCAGCACATATATCACAGAAACGTGTAAACAGTGTAACAGTACTAAAACTGGATATATCTGATCCATTTGTTACGAAAACAGGTTAAAACTATATATCTATATTTCTGCAATTTGATGTTGAAACAACATATATTTTGGTCAGTTATTCTTAAAGACAAATTGTTAATTAACATCAATTAATGTGATAATCATGCCTATTGTTTCTGTAACCAGACAACACACATTTAGGTCAGTCACACCTCAAAGCTTAGTCTGAGGGTTTAACTTTGTAGGTAAGATACAGTTTTTTAGAGATATCAAAATCACACTTTTTTCACTGATCAGCAATGCTAAACTGGCTTTATTAAAACTAAGAAACTATTGATATTAGAAAAAAATATGATAATCAATTTAAAAAAAAAAAACTTCTGAACACTGATCTTTAGTTTTCCCATAATGCAACTGAAACCCAAAGTAGTTAAGAGCCAGATATTATTTAAAAGCCAAACTAGGTCCAAAACTGGCTCTTAAACAGCCTGCTTACTAAAAAAAATTCACTTGATTGGATCTCTCAAATCAAATGAACATAAATTTACCTGTTAATTTGTATTTTGGTCTGCTAATCCACAGTAGAGGTTTTGAAAACTCATGTTTTTAAAATTTCTGGTATATAAGCACTGTCACATTTACTATTTGACTATATCAATAACTCATTGTATTTCAGTAGTTATGCTCTTGACTAAATATATAGGTCCCTTGCAGGGAAGTCTTTAACACTGTAACTGATACCTTTTTTTTCTTTTTTAAGCATTTGCTGTTGCCCTTGGTAACCTTTACCATGATGATCTGGATGTGGAACTTGATAATGTGTCATCAGTGTTAGCTGCTGCTTCAGCACTTGGTTACAAGGCTTTAATGGAAGCGTAAGTACAAAGTACAGGCATTCATTTTATCTGCAAAAGCCAGTTGTTTTTGTCTTTATTAATTTTCTGTTAACCTTAATCATGGAATTTTAACCTTAATCATGGGATTTTAACTGGCTTAGTTATCTAAAGTGCTGGCTTATGTTCCATTTGAGCATATCCTCATGTGAAAAAGTTTGCTTATTTGCTTGCTGAAACTCAGGGCATTTATCAAAATATTATGGTTTCATAGACAATTCCAGAACATACCTATCAAGTTCTGAAAGTCAAATTTCAGGTCATAACCTGCACTGAGTTGCAAAAAATTATGTCATAACACGTGGCATATTTTTCAGAGTTCATAAATACATATACATATAATATATATATATATATATATATATATATATATATATATATATATATATATATATATATATATATACACACAATAAGAATATATAAACCTGTACACATAAAATACAACTCTAATTCAAGAAATTATGTTTATTTTGCTAGCCCCATGTATTTATGGGTTGCATTTAGCAACATTGTTTCATTTGACTGAAATTTATAACAATTGCCATTTGAATTCATTTTACAGCTCAATACGTAAATAATGCACATATGGTGCCACTGTGTAGTTCAGACCTGTACTCGGTATGAAAAAACACATTCACTATCCTAATTTTGAAATTTATGAAAACTTGATAAATTCAATACATAAAGTTGACAGAATGACAGTTGAATTAAACATTTTACAAACAAGTTTGTGAAAATGGTCAATGATGAAAAACAGCAAGTTATGTTCTGCCAAGAAAATTAGAAATTAAAGTTTCTGTTTTTTTTATTTTTAGCTCAACTGGGTATAGCCAGCCGAGCTTATGGCATGGCGAGCATTCGTGCATGCGTGCATAAACTTCAATCTTCTTTTCCGAAACCACATGACCAAATGAAACCAAATTTGTTTTGGAAGGTTCTTAGGTGGAGTAGATTTGTGATTTTCAGCCAAATCTAAAATCCAAGATGGCCGCTGTTATTATAAGTAGAAAAAACATGAAAATGGCCATAACATATTTATCTATTGATCAATTTGATTCAAATTTGGTATTTGAAATGTAAAACTCTGGCCGTTTTATATATTTAACAGGTTTTTCATAACTTTTTTCATTGGCATGTTATTTGCACAATATGCAAATTAGCAGCTAAATATAGCCAATTCTTTGAAAATCTTCTTCTCTGAAACCACATGACCAAATGAAACCAAATTTGGTGTGGAAGGTTCCTAGGTGGAGTAGATTAAAGTTTGTGATTTTCAGCCAGATCCTGAATCTAAATGGCCGCTGTTGCTATAAATAGAAAAAAACAGGAAAATGGCCATAACCATCAATTAGGTTCAAATTTGATATATGGAATGTAGAACTCTGGTCATTTAATATATTTAATGGGTTTTTCCGTAATTTTTTTCATTGCCTTGTTATTGGGAAATAAAATGAAATTTGATGTGGGAGGTCCCTAGGTGGGCTAGTTTTTTGTTTTTGTTTTTTAGTCCCCTACCGGCGAAAGCTGAAGCGGACTTTAGGTTTGCACTGTCTGTCTGTCCGTCCGTCCGTCTGTCACGCCTCAGTTTTCCCCCCTTTTTTTCTAAAGGCTTTTAGATAATGATCTGATTTTTGGTATATGTGTCTACCATGATGAGTTACAGATCAAGTTTACATTTTGTTTTCATCTGCTAATTTTTACCAGAGTTATAGCCCTTTGATCTTTGAAAATTCACAGAAATTTTAGTTTTTCGCATTTTTTTCTACATGCTTGCAGAAATGGAACTAATGTTTGGTATGTGACTCTACCATGATGAGTTACAGATCAAATTTATGTTTCGTTTCCATCTGCTAATTCTTACAGGCATTATGGCCCTTTGAACTTTAAAAATTCACTGAAATTTCAGTTTCCCCCCCCTTTTTTTTTCTACACGCTTGCAGTTAATGAATTTTTTTTGGTATGCAGGTCAACCATGATGAGTTACAGATCAAGTTTACTTTTTGTTTCCATCTGCTAATTTTTACCGGAGTTATGGCCCTTTGATCTTTGAAAATTCAATAAAATTTCAGTTTTTTGCACTTTTTTCTACATGCTTGCAGATAATGAATTTTTTTTTTTTTGGTATATGAGTACATTTTACCTAAAACTTTGGGATTAATGAAATATGTGGCCGGTAGGGGACTATGTATTGTTTTGCAATACTCTCAGAATGCTTGTTCTTTTTTGGTTTTTTTTTTGGCATGTTTGGCCTGCCAGTTGAACAGCACAGGTCCTTTTGGCCCTTTTGTTTCATTTAAAGGATCTTTTGAATTATGAAAAAATCTAATAATATTTTATTAGGTCATTTTGGCATTCCAAAGTTTCCTTTGGGTGGCGGTACTAGCATGCCTATCCAATATTTATGTGTGAATTACATAAAGAACAATATGTTTCATTGATTGCTCAATTACTTTTCTTAACCAACGAAAATTCATTTCGCCAGTTTACTTGGTAGGTACACATGTATTTTTTTAGTCCCTACTGGCCAAAGCCGAAGGGGACTATAGGTTCGCACTGTGTCTGTCCATCCATCTGTCCATCCATCCGTCCTTCCGTCCGTATGTCACACCTCAGTTTTCCACACTTTTTAGCTCACCTGAGCCATAGGCTCAGATGAGCTATTGCAATCTATCACCGTCCGTCGTCGTGCGTCGTCCGTCGTGTGTAAACTTTACATTTTAATCTTCTCCTCCAAAACTACTGCGCCAAATTTGATGAAACTTGATGATTATCATGCCTGGGTAACAGCCTTTCAAAATTGTGTTCAGGGTTTGGTCACACCCAACAAGATGGCCGCTGTTACTATAAATAGCAAAAAGACAAAAAAAATCTTCTTCTCTGAAACCAAAGGGTGCAGGCAAATTATGATTGGATAATAGGATTCAGCATACCTGGGAACATTAAAATTGTGTTTTCTTTGTGTTTTTAATGAAAATTGAGCGAAAAATAGGTCACGCATTTTTTGCATGAAATTATGTAAGTTTGAAAATGAGACATTTGTTGTTATAACTCAATAATGGCTGAAGATAACTGTATGGAGTTTTCACTGTTGATCTTGTCTTGCTATTTTCTTCCAAAAGATTCAAGGTCAAAGGTCAAGGTCATGTCCCTGCTTTTGACCTTTGATAAAAAATCCTATTTTTTAAACATTTCAGGTGATAATGGCATGGGATTTTCAGTTAATTGTAGGTAGTGACATGACGATCATTTTGATATATATAGATCAAGGTCATAGGTTCAAAGTTCAAGGTCAAAGATGCACAACTTTAACCGTTATAGTTGATTATCTGCAAAACTATTAACTTTTTGTATAGGCATGTATATTAGAATACTGTAGGTATTGACATGACAATCATTTTGATATATGGTTCAAGGTCATATGTTCAAAGGTCAAGGCCACAGCTGCAAAAGAAAACTTAAATTGCAAATTATCTTGAAAATAATTAACTTTTTGTATAGGCATGTATATTAGAATACTGTAGGTATTGACATGACAATCATTTTGATATATGGTTCAAGGTCATATGTTAAAAGGTCAAGGTCACAGCTGCAAAAGAAGACTTAAATTGCTAATTTATCTTGAAAATAATTAACTTTTTGTATAGGCATGTATATAAGAATACTGTAGGTATTGACATGACAATCATTTTGATATATGTTTCAAGGTCATATGTTGAAAGGTCAAGGTCACAGCTGCAAAAGAAGACTTAAATTGCTTATTATCTTCAAAAATATTACCTTTTTGTATAGGCATGTATATTAGGATATTGTAGGCATTGACATGCCAAACATTTTGATATATGGTTCAAGGTCATATGTTGAAAGGTCAAGGTCACAGCTGCAAAAGAAGACTTAAATTGCTTATTATCTTGAAAACTATTAACTTTTTGTATAGGCATGTATATTAGAATATTGTAGGTATTGACATGCCAAACATTTTGATATATGGTTCAAGGTCATATATTGAAAGTTCAAAGTCAAAGATGCAAAAGAAAACTTGAAATGCTTATTATCTTGAAAACTATTAACTTTTTGTATAGGCATGTATAATAGAATATTGTAGGTATTGACATGCCAATCATTTTGATATATGGTTCAAGGTCATATGTTGAAAGGTCAAGGTCACAGCTGCAAAAGAGTAAACTTTGAATTGTTAATTATCTTGAAAACTACTAACTTTTTGTACAGGCATGTATATTAGAATATTGTAGGTATTCGGACAACGATCATTTTGATATATGGTTCAAGGTCATATGTTGAAAGGTCAAGGCCACAGCTGCAAAAGAAAACTTTATTTGCTAATTATCTTCAAAAATATTACCTTTTTGTATAGGCATGAATATTAGATTATTGTAGGCATTGACATGCCAAACATTTTGATATATGGTTCAAGGTCATACGTTAAAATGTCAAGGTCATAGCTGCAAAAAAAGACTTAAATTGCTTATTATCTTGAAAACTATTAATTTTTTCTACAGGCATGTATATTAGAATATTGTTGGTATTGACATGACAATCATTTTGATATATGGTTCAAGGTCATATGTTGAAAGGTCAAGGTCACAGCTGCAAAAAAAAACTTGAATTGCTAATTATCTTGAAAACTATTAACTTTTTGTATAGGCATGTATATTAGGATATTGTAGGCATTGACATGCCAAACATTTTGATATATGGTTCAAGGTCATATGTTGAAAGGTCAAGGTCACAGCTGCAAAAGAAGACTTAAATTACAAATTATCTTGAAAACTATTAACTTTTTGCAGACGCATGTTTATTAGAATATTGTAGGTATTGCGCAACAATCATTTTGGTATATGGTTCAAGGTCATATGTTGAAAGGTCAAGGCCACAGCTGCAAAAGAAAACTTAAATTGCTTATTATCTTGAAAACTACAGTTGAACTTCGATAACTCGAAGTGCTCGGGACTTAACTGGGGACTTCGAGTTATCGGGGTGTTCGAGTTATCGAAGTTAAAGGATGATGTCCAAGAATGGTTTCACCTTAATATATGTTTTCCACTAAAGAAATCTTGGTGTTTTAAACAGTAACCTCTACTCGAATGTAAAAAAGTAAAAGATACTTTTAAAATAAAATATAATAAAGAATTTATTAAATAATTGATATTGACGATAAAAGCGTGCAAAACGTGTTATTATATTTTAAAATCACGATATATACGAACAACGAAATCGGAAATCAGATATATGTACATGTTTATAAAAATGCTTCTTTTTTACATTCGTTAGAAAATACTAACAGAAAGTTAATGAAATTATAAAGCAGTGTAAAAAGTCATTTAAGATTTTAATGCAGTTGTGAGTACAACGGGGTTAGTCGTTTTTTATTAAGCTTGGAGAACTTAAGTCAAAAGTTGTCGACGGCCGCATATTATTCGGCTTCTTTTATTAGAGTAGAGGATTAGCGTTCTTGTTATGATAGGCTTAATTGTCCGTGACGGTACTGAATATTAATCCGTTAATTGATACTAATTAAAATGGTAGATAACAAGAACTACTCGGTTCATTTCTCTACTATAACGGTAGCCTTATTATCGATATGTGATTTCTCTGATCGTTTTATAAAACGGGCCATTGATCATACATTTCTTTTAAAAAATTCGAGTTTTTTAAGTTAATTTTAATAAATTTTTAAGCTACAGACCAAATTTTACTTCGAGTTATCGGGGGTATTCGAATTTTAGAAGTTTGAGTTATCGAAGTTTTCCTAATATAGTTTATATAGAACATCGGTCGGGACATAATAAAGACTTCGAGTTTTCCGTGGTATTCGAGATATCGAAGTTTGAGTTATCGAAGTTCTACTGTATTAACTTTTTGTATAGGCATGTATATTAGAATATTTTAGGTATTGACATGCCAATCATTTTGATATATGGTTCAAGGTCATACGTTCAAAGGTCAAGGTCACAGCTGCAAAAGAAGACTTAAATTGCAAATTATCTTGAAAACTATTAACTTTTTGTATAGGCATGTATATTAGAATATTGTAGGTATTGACATGACGGTCATTTTGATATATGGTTCAAGGTCATATATTGAAAGATAAAGTCACAGATGCAAAAGAAAACTTGAAATGCTAATTTTCTTGAAAGCTATTAACTTTTTGTATAGGCATGTATATTAAAATATTGTAGGTATTGACATGATGGTCATTTTTATATATGGTTCAAGGTTATATGTTGAAAGGTTAAGGTCACAGCTGCAAAAGAAAACTTGAATTGCTAATTATCTTGGTTATATCAAGGTTATATGTTCAAAGGTCAAGGTCATATCAACATGACTACTAAAATTATTAATTATCTTGAAAGCTATTAATGTCGTGCATAGGCATGTATATTAGAATATTGTAGGTATTGACATGACAATCATATGTGGTTTGAGGTCATATATGTTCAAAGGTCAAGGACATAGCTGCATAATTATACTAAAATTCATTATTGATTTGGAAATTAGTCATTGCACTACAGTTACTATAGCATATTATATAAGCTACTTATAAGTGAAAAGTGAGTGGATATATTTCTCATTAAGTTTTGTGGGAGTTCTTAACTTGAGAAAACTTTTAAAGCTTCTGTACTTAATATATTGTCTATTGCACTTTGCAAACAATATTGGACATATCTTCAGGTGAGCGTTAAGGCCCATGGGCCTCTTGTTTTCTAAATGCTTTTGAGATAATGAACTGATTTTTGGTATATGAGTCTACCATGATGAGTTACAGATCAAGTTTACGTTTCATTTCCATCTGCTAATTTTTACTGGTGTTATGGCCCTTTGATCTTTGAAAATTCACAGAAATTTTGTTTTCCTCACTTTTTTTCTACACCCTTGCAGTAATGGAACTAATGTTTGGTATGTGACTCTACCATGATGAGTTGCAGATCAAGTTATCGTTTCATTCTGGTCTGCAAATTTTTACATGAGTAATGGTCCTTTGAACTTTGAAAATTCACTGAAATTTCAGTTTTCCACGCTTTTTTTTCTAATTGCTTTTAGATAATGAACTGATTTTTGGTATATGAGTCTACCATGATGATTTATAGATCAAGTTTATGTTTCGTTTCCATCTGCTAATTTTACCAGAGTTATGGCCCTTTGATCTTTGAAAATTCACAGAACTTTTAGTTTCCGCACTTTTTTTCTACACCCATGCAGAAATGGAACTAATGTTTGGTATGTGACTCTACCATGATGAGTTACAGATCAAGTTTATGTTTGGTTTCCATCTGCCATCTTGAACAACATGTATAATTTATAACTATAAATCTTTGTACCATATAATAAGGTACATTTTACCTAAAACTTTGGGATTAGTGAAATATGCGACCGGTAGGGGACTATGTATTGTTTTGCAATACTCTCAGAATGCTTGTTCTCTTTGATGGTGTGCTTTCAGGTCTCGAGAATGATCTTTTTCTACCGACATTATTCAGTTACTGATATAGATATACTGTTTTTTTATAATAACCATAATTAGTATTACTTAATAAACTTTCTTTGGCTTGTCTTTGAGTAGTATTAACATTGTTTTTTAACAGCTTTATTGTTAAAAATATCGATAAGAGTTCTACTCTGTTTTGTTTACATGTAAACTGCCCAGATCTGATTATAATATCCAAAACCCGAACAAAATTCAGAAATAAGAATTCCCGGCCATAACAGGTCAGACGACCATTTCTTGGGTCCCAGCGGATGCATATTTTTTGTCGGGTCATTGTTCAAATTTCTGGATTTGCCCCGCAGAAATTGGTGACTTGGTGTGCTAGAACAAACCACATTACAGGAAATCACCAATCTTTATACTTAATCTTTTGTATCCATCATTATACAACAGTTAATGCATTTATACATGTGCACTTACCCGACTGTTGCTGTTGAACAGTATGCTAGACAAAACAAAAGCTTACATACACACCATTTAATGATCCTCAGGATCCTTGCCATTAACAGATTGTTGAAAGGAAGTTGTGTGGGTTAGACTTGCTCATTATTTTTTTATAAAGTGATCTTCTGTGATCAAATTGAAAAGTTTAACAATGACTGAATTGTAAAAACTTTTATTCTAAAAAATGAAATTTTATTGCAAATTATAGACTTTTCATTTGCATTTATAGATGTGGTAAACTGATGTTGAAAAACATAACACATAATACTGTATGTATGTACCACAATGCAGCAACTAAGGTAACAGTATAACAGTGTTTTTCTTTCTACCTTAATGTTCAAAGAAAAAATCAAAACAACTTCTTAATGTAAAACAATAAAACATGTATTTGTCCATCTCTATAAACATGATAAAGATCACATTTCTTAAACAGTCAGTTTCTCAGGTTACTACATGTATAAATATTCACTGTATGCACTGAACATATTCACATAATGAAGAGGAGCCACTGGCACACACAATACTGTATTTGATATACAAATGGCAACTGACTAGTATCAAGTTAATTTTACTGCTGCTGCTGCAGGCTAACAGTTGTAAAAAGAGGATCCTGTGAATAAGTCTCCTGCCAGTACAAAGTCTGAACACAGTTCTACTCACTGCAGTTTATGGTACCTGGGTATCTAATGAACAACATAATTTGAAGGGCATTTGAACTGATGAAATATACCCTTTTCTTTGAATCATTTAGTATGTTTACAATGCGAGACAATTTTTTTAATTTTCCATAAATTTATTTTATTTTTTTTTTTTTCAGTATAATCAGGAACATGTAAAATTGGCCTGTGAGAGGTGGTTAGAACTTAATTTAGTGCCAAAGGTAAGATATATGCAGTTGTTTTATAGACCATTTGCTTATAAAGAATTTAATCCCATCTTTATTACATTATCCTGTATATTAAGGTCACCTGCTCATAAAACTTGTTCTTGGTGCTCTGGCAAAACCCAATGATACATCATTTCCCTCCTATCGTATTTTATTTTTTCATGTGTCTTTCATCAAATATTTTATGTTGTCTTTTGATTTAAATATGATTCTGTTAATCAGAAATCTCATTAAAATGTTGGTTAGTATCAAGAGCTCTTTGTTTTTGTGTCCTTCTGTCTGTCTGTTGGTCTCTAAATCATGTCTGCTTTGTAACTCCTGAAATTAGTGTTTGATTCCCAGTATTATATGTGGTACTTTATCTTTTTTTACTGAATTTTTCTTGAGCATTTTTATGTGCTTACTGAAAATTCTTGTTCAAATCTCTCTTTAGTTTGATATACATTTTGTATAGTACTAATTTCACTAATTTTTTATAATTATATATTTACAAAACATGATTAAAAAATAGTTACACCATGTATGCCAAACGTTAATCCTGTCAGTGATAATTATACTGCTTTAATTGAATGTTTACTTACACTTAATTTTCACATTGCATGTTGCACAATTATATATATATATATATATATATATTCATTTATGATATATATTTTAAAAAGTATTTTAAATACTGGCAATGTAAAATAATGTACAAGACCATAAAACGGTAGTTTTATTACTGTAACAGAAAATGTCCTATATATGGTCCTATGTTTACTTCATCAATGAATCAACTTTATGATTTTATCTTCTTCAGTTTTGTTATTTGTTATGTTTCAGAAGTCTAATATCATTTTTCTTCTGTTTTATTCTAGTCTTTCTGACACATTTTCAAACATATCTTTTCCCACAGAGGGATCTAGATGACCTTGATAGTCTTAAACACTAACTAAACACAACCACAGAACCTCTCCATATTTAGGTTGGAATTGTACTCTGGCAGTGTGGAGAAGTTTGTAATTTTGCTTGCAAAAGGTTGTTTCCGGAAACCTATTTAAAACTGACCACTTTGATATATGAAAATATTTAAATGGAGCATAAAATGTCATTACTTTGTTACAAAATGTATTTGCTCATGAAGGAACACCAACAGTGAGGTAGATGAGCAAGTTTAAGAGAAATACAATATTAGCTGTAAGTTTTTGTTTTAGTGGAACCTGTCTAATCTCAAATAATCAAATCAGAGGTTTCGTTAAGTTCATATAAGAAATATGAATGGTATGTTCTAATGAAGTCACTTTAGGCTGGGAAGTGTTTGAAAAGGCAGGTTGTACTAAATTACTAGGTAATCTATTAAAAGTTAAACCTCATTATAATGCCCCTCCATAACCTGGTTTATCACTACTTTATTTGAAGTCAAATAGACTTTTTTTAATATGTTTTTCACTATTTTTATATGTTTTTTCGCTATTTTTAGCTGACCTGAGCTGAAAGCTCAGATGAGCTATTGCTATCCATCTTCTTCCGTCGTGCGTTGTTCGTCATGCGCCGTGCGTAAACTTTACATTTTAATCTTCTTCTCCAAAACCACTGGGCCAAATTTAATGAAACTTGGTAACCACCATGCCTGGGTGAAGCCCTTTCAGATTTGCACAAATGAAAGAGTTATGTTCCCTTTGGGCCACATAAGGGGGGAAAGAGTGAAAAACTTTGAAAATCTTCTCCTCTGTATGTACAAGAGATATACCTTAGTTATTTCATTTGTAACATTCTTAGGTCATGTAGTTTCAGATTTGCACATGGGGCTCAAAATGGGGAAATGGTAAGGTAACTGAGTGGAGAAATTGCTTAAAATTATGTATTTGTCAGTTTATCTTGAAAACTATATACTTTTTGTATAGACATGTATATTAGAATATTGTAGGTAATGCAACAATGATCATTTTGATATATGGTTCAAGGTCATATGTTGAAAGGTCAAGGTCACAGCTGCAAAAGAAGACTTAAATTGCTTATTATCTTGAAAACTATTAACTTTTTGTATAGGCATTTAGGTTAGAATATTGTAGGTATTGACATGATGATCATTTTGATATATGGTTCAAGGTCATATGTTCAAAGGTCAAGGTCGCAGCTGCAAAAGAAGACTTAAATTGCTTATTATCTTAAAAAGTATTAACTTTTTGTATAGGCAAACCTTAAATTGCTAATTATCTTTGAAAACTACTAACTTTTTGTATAGGCATGTCTATTAGAATATGGTAGGTATTGACATGACGATCATGTATGGTTCAAGGTCATATATGTTTAGAGGTCAAGGACATAGTTGCATAAGTATACTGAAATTGGTTAATGATTTGGAAATTATTCATTGCACTACAGTTACTTCATGCATATTATATAAGCTACCTATAAATGAAATGTTACTGGATATATTTCTGATTGAGTTTCATTGCAGTTCTTAACTTGAGAAAACTTGAAAAGTTTCTGTACTGAATATATTGTCTATTGCACTTTGCAAACAATTTTGGACATATCCTCAGGTGAGCGTTAAGGACCATGGGCCTCTTGTTATATGTTTTATTCACCATTTTTATGTTTTCCTCTTTAATTTATTGCAAAACCCTCTTGTATTGACAATTTTTGACTAAGCAAATAGTGAAAATGAATTGAGGTTTTACTTCATCTATTACTGTAAACATATTTATTTTTCACATGTATTAAATTTTGCAGTATTTTTAAATTGAACAAGTGTCATTTGGAACACTTATTCATCATTTCTTGTAATGCATTAAAGCAATATCCTCAAAGCAGTTTAGTATTAACACTGTATGTAACCTGTTTGTGAACAGCTGATTTATATGCTCTAAAAGTCTGTTTTGTTACACATACAAGACATATTTTGGGGACATTTTTTTGGGATATAATTGATTTTCACAAGCAGGAAGACATAATAATTTTAAAAAAGAACAAACCATAAGAATGTTAAAAAAAAGATATTGCAGCTGTAAAATAACCAGTTATAAATAAAATAAAAACAGCACACAACAGCACATAACTGACATCTGGGATATAAGTTTGATTTTAAAAATATTGAGTTGCAAGTACAATGTTACATCCTGTCAAACCAAATTCATCCAGATTTTTATTTGAAACATTTATTTTTCCTTTTATCAGTTGCATTAAACAAATGACTGCAAAAAAGGCAAAAATTAGTACACCATAAACATAAATATGTTTACAGTATCTTCACTTAATCTATATATATACATGTACTGTTTATATATATACTTACATATATATATATATATATATACATATATCAGGGGTCTGGAAACTGTCATATTTGCCGGACATGTCCGACAATAAATATTTTTGTATAATGTGAAAAATCACTTATCGAACACTTTTAGTTTAAAATAGAATTCAGTTAATCGGGACACAGGGGCTTAAAGCCCCTGTTATTGGACATGTAAATAAATATGTTTGTCATTATAATACTTGAGTATTGTTTGCTATCACCTGTCAACCACTTTCAATAAATATTACAGATCTAATAATTAGGCTTTTGTTTATTAATCAGTTAGAATCCATGGTCTCAATCTGTTCCTTTTGTTTCATCGTCTGAATCATCATAACTTTGTTGTTAAGTTGTTTATTAAGTAATCACATTGCTTGACAGACGGAAACCATAAACACCTGATCCTTGAAGGTCATGGTTGTCGGACTATATCAAAGAGGTTCCACGTGGAATGTTAAATAAGACTACAATGCACATGGTACAGTTTTGGCAAACTGTTTAGTTATAAATAAATAATTTAAAAAGTCTAGATACAATCAAAGAGGTCTCAAAATGAGGTTCAGTAAAGTTCGTGTAACTTCGGGAAAAAGAAAATGCACGATTGTCAATAACAAAGATGGTCATCAAACCTTGTGTCTTCAACACTGTCAGTTCAAAATCAAAACTATGTGGACATGTGAGCCTGACCACATGTACCTAAATAATCTCTAAGTGGTAGTTAAACCCTCTTTTAAAATCTATTTGATATTAAAAATTAAAATCTTCTTAAAATACATCGTCAATAACAACTTTTTTTTTTTTTCTTTTTTTTTTTCTCACGCTTTTAACAGCATCGGTGGTACGGTTGCTTTGAAAAAATGTCCTACATCCAAGTCAAAGTTTTCTGGAGCCCTGATATATATATGTATTATACATGCACATATAGTTTAATACCTGTATATATTTATCACATTTATATACTTTATACACCTAGCTATCCACTCAGATTCAGATACGAGAAATACCAATGGAACTTTTACAGAAAATTCTAAAATCCAACAGGTAATTGATATATCAGTAGAATTTTGATAACTCCAAGTGCACAGGACTCCAGTGGTGACTTGCAGTTATTCGGGTGTTCAAGTTATCAAAGTTGAAAGCAGGGCTCCACAAATGTTGGTAAGGTCAATCGGCAGTAGGCAAAGGGTACCCCCTCCCAACGATCGGCAAGAGTACCCCCCACCTCTTACTATTAGCCTATGGGAAAAAGCTATTAGCCTATGGGAAAAATCTGATTCAGATATTTTTCAATCAGCTTTTTTAAGTTTGAATCAGTGTTTTTTGCCAAAAATTGGCGTTTGTGAAGGCCTGGTTGAAAGATGATGTCACCTTAATAAATACTTTTTCACAATAGAAATCTTTGATGTTGGTAAACTGTTACCTGGTACTGCAATAAAGAAAAAACTAAATAATAATAGATACCTTTGAAACAAAAAATAATAATTTATGTATTAAAGAATTGATATCATTGGCAAAAGCATGCAAAATCCCAAATGTTTTCTAACAATGGATTTGGAACAAGATACATGTACGTGTATGTCAACAATACTTATTTTTGTTATTACATTTGTTAAAAATACGAAGAAATAGTTAATAAAATTAAAAAGAACTAAAATAAGTCATTAAGAGTTAAATGCAGTCATTGGTACTACAAGGTTATTTGTTTAAACTAAGATTGGAGAAATCAAATTGAAAGTTAAATTGTAATGGACATTAGCATATAACTTGGCTTCTGCTATTAACTAAGGGGATATGTGTACCTGTTAGCTTAACTGTTACACTCCATTGTACATGATGATACTGAATATTAATCTGTTAATTGAAACTAATTAATACAGTAGATAACTAAAACTAGTTGTTTCACTTGGGTAATATGATAGTAGCCTACCAGTAATTACCAATAATTTCATTTGATTGTTTTATTTAATGGGCCATTGATTACACATTGTTAGAAGAAATTCAGTTTTTAAAGTACGTTTATAATACATTTTTAAACCTTGGACCAAAGTTTTACTTTAAGTTATCAGGGGTATTCATAGTATAGAAATATTTGGATTATCAACAATGTCCTAAATATATAACACAAATACCAGTTAAATTTTGATATGCCAGATGTGCACATTTCAGAAATTCATTCCTCGTCAGTGACACTAAGACCAAAAAGTTTGATAGATAAAAAACATAAGCCAAATAGTTGAAAATAATGAATCTGAAGTTCCAAAATTATATAAATCCATATCTAGCTAAGGAATGCTTTGCATGAGGGAACAAACCTTAGTTTTAAATAATTTCAAAATTTTAGACGACTGAAAATTTTGCTAAATGGTACATTTTCTGACAGCACAAAGTACTGTCTACTGAGTTATGGATACCCTCTGGGAGTTTTACTCCACCAGCAGCAGTACCCGGTAACATACAAGTAAATATAGAAAACCAGTTAGAATAAAATAAAGACTTTGAGTGTTCCATGGTATTCAAGATATTGAAGTTTGAGTTATTGTAGTTCTACTGTACTGGTTTATGCAAAGTTTATACATGTAGTCCCCTGGCTAGACTCCTGGTCTAGTTACTGTTTTCCTAATGCTTGTTGTCACTATAATGCTTAGTTTAGAGATCATTCTGGATTTAAGCATGTACATACTGATAACATTTTCTTCCCCACAAAACTTACATGAACCTAGATAGTGATAAAAGTAAATATTTTATTATGATTAACAAAAAATCATGGCTATAGCCAGCTGAGCTTATGGCATGGTGAAGCATCCATTTGTGTGTGCATAAACTTCAGTCTTCTGATCTGAAACCACATGACCAAATGAAACCAAATTGGGTGTGGAAGGTCCCTAGGTAGAGTAGCTTAAACTTTGTGATTTTAGGCCTGATCCTAAATCCAAGATGACCGCTGTTACTATAAATAGAAAAAACAGGAAACTGGCAATAACATATTTATGTGTTGAGTTTGATTCAAATTTGGTTTATGGAATATAAAACTCTGTCCATTCAATTTATTAAACAGGTTTTTCCGTAACTTTTTTCATTGGCATGTTATTGACACAGTATGCAAATTAGCAGCTAAATATAGCCAATTCTTTGAAAATCTTCTTCTCTGAAACCACATGACCAAATGAAACCAAATTTGATGTGGAAGGTCCCTAGGTGGGGCAGATTAAAGTTAGTGATTTTAGGCCTGATCCTATATCCAAGATGGCCGTGGTTACTATAATAATAGAAAAAACAGGAAACTGGCAATAACATTTATTTGTTGCAATTAAATTATTGTTTATTTATAGCACAATTTTTTATTCACACAACTTGAGGGTTTTAAATTCCTTTTAGTAAACAAAATAATCATTATGAAACATATTATTTATGGAAATAATCAGTATATTGAATTTGAAAACCTCTGGAGTAAACTCTACATATCTGTTCAATCTAGTTAGAGTTTTACTCTGTTACTAAATTGTTGTGTGATATCATATATTATTGTAATATTTAAATAACTATACATGTATATTTTATACAGTCTCCTTTTTATTTTACAGTAAACCATTCTATGAAGGATATTTGTGCTTTTATAAAAATAGGAATTTTTGGTTTTCAATCTTCCTTCAAAATTACTAAATTTATTATACTGGTAATTCAAATTATAGTGTATAGTAAAACGATCCTTTATTTGAATGCTTTACTGAATAATTAATACTTATAAGGTACATTTTGTGAAAATATGCTAATTACTGTATCATAATGTATATTTTGGATACGTCTCAAGTTGTAATTTGTATCAGAGTCTAAAACTTATATAAAACTTGTTATTAAAAATATTGAACATCACAGAATATTAAGTTTTATGCCAACTCAATACAAGACTTTGGTTAATAATCCAAGTCTCATTTGAAAGAAAAAAAACTTGTTTTAAGTTAACATTCTATACCTTTATATGTGTATATATATGCATTTATGCATGTTGTTTAAGTCATGAGAGCTAACAAAAATAAACTAAAATTTAAAAATTGTTGATCAGTTTGGTTCAAATTTGGTATATGGAATGTAAAACTCTGGCCATTTAATGTTTTTAACGTTTTTTAGCTCACCTGAGCACAAAGTGCTCATGTGAGCTATTGGTATCAATAGAGGCAAACCCTCTGTCGTCCATCATCCGTCCGTCCGTCAACAATTGCTTCAAATGACTTCTTCTCAGAAACTTTAGATCACATTTTGTTCAAACTTGGTCAAAAACATCTATAGAACATTGCCTTTAAGATTTTTGTTTTTGGTTGCCATAGCTACCAAATGTAGGTCACACTAACCTACATAGTTGAAAACCTAAAAAAAATCTTCTTTAAAACCACTTCAATGAGATAAAATCTGATGTGATATTTGGCATCTAAAGCATCTTATGTACCAAGTTTTGTGAATTTTAATAATTTTTGTAAAAATTAGGTTACGTGTTTTTGCATTTATTTTTTATACATTGTAAAAACCTGGTAGTACTTTTTTACCAAAATTTCAATAATGAATAAATTTAGGTGAATTCTTTTTCCAAACATCATTTTCTTATGTGAAGAAACATATGTTTGACAATTTTCATGAAATTCTGTAAAATGCAAGTCACTTTTTTCATCCTTTTTCATTTTCAATTCTAGCAACCAAAGGATCAAGGGTTCAAATCCCAGAGAAGCCACTTTTTTTTTGTCTTTTTTTTTTAATTTCTGAATTTTCTGACCTACAATAGTGCATAGAAGAGATTTTATGAATTTTTACTTTTTAGTGTAATTATTATTTTTGAAATACATGTGATACTGATATGTAGATATCGCTAAAACCTTGAAATATATATTTTTTTGTTTTACAAAATCACTGTTATGTGACATTTAAAGTAATTGAACAAATTTTTTTAAGTAATTTGCAGTTGACTTTTACAATTTAAAAAAAAAATATTTTAATTAATGTGTCAAATCTGTAAAGTCTTAAATCTGGATCTGAAAATTGCTCATGTGAGGTTTTGTTATGGATAGGCACTCTGCCATCCATTCATCGATCAAAAGACTTTTCCCAGACACTACTGGTCACATTTCATTCATATTAGTCAATAGCATCTATAGATCATTGCCATTCACATGTGTTTCTGGTTGCTATGGCTACCAAAAGCAGGTCACAGTGACCCACCTAGCTAAAAACCAAAACAATAAGAATAATGTTCTCTGAAACGACTTCTGTTGAGGCAACATGTTATGACTTACCAGGTATTATCAAGACATATCAGTTACATTTAAACTCAGGTGAGTAAATTAGGGCCATCTTGGGCCTTTTGTTTGAGTACTTTTTTCATTGCCTTGTTATTGGCAAATGAAACCAGATTTGTGAGGTTTTCTTGACATTCTGACATTTTATGTGTATTAAATACCAAAGTAAAGGTGAGAATTAGGTCTGGTGTACACTAATAATCTTATAATTTTTGTATACTTTTTTCAGGTTATTTGTTCAGAATGAGTATAGTGTGTACAGAATTTTATCCACGTGGCTGTTTTTACAATTAAACCCACATATACAGCTGATGCCATCACATAGTACTATATTAACTTATTTCAACAGGTATGTGACCTGTCCAGTCAGTTATGTTTTAGTTGACTTCACTGTATAAATTACAAAGAGAATGTGTTATATCCCAGTATGACTATCAGCATAAGTCATATTGTATATTAATAAGAAAAAAAGTATTTATACTCTAATTAATCCAACATTTACATAATTTGTTTAAATTAAAGAAATCCTAGTCTGATCATGACTGTGTCATCTGTTATAACAGTGATAATAACTTTACTTAGGTTAGACAGACCACAAATAGAATGTTGTAGGCAACTTACCTTGATGTATAATAAAAAAAAAACACTTTGCATGGAACTTAGAAATTTTACTTGGTAGTAGTGGTCATACATCTTGCATAAAAGTTTTGTTGTGATTTTTTATACATTATGTGTATTTAATACAAGAATGGAGCAGAATTGTAACCTAAGTCTCTATAAACTGTAACAGAGTTAACTGACTAATGAATGATAAAAACCCAGTTGTCAAAAGACAAATTGATGATTAAATAATCTAAGCCCTGGCCAGGTATTGTGTTTTTTCACACTTAATTCCTTACATCATTCCTATGTTTCTGTAATTTAACTTTTAATTTACCAGTTGTGATGTCGTTTGGAATACCTGTATTTACAGTAAACCTGGTCTAATATAAGCTTTAATAAAACCTGTGTAAACTGAACTTATTTTTGAGGAAAATCTTCAAGATTATTTGATAAACTATTATGTGCAAACTGAAAATGTGTAATCCTTATAAAAGTTTTGGTCCCAAATCATTTGGACTGTAGGTTCCACCTCATTGAGGTCTGCATATTCAGGTAAATTTCTGTTTTGAGTATTTGTTTGACCTTATGGATTACAGAAATATGCTGGTATGTTTACATGCTTGGGAATACTCTTCTTTAAATAAAGCATTTTCATTTGACTTTTTTGACAGTTTGGCAAAGTCAGCTGCATTTTTAGAGAAGGATGATGGTCAGATATATGCTCCTCTTTTTTCAGCGATTAGGTTACATGGAATCACAGATAGTAAGTATATTTGCATGTATTTATATTATATTAAGTTTTGTCAATATTAATCTTAACCAAAACAAATCACCATAGCCAAAAAAAAAAAATGCAATTTTTCATGTCATATTTTACAATAAAGCTTATTTATTGATTTCATTAAATGAAAAAATAGCTATGGCTGTTTTTTACAGGGTTCTTTGTTAAATTTGACATTTTCATGATGTGACTGTGAGTTACTTTACAGGGTAGGCACAATAAATAGTACATTATTTTAAATGAAATTAATTTCAAATGAGTTCAAAATATAGGTTTAAAAATAAAATGATTTTCATCATCTGGGATATTTGGAATTTTTAACCTTTCTTAAATTTCCTAAGCCTGTGCACAAAAGGTTTTTAATTTATAGCTTATCTGAACTTGCTGCATTTAATGAAACACAAATCCTGCTATAATAGCTAAAAGTGAATAAAATATATTAAAAGTAAAACATTGATACAGTAGTACCTGTTTAAACTGAACAACTTCTGGACCAAAGATTTTGTTCACACTAGGCAGCTATGTGTTCATTTTACACTGGGCAGTAATGTGTCTAATTACTACATAAATACAGAAAGTGTCTTTAAGTTTCATTTGAGATGTTAATTCAATCAAAAAAAAAAAAAAATAATAATAATAATAAAAAAAAAATAAATAAATAAATAAATAAATAAAGCTTAAGACGCCTTGAAAATGCATCATCAGTATATCATGTTATATATCTTATTGTGAGCAGCATATCCTGATGTATATCATATCATTGCTTGCCTTACACTACAGAAGCTCATTAGATTGAGTACTTGCGTCATATGTGGGAGGTTGGGTTCGAACCCTGGCCTGGTTTGACCAAGACTTAAAATAGGTGGTGACTTCTTTCACCAAGCACTTAGCATTTAGAAACAAAGTTATGGGGTCTTTCAAGATGGACCTTAAAAATGATGCCCTGTATCATTGCAGGCATGGTAATTGCTCTGAGTGCACTGAAAAGGTCAAAACTTTTGCCACATAAACCTGTAACTGGTGACGACTTGATATAAATGAAATGTTCTTGACTGGGAAGTAAAGCACCATTCAATAAATCAGTCAATCATTGTTTGCCTGCAATGTATTTTTCCAGCCTCATATCACATACAGGGTGAAAAAAGAATATATACAGTAAATTTGATTTGTTTTACAGCTAATAATATACAAGATATGCAGTTGATGAATATACTACCACAGGGCCTAGTTATAGATCTGTTATCTCAACATTACCATGCTGTAAGTATACCACAGGGCCTAGTTATAGATCTGTTATCTCAACATTACCATGCTGTAAGTATACCACAGGGCCTAGTTATAGATCTGTTATCTCAACATTACCATGCTGTAAGTATACCACAGGGCCTAGTTATAGATCTGTTATCTCAACATTACCATGCTGTAAGTATACCACAGGGCCTAGTTATAGATCTGTTATCTCAACATTACCACGGTGTAAGTATACCACAGGGCCTAGTTATAGATCTGTTATCTCAACATTACCATGCTGTAAGTATACCACAGGGCATAGTTATAGATCTGTTATCTCAACATTACCATGCTGAAAGTATTACCACAGGGCCTAGTTATAGATCTGTTATCTCAACATTACCATGCTGTAAGTATACCACAGGGCATAGTTATAGATCTGTTATCTCAACATTACCATGCTGTAAGTATACCACAGGGCCTAGTTATAGATCTGTTATCTCAAAATTACCATAGATCATGGCTTAGTTATAGATCGGTTATCTCATCATTATCATGTGTAAATAAAGAATGGAACAATCTAGAGGAGTTACACATTTTAATTCGGAACTCTCTCTGAGAGTGGAATGATAAAGCTTGCTAAAATTAGCTAATCTGCCACATATAATCGCGACTTTGAGGAAGACATGAAGCAGATTATAAATTTTTTTTGAATTTTCTGAGTTTATGGAGTCAAATGTGATCTAGCAATATAGCTAAGTTAAAATTTTCGTGAAAAATCTGTATCATACTTAATTTTTGGGACAAAGATGCTAAAATGGCACTTTTGACAAGTTTGTCAAACCAAAGTTCTGTTTAAACCACTCTAGTTCAATATCCATTCTAGCTATCAATTTTATGTCAACAGACGAAAAATTCTTTAAGATGTTACGAAAAAAAACGATATTTTAAGATTTTTTCTTTGTTGTACACAAAATCCACAGTAAGTGTTTTAAGTGGACCCTATCATTTAGAATGCAAAAGTCTGCGACTTAGCGCGTGCAGCCTGAATGGAATTTTTCCATACCAAATTTCTGCATTAAACAGTTCATGCTCAAACGCTATTCAAGTTATCAACTTGAAAGTCGGCCTAAAAATACTTTCTGATATTACGAAAAAAAACCAGTAATTTTATATTTTTTGTATGATGCACAGAAGATTGACAATAAATGCTCAAAGTCGATCCTGTTTGTCATTTATAAAAATTCCACGAAATTGTGCATGCACTCTTCCAATCAACAATGATGATGTTTCTTTCATGTCAAAGGTCAAATGAACACTTCGCATTGTAAAACGGATCAATAATTTTGACAGCTGGATGCCTGTTTACTTCTCCCGTTTTCAATGAGCACTATGGCTATGAACTTGAACTTAGGTTCAAAAAGTATTTTGAGATATTATGGAAAAAATGGTATTTTTATATTTTTGATATGTTGTACAGAAAATCCACATTAAATGCCCAAAATCGACTTGGTCTGTGACTTTTAAAAATTCCGCGAAAAATTGGTGTGACTACAGGCAAAATAAACATCTGCAGTTAGAGGCCTGATTTTGTCAGTTGAAACCTGTACACCTATAATGCTTGACTGTGGCATGTACAAACAGTTTATATACAATAAATGGGTTCTACTAAATGTCTGCAAAACTGGAAGTGGAAATCCTCTAGATTGTTCCATTCTTTCCCGCGAAACCCCTTAAGGTGTTGCCCAACTAGTAAAGAATGGTAGTTGCACAGGCCCAAGGGAAAACATGATAATGTTTTTAGTACATCACATGACACTAAAGGTTAGTAGAATAAGCCATTTTTGACAAATCCCTACTTTATTCACTTATTCATAATTGACTTATGGAACTTTGTTGAATACCTTTTGGTATCCACTTAGCCATAAATAGTACCTTAGGGATGTTGGTTTCCTTTCCTACAATATTGATTATAATTTGTTTATTTTTGTTTCTTGTCATTTGATTAGTCTTCCATCTTTTACCAACAAATGATTTTTATTGATAAGTGATTTGTAATTTTTAAAATCCAGTTTTCTTTTCTTTTTTTTTTTACATAAGTTTTTTTTTTAGTCTTTATTGAAACATTACACATAAACATTTTTGAACCAATTTGATATTTTGTTTATTTAAATTATTAATTAGATTACAGTATAACCTGTGTATGAAGGACACCCAAGGGGATTGGGCAAAAGTGTTGTTAATAGACAGGTGGACTTTATATACAGGGTCACAAATGATGCAAAGGAAATTTGCCATACCAGTGCTTGACAAAGGACTTTAAAACAGTTAATTTCACAATTATTCTACATAAGATATTACTTAAATTAACTTATTAACTTAAGCAAATAAACTTGTAAGAAGAATTTAATAATTAATTTCAATTTACAGTGATTTTTGGATTTAATATTATCCAAAACAAGTTGAAAATTGTTTAAGTCAATAATAGGAATTTTCATTTGGTTGATTGTGAAATTATACATGCACTGGCCTTGATATTCTTTAAGAATCCAATTAAAGCCATTAAGGTTTTGACCATCAGTTTATTTGTACAGTAAGTTGCTTAAGTGACTTGATCATTCTAATTAAACTGCATCTTGATATTAAGTGAATTAATCTTGACCATTAAATTAGCATATGTGGGCATAACAGAAATTTATAAACATTTTTTAACCATTGTAGCTGTTACAGATAACATCTTGTTACAAGTGAAATAAACAGATTTAATAAAAAACAAAAATATTATATAAATTAAATAAATTTTATTACCACTAAATTGTAACAAAAGTTGACATGATTTCTTTACAGATCACACACACACACACACACACACACACACACACACACACATAGTAACAAAAATATACTGTACAAGAAAAATTAAGCACTAGTAGCAGCACTAGCATCAATATATGTCACAAAGGATAATCATTTGACACCTTGAGGTGTCCAAGCTGAGTAAATCAAGACCATGCCATTTAACTGTTAAGAAAACATCAGCAGTTTTCGCCATCCATCTTTATAAACATATCCAGGAGTCATAATATCCATTGTAATTAATTGATCCACGCTCTTCCCGAACCATAATATCCATTGTAATTAATCGATCCACGCTCTTCCTGAACCCAATTGGCAAAAATAAACACAATATCGGCATGTCAAACACATTAATTCGCTTTGAAATTAAACTTGAAAGAAGAAAATCTCTGACACCAACACTTTTGTGTTGAAAAATACGAGTTATGCACTTTGATCAACCGAACAGTGGATGTTATACACAAATTTAATGCCAATGGGGACAAAAATAGGTGGACGCTATACGCATTTGACAGGTGGACTCTATACAGGGGATCTTTATATAGTCATATTGATTGGGGATAATTTAGACTGGACGTTATAGACAGGTGGACATTATTTAAGAATTGAATTTCACTTTCTATGTTGTTACAAATTGTGTAAAACTGCCTAGCGTAGCGATTCAATTCTTATAATTACAAAGTTGAAACCTGAAATTAAACAATTTTAAGCTGACCTACATTTCTGAACTGATGAGCTGATTTTCCGAAAATCAATGTTACAACGCCGTGGCACAATAGTACATTAAATGTTACCTTTAAAATACGATAAAATGTCTTGTAAAAAACTGTAAAGGTTTTAAATTGATATCTTTTTATTCATTTTCTTGTTAATTTCAGTCAACATATAAATGATATTACAACTAAATCTTTTGATAAAAAAGGTACTGTATTATGTCTCGTGACAATACATTTACCAACAACAACGTACAACTATTATATGTTTGTAGGACACGCGTGTCAACTTACAGGTTGACGTTTCCCATAACAAAAGAAAACTGAATGAACTGTGTTTAAAAAACTGTGGAACCAAATAATGAAATTAAATTAATATTTTCTTGGTTGAAAGCGATTTTTTGCCAATTATGGGCAGGGAGCGAGACAAAGGGTTTTCGTTTCATGATGACAATGGTGGTAGCTGTAATGGCTGATCATAGACATTGGAGGTAAAACAAGCGGTAGGGGTGCATTAGACTGGACGTTACCTGAGAGGGTATCACTGATATTTTTCTGCTGTGAACAGAAAAGTCCCTACTATAGCTGTAAACTGTGGCCTGACATAAGCATGATGATGCGTAACTGAAATTCAGCATCCCTCAGCATAGATATGGCTGTGGCTCTCGGGCATTGTGCAGTGTATTCTTGACAATTATAATTTTTTGATATTTTTTGCATAAATTTGGAAAACAGGTGTTTAGAAATTGGTTGAGGTGTGTTACAAAATTTATTTGACTTTGGATTTTTAAGGGGTGCACAAAAGGGATTCTCCGCGATGGATAACAAAGAGATAAAAATATTTCATAAATAAATATTTAATACATGTAGTTTTGAATATTTTGGTGAAAAATTATCAGAACATGTCAAGTTGAATAATTTTTTGCAAAATTTCAATCTAAAAAAATTGATGTTTTTAGTAGGTGGAATATTTGCCGATCTCAAAGACATTCCCATTTGTTTACAATTTGAAAATATCTTCTATTAATAGAACTCAAAGATGGGTAATCCCCGAAACTGGTCGAAAGTAGTTCCAGTAGAAAACATTGTTATTGGAAAATAACAATGTCATTTGACAGGAAAACGACCAATGAAATTGCTCTAAATTGTGTAACAACATGAAGTTTGTAATTATATAGAGGTGGACGCTATTACAGGTTATACTGTAATATAAAACTTGTGTAATTATAAGTGTGATGGAATTTCAAGTTTTGGAATTCAAAATAACAGAAACATGAATTCTGATAGACTTAGCTTGATTTAAACAATATGTTGATGTAGCTTTTGAATGGAAGGTTTTTTTTTCTTTTTAGTTGCAAGGAGGAGGAGATATGGGAGCCTTAAAAGATTTCAGTTCTCATGCTGTTAGACAAGGATTTATTGTTGATGAGGTATATATATGTATATTCTTTTGAAGGACACAACTGGAGGAATGTTATGTTTATTCTGAATTCACATTCAGCTGTTTTTATGCCCATGTTATTTACATTTGAGGAGAATTTTTCTCCATCAAGTTGTCTTTCCAAATAGGTACACATGTGTAATTAACATCCCTTACATTATTGAGGGGCCTTGGTGGCAAAGTGACATCACAGTGCCTCTCATTACCTGATTTAAATCCCATTAGGGCAGATGTAAGTGTGGAAAAATGTGTCGGTTTCCTTGCTCAGCCAGTGATTTTTCTTGGGGCACTCTGGTTTCCTCCACTCTTCCTGCTATGTCTAAACTGACTCAGTATCAATGAAAACATTTTGTCTTGTGTTTAAAACATCATTACATTACTGCTGTAGTTTTCATTTGATTTTCTTGAAATTGACCAGAAGTGTGTAAATGTTGATGAAGAGCACTGTTTTTACGAACAGAGAGGAATCTCTGTGATGTATTGTCACATACATCGCAAGCATTTGGCAAGGAAATCGTAGATATCTTTAAAATGGGATAGGGATACAGGGTGACAGAGATGTTCATAGATGGGGGCAAGTAAACCCAAAACAGGGAAATGTTAAACAAAACATTTTTCCTAATGTCAGTGAAGAAATTCAATTTTTTTTAAATCGTATGGGCTATGTCACCACTATGTCAAATCCTTGGGCAATATATGTGGAATATAGTACGGTAGTTTGCGGGTGATAAGTACGTGCTGAGAGTAACCGCACAATGATGAATGTATGTGGTATTGAAAATAAAATTTATACATGGATTCTGTGGAGAAACTTTTGGTGGAAAGGATACAATGCAGCACAGCGGAAGAATACATGAACAGTTTATGTAAACAAAGACCTATTTTCGCAACATTTTCGCGGATATCCCATAATTTAAACGGTCTCTTTTGATTGGATGAATTATATGACGTGTCATTTCTTGGTAGCATGCGTTTTGGCGAGAAGAGTGAACCACAGTAAATAAAGCAATATTTTTTTAACATTACCCGAAGTTTGAGCGTGTAAGTAAAAGTATAGGTTGCGGAAAGTGCTGTAAAGAAATCATGTCTTGCATGCACAATAGCAACTGTCATGTTTATAGGAATGTATTTGTTTTCATTCGTTTCCCTTCCCATCCCCTCCTCGAAGCCCCAACAAAATTTGACCTATATCTGATGTAGACATGTTTACATTTTAATTTTGTCGACGTAGCGTAAAAATGATATACACGATTTTGAGAGCAGCATTGTGAAATCGACCGGAAAAAGCTATTGCTGAGAGATTTCACGAGTTCCTGTCGATTGTGCAAGATGTACTCTAGAAGTTTACATGGAAAGCTTTAGGGTAAATCCTCGGTAGGTGGCGTGTATTTTGTATATCGTCGTCGGTCCTAAATTCACGATGGTCCTTGATTCGCGGCATAAACAGTTTTTTGCAACCATCATTTGTAGTTGTTTTGTCGCGCTACGGGACATTTCGGCCTATAACAATATCGGCCTATGGCAATATCGGCCCATAATAAAATATATCGGGCCGTTACCTAACTTCGATAGTAACCTAAGTTCGATAACTCAGTAAGTATGCTGAGAGTTTCGTATACGCGTGACGTCACACGACCCCGGATGTTGATATCGGAAGGTTGGAAGTCTCCACATCTGTCAAGAAAAAAAAATTAGAAAAAATGCCTTTCAGGGAGGTAAGTCATACTTTTTCATAAAAACACGCAAAAATAATGCTCTTTTCGCTATTTCTATTGTAAATTGCCCAAAATAATCCTTTTTCCCCATTTCTAATTACTGTTTCAAGTGCCAAGTGTCGTCTGTGTAAACAAGGATTCCCTGTTACTAAAAATAGAGAAGCGTTTTGGTCATGCAGATCCCTGTTCAGAAAAAAAATCTACGGCAGCCCAAACATGCCACTTATTATGAAAATGCATTTTGACGCTATCGATCCGATTTCAGTCTAGTTTACTTCCTGAGTTTATAAATTGATTTTACTTATAAAACTTCAAATATTGAAGAGAATGGATTATAAGAAATAAAGTTAAATATTAAAAATCCTATAATGATATATAGCAGTAAATAAAACAACATTAGGATAATAAATAATAAGTATACATTAGGATAAGTAAATATAAATTAGAATTAGACAAGAAGAATTTTAATTTTTTTAAGCTGATTAAATTTAGGTAAGTTGTTTTAGGAATTAAATTTTAAAAAAATAAATATTAAAATTTAACATAAAATAATTTTTTTTTTCCAGATATTCAGAGTTCTTCAAGGCTACAGAAATTATGATCCATCTAAACTGGACAGTGCCTACAAAGCAGTGAAGGAAGACAAAATTAGTGTGCATGGGGCTGCAAAAAGATTTGGAGTTCCTGTGACAACATTGAGAGACCGGGTAGATGGCAGGATTCACATTGATTGCTGTACCATCGGGGCACCACCATTATTTACATTAGATCAGGAAGCAGCAATTTTTAACCATATCAAGATAATGTCAGAAATCGGTTATGGGTATACAAGATCAGAGGTTGTAGATATTGCATCAGATTACGCAATTGACCTTGGACTGAAGGAAAGAGGAAATGACTTATCACTGAAATGGTATTACGGATTTATGAAGCGTTGGCCTGAGTTGAGTTGTAATATGCCATCTGGACTTTCAGAATTACGAGCAAGAGCTGTTACTCCAGAACGTATTGGTCGGTATTTTATTGAACTTGATACCATTCTTGAAAAGTATAGTCTCAAAGATAAGCCTCACCTCATCTATAATGTTGATGAAAAAGGAATAATCACTGGAGGAGGAAAGCGCCCAAAAATTGTAAAGGCACAGAAACGACCACAAGTTGTTACCTCTGAAAGATCTCAGACTACAACTGTTTTTGGCTGTGGAAATGCTGCGGGTACCCAGATCCCACCTTATTTTGTATTTCCGGGCAAAAGAATGCTATCAGAACTTCTGGAGGGGGTAACTGTTGGAGCTGATGGTACTGTTAGTGACACTGGTTATTCCAATGGAACAATTTTTACGCACTATGTACAAAACCATTTTCTTAAGTATGTGCAATGTCGGGATTCAAGTCTTCCAATTTTATTATTATATGATGGCCATCTAAGTCATGTATCCTTGCATCTCATTGAATGGGCACGGGAAAATAATATCATTCTTTTTGTATTACCTCCACACACCAGCCATATTCTTCAACCTATGGACTTGGGTTGCTTTGGACCATTTGAAACCATTTACCAGCAAGAGGTACATAAATTTATTAGAAGTGGTCGTAACATTACAAGGTATGATGTATGTAATTTGGCTTGTAAAGCGTATGAAAAAGCACTGAGTCCATCAAATGTAAGGTCTGCTTTTAAGAAATCTGGCATTTTCCCATATAATCCAAATGCTGTAGAAATTGAAAGTACCCTTCCTTCACTTGTATTTGAAGGGCAGAAGCAAACAAAAAGTGTTGAAAATGACAGCAAAGACAGGAGTGAGAAGAATGATACATTAGAGATTCAGGAAGAAGTTAGTACTAGTAAGGAAACATCAGAACAGGGGGAACTAGAAATAACAAGCAAGGAAACATCTGAGCAGAAGTTAACAGAAACAACAACAGATTTTTTCAACAAGCGTGGAGGCGAGGTTCTTAAATCATTTATAGTAGCAAAGAAAGCCAGGAGGAACATAAGTTTCATCATCGGAGGAAAAGCCATTACAGAAGAGGACACATTTGAAAAAGTAAAAGAGTACAAGGAACAAAGCACAAAGAAGACAAAAGCATCTCAAAAGTCTAAGACTGCTTCTTGTGACAAAAATGCTAAAACTAGGAATGTAACACAGAAACAAATGAAAAAAGGAAAAGTATCAAAAGCAACTAACATTGTAAGTGACAGTCAGCAGCCAGGACCATCTGGAATTATTAACATCAATAACAGTGTTGAATTAGATGAAAATGATGAAGAAATTCCAGAGGAAGAAAAGTGTTGTATTTGCCATAAATTTGAGCCTGAGTCTTTGAAGAAAAAGCCATACATCACATTAGTTAACTGGGCAATGTGTAGTAACTGCACACATTGGGTGCACTTAAGTTTTTGTGTTCCTGAAAGGGTAGTGAGACGGGATTACAAGTTACTTTGTCCTCACTGTAAATGAAAATAGTAAACATTCTGTTTTTTTTTTTTTTAATTTGTAAATAATGATTACTTTTTTTTTTTTTAATTTTTTTTTTTTTTAAATTAATATCAAAATTTAATTGTGAATGTTTGGATATTTGACATTCTTTATTAATTTGGAGCCGATATATTATTATTTTCTTGATATTTCGTGTAACAGGTCTTTGATTAACACAAGTTTAGTTTTGTTTACTGCAAAAGACGTTTCATGTTGATTTTCAATGATTCTGTCCTTCTGGGCCACCTTCCATAAAAAAAAATCAGAGTTATCGAACTTAGGTGACGACGTTTCCCGAGTCAACAACCATGGAGGCGTTGATACAGACGCTCGAAATTTACAATTGAAATGGATTTAATAGTTGTGAAAAACGGTGTGTTTTGAGAAGTTATTAAGGAACCAAACTACAAAGATAAATTTTATTTATTGGTAAGTCTGTTAGGACTAGCATCGATTTTATTGTTACGTTATCGAAGTTTGGTAACACCTGGATATTCAAAATATTTAATACACCTAAATTTGGACAACTTTGTCATGACTTATGCCTTGGTTTTAATTTTATTTTTAAAAGAAATTATTATTTTTTATTTCATATTAGATCAACCTATAAATGATGCACACACTCCGTTCACAAATGTTTTAGTCAGAGTTACTCATGACTGTAAGACTCGTCGATTCTGATCGATCTAAACTAGTTCGTGCAGATAGCGTAGAAGAAAAACAGTTTGAATGTAACTTGTATGAATCTACAATTATGTAAAAACACTAAAGTATCAGGATTTTTAAAGACAAATTATATTTATAATTTACAAGAAAAGGATCTTTCTTTTCAATTCATAATAATACAAATATTAAATTAAGATTATAATTAGATTATCTATTTTTTTTCAAAATTTTTTAAAACAAAGTATAGGTACACCTTCCTGTCTTTAAATTATTCATTTAAAAAAAAAAATGAGACATATATATAATCCATTATTTGAGTTTTAATAGATTAGTGGTAGACTTGATTAGAAATGATAATTTGAATTAATTCTTGTATTGCTTTGAATAAACTTACTGAAATTTTCATGTTTCAAAGCATAATAATACTAACACATGTTTATGCACAACAATGCAAGTAAACGAAATGAGTAGCAATCTTTGATAAAGGCATTTATTTCATGGGCCGATTTGGCTATAGGCCGATATTGTCATGGTCCGTCTTTTTATGGGCCGAAATGTCCCGGAACCGTTTTGTCGTTATTGAGAAATATAACGATTGATGACACCATAAAAACATCTTTCTGTTTGTGTAATTAATTAAAAATGTTACGTATGAACGTTTTTGTCTTTTCTTGGAGAAATGCTTGGAATGTGAAAGGACCTTGCTTCAGCACAGACTCCTCTGAATGTGGTAATTTGCCAACACTAATACAAAAAATATAATGGACACTTTTCCAGTCATGAATTCTTACTCCCCTTCCATATGGTGTTTTACAACCTTGCTCGCATAGGAATGGAATGGGATGAGGCAGATTGTAATACTACCTACAATCACTTTCAAAGCCTCTTGCGTTTCCATGCTCTCTGTTCGTACGGCACCTCCAGTGCTTTGTTTTTTTTTAGCTCACCTGAGCTGAAAGCTCAGATGAGCTATTGCAATGGTTCACTGCCCGTAGTGTGTCGTCAGTCGTGCATTAACTTTTTACATTTAAATCTTCTCCTCCAAAACCACTGGGCCAAATTTAATGAAACTTGGTAACCACCACGCCTCGGTGGAGACTTTTCAGATTTGCACAAATGAAGGAGTTATGTCCCCTTGGGGCCCAACAAGGGGGGAAAGAGTGGAAAACTTTAAAAATCTTCTCCTCTGAATCTACAAGAGATATACCTTAGTTATTTCATTTATAACATCCTTAGGTCATCTGTTTTCAGATTTGCACAAATGGTAGCCAAGGGGTCTTAAAATGGGGAAATTATAAGGCACTGAGTGGGGAAATTGCTAAAAATTATATATTTGTCACTATATCTTGAAAACTATTAACTTTTTTTATAGGCATGTATATTAGAATGTTGTAGATATTGACATGACGATCATTTTGATATATGGGTCAAGATCATATGTTGAAAAGTCAAGGTCACAGCTGCAGAAGAAGACTTAAATTGCTAATTATCTTGAAAACTATTAAGTTTTTGTATAGGCATGTATATTAGAATATTGTAGGTATTGACATGACAATCATTTTGATATATGGGTCAAGATCATATGTTGAAAGGTCAAGGTCACAGCTGCAGAAGATGACTTAAATTGCTAATTATCTTAAAAACTATTAAGTTTTTGTATTGACATGTATATTAGAATAGAATATTGTAGGTATTGATATGATTATCATTTTGATATATGGGTCAAGATCATATGTTAAAGCTGCATTAAGTTTTCCAAAGAAAAAATTAAAACGGTACTAATCTAACTAATGATGTTCCTAATGAACAATGTTACATTTGGTTCAACGATAAAAGCTCGAATAAATGCAGAAATCACAATATTTACCCATCGAGATGCAGCATTTAGGATCTAATATTAGAACATGGTTACGTCATCAAAAACCCGGGTAATTTAAACACAACTTTCAAAACGGTGAAATACGATAAATTAAACACAGAACTTCGTTGAATTTGTCATTTGTGACTTAGTAAGGGATACAAAACACCATTTCAAATACATCCGGATATAAATGAAGGACAATTAATGTAATCTGTTATGTTTCACTTTCGGTTCTAGGGTTTTTCCGTACATCCGACATGATCCGTGCGCATGCTCCAAGCTCAAATTACCATCGTAAAACTCTGACCAACCGGTCAGAGGATTCCGTTTATTTACAGCTAAAAGAAATGAAATTTTAGAAAATGAATGTCACGGATCGTGGTTAGAAGATATCTATTTTTAAAAAAATATATTTTTAGAAAATCAAAAAAAATTCAGAAAATTGATAACCTTAATGCAGCTTTAAAAGGTTAAGGTAACAGCTGCAGAAGATGACTTAAATTGCTAATTATCTTGAAAACTATTAAGTTTTTGTATTGGCATGTATATTAGAATATTGTAGTTATTGTGACAACGATCATTTTGATATATGGGTCAAGATCATATGTTGAAAGGTCAAGGTCCAAGCTGCAGAAGATGACTTAAATTGCTAATTATCTTGAAAACTATTAAGTTTTTGTATAGGCATGTATATAAGAATATTGTAGGTATTGACATGACGATCATTTTGATATATGGGTCAAGGTCATATGTTGAAAGGTCAAGGTCACAGCTGCAGAAGATGACTTAATTTGCTAATTATCTTGAAAACTATTAAGTTTTTGTATTGACATGTATATTAGAATATTGTAGGTTTTGTGACAATGATCATTTTGATATGTGGTACAAGGTCATATGTTGAAAGGTCAAGGTCACAGCTGCAAAAGAAGACTTAAATTGCGAATTATCTTGAAAACTATTAAGTTTTTGTATTGGCATGTATATTAGAATATTGAAGGTATTGACATGATGATCATTTTGATATATGGGTCTAGATCATATGTTGAAAGGTCAAGGTCACAGCTGCAGAAGATGACTTATATTGCTAATTATCTTGAAAACTATTAAGTTTTTGTATAGGCATGTATATTAGAATATTGTAGGTATTGACATGACAATCATTTTGATATATGGGTCAAGATCATATGTTGAAAGGTCAAGGTAACAGCTGCAGAAGATAACTTAAATTGCTAATTGTCTTGAAAACTATTAAGTTTTTGTATAGGCATGTATATAAGAATATTGTAGGTATTGACATGACAATCATTTTGATATATGGGTCAAGGTCATATGTTGAAAGGTCAAAGTCACAGCTGCAGAAGATGACTTAAATTGCAAATTATCTTGAAAACTATTAAGTTTTTGTATTGACATGTATATTAGAATATTGTAGGTTTTGTGACAATGATCATTTTGATATATGGGTCAAGGTCATATGTTGAAAGGTCAAGGTCCAAGCTGCAAAAGAAGACTTTTATTGCTAATTATCTTGAAATTATTAAGTTTTTGTATAGACATGTATATTAGAATATTGTAAGTATTGATATGATGATCATTTTGATATATGGGTCAAGATCATATGTTGAAAGGTCAAGGTAACAGCTGCAGAAAATGACTTAAATTGCTTATTATCTTGAAAACTATTAAGTTTTTGTATAGGCATGTATATTAGAATATTGTAGGTATTGACATGACGATCATTTTGATATATGGGTCAAGGTCATATGTTGTAAGGTCAAGGTCACAGCTGCAGAAGATGACTTAAATTGCTAATTATCTTGAAAACTATTAAGTTTTTGTATTGACATGTTTTTTAGAATATTGTAGGTTTTGTGACAATGAACATTTGATATGTGGTACAAGGTCATATGTTGAAAGGTCAAGGGCACAGCTGCAAAAGAAGACTTAAATTGCGAATTATCTTGAAAACTATTAAGTTTTTGTATTGGCATGTATATTAGAATATTGAAGGTATTGACATGATGATCATTTTGATATATGGGTCAAGATCATATGTTGAAAGGTCAAGGTCACAGCTGCAGAAGATGACTTAAATTGCTAATTATCTTGAAAACTATTAAGTTTTTGTATAGGCATGTATATTAGAATATTGTAGGTATTGACATGACGATCATTTTATATATGGGTCAAGGTCATATGTTGAAAGGTCAAGGTCACAGCTGCAGAAGATGACTTAAATTGCTAATTATCTTGAAAACTATTAAGTTTTTGTATTGACATGTATATTAGAATATTGTTGGTTTTGTGACAATGATCATTTTGATATGTGGTACAAGGTCATATGTTGAAAGGTCAAGGTCACAGCTGCAAAAGAAGACTTAAATTGCGAATTATCTTTAAAACTATTAAGTTTTTGTATTGGCATGTATATTAGAATATTGAAGGTATTTACATGATGATCATTTTGATATATGGGTCTAGATCATATGTTGAAAGGTCAAGGTCAAAGCTGCAGAAGATGACTTATATTGCTAATTTTCTTGAAAACTATTAAGTTTTTGTATAGGCATGTATATTAGAATATTGTAGGTATTGACATGACGATCATTTTGGTATATGGGTCAAGGTCATATGTTGAAAGGTCAAGGTAACAGCTGCAGAAGATGACTTAAATTGCTAATTATCTTGAAAACTATTAAGTTTTTGTATAGGCATGTATGTAAGAATATTGTAGGTATTGACATGACAATCATTTTGATATATGGGTCAAGGTCATATGTTGAAAGGTCAAGGTCACAGCTGCAGAAGATGACTTAAATTGCAAATTATCTTGAAAACTATTAAGTTTTTGTATTGACATGTATATGAGAATATTGTAGGTTTTGTGACAATGATCATTTTGATATATGGGTCAAGGTCATATGTTGAGAGGTCAAGGTCCAAGCTGCAAAAGAAGACTTTAATTGCTAATTATCTTGAAATTATTAACTTTTTGTATAGACATGTATATTAGAATATTGTAAGTATTGATATGATGATCATTTTGATATATGGGTCAAGATCATATGTTGAAAGGTCAAGGTCACAGCTGCAAAAGAAGACATATTGCTAATTGAAAACTATTAACTTTTTGTATAGGCATGAATATTAGAATATTGTAGGTATTGACATGACGGTCATTTTGATATATGGGTCAAGATCATATGTTGAAAGGTCAAGGTCACAGCTTTAAAAGAAGACTTAAAGTGCTAATTATCTTGAAAACTATTAAGTTTTTGTATAGGCGTGTATCTTAGAATATTGTAGGTATTACGACAACTATCATTTTGATATATGGTTCAAGGTTATATGTTCAAAGGTCAAGGTCATATCAACATAGTAATACTTAAATTATTAATTATCTTTAAAGCTATTAATTTCATGTATAGGTGTGTATATTAGAATATTATAGGTATTGATATGACAATCATATATGGTTCAAGGTCATATATGTTGAAAGGTCAAGGACATAGCTGCATTAGTATACTGAAATTGATTAATGATTTGGAAATCATTCATTGCACTACAGTTACTTCATGCATTTTATATAAGCTACTTATGAATGGAATGATTGTGGATATATTTCTGATTAAGTTTTGTGGGCGTTCTTAACTTGAGAAAACTTTTAAAGTTTCTGTACGTAAGATATTGTCTACTGCACTTTGCAAACAATATTGGACAAATCTTCAGGTGAGCGTTAAGGCCCATGGGCCTCTTGTTATTCAGAAGTGTTTAATTACATACAAGTGTTGGTTAATGTTACATTCTGGTTTTTAATACTAGAAGCATCGTATAATGACTCTGCAATTGCTTTAGAACTTTCAATAATAAATTTCAAACTTTTAATGAATTATTTTATATGACAATCTGTAGAAGCTACAAAGAAAGTAGAGAACTTTATCTGTACAATCTTTGATTTAGTTGACATTTTGATTTTCTTTTCAGGAGCCACACTATCACTCTGAAGTTTTTTCTCTACATGGGTTTCATTTTGAGCTAAAGGCTGTCAGGAGTAGTAAAGGAGGAGTTGCAATATATATGCAGGTATTAATTACTTTATATTGGGTGGTTGGTTGGTTATTCATTTTGTTGTTAAAAGTTGCAACTACACTTTTTCAGCTATTAACAATTGAAGCAAGTTTATTTGTTCACCTGAGCTGAAAGCTCAGATGAGCTATTGCCATCCATCTTCGTCCGTCATGCGTCGTCCTTTGTGCGTAAACTTTTTAGCTCACCTGAGCACAAAGTGCTCATGTGAGCTATTACTATAAGTAGAGGCAGACCCTCTGTCATCCGTCCGTCTGGCAACAATTGCTTCAAACGACTTCTTCTCAGAAACTTCTGGTCATATTTTGTTCAAACTTGGTAAAAAGCATCTATAGAACATTGCCTTTCAGATTTTTGTTTTTGGTTGCCATAGCTAAACAGTGGTTTTGTTTGCCTAAAATTACTACCGAATAAAGGTAGTTTCCCCTTGAGAAATAAGACTAAAATTTCCCAATTTGACAACTAAAATTCCCCAAAAGGCAAAAGTGACACACATTCAAATAGCTTAAGTTAAATCCAGTTGTCCAAAACTGTTCTGACAGACAAAAAATGTTAGATATTGTCACAATATAAAATCTCTGCAATGAATTTCAAAATTCTAAGCGTAATATGTGACATAAAAAGGGTCCAAATTTTCCCAATCTGAAAGGTGGAAGGTAGTTTTTAAAAACCATAGCAAAATCACTGCTAACAAATGTAGGTCACATTGACCTACATAGTTGAAAACCTAAAAAAATCTTCTTCTCCAAAACCACTTCACTGAGATAAAATCTGATGTGATATTTGGCATCTTAAGCATCTAATATACCAAGTTTGTGAATTTCAATAATTTTTGTGAAAAATTAGGTTTCGCATTTTTGCGTTTATTTTTTATACATTGTAAATAGTACTTTTTTACCAAAATTACAATAATGAATAAATTTAGGTGAATTCTTTTTCCAAACATCATTTTCTTATGTGAAGAAACATACATTTGACAATTTTCATGAAATTCTGTAAAGTACAAGTCGCTTTTTTTTACCTTTTTAGCTCACCTGAGCCAAAGGCTCAGATGAGCTTTTGCAATCTATCACCGACTGTCGTGCGTCTGTTGTGCGTCTTGTGTAAACTTTACATTTTAATCTTCTCCTCCAAAACTACTGCGCCAAATTTGATGAAACTTGGTGATTATCATGCCTGAGTAACAGCCTTTCAAAATTGTGTTCAGGGTTTGGCCACGCCCAACAAGATGGCTGCTGTTACTAAAAATGGCAAAAAGACAAAAAAATCTTCCTCTCTGAAACCAAAAGGTGCAGGCAAATTTTGATAGGATATTTGGATTAAGCATACCTGGGAACATTAAAATTATGTTTTTCATGAAAATTGAGCGAAAAAATAGGTCACGTGTTTTTTGCGTAAAATTATGTAAGTTTGAAAATGAGACATTTGTTGTTATAACTCAATAACCGCTGAAGATAATTGTATGGAGTTTTCACTGTTGATCTTGTCTTGCTATTTTCTTCCAAAAGATGTCAAGGTCAAAGGTCAAGGTCATGTCCCTGCTTTTGACCTTTGTTAAAAAATCCTATTTTTTAAACATTTCAGGTGATAATGGTATAGGATTTTCAGTTAATTGTAGGTAGTGACATGACGATCATTTTGATATATAGATCAAGGTCATGGGTTCAAAGGTCAAGGTCAAAGATGCACAACTATTACCGTTATAGTTGATTATCTGCAAAACTATTAACTTTTGGTATAGGCATACGTCTTAGAATATTGTAGGTAATGGCACAATGGACATTTTGATATATTAATAAAGGTCATGGATTCAAAGGTCAAGGTCACAAATGCAGGCAAGTACTGAAATGGTTGATTATCTCAAAAACTATAAACTCCTTGTATAGGCATATATATTGGAATTGTAGGTATTGGTCTAAATGACAATTTTGATATATAAATAAAGGTCATGAGTTCAAAGGTCAAGGTCACAGATGCAAATTAATACTGAATTGGTTAATTATCTTGAAAACTATAAATATTTTGTATAGGCATGTATGCTAGAATATTGTAGGTATTGGCCTAATGATCATTTTGATATATGAATGAGGGTTATGGGTCCAAAGGTCAAGGTCACAGGTGAGCATTAAGGCCCATGGACCTCTTTTTTACATTTTAATCTTCTCTACCAAAACCACTGGGCCAAATTTAATGAAACTTGGTAACCATCATGCCTGGGTGAAGCCCTATTAGATTTGCACAAATGAAGGAGTTATGTCCCCTTGGGGCCCCACAAGGGGGAAAGAGTGGAAAACTTTGAAAATCTTCTCCTCTGAATCTACAAGAGATATACCTTAGTTATTTCATTTATAACATCCTTAGGTCATCTATTTTCAGATTTGCACAAATGGTAGCCATGGGGCTCACAATGGGGAAATTATAAGGCACTGAGTGGGGAAAATTGCTTAAAAAGAATATATTTGTCACTATATCTTGAAAACTATTAACTTTTTGTATAGGCATGTATATTTGAATGTTGTAGATATTGACATGATGATCATTTTGATATATGGGTCAAGATCATATGTTGAAAGGTCAAGGTCATGGCTGCAGAAGATGACTTAAATTGCTAATTATCTTAAAAAATATTAACTTTTTGTATAGACATGTATATTAGAATGTTGTAGGTATTGCGACAATGATCATTTTGATATATGGTTCAAGGTTATATGTTCAAAGGTCAAGGTCATATCAACATAGGAATACTTAAATTATTAATTATCTTGAAAGCTATTAATTTCATGCATAGGCATGTATATTAGAATATTATAGTTATTGACATGACAATCATATTGTCTACTGCACTTTGCAAACAATATTGGACAGATCTTCAGGTGAGCGTTAGGGCTCATGGGCCTCTTGTTCATTTTCAATTCTAGCAACCCAAGGATCGAGGGTTCAAATCCCAGTGAGGCCAATTTCTTTCTTTTCTTTTCTTTTTTTTTTTAATTACTGAATTTTATGACTTAAAATGGTGCATGGAAGAGATTTTATGAATTTTTACATTTTAGGTTGCCATAGCTACCAAATGTAGGTCCTACATAGTTGACAACCTGAAAAAATCTTCTTCTCCAAAACCACTTCACTGAGATATAAAATCTAATGTGATATTTGAAATCTAAAACATCTTATATACCAAGTTTGTGAATTTCAATAATTTTTGTGAAAAATTAGGTTTCGAGTTTTTGCGTTTATTTTTAATACATTGTAAATAGTACTTTTTTACCAAAATTACAATAATGAATAAATTTAGGTGAATTCTTTTTCCAAACATCATTTTCTTATGTGAAGAAACATATCTTTAACAATTTTCATGAAATTCTGTAAAATACAAGTCGCTTTTTTTACCTTTTTCATTTTTAATTCTAGCAACCAGAGGGTCGAGGGTTCAAATCCCAGTGAGGCAACTTTTTTATTTTTTTCCTTTTTTTTTTTCTTTTTTTTTTTTAGCTCACCTGAGCTGAATGCTCAGATGAGCTATTGCTATCCATCTTCGTCCGTCGTGCGTCGTCCATTGTGTGTCGTGCGTAAACTTTTTACATTTTAATCTTCTCCTCCAAAACCACTGGGCCAAATTTAATGAAACTTGGTAACCATCATGCCTAGGTGAAGACCTTTCAGATTTGCATAAATGAAGGAGTTATGTCTCTTTGGGGCCCCATAAGTGGGGAAATAGTGATAAAGTTTAAAAATCTTCTCCTCTAAATCTACAAGAGGTATACCTAAGTTATTTCATTTATAACTTCTTTAAGTCATTTATTTTCAGATTTGCACAAATGGTAGCCATGGGGCTCAAAATGGGGGAAATTGTAAGGCACTGAGTGGGGAAATTACTAAAAATTATATATTTGTTTTTGTATAGGCATGTATATAAGAATATTGTAGGTTTTGGCATGACAATCAAATTTGATAGATGGATGAAGGTCATATGTTGAAAGGTCAAGTTCACAGCTGCAGAAGAAAACTTAAAATGCTAATTATCTTGAAAACTATTAACTTTTTGTATAGGCATGTATATTAGAATATTTTAGGTATTGTCATGACAATCATTTTGATATAATGTACAAGGTCATATGTTGAAAGGTCAAAGTCACAGCTGCAAAAAAAGGCTTTAAATGACTAATTATCTTGAAAACTATTAAGTTTTTATATAGTCATGTATATTAGAATATTGTAGGTATTGCGACAACGATCATTTTGATATATGGTTCAAGGTCATATGTTGAAAGGTCAAGGTCACAGCTGCAAAAGAAGACTTAAATTGCTAATAATTTTGGAAACTATTAAGTTTTTGTATATGCATGTATATTAGAATATTGTAGGTATTGATCATTTTGATATATGGAACAAGGTCATATGTTGAAAGGTCAAGGTTACAGCTGCAAAAGATGACTTAAATTACTAATTAGTTCAACTGGCTATAGCCAGCTGAGCTTATGGCATGGTTTTGCGTGCGTCCTTGGTGCGTAACCTTTAATCTACTCCTCTGAAACCACTGGGCCAATTGGGACCAAATTCGATGTGGAAGGTCCTTAGGTGGAGTAGACTAAAGTTAATACCAGGCGACCCCCCCCCTATCCAAGATGGCAGCTGTTACTATAAATAGCAAAAACACATAAATAGCCGTTGTTGAGTCGTTTTTAACCATTTTTGTTCAAATTTGAAATGTAGAGAGTAGATAGCAGGCCATTCAACATATATAACAGGTTTTCTGAGAAATTTTTCGTTGACCCGATTTTTACGAATTATGAAAATGAGGTGTAATATTTAATCAATCTTTGAAAATCTTCTCCTCTGAAACCACTGGGCCAATTGGAACCAAATTTGGTGTGGAAGAACCCTACGTTGGCCTGACTAAAGTTTATACCAGACAATCCCGCTGACATCCAAGATGGCGGCTGTTACTGTTAATAGAAAAAACACTAAAATGGCCATTGCTGATCCATTTTCAACCAATTAAGCTCAAATTTGAAATATACAAAGTATATCGTGAGGTAGAGCTGCAACGATACGGGTTAAACCGCATTGAGATATATTGCAATATTTCACTTCCATACTGCAATACATATCGATATGTATTGTGAATTTAATAAAAAAAGAATTCTTCATCTTCCAAAACGTGTTTCCTGATCCCGGCCATCATTATCATTCAGAAATAACTAACTATTGCTTTTGTAATGGGTAACAACAAGCCTGCATAGGATCCTATCCACATTCGGAACTTTTTCCATTGATCGTACGTTTACTTAGTTACAAACGCCCTGGCCATCGTGTTTAACTTTGTTAGACTCATGATTATAATATTTTTTTCATATCGTCAAAAACCGGTATGTGTAAACCGTATCCCAATAATCGTATTTTTCCTATCCAAACTGGTAATACGGGTATACCGGTATATCGTTGCAGCTCTATATTGAGGGATTCAACATATTTAAGCGGTTTTTGTGGTAAATTTTTCGTTGACCTGATTTTTAAGAATTATGCATATAAGGTGTAATATTAAGTGAAATCTTTGAAAAATCTTCTCCTCTGAAACCACTGGGCCAATTGGAATGAAATTTTGTGTGGAAGGTCCTTTCGTCGGCTTGACTAAAGGTTGTACCAGGCAACCCCACCTGACATCCAAGATGGCCATCGTAACTTAAAATAGAAAAAAAAAAAAACATCTAAAAATGGCCATTTTGGATCCTTTTTTCCACCAATTGATCTCAAATTTTAAATATAGAAAGTATGCTGTGTGGGATTCAAAATATATAATTTTTTTTTTATGAAAAAATTTTTATTGACCCAATTTTCAAAAAATATGCAAATTAGGTGTAATATTTAGTAAAAATCTTTTCCTCTAAAACCACTAGGCGAATTGGAACCAAATTTCGTTTGGAAGGTTCCTACATCGGCCTAAAAAAAGTTTGAACCAGTTCAAGATGCTTGTCTTTACTAGATATAAAAAAAAATCAAAAACAAATAGGGAGATTGTGGATCCATTCTAAGCTCAACTGGCTAAGCCCAGCTGAGTTTATGGCATAGCGAAGCATGCCTGCATGTGTGTGTTGCAAAGTAGGCTTCATTGAAGCAAAATGGTCATAAGCTCAATTTATTTCCCATCTTTAGCTGATGAACCAATTATTGTAACCACATCACATTGTCTTACAGGGGCCACAGTGGCTGAGTGGTCTTAAGCATCCGATGTTACAGATGACAGTGCCTCTCACCCCTGACATTGCACATTAACGTCCCCGTGGCGCTAGCACTTCATCTTTGAAAGTTTGTCAGTTAACTTGCTGCTTGGTCGTGGTTTTTCTCTGATACTCTAGTGTCCTCCACCATTTTCAAAACTGACAGTCTCCGTATAAGTGAAATATTCTTGATTTGAATGTTAAACAGCATTACAATCAAAAACAAACATTGTCTTACATATGCAGCCAGTTGAGCATCACAGGCCCTATTGGGCCTCTTGTTATCTTTTAAAACTATTAACTTTTTGTATAGGAATGTATATTAGAATATTGTAGGTATTGCGACAACGATCATTTTGATATATTGTTCAAGGTCATATGTTGAAAGGTCAAGGTCACAGCTGCAAAGGAAGACTAAAATTACTAATTATCTTGAAAACTATTGACTTTTTGTATAAGCATGTATATTAGAATATTGTAGGTATTGACATGATGATCAGTTTGATATATTGATCAAGGTCATATATTGAAAGGTGAAGGTCACAGCTTCAGAAGAAGACTTAAAGACTTAAATTGCTAATTATCTTGAAAGCTATTAATCTCATGGATAGGCATGTATATTAGAATATTGTAGGTATTGACATGACAATCATATATGGTTCGAGGTCATATATGTTCAACAGTCAAGGACATAGCTGCATAAGTATACTGAAAATTCAAATTGATTAATGATTTGGAAATTATTCATTGCACTACAGTTACTTTATGCATATTATATAAGCTACTTATAAATGAAATGTGAGTAGATATATTTCTGATTTAGTTTTGTGGGAGTTCTTAACTTGAGAAAACTTTCTGGACTTAATATATTGTCTATTGCACTTTGCAAACAATATTGGACATATCTTCAGGTGAGCGTTAAGGCCCATGGGCCTCTTGTTACTAAATACACATTAGCATTTCCATTCCATTATGTGCAACAATGCAGTATATCATGTAGTTTTATTTGACTGGTATTCATACAGTCAACATTTTTATTTACAGAGGTTGAAACCTGGAGATCCAATATTGAGTTTCAGACAGTGTGAGCGACATACATTTTCTATGCGAGCTGATCGTGAAGTGAGATACTGTATAACTGTACAACAGTTAGAGAATGGAGAACATAACATGGTGACAACAGGTATCGTTAGTCAGAGGTTTGGCCTTGGTGAGAAAACAAGTAAAAGTGAGGTGAGACATGGATTTATTAGCTCATTTGCTATCCATCTTTGTCCGTTGTGCGTAAACTTCTTACATTTTTATCTTCTCCTCCAAGAAGTTATGTCCCCTTGGGGTCCCATAAGGGTGGAAATAGTGAAAAACTTTAAAAATCTTCTCCTCTGAATCTACAAGAGATATACCTTAGTTATTTCATTTATAACATCCTTAGGTTCTTAAGTTTCAGATTTGCACAAATGGTAGCCATGGGGCTCAAAATGGGGAAATTGTAAGGCAAAGAGTGGGGAAATTGCTAAAAATTATATATTTTTTTACTATATCTTGAAAACTATTTACTTTTTGTATAGGCATGTATATTAGAATATTGTAGGTATTTTCATGATGATCATTTTGATATATGGATCAAGGTCAAGGTCACAGCTGCAAAAGAAGACTTAAAATGTTAATCATCTTCAAAACTATATATATCATATATATATGAATATATGCGTCAGTGGTAGATAGAGGTATCCGGCCCGAGTGGGTAGATTTTGTGTCTGGAACAAGGCTTTGCAGAGTTCCAGACACAAAAAATCTGCCCACAAGGGTGGAATACCTCTATCTACCACTAACACATATGATTGATTCGTTTTCTCCCATCCCATTAACAATTTTGGGTTAAATTTAACCCCAAACATGAATGGCTGACAGAAATTCCTATCTCTTAAATGACCGTCTAAATCAGAAAAAGAATACCACTATTAAAAAGACCGGCTTCGAATCCTAGCATACCAGCGGTATGCTGAAAAAAAACACGAATTCTTACACAATCACTTTAAAAAGGAAAAAACAATCGTGAAATCTACATGTTATGATTAGCTGTCCGGGAATATTTTTTGAAAATTATTACTCCGCAGCTTGACCTATATAATATATAGCTATACTTAAAAGTAAATCTTATTCCGCAAGTAGTATGTAGTGCATAAATAAGGTGAAAATTAGCTTGGCTGCAACATGAAAACAGGAAAATTTATAACAGAAAAACATTTTAATAATATATTTGAAATAAATTGTGATTAAACTTGCTCCTGTCAGTGGAGAAGTTACGAGAAGTTGAAAAAGTAGATCTGGCCGCATGAGGAGGTGAAGATAAACAGCACGAGGAGTTGAAGATAGAAATTTCTACCACCGTTTCTTCCATTGGAAATTATTATCTAAAACTTAGGGGGATGGGAGAAAAAAATTACTCCATGCTACTTTTTCTATAATTTTCTATAACATGATATTCCTTCCAAGAGTAAACTTTACCTAAAATGATCTCATTTTAGACAAGATAGTCAGAAATCACTTGTTTTATTTTTCAGGTTATAAAATTAGCGAAGCTTAGACATCCTGCTTATGTGAGTTTCTCAGTTCTATTTCCCTCATCATAGAAATTCGAGAAGATGTTTGAAGAAATTGAAATGAACAAAAAATTGTCCGATTTTTTTAAAATTGATCTAGAAAGACCAATTAGAATTACTGATTCCTAATTTGCATAATTATTTGAAGTATTAATTTTATTATATATTTTTGGGACTTTGTTTTTATTTTATTATGTCAGGTATAGCTTGATCTTTTCACTTGATGTTTTAGAACCTGAATTTTTATCCAGTTATTTTTGAATATTTATTTTCTTAAACTTGTTTGAGATTACCATAATAGTATTATTATTAGAATTCATTTACAGAAATACAGATACCCATAGTGTAGGATAGTGTGTAAACCTTGATTTGAGTGCTTTTAGTTTTTAGTGTTATTTGGATATGTAGACTGATCTTATTTTCAATATTTTTAGTGCTATTAATGTTAAAATTTTCATGGATTTGTTAGATAAAGAAAACAAAATAAATAAAATACATAAATTTAAAGTTGAAATTAAAGGAATATTTTGAATCCATAAGAGAAGTTCAATTTTAAAAGTGCAGATGATGTTTTATGATAAAAAAGTTTTTTTTCTACTTGAGCATTTACTTGTGAGTTCAATTTTTTTAAATTGTCTGAAATTTTTTATTCTGTTTTTTCCATATTTTATATAATAAATTCATATTTAGAACTTTTGTGAATTAAAAAAAAAACTTTTTATGAATTAAAAAAAAATTATGGCAATTCATGACATTTTGTTGTTTTTGTTTACAGATGAAATTTTGATTTTCAAATCTCTAAATTTTTATATAATTGAATGATTTATTGTCAAAATAAGACATACATGTAGAAAATTACTGCATATTGTTTGTGTATTGACCTTTAATTGTAATTATGAGATGAACTAGTCTGTTGTTTTTCATTTAACTTTTCCTTTTGTGCCATTAATCTGAAATCTGTGATAGTTTTGTAAAGATTCATTGATCTATTTATTGCAAATGCTGTAAATATTTATTAAATCTCTTCTGAAATCATTTTTGTTTTTCTACCATCATTTTGCAATCTTGATGATGGAGAACACTGTTTCTTGTAGTATTTGGAAATTTAATGAAACTTGCCATGAATGTTTGTCACATTGAGATGTTCAGAGCCAGATTACATCAGAGACAGAATGTCAGTGCTGCTTAAATGCACAGTTAAAAAAAAATAGAGACATTGTTACACAGATTTGCATAATGAACCTGCATGTTGACAATATGGCAAACAATGCATAGCTATGCAGACTCCTTTCTTATTTTAATTGTATTATATTTACTTTACATGATAAACCTTTTTAATTAATATCACATTTGAAATAATATAATTGTGTGTTTTGCTGTGCAATGTTATTTTTCCACCAAAAATGCAATAATTTTAAATATATATATATATATATATATATATATATATATATATATATATATATATATATATATATATATATATATATATTCAGTAATGTACATATAAATGCTTTACTGTTGTTATATATTTGTTTTGGGTAATTTGCTTTAAATTGTATTTTTATGTCAGCATTTAAAACTTAAAATGAAGAACAATAGTCCTCCTTTTCTGTTACCCTTTTTTATGAAGTCAAAATTTTCCCTCATTAGGGTCTGAAAATATCATATATGGTAAAACTTGATTGTAAAACCCAGATTTGGTGTTCTGTAATTTGACAACAGTGAATAAACATTGACATCAGTTTTATCAAATGATAATTTTTTTTTTTTTAATTAAAGTCATTAATCTATTGTTTTTACATACAGTGCTGGTCACATGACCAAAGTTATAGACCACCAATTTGATACATGCACATTACTGTAAATCACTTGAATGTTGCAACACCGTTTCAGCATTTATGTTCCAAGACTAATTCACTGCATAAAGCCTGCTTTGCTGTCTATAATGTTATGGTGTTTTTTGATTGCCCATTGAAAGAACGGACAAAAAATGGTCTGTCAAAACCATCGAACCACAAAAAAATTCTTAAACAATCTGATCTTATAAAAATTTCTTCCTACCTTGACAAAGCTGCTACATCCCCTATTATTTTGAGACAATGTGTAATGGTACAATCTTGTCAATAAATTTTGTATCTCGCGGAATGTAAATTTCAACTGAAATTAGATTCATACATGTATGCCACATCCAGTGTAAATTGTCTGTTTCACATGCTGTGTTTGTTGATAAAAAGACCTGAAAAATCAGTTACATGCTTTTTAATCAGTATATTGGGGATACAATAGCAACTCCTCAAAACTATAATACATGGTTTAAGTACTACATAACGCCTTGCTAAACTTAAAATGATCATTTTCTAACTTTGAGAGATATTTGCACTGCATCAGGCATAGAGAATAAGTATACTTATTACTGCTTTGCTGTCTAACATTTGAACGATACCGAGTAATAAGCTCAGCACATAATGTTCGAGTGGATCTAAACTTAACAATGTCAGCATTCCAGAAAAAATATCGCAGTAAATCTCTGTCTATGCTCACATATCTGGATGAAGACTCGAAACCCATATGCTTGGCCATTAAGAAAAATTATCCCTCTGCTAGTTTCTCTGTTTCGGATTCACAAATTTCACTTCCGACATATAGCCAGCAATCTTTCAATGCAAATAACACTTTTACTTCAAACTTCTTTGCAAATTCTTCCATAATTGAAATGGTGCCACACAAGTGCACCTGATTTTCGACTGAAATAGTCCACAAATAACAACACATTTATTGTTGATATTCAATTTTTTATTTTATTATTTTATATCCAATATTCTCAAAAATATATTATGTTAATGAAAAATCGAGAAAATACAATTAAAGTACCTGATAACACTATTATTTTTCAAACCAATACCCCCTTTGTTACCTCACAGCAAAAATAGTGTGGATTAATAATGTGTCGTTTTCGGCCTAAAATTCAGCTGTTGCGTCTTTTGGACTTCCCCTGATGTGCATGTGTTATAGATGGGAATTTTTTATTCTTAAAATCAATGAACTTTTTTTTTTTTTTTTTTTTTTTTTTTTTTTTTTTATAAATATTTAACAAAAATTTAACGAACTGTTTTAAAATGATGTTCATTGTCAGTATGAAGGCAAAAGCTTTGCAAGGCAAACTTATTAACATGCTAATGTGCATTATTCATTTTGCTTGCAAAGTTGTTGCCTTCATACTGACAGTGAACATCATTTTAAAACTGTTAAATAACATAAAATTTCATTTTATTTCCATACTTGCTCAGTCATACTTGTGATGAAAAAAGGGTTTAGCATTAGATTAAAAAGACTGAAAGTTGGTGTGTTGGTGTTCAACTACTGTCAAACATGAGAAGGAATGGGTTTACATGCATTTTTTTACAAATATATCTGGTATTGAAACCACAGTAAGACCTTACACACCTTGCTTTCTAGGCTAACAAGATTGAACAGTATGTTAAAATAGTTGATTTTGCCTTTGGAATGTGCAGATAAAGAAGGTGGAACTGTAAGTGTATGGCATTAAAATGAGATTTTAGTACTACTTTAGATTGATTCATAGAAACTTTATTTTAAATGTATAATGTTATTAACAATGTGCCAAATTTTTTTTTATTATTGTACAGTAAAGAATTTAGTTACCTTAGTTATTTATCCTTTTTGGTTTTCTTTCTTCTTATCTCTCATTGTTGTGATGTTTGTTTTAGAAGTTTTGACTTACTTTTCTTTCAAAGTCTAAATGCTGTACCTTTATCTTGTAATTTAAACAGGTATAGACAAGGACTAAAATACCTCCATACTGGATATTTGACAATCGCCATGAATTCCTGTAGTTCTATATATAACCAAAGCAATTTTTAAATTTATTTTTATTTATTTGTAACTTCCGGTAATAATTAATTTAATTTCATGTTATAACGCTAATAAATAATATTTAATATTTATTTTATTATACATGTATAAAAATTTAACCAAGTGCTTGCAGTTTCTATAAATAACACTTAAATTTTTTAAGACCAATTTTAGTTCACAGAAGAACCAACATATATACCTGGTGTTAGTGTGGATGCAAAATGTTTAAAAGTTTAATTTTAAAGTTTTTAATATATTAAACATGCAACTAATCTTTGTAATTTTCTGTCTGGAAATTTTTTGTTTTTTCTCCCACCAAGTCTGAAAATTATTGAATTTTGAATCAGGTATATGTATTTTTGGGTGGTGTGGTAAAGCTGTTTGTTATTTTTTGTATTATTTTTGTGATTAACATATATCTGAGAGATCCTTTTTAATATTTTATGTGCTTTTTTGCCATTTTTGTAATAAAATTTTTTAAGAAAATTATATTTTTGCATTTGCTGTGATACCTTGTTACAGGGTAATTATTTTTAGTGCTTACTAATTAATTGATTAATTAATGACTATGAGTAACATTATTAACATTTTTTAGTGTTTTTAGCCCCAAATTAAGAGGCTTACTGAATGTGCATAATTTTCTCCAGGCACATCATTTACTCCCTACATCTTAAAATTGACTTCCTCAATATGAAACTGTTACTCCTTTCCATAAAAATTAAGCCCTCAAGGGAAAGAAAAGCCATTCTTGGTTTTAAATTGCAAGATAAGTTAATGAATCAAAAATTATATATTTAAAAAATAATTGGTTACTTTTGACCAAAAGCCATTCTTGGTTTTAAATTGCAAGATAAGTTAATGAATCAAAAATTATATATTTAAAAAATAATTGGTTACTTTTGACCAAAAATGATATTAAAAGATCTTTAAAGTAAAATAGCTATTCACAACTTGTCATGATTTATAGTCAATTGGATTTGATGACATTGAATGCCAGTTAATAAACAGCATTCGTAGCTGGTCTTAATAATTGAAATGGATGGTGTAGATAAATTACAAGCAGGTGTTTCAGATTTTTTTAACACCTAAATTTGAAGTTAAAACAATTTTTTGGATATTTTGCTACAATAAATATGAGTATTGTCTAATGTAAACCTGGTTTCAGTGTGTTCATAGTGTTTATTTTCCAGCACTGAGTTTATGAAACTTAAATTTGATTATTTTTTAACATGAGATATTATTTATTTTATGAATAAAATTGATAAAATAGTACATAGTTAATGGTGTGTGTGTGTGAGTGTGTGTGTGTGTGTGTTAGCATCAGTCAGTCCCACCTCTCTAGCATAAAAAAGAAACTGCATATTTAAATGTAATCTATAGCTAGTCTGTATTTACACATTTGCTATTGATTTATTCTGAAGTGCCCCTAGTACAGGTTTGCCAATAGCTGGTTGTAACTGTAGCTAGTCTGCACATTACATGTTTTAACCTACATCAGCTAACATGTACTTTGTAAACCAGCTACAGATTAAACCAGCTATATGTAAACATGTACTGTGTAGACTAGCTACAGATTAAACCAGCTAATATGTAAACATGTACTGTGTAGACTAGCTACAGATAAACCAGCTATACATAAACATGGACTGTGTAGACTAGCTACAGATTAAACCAGCTATATGTAAACATGTACTTTGTAGACTAGCTACAGATTCAACCAGCTATATGTAAACATGTACTGTGTAGACTAGCTACAGATTCAACCAGCTATATGTAACATGTACTGTGTAGACTAGCTACAGATTCAACCAGCTATATGTAAACATGTACTGTGTAGACTAGCTACAGATTCAACCAGCTATATGTAAACATGTACTGTGTAGACTAGCTACAGATTGAACCAGCTATATGTAAACATGTACTGTGTAGACTAGCTACAGATTGAAATAGCTATATGTAAACATGTACTGTGTAGACTAGCTACAGATTAAACCAGCTATATGTAAACATTTACTGTGTAGACTAGCTACAGATTGAACCAGCTATATGTAAACATGTACTGTGTAGACTAGCTACAGATTAAAACAAGCTATATGTAAACATGTACTGTGTAGACTAGCTACAGATTAAACCAGCTATATGTAAACATGGACTGTGTAGACTAGCTACAGATTGAACCAGCTATATGTAAAAATGTACTTTGTAGACTAGCTACAGATTAAATTAGCTATATGTAAACATGTATTCTGTAGACTAGCTACAGATTGAACCAGCTATATGTAAACAAGTACTGTGTAGACTAGCTACAGATTAAACCAGCTATATGTAAACATGTACTGTGTAGACTAGCTACAGATTAAACCAGCTATATGTAAACATTTACTGTGTAGACTAGCTACAGATTGAACCAGCTATATGTAAACATGTACTGTCTAGACTAGCTACAGATTAAACCAGCTATATGTAAACATGTACTGTGTAGACTAGCTACAGATTGAACCAGCTACAAGTAAACAAGTACTGTGTAGACTAGCAACAGATCAAACCAGCTATCAACAAACATGTATTGTGTAGAGTAGCTACAGATTGAACCAGCTATTGGTAAACATGTATTCTGTAGACTAGCTACAGATTGAACCAGCTATTTGGTAAACGTGTACTCTGTAGACTGGCTACAGATTGAACCAGCTTTTGGTAAACATGTATTGTGTAGACTAGCTATAGATTGAACCAGCTATTGGTAAACATGTACTCTGTAGACTAGCCACAGATTGAACCTGCTATCTGTAGACATGTACTGTGTCAGCCTATCCTCCAAAAATTCCGCACTATGTCGACGTAATAGACATGCACAAATTTCTAACACAATGTGTGTAATTTGGTGCATGAATACCTCAGTTTGCTACATATTTTATTCGGTAAATAGTGAACACCAGAGTTATAATCGCTAAAACGGACTGAAAATCTTTAAACGTGATTATGGGTTTCGTTACTCTGAATTATATTAGAATCAGAATACAATGATAGTTAAAAAAAACAAGATAAATCATTCTCATTAAAAAATATATACAAATACGTTTACTAGACACATGCAGTAAGAAAATTTTTATTGACATGACATAGATATACATAGATATATCACAACATTATCTTCTAAAATGCTATATTCTTACATAAAATTTCATAAAATTAATAATGAATGTTTTTTAAACAATTTAAATAATAATCTTATCTTCATTATTCCCCAAGGTTACACCTCGGGATGTTTAACATAACAATTTCTTTCAACCTAAAGTCGGTATCATTGATGGTGGTTAAAATGGACATTGTAAGTTTAAAAGCTCCACGAATAATCATTTGTATGGGGAAAAAAGTCGTCATGCATCATGTTCCTTGCAACACATTTTTATGGTATCTGGTCGTTCGCCCCTAAACCTGTTCGTCCCGTCAAATCACCTGTTTCATCCCCCCTTTTAGACATTTCTTATAGTTTTGAACAATCTAAGTTCAACATCTTAATTAGTTTCATTCAGGCAGACCCTCCATCGTCCGTCCATCCATCAACAATTGCTTCTAACGACTTCTTCTCAGAAACTTCTGGTCACATTTTGTTCAAACTTGGTCAAAAGCATCTATAGAACATTGCCTTTCAGATTTGTATTTTGGTTGCCATAGCTACCAAATGTAGGTCACATTGACCTACATAGTTAAAAACCTAAAAAATCATTCTTCTCCAAAATCACTTCACTGAGGTAAAATCTGATGTGATATTTGGCATCTTAAGCATCTTATATACCAAGTTTGTGAATTTCAATAATTTTTGTGAAAAATTAGGTTTCGCGTTTAGCGTATTTTTTTACATTGTAAAAAGTACTTTTTTACCAAAATTACAATAATGAATAAATTTAGTTGAATTCTTTTTCCAAACATTTTCTTATGTGAAGAAACATATGTTTGACAATTTTCATGAAATTCTGTAAAATACAGACCTTTTTCAAACTTTTTCATTTTTAATTCTAGCAACCCAAGGGTCGAGTGTTCAAATCCCAGTGAGGCCACTTTTTTTTTTTTTTTTTTTTTTCTTTCTTTTTTATTCTGAATTTTATGACTTACAATGGTGCATGGAAGAGATTTTATGAATTTTTACTTTTTAGTGTAATTGGTATTTTTGAAATACATGTGATACTGATATGTAGATACAGCTAAAACCTTAAAATATTTTTTTTGTTTTGTTTTTTTTTGTTTTACAAAATCACTGTTATGTGACATAATTTAAACTTATTGAACAAATTTTTAAAAATAATTTGTAGTTGACTTTTACAATTTTTAAAAAATATTTTTATTAATGTGTCAAATCTGTAAAGTCTTAAATCCGGATCTGAAAATTGCTCATGTGAGCTTTTGTTATGGATAGGCACTCTGCCATCCATCCATCCATTCATCAAAAGACTTCTTCTCAGACCCTTCTGGTCACATTTCATTCATATTAGTCATAAGCATCTAAAGACCATTGCCATTCACATTTGTGTTTCTGGTTGCTATGGCTACCAAAAGTAGGTCACAGTGACCTACATAGCTAAAAACCAAAACAATAAAAATAGTGTTCTCTGAAACCACTTCTATTGAGGCAATATGTTATGACTTACCAGGTATTATCAAGACATACCAGTTACATTTAAACTCAGGTGAGCAAATTAGGGCCATCTTGGGCCTCTTGTTTATCTTTGCATTTGTATAAGAAATAAAAAATAATATAAAAACACAATTCTCGTAATCACAGTTAGTATTGTAGCGAATTTAGAAACTGTTTACCTGACAATGGTAACAGATTACGAGATTAATTTTTAGGCACTCCATTTTCCCAACCATCCTAATTCATTGATTGAATGGGGTTTTACATCCAAATCATGAATATTTCAATTATATCGAGATGACACTAGCTATATGTGAAGTAGCAGTAATTTTTACCTTTGTAGTGACTCAGGGTAATGTGCAGTGGGGGTTCTTTAGTGTGCCGTGCCTGCCATAGCATAAGGCATTGGCTTCCTTTGAAAGACGCTGTGACTTTCATTTCTAAATTCCAATTATTTGGCAAAAGAAGTCGCTGTAATTTTTTCTTTTTACTCATTACCCACATGAAAACATCCCAACTTTAAATTTTCCTTGACACATATCACTCATATTGAAAATCACTGGAGCAACTCAGAAACAACCCAGGCAGATATAGAATGTGAGTGGATCAAGTCTGGTATTCGCGAGGCCATAAATAAGGCACGTTAAAATGTGACTAAATAGATATTCGTATTGCATTATTATTTTATAAATTGTTAAGTTTCACGTAAATGTAAATATTCTGTTTCATGTCATAACAATAAAGTACATTCATTTAATTTCATTGTACAATTACTTTATTGAAACGGACATTAATGGTCTATATTTTACACAACAGATTATAGATGTAATTGTCTCCCTCAAATGGAGATATTTTAGTGCTGCACTTAAAGTAGCGCAATGTCTATGGCATAAAAAGCGCTGATTTAGAATCCTGCTAAATAAAGTACACATACAGTAATTAATCTAAACTTTCTGAAACAGGACCATGGCTAACAAATAAGATTGTAAATAAAAATACTTTATTTCTATGTTTTTCTCAACTCATAAGCCCCTGTTTAAATTAAAAGAATGTAGCACTGGAACCTTTAAGACAATCTTTAAAATCTTTAAATTTAAGCAGCTTTCTGTAATGGTCAGTTGGTCAAAACATTAAGACCCACTGAATCTATTTTTATTATTATTTTTCTTGAATTAAATTTGGTTTTTCAGAGGAATGTTTGCTCCACATAAGCTTTTTAAACAGGAAACAAAGATGCAAACAGATTCTCTATAGTTAATCATCAGCTGAATTAGTCTTCCTTAGGTAAAGTAGGTCCCTCAGTTTATCTTTGTTTTCTCTTTTCCTGGAAATAAAGAAAACCAAATTAATTGTTTTTTATTTATAGTTAATTATTTTTGCAAGTAAACAATATATCAACAAAAGAAGTTTTTGTTTGGATATTGATATGGATTTTTAAGTTTCTTAACATCTCGAAATGATACATAGAAGATGTTTTCAGAAAATGAGAATATTTTAACCAAAAAAAAAAAAAAAAAAAAAAAGAAATTTGAATTTTTACAGGAAAATGGTCATTTTCAATTTGGCTGTTTCTATCCAATTTTCACCAAACTTCATCACATAGTTTACTTCAATGAAATTTCAAGTTTGATTATATTGAGATATCATATTTATAACTTGTTTCATGAGCTAGATAGGCTCTAGGTGCAGATTTTCAAAATTTTCTATTTTCCATGACAGAAATTCTCTCTTTTTGCTTCAATTCCGCAATATTGAAAATAGCAATTTTTCCACTGGTGCCAAAGATTGAACGATATGGATTTTTAAGGTTCTTAACACCTAGAAATGATAAAAAGAAGATATTTTCAGAAAATTAGCATATTTTAACCAAAATTAAGAAATTTGAATTTTTTATACGACAACAGTCATTTTCAATTTTGGCTGTTTCTTTCCAATTTTCAACAAACTTCATCACATAATTTACTTTCATGAAATTTCAAGTTTAATTATATTGCGATATCATATTTATAACTTGTTTCATGAGCAACATAGGCACTAGGTGCAAATTTTCTATTTTCCATGACAGAATTTTTGTTTAATTCTTCAACATTGAAAATAGCAATTTTTCCACTGGTGCCATAGTTTGGACATCAATGTGGATTTTTAGCTCAGGCTCAGATGAGCTATTGCAATCTATAACCTGTCCGTCGTCCGTCTTGTGTAAACTTTACATTTTAATCTTCTCCTCCAAAACTACTGCGCCAAATTTGATGAAACTTGGTGATTATCATGCCTGGGTAACAGTCTTTCAAAATTGTGTTCCAGGTTTGGCCACGCCCAACAAGATGGCCGCTGTTACTAAAAATAGCAAAAAAAAACAAAAAAAATCTTCTTCTCTAAAACCAAAAGGTGCAGGCAAATTTTGATTGGATATTTAGATTCAGCATACCTGGGAACGTTAAAATTGTGTTTTTCATGAAAATTGAGCGAAAAATAGGTCACGCGTTTTTTGCGTAAAATTATGTAAGTTTGAAAATGAGACATTTGTTGTTATAACTCAATAATGGCTGAAGATAATTGTATGGAGTTTTCACTGTTCATCTTGTCTTGCTATTTTCTTCCAAAAGATGTCAAGGTCATGTCCCTGCTTTTGACCTTTGATAAAAAATCTTATTTTTTAAACATTTCAGGTGATAATGGCATAGGATTTTCAGTTAATTGTAGGTAGTGACATGACGATCATTTTGATATATAGATCAAGGTCATGGGTTCAAAGGTCAAGGTCAAAGATGCACAACTATTACCGTTATTGTTGATTATCTGCAAAACTATTAACCTTTTGTATAGGCATGTATATATGAATATTGTAGGTATTGACATGCCAATCATTTTGATATATGGTTCAAGGTCATATGTTCAAAGGTCAAGGCCACAGCTGCAAAAGAAAACTTCAATTGCAAATTATCTTGAAAACTATTAACTTTTTGTATAGGCATGTATATTAGAATATTGTAGGTATTGACATGACAATCATTTTGATATATGGTTCAATGTCATATGTTGAAAGGTCAAGGTCACAGCTGCAAAAGAAGACTTAAATTGCTAATTATTTTCAAAAATATTACCTTTTTGTATAGGCATGTATATTAGAATATTGTAGGTATTGACATGCCAAACATTTTGATATATGGTTCAAGGTCATACGTTCAAATGTCAAAGTCACAGCTGCAAATGAAGACTTAAATTGCAAATTAACTTGAAAACTATTAACTTTTTGTATAGGCATGTATATATGAATATTGTAGGTATTGACATGCCAATCATTTGGATATATGGTTCAAGGTCATATGTTCAAAGGTCAAGGCCACTAGCTGCAAAAGAAAACTTAAATTGCAAATTATCTTGAAAACTATTAACTTTTTGTATAGGCATGTATATATGAATATTGTAGGTATTGACATGACAATCATTTTGATATATGGTTCAAGGTCATATGTTGAAAGGTCAAGGTCACAGCTGCAAAAGAAGACTTAAATTGTTAATTATTTTCAAAAATATAACCTTTTTGTATAGGCATGTATATTAAAATATTGTAGGTATTGACATGACAATCATTTTGATATATGGTTCAAGGTCATATGTTGAAAGGTCAAGGTCACAGCTGCAAAAGAAAACTTGAATTGCTAATTATCTTGAAAACTATTAACTTTTTGTATAGGCATGTATATAAGAATATTGTAGGTATTGACGTACCAATCATTTTGAAATATGGTACAAGGTCATACGTTCAAATGTCAAGGTCACAGCTGCAAAAGAAGACTAAATTGCAAATTATCTTTAAAACTATTAACTTTTTGTATTCGCATGTATATTAGAATATTGTAGGTATTGACATGACAGTCATTTTGATATATGGTTCAAGGTCATATGTTCAAATGTCAAAGTCACAGCTGCAAATGAAGACTTAAATTGCAAATTAACTTGAAAACTATTAACTTTTTGTATAGGCATGTATATATGAATATTGTAGGTATTGACATGACAATCATTTTGATATATGGTTCAAGGTCATATGTTGAAAGGTCAAGGTCACAGCTGCAAAAGAAGACTTAAATTGTTAATTATACCTCGGAATGATAAAAAGAAAACATTTTCAAAAAGTTAGCACGTTTTTACCAAAAATAAGAAATTTGAATTTTTACAGGACAATGGTGATTCTCAATTTTGGCTGTTTCTTTCCAATTTTCACCAAACTCCGGTTTTCATATTTCATTGAATATGTTCAGCGTTTGAAAACCAAAACCAAGAAATTAAATCACAAAAAATTGACCCGTAATCACGTTTAAAGATTTTCAGTCCATTTTAGCGATTATAACTCTGGTGTTCACTATTTAACTAATAAAATACGCAGCAACCTGAGGTAATCACGCACCAAATTACGCACATTGCGTTAGAAATTTGTGCATGTCTATTACGTCGATATAGTGCGGAATTCTTGGAGGATAGATTGACTGTGTAGAGTAGCTACAGATAGAACCAACTATCGATACACACGTACTCTGTAGAGTAGCTACAGATTGAACCAGCTATTGGCAAACATGTACTGTGTAGAGTAGCTACAGATTGAACCAGCTATCGGTAAACGTGTACTGTGTAGAGGAAGCCTCAGATTGAACCAGCTGTCGATACACATGTACTCTGTAAACTAGCTACAGATTTAACCAGCTATCGGTAAACGTGTACTGTGTAGAGGAGCCTCAGATTGAACCAGCTATTGATAAACATGTATTCTGTAGAGGAGTCCTCAGATTGAACCAGCTATCGGTAAACATGTACTGTGTAGACTAGCGACAGATAGAACCAGCTATCGACAAACATGAACTGTGTATAGTAGCCAGATTGAACAAGCTATCGGTAAACATGTACTATGTAAAGTAGCCACAGATTGAACCAGCTATTGGCAAACATGTACTGTGTAGAGTAGCTACAGATTGAACCAGCTATCGGTAAACGTGTACTGTGTAGAGGAGCCTCAGATTGAACCAGCTGTCGATACACATGTACTCTGTAAACTAGCTACAGATTTAACCAGCTATCGGTAAACGTGTACTGTGTAGAGGAGCCTCAGATTGAACCAGCTATTGATAAACATGTATTCTGTAGAGGAGCCTCAGATTGAACCAGCTATCGGTAAACATGTACTGTGTAGACTAGCGACAGATAGAACCAGCTATCGACAAACATGAACTGTGTATAGTAGCCACAGATTGAACAAGCTATCGGCAAACATGTACTATGTATAGTAGCCACAGATTGAACAAGCTATCGGTAAACATGTACTGTGTAGAGTAGCTACAGATTCAACCAGCTATCGGTAAACGTGTACTGTGTAGACTAGCTACAGATTGAACCAGCTATCGGCAAACATGTACTGTGTATAGTAGCCACAGATAGAACCAGCTATCGACAAACATGTTCTGTGTATAGTAGCCACAGATTGAACTAGCTATAGGTAAACATGCACTGTGTATAGTAGCCACAGACTGAACCAGCTATCGGTAAACATGTACTGTGTAGACTAGCTACAGATTCAACCAGCTGTCGGTAAACGTGTACTGTGTAGACTAGCTACAGATTGAACCAGCTATCGGCAAACATGTACTAAGTATAGTAGCCACAGATTGAACCAGCTATCGAAAAACATGTACTCTGAAGACTAGCTACAGACTGAACCAGCTATCTGTTAACATGTACTGTGTAGACTAGCTACAGATTCAACCAGCTATCGGCAAACAAGTACTGTGTAGACTAGCTACAGATTGAACCAGCTATCGGCAAACATGTACTCTGTAGACTGGCTACAGATTGAACCAGCTATCGGCAAACATGTACTGTGTATAGTAACCACAGATTGAACCAGCTGTCGGCAAACATGTACTCTGTAGACTAGCCACAGATTGAACCAGCTTTCGACAAACATGAACTGTGTATAGTAGCCACAGATTGAACCAGCTATCGGCAAACATGTACTAAGTATAGTAGCCACAGATTGAACCAGCTATCGACAAACATGTACTCTGAAGACTAGCTACAGACTGAACCAGCTATCGGTAAACATGTACTGTGTAGACTAGCGACAGATAGAACCAGCTATCGACAAACATGAACTGTGTATAGTAGCCACAGAGTGAACCAGCTATCGGCAAACATGTACTAAGTATAGTAGCCACAGGTTGAACCAGCTATCGACAAACATGTACTCTGAAGACTAGCTACAGACTGAATCAGCTATCGGCAAACATGTACTGTGTATAGTAGCCACAGATAGAACCAGCTATCGACAAACATGTTCTGTGTATAGTAGCCACAGATTGAACTAGCTATAGGTAAACATGCACTGTGTATAGTAGCCACAGACTGAACCAGCTATCGGTAAACATGTACTGTGTAGACTAGCTATTCAACCAGCTGTCGGTAAACGTGTACTGTGTAGACTAGCTATAGATTGAACCAGCTATCGGCAACCATGTACTAAGTATAGTAGCCACAGATTGAACCAGCTATCGACAAACATGTACTCTAAAGACTAGCTACAGACTGAACCAGCTATCTGTTAACATGTACTGTGTAGACTAGCTACAGATTGAACCAGCTATCGGCAAACAAGTACTGTGTAGACTAGCTACAGATTGAACCAGCTATCGGCAAACATGTACTCTGTAGACTGGCTACAGATGAACCAGCTATCGGTAAACATGTACTCTCTAGACTGGCTACAGATTGAACCAGCTATCGGCAAACATGTACTGTGTAGACTAGCTATTCAACCAGCTGTCGGTAAACGTGTACTGTGTAGACTAGCTACAGATTGAACCAGCTATCGGCAAACATGTACTCTCTAGACTTGCTACAGATTGAACCAGCTATCGGCAAACATGTACTGTGTATAGTAACCACAGATTGAACCAGCTGTCGGCAAACATGTACTCTGTAGACTAGCTACAGATTGAACCAGCTATCGGCAAACATGTACTGTGTAGACTAGCTATAGATTGAACCAGCTATCGGTTAATCTGTACTATGTTTAGTAGCCACAGATTGAACCAGCTATCGGCAAGCATGTACGGTGTAGACTAGCTACAGCTTGAACCAGCTATCGGTAAACATGTACTGTGTAGACTAGCTACATTCAGAAAACGGTATCAAACATATGGTCTCTGAAACAATATAGTCGTTAACAAGCAACGTATTATGCTGTCAGATACAATGTTGTTAAGTATATTAAATAAAGTGGTGCATTCAATCACCAGGTCTTATTTTAAATAAAGTATAGTGTGTTGTTTGTTTTATTAACTGGGTATTATTGTGACTAATTTGTCATTTCGCTTTGTCGGAGAGAAAAGAAACACAATTCTGCTACATTTATCTGTAAAGAAACAAAAGCAATTGATAACTTTACGGTAAAAAAACCCAATGAAAATACAGCAATAATTTATGAGATCGCAATACACATACAGTAATTCTGTTAGGCAAAGTGTAAAATTTTGTCTGGATTGGACCCTTGGATTGGACTGGACTCTTGGATTGGATTGGATTCTTGGTGTAAAATGTGGATTGGACTGGACTCTTGGATTGGATTGGACTCTTGGACTGGACTCTTGGATTGGACTCATGGACTAGTCTCTTGGATTAGTCTTTTGGACTTTTGACTCACGGACTGGTCTCTTGAATTGACATCTTATTTATGTTTTAAACTCAATACTAGTTTATGTAATTTTTTCAATGCACATGTTTAATCACAAATACAGATGTGATTGTTTTGTTATTACATTATACAGATGTATAATACTACTGCGAATTTTAACTCTATTATAATGTATTTGTTATTTAATTTCGAAAGGGGTGGGTTATCAGTTGTCTCTTATCAAGTTAATGTTATGTTTCATTTTCTGAAGAGAGTTTGTGACATTTGACAAGTCACACATGTTAGTTTAAAAAGTTGAAGGTGATGATAGACCGTGCCTTTGTGGCATTTTTCACTTTAAACTATGTAGATTATATCAGATTATATCAGGAATAAATGTAAACAACAGATATATTAAAGTATTTTTGTAATAAACTTCTCTGATGTAGTAATCAAAATTGACATTCAAATTTTGTCTTTTAGGTCTATAAGATTTTATTTAATATTTTACATGATAATGTATATACAATAATTCAAATAGGTGACACTTTACTTCCTAAACAGAACAAATAAATACATTTATCATTGAACTATGCCAACTTTCATCTTGAGGAAATTTTCATAAGTCTATTTTTAAGTCTAGTCCATGAGTCCAATCCATGAATCCAATCCAAGAGTCCAATCCAGTTCAAGAGTCCAATCGATGAGTCCAGTCCAAGAATCCAATCGAGTCAAATCCAGTCCACATATTATACTTTGCTATACTGTAAAGCCATACAGTCACATCAAAACAAAGGTGTTCAATTCAACAAATGATAACGGAAAATTCAAAGGCCTTGACAATATATTTATATATATATATATATATATATATATATATATATATATATATATATATATATATATATATATATATATATATATAGTGAAATTTTGCAATACAAGCACGGGAACATTCTGATTCAGATTAACAATGGGGAAGTTCACCACATACAGATAATTTCCCTCTTGTTTTGTCCGATAATTTTTTTCATACGTGAATAAAGCAATTTGTTGTTGAATACATCTTCTTATGTATCGTTCTCAGTTAACGCTTTCTTAAGTTAATTGCTACCATACAAACAACCATTTTTTAAATTTCAAATAAAAATCAATGTCTTGCAGTGTCATTGGAAAAATACCTAAAAAACTAAGTACAAAAACTCACAGGGAGGTGTGTGTGTGTGTGTGTGTGTGTGTGTGTGTGTGTGTGCGTGCATTGTATATAGTTAAATGTAAGTTGACCGTCGTGTTATTAATTAATACATTTATAGACGATTTCTTTACGACAATTTCATATTTTGGAAATATTTTAGGTATTTTTGGAATGAAAATGCAACAAATGGATGTTTTAAAATTAGCAGAATTATAAAAATAATTTTAAAATGTGTAATACAATATAATATTTCTCTCATTTTGCACAGTTAAAAAATAGCAATGCCATTAACCATAACGCACCATTTATTTGTTTTTATGGTAGAATATAAGTTTCAAAGACCAACTGTAAGCTTCTACTTCATAAAGTTCTGATATTCAGTAAGCGTTCACACACTGAGGTACAGCATTTATAATTCCGTTAATGACCTTGCAATTCAACATTTGAATCATATTTTTTACGTTTTGGGAAAAATCAATTCATTTAATGTATTAGAAACCTGTAAAACATTTTCGATCTAAAAAACGTACATTTAGCCAGGAAACATTTCAACATATTCTTCTGTTTCTATAATAAATTTCGTATTATTTTGAAGATTTTTAAACTGACGTCAAAAAGGAAATTACTGCCCATGACCTCACAATAGTGAATTTTGATGTCACACGGAGACTGTTACGCTGTTTACATCTCTTTAAAAAGCAAACATTAAAGTTTAAAATACATTGAAATGTAAACTTACAACTGCAAAATAGACGAAATCCGTAACAATACACTGAAATGCAAGAAAAATATGTTGCTAATATAAAATGTTTACGTTTCCGATAAAACAAATAATCGGTTCAATACATAAGGAGTTATCCCGTATATACATATTATTATAATTGAGTAAGCTTATAAGCTTATACAGAATCATTAATTTTCTCTGCAATAAGGCCTTCTACCACCTTATTATCTACAGGAAAAAGGTCGTCAACGTCTACTCGTTTACAGTGCTTAACTTATGTACTGTCATACAAAGAATAAAATGGTGTGAATACGTAATACAATTACTAACTCTGTGCGATGAGACAAATAAGATATCGTAAAAATGTTTAACTAAACCATTCTTACAATTCTGGCAGATTTCGTACAATTTTGTAGCCAAAATACTTGGTTTCAATAAGAAATGTCCTATATTTTTATAGTACACATGTACAACGTTCAACTTACGTTTAATTTTATACATAGAAAAAGATGTCAGCTAACTGTGTTTGTTTTTATTAAAGTATAGTTTAGGTATTTTGTGGATAATAATGCAGCAAATCGATTTTTAGCTCACCTGAGCTGAAAGCTCAGATGAGCTATTGCTATCCATCTTCATGCGTCGTCCGTCGTGCGTAAACTTTTTACATTTTAATTTTCTCCTCCAAAACCACTGGGCCAAATTTAATGAAACTTGGTAACCATCATGCCTGGGTAAAGCCCTTTCAGATTTGCACAAATGAAGGAGTTATGTCTCGTTGGGGCCCCATAAGGGGGAAAATAGTGAAAAACTTTGAAAATCTTCTCCTCTGAATCTACAAGAGATATACCTTAGTTATTTTATTTATAACATCCTTAGGTAACCTATTTTCAGATTTGCAGAAATGGCAGCCATGCGGCTCAAAATGGAAAATTGTAAGGCACTGAGTGGGGAAATTACTAAAAATTATATATTTGTCTTTATATCTTGAAAACTATAAACTTTTTGTATAGGCATGTATATTAGAATATTGTAGGTATTGACATGACGGTCATTTTGATATATGGTACAAGGTCATATGTTGAAAGGTCAAGGTCACAGCTGCAAAAGAAGACTTAAATTGCTAATTATCTTGAAAACTATTAACTTTTTGTATTGGCATGTTTTTTAGAATATTGTTGGTATAGTGACAACGATCATTGTGATATATGGTACAAGGTCATATGTTGAAAGGTCAAGGTCACAGCTGCATAAGAAGACTTAATTTGCTAATTATCTTGAAAATTATTAACTTTTTGTATAGACATGTATATTAGAATATTGTAGGTATTGCGACAACGACCATTTTGATATATGGTTCAAGGTCATATGTTGAAATGTCAAGGTCACAGCTGCAAAAGAAGATTTAAATTGCTAATTATCTTGAAAATTATTAACTTTTTGAAAAGGCATGTATATTAGAATATTGTAGGTATTGCAACAACGATCATTTTGATATATGGTTCAAGGTCATATGTTGAAATGTCAAGGTCACAGCTGCAAAAGAAGATTTAAATTGCTAATTATCTTGAAAATTATTAACTTTTTGAAAAGGCATGTATATTAGAATATTGTAGGTATTGCGACAACGATCATTTTGATATATGGTTCAAGTTCATATGTTGAAAGGTCAAGGTCACAGCTGCAAAAAAAGACTTAAATTATTAATGATCTTGAAAACTATTAACTTTTTGTATAGGCATGTATATTAGAATATTGTAGGTATTGCAACAACAATCATTTTGATATATAGTTCAAGATCATATGTTGAAAGGTCAAGGTCACAGCTGCAAAAAAAGACTTAAATTACTAATGATCTTGAAAACTATTAACTTTTTGTATAGGCATGTATATTAGAATATTGTAGGTATTGCAACAACAATCATTTTGATATATAATTCAAGGTCATATGTTGAAAGGTCAAGGTCACAGCTGCAAATAAAAAAAAGACTAAAATTGCTAATTATTTTGAAAACTATTAACTTTTTGAAATAGGCATGTATATTAGAATGTTGTAGGTATTGACATGACGATCATTTTGATATATGGTCAAGGTCATATAATGAAAGGTCAAGCTCACAGCTGCATAAGAAGACTTTAATTGCTAATTATCTTGAAAACTATTAAATTTCATGCATTGGCATGTATATTAGAATATTGTAGGTATAGTGACAACGATCATTGTGATATATGGTACAAGGTCATATGTTGAAAGGTCAAGGTCACAGCTGCATAAGAAGACTTAATTTGCTAATTATCTTGAAAACTATTAACTTTTGTATAGACATGTATATTAGAATATTGTAGGTATTGCGACAACGACCATTTTGATATATGGTTCAAGGTCATATGTTGAAATGTCAAGGTCACAGCTGCAAAAGAAGATTTAAATTGCTAATTATCTTGAAAATTATTAACTTTTTGAAAAGGCATGTATATTAGAATATTGTAGGTATTGCAACAACGATCATGTTGATATATGGTTCAAGGTCATATGTTGAAATGTCAAGGTCACAGCTGCAAAAGAAGATTTAAATTGCTAATTATCTTGAAAATTATTAACTTTTTGAAAAGGCATGTATATTAGAATATTGTAGGTATTGCGACAACGATCATTTTGATATATGGTTCAAGTTCATATGTTGAAAGGTCAAGGTCACAGCTGCAAAAAAAGACTTAAATTATTAATGATCTTGAAAACTATTAACTTTTTGTATAGGCATGTATATTAGAATATTGTAGGTATTGCAACAACAATCATTTTGATATATAGTTCAAGATCATATGTTGAAAGGTCAAGGTCACAGCTGCAAAAAAAGACTTAAATTACTAATGATCTTGAAAACTATTAACTTTTTGTATAGGCATGTGTATTAGAATATTGTAGGTATTGCAACAACAATCATTTTGATATATAATTCAAGGTCATATGTTGAAAGGTCAAGGTCACAGCTGCAAATAAAAAAAAGACTAAAATTGCTAATTATTTTGAAAACTATTAACTTTTTGAAATAGGCATGTATATTAGAATGTTGTAGGTATTGACATGACGATCATTTTGATATATGGTCAAGGTCATATAATGAAAGGTCAAGCTCACAGCTGCATAAGAAGACTTAAATTGCTAATTATCTTGAAAACTATTAAATTTCATGCATTGGCATGTATATTAGAATATTGTAAATAGTGACAACGATCATTGTGATATATGGTACAAGGTCATATGTTGAAAGGTCAAGGTCACAGCTGTAAAAGAAGACTTAAATTGCTAATTATCTTGAAAACTATTAACTTTTTGTATTGGCATGTTTTTTAGAATATTGTAGGTATTTACATGACGATCATTTTGATATATGGTCAAGGTTTATATATTGAAAGGTCAAGGTCACAGCTGCAAAAGAAGACTTAAATTGCTAATTATCTTGAAAACTATTAAATTTCATGCATTGGCATGTATATTAGAATATTGTTGGTATAGTGACAACAATCATTGTGATATATGGTACAAGGTCATATGTTGAAAGGTCAAGGTCACAGCTGCATAAGAAGACTTAATTTGCTAATTATCTTGAAAACTATTAACTTTTTGTATAGACATGTATATTAGAATATTGTAGGTATTGCGACAACGACCATTTTGATATATGGTTCAAGGTCATATGTTGAAATGTCAAAGTCACAGCTGCAAAAGAAGATTTAAATTGCTAATTATCTTGAAAATTATTAACTTTTTGAAAAGGCATGTATATTAGAATATTGTAGGTATTGCGACAACGATCATTTTGATATATGGTTCAAGGTCATATGTTGAAATGTCAAGGTCACAGCTGCAAAAGAAGATTTAAATTGCTAATTATCTTGAAAATTATTAACTTTTTGAAAAGGCATGTATATTAGAATATTGTAGGTATTGCGACAACGAACATTTTGATATATGGTTCAAGGTCATATGTTGAAATGTCAAGGTCACAGCTGCAAAAGAAGATTTAAATTGCTAATTATCTTGAAAACTATTAACTTTTTGTATAGGCATGTATATTAGAATATTGTAGGTATTGCAACAACAATCATTTTGATATATAATTCAAGGTCATATGTTGAAAGGTCAAGGTCACAGTTGCAAAAAAAGACTAAAATTGCTAATTATTTTGAAAACTATTAACTTTTTGAAATAGGCATGTATATTAGAATGTTGCAGGCATTGACATGACGATCATTTTGATATATGGTCAAGGTCATATAATGAAAGGTCAAGCTCACAGCTGCATAAGAAGACTTTAATTGCTAATTATCTTGAAAACTATTAACTTTTTGTATAGACATGTATATTAGAATATTGTAGGTATAGTGACAACGAACATTGTGATATATGGTAAAAGGTCATATAATGAAAGGTCAAGCTCACAGCTGTAAAAGAAGACTTAAATTGCTTATTATCTTGAAAACTATTAACTTTTTGAATAGGCATGTATTTTAGAATATTGTAGGTTTTGCGACAAAGATCATTTTGATATATGGTGAAGGTCATATAATGAAAGGTCAAGGTTACAGCTGCAAAAGAAGACTTAAATTGCTAATTATCTTGAACACTATTAACTTTTTGTATTGGCATGTATTTTAGAATATTGTAGGTTTTGCGACAACGACCATTTTGATATATGGTTCAAGGTCATATGTTGAAATGTCCAGGTCACAGCTGTAAAAGAAGACTGAAATTGCTAATTATCTTGAAAACTATTAACTGTTTGTATAGGCATGTGTATTAGAATATTGTAGGTATTGATATGATGATCATTTTGATATATGGTACAAGGTCATATGTTGAAGTTCAAGGTCAGAGCTGTAAAAGACGACTTAAATTGCTATTTGTTTTGAAAATTATTAACTTTATCTATAGGCATGTGTATTAGAATATTGTAGGTATTATGACAGCCATCATTTTGTTATATTGTTCAAGGTTATATATTCAAAGGTCAAGGTCATATCAACATAGGAATACTAAAATTATTAATTGTCTTGAAAGCTATTAATTTCATGTATAGGCATGTATATTAGAATATTGTATGTATTGCGACAACGATCATTTTCATATATGGTTCAAGGTCATATATGTTCAAAGGTCAAGGACATAGCTACATAATTATACTGAAATTGATTAATGATTTGGAAATTATTCATTGCACTAGTTACTTCATGCATATTATATAAGCTACTTATGAATGAAATGTGAGTGGATATATTTCTAATTAAGTTTTCTGAGAGTTCTGAACTTGAGAAAACTTTTAAAGTTTCTGCACTTAATACATTGTCTATTGCACTTTGCAAACAATATTGGATATATCTTCAGGTGAGCGTTAAGGTCCATGTTGTTTAAATTCTTGTTTAAAATTAACAAAATTGTAAAAATGATTTTAAAATGTGTTATAAAATATAATATTTCTCTCATTTTACAAAGTTAAAAAATAGCAATGGAATTATCCGGCATACACGCACCATTTATTTGTTTTATGAAAGAAAATATCTTTCAAAGACCAAATGTAGGCTTGTATTTGTAATGCAAAAAAATGCATCAAATTTGTCTGTAAGGGGTGATATGGGATGGACTTCATGTATTGTGAAACAAACTATAGAAGGGTTCCGACTCATTTTCGGATCAAATCAGTCGTTATCACCGGATAGAACTGCCAGTCGTATTCAGTTGTGGTCAGAATCGGTGTGTGGATCACTTGATAGCAAAGTTAAAGTTTTAATTGATAAATACAATCTTCATGAAATATACAACATGGATACCAGTGTTAAACGTAAATTGGTTTTAATCAAAGATGTGTTAGTAAATTGTGATAATGATAATTTTGTTTTAGGATTGTTTAATGGTAAACATAATGAGAACGGAAACAAACTCCGTACTTACATGTTATACAAGAAACTCTGTGATACTAGTCATTATGTTGGGGTTGTTAAGTATAAGGATCATCGCCGCATTTTATGTAATTTTAGAAATGGGTCATTACGTTTAGAAATCGAAACTGGTCGCTACGCTAATAGTCTAGTCAATCTATGAAAAAATAGGGTCAAACCTCAAAGTAATTGCAACAGAAAATATTTTTATGTGATTGTTTTTAGGAATTGTGTTTTTATCCACCATAAAAAATCTACCAATTTCAATCCAGTGGAATTTGGGTTTTTTGCCAATTGAAGTTACCATAGAAAAGGGAGATAACTCAGTATTGTGATCCTAAATTTTACACAAAAATTTTCAAAAACTTCAAGTTTTTTCTGATACTATGTAAAGAACAACTTAGAAATAAGATGGAAATTTATATATAGATTTAAGTTAGATAATTTAAGACAATTTAGAATGAAATATGGAAATGAAATGTAAAATTATTAAATAATTTTGTTGAAAGAATTTATGCAAAACGCTGATTAAGGGCATGTTGATGAGATGGAAAAAAGATTTATTCACCTCAAATATGTTTTGTTATACACAAAAATGATAAAATAAGTATATCTCGGGGTAAAAACATAACTTGTCTATACTTCTAATTCATTATTTTGAGTATTCCGTTATTAATTTCTTATCACTATAGAAATATTAGATTGTGAAAGACTTAAAATAAAATGCAACTGAATGAAAATGTGCCAATGATTTCACTTTAAATGAAATCAGAAATGTGAAATATACATATGGAATCAATTATGATTGATTAATTCCAGGGTCTTTGCTTTACTTTTTGGTTAAAATAGCAAAAAAAAAAAAAAAAAAAAAAAAAAAAAAAAAAAAAAAAAAAAAAAAAAAAAAAAAAAACCTATGATAATTAGACTAAAACTCCACCTGTTTTACAGGAGTTATCTCCCTTATCTATAGAAATCCCCATAAGAAATTAAAACTTTTCAAAAACTTGTTTCCCCTTGTCAGATTTTGGTAGACTTTTTACTATAAACATTTCATGTATTTGAGAGCATATTAGTAACAAAATTTGTTCTGTTGCAATTAGTTTGAGGTCAAACTGTATATTGATTAGACTATAAGCCAAAAGTGCCGTTAAGTCAAAGGATATGTAAAATGTGTTACTTAGGTGTCATTGAGGACGAAAAACATTTTTTAATGGACTGTAGTTTTTATGATGATTTAAGATTTTTTTTTGATAAGTGTGAATATCTTAATCCCGCTTTTAATGTTTTAAATAATCTTGATAAATTCTGTTATATTTTAGAAAATGAACGTGTACAAACTTTTTTAGCAAAACTTCTACATGATATGTATAGACGTAGAATGTTATTTTACTGATTTTAATCATGTCTCATAAGCAGTTTTAAATAGTATGATATGTTTCTTATGATGTTAGTAGGATTGTTATTTTACTGATTTTAATCATGTCACATAAGTCTCTTAAGACTGGGTGTAATTTTTAGATCCTATGATATGTTTTTTATGATGTTTGTAAATTGTTGTAAATTACATGTGACACGAAAATAAACTATTTTTACTACTTACTGTAATAAAGTTCCGATATTCAGTAAGCGTTCACACACTGAGGTACAGCCTTTACAATTCCGTTAATGACCTTGCAATTCAACATTTGAATCATATTTTTTACGTTTTTGGAAAAATCAATTCATTTAATGCATTAGAAACCTGTATAACATTTTCGATCTAAAAACGTACATTTAACCAGGAAACATTTCAACATATTCTTCTGTTTCTGTAATAAATTTCGTATTTTTTTAAGTTTTTTAAACTGGCGCTAAAGAGGATGTTACTATCTATGACCTCACAATAGGTTAGTGGAGTGGAGTGTAGTGGAGTGGAGTAATGGTGTTTTACGCCCCAGTCAAGAATCTTTCACTTATTTCGAGGCGGTCAGTTCTGGGATGGTGGAAGAAACCGGAGTGCCCGGAGAAAACCACCGACCTTCGGCAAGCGAACTGACAAACTTTCTCACACTAGGATCTGTCCTGAGTGGGACTCGAACCCAGGCGGTGAGAGGCACTGTGATCCGTAAGCGCATCACAATAGGTTAGTGAATTCTGATGTCATACCAGAGACTGTTTCGCTGTTTACGTCTCTTTTAAAAGCAAACATCAAAGTTTGTGCTTAACTTATACACTGTCATACCAACAATTAAATGTTTTTCGAAATAACCAGATATTAAAGATTACAGTTTTGTTAAGTATTCCACTTTACTGGTTGGAAGACTTATTGCTTTTATTCCGTTTCCGGTTCTCCATCATTTTTTCCACCTGATCACTTTTTCTCCGCAGGATTTCTTCTAAACGCATCTTTAAATCTCATTCAAATTTCTAGGACATTTTCCTCTTTCGCCGATGTAATTTTATCCGGTATTTAAATCCCTGAGATTTCAATTGGGAGAGACAGGGGGTTTGGGTCTTAAAAACAAAAATCACCAATTTTTTCATGAACATTTCGATTTGTACTGTAAAACCGTATATATTTGAATCAGTATTTCATCTCAAGATGCATCAATCAGAGTCATATAAACATTTTTCCCTGTGCTACCACTAAGGATTGGTGCCAGGTGTGGCTTTGTCATAACTTATAAGCTATGTATTTTCTAGTTCTTTATGATTCAATGAAAAGATTGATACTAGTGAAACACATCTAATTCTCCACTGTGGGCGTGGGCTGTGTGGTGCTATGTACATGTACAATATTTAATTGGCTGAGATCCTCACCCATTAACTATATATATTTTCTGGTTCCTTATGATAAGTTGAAAAGAGTGATAATAATAAAGGACATTCTCCATTGTAGGGTGGGACTGGGTGGTGCTATGTACATGTATAACTTTTAAATAGTTGGGGTCCCTACTCCTTAACTGTATATTTTCTGGTTCATTATTGACATTTGAATAGAGTGATAAATAAACTCCAGGGAATCATTCCGAAGAGAACGGGTGATGGAGCCAGAATTTTTAGCCGCCGCTCATTCAAAAAATAATATCTTAAAACATGCTTGTTTTCATTCCTGAAGGTAAGGTTGTAGCATTAAACTCCTATTCAAAGAATTGAAAACAACTTCAATAGCATAATTACATGGCTTTCTTGTGTATAATTGCTTCAATCCCCTGGTTAATTATCCATTACATAAGTAACTTCTGGCTACTTCACAGTCATGAAACAGTCAATCAATGGTTTGTTACACCCTTCAAAGTTCATGTTTAACTTGCTATCAATCAAAGTTGAATATTTGACTAATCAAAATAGATCAGCTAATTGCAATTGCCCAATTTGTTTTTACAACAAACTTCAAAAGGTTCATTTCCACTAAGCCAACATCTTGAAATTTTGTACCTAATAATAATAATTTATTTGCTTTAAGTTTACAACTCATCAGCATCTTAAATTACATTACATAATAAATAAATGCATTAAGCATGGCGTATAATACAAAAATACAAATCATCTAATACATATTTACAAATACATTGTGAATGACATATACCTATAGATAAGATTTTTAATGTTGGCTAAGTGGGAATTGCTCTCAGTTGTAGGATTAGGCAAAACAATAGGTTTTAATTACAGGTGTGAGGGTATAGTCTGTTTCTGGAAAATATGAAAATATTTATGTTTTATATTCTTAAGTGATACATGTGTCATGTTATAATTTCATGTTAAAGCTGCATTAAGTTTACCAAATTTCTGGATTTTTTTGATTTTCTGAAAATATATTTTTAGATATTTTTAGATAGTAGATATCTTCTAACCACGCTCCGTGACATTCATTTTCTCAAATTTCATTTCTTTTAGTTGTAAATAAACGGAATCCTCTGACCGGTTGGTCAGTGTTCTACGATGGTAATTATGAGCTTGGAGCATGCGCACGGATGTACGGAAAAGCCTAGAATCCAAAGTGAAACATGACAGATTGCATTAATTGTCCTTCATTAATATCCAGATGTAGGAAATGGTGTTATTTTTCCCTTACTAAGTCATAAATGACAAATTCAACGAAGTTCTGTGTTTAATTTATCGTATTTCAACATTTTGAAAGTTGTGTTTGAATGACCCGGGTTTTGATGACGTAACCATGTTCTAATATTAGATCCCAAATGCTGCATCTCGCCGGGTAAATACTGTAATTTCTGTATTTATTCGAGCTTTTATCGTTGAACCAAATGTTACATTGTTCATTAGGAACATCGTTTATTAGATTAGCACCGTTTTATTTTTTTTCTTTGGAAAACTTAATGCAGCTTTAAACATCAGGATTATATTCACTTTAAAATGAAAATTTGACTTTGTGCACATCAAGATGATATTTACAAGAAAAATAGTTTACAATGCAATCCCATATACAATTGTATATAAATAAAAGAATCTTGACTGTTATACAACACAATTACTACACTCTCTATAATGCATCCATTTTCTATAAAATATTATTTATTTATTTATTTATTTATTTATTTATTATTTTTTATCTATTTTTGAAAATAAAATGAATGAATGAATAAAAAAATAATGTTAAAAAGGGGAAAAAATTTTACATTGTATTTTAATCTCAAATGATATTGACATTATGGTACAGTATAGTACTACCGGGTATTATGTCATTTAGAATTTCATGTTTTATCAAGGAAGTTTGTATGTTAAAATCTTTTTGAGCTCTAAATTTTTAACACTGGTTAAAGTTTATTGGCCATTTAGATTTATCTACGGATTAAACAGATGAGCTATTTGAGTTGATTTTCTCAAACTGCTTTACAAATTTATGAAGATTTACGTAGCATGTTAAAAAGTTAAAATGTGGTAAAACTTTCTGCTTACAAAATCAAATGGTATGGATATTAAAAACTTCTGGTGGTAATGGTCATTTACTGGATTTGAAAATAAATACCAATATTTAATTAATTGTCTGGTTATCTTTTGTTTGATTTGGAGGAAAACATTTGCGCAACAAATATAAATGCAAGGAACGGACCCAAAATATTGCTATTACCTTCCTCAAAATGAGAAAATTAGGAGACTTATTTAGTGTTGTGTTCTCATATCACACCAGTGTTATATGTTATTTCTTAAAAATTCAGTTTTGAAATAACTATTCATATAAAGATTACAAAAGGTTTAAGTGCAAAATGGATGATTTTTTTTCTAAATGACAAATAGCATTGTATATGGAGTAAAATTTTACAATACATTATTATTTTACAATTCAGTATCTAAATCTGAATAAAAACAAGAATGTTTAGTTTTATTTTGCCTTTTTAACCCCGAAGTATAAAAATTAATTTGAATAAAATTTATAAATAATATTACATTCTTTAAAATAATTTAACCATATATCATAGAATTACCCCGGAAAAGACTATAGCAAAAGATCTTAATTGTTTATTTAACAATGTTGGCTAAGTGGGAATGAGAAATTTTAAAATGTTGGCTAAGTGGGAAGACACTAGGGGTGTTAAGAATCAAAATGAATGAAAAGAATTGCTGTCAATAAAAAAAAAAACGTTCACCTATCTCAAAATAAAAAAAGTAACATGGTTTCAGGTTATGATCAAATATGATACAAAAACAACACTCAATTAGCAGGTCTGAATCGCTGGAATGATAAAATGAACTTTCAGAGAAAAAATTAAGAACTGGAAAAGAGTTGCATTATAGTATTGTATATCCCAGTCATGAATTTTAAATTTATATTGATGGAATCTGTTTTGGGATGCCGGAGAACATGGAGTTCTCGGAGAAAACCAATGAATTTTCTAAAGCAAACTTACAAACTACATTACACTAGGATCTTCCCAAAAGGGATTGGAATCAAGGCAGTCGGAGGAATATTATCAGTACACATGTACTTTAGAACTCATTACAAGAATGTAGCTCTGGTTAAATTCAATTGAATAATTTGTGACAGTTTAAAATAATTTTATATTTTGTGATTTTTTAAAAACATTGTTAAGTGAGTAAGCCAGTAAACTATCACATTGACGGCTATTACTTTTTTTTTTTTTTTTTTTTGGGGGGGGGGGTTGTTAAGTGATAGACATTTCGTCTTAAGATAAGTAATTTATACCAACCCAAACCAGGTCATATATCAGACTTAACAATATTGCTTCCATACAAAAGAACAGGGTATTAACTGGTTCACCAGGTGTGAAGATAATGTGAGGTAGTACAAGACGGACCAAATAACAAACTAACATTTCGCACAAAGACAAACTATTCTAGGAATATTCGTTAGTAAGTAAAAAAAAAACTTGCATAAAGTTTAAAAATTGTTGATGTGATATTATACTTTTAACCAACCAATGATGCAAACTGGTGTGTGTGTGTGTGTGTGTGTGTGTGTGTGTGTGTGTGTGTGTGTGTGTGTGTGTTCACAATAACAATACTCTGACTTAAACATGTCTTACGGTGTTTCCACAATTACAATACTAGTTAAACATGTTTTACGATATCTTATTTTTCTCATCGCGCAGAGTCAGTAATTGGTATAGTTGTATTACGTTTACATTTTATTTTTCGTATGTATAGCGTTTTTGTAAAAATCAGTCGCGTAGCCTTATTAATACACTAGTATTTATTTTGATTATATTTAAAGACATTACTTTACTAAACAACAAGTTTGTAACATCAAATGTCCAGTTATATTGATAACTTTTCTTTACACTGTAAGTTAATATTTATATACAATATCGTATATATACTTTATAGCTTACTCTAGCTTCATCACAAATAACTTAAAACCAATAATTTAGAATTCAAAAATGATACAATTTTTAAAACCTAGGATACATGATTTTTTACCAATGTTAATGTTTGTATTAACAATTTGTTTCGTGTTTGATTTTGTTATACAACGTTCGGTTCTAACAAATAGTAGGGCGTTAACAAGTAATATTTATTGCTCTTTGCTGTTTTGACATTTAAAATCAATTTACCAAATGTTTTATTTATTTATTTATTTATTTGTTTATTATTTTGTTTTATTTAAAGCTACATTTATTTGTTCCTTATTTTGAAAACAGGTCATACAAAGACGCTGGTCATGGTCTGAAATAAGAAATGTTTCGAGTGACGAAACCAGAGATTTTCATTACACAATTGATACATGTATGTATGTCTCTGACGAAACCATTTGTTTCATAAAAAATCCCTTTCCATCAAAAGAAAAAAATGCCAGTTTGATTAAAAATTTTATATTCGTCATTTGTTTGGCCCGTTTTCCAAAAATGTGTTAGTTTTAGCACGAAATATACGTTTTGTCGCAGATTCTAAATAGTTGAATAGTTTTTTAATCTCGTCTCTTTACTTCTAAATGTGAAGAAAATTATTTTTTAGCTTTTTTTGATATTTGATTTTGTAGCGTTACTTTTTTAACTGTGCGAAGTGAGAGAAATACCAAATTTGTATTACACAATTAAAAAACATTTTTGTGGGTTTGGGCTCCAGCGGAGCCAAAACTCACTATGTCACGGTTTTGTGAAGTTTGAACTCAAGGTGATTATCAATGTCAATGTCAATTTACGGCCGTTGCACTTCTCCTCGAGGAAAATGCGCCCTGGTAAAGTAAGACTAATTACACATTTATTTCTTTGCTTTCATAAATTCAGTCTTTGTGAAGTTATATGTGTATAACGCACGTAAATAAACAACAAATCATCTAACAGTTTTGGATTGGACGTCTCACCGCTGCAATTAATTTCGCTTGTATGATATCCTTCCCTACGGAATGATTATCAACAGAGGATGGGACCATCAACCAATTACTTTGCACTTTCTCAATATTTTTTTTAAAAAAAATTCTTCGTTATTAACATAAGAAAATGAAAGTTTATTTTCTTAATTTATGCAAAGTATGTCGCATATAATAAGCAATGTGTCTGGAACTATTTTTGTAAGCGCGCATGAAATCGCCTTACGTACTACTTGCTTACGAGTTGCAGATGGATTTAATCTGAGTGGTGTCCCCTTTTTGTTAGATACATGTGCATTTACAAATAAACAGTAAGGTAACTTTTAGAACTTAATTAATGTAGCGAATGGATTAAATCTCCATCGTTGACCACAGGAGCTCGTATTTACAAAACCGTAGAAAAATTTAATACTACGAAAAAAAACCCACAAAAACAACGTTTTGTAAATACGTAAATAGCACAGGCGCTTGTTTCGATATTTTCAAAAAATAAAACCCCTTGACCCTAACATAAGACAAGGTGTTCAACTTCGCTATCCTAATTTTTGACCTACCTTGGTTCGGTCGTTTTTTTCTATTTATTGGTGGACAATCAAAATAATAAATGAATATCCATCAAACCTTCGTGCATTTCTCTACAAAATGGTGCATATCGGAATTGTCGTCGCTGTCTCTAAACTATAAAACACGATATAAACGGAGACCGTCCCTTGTAGTAATCGCCATTTCACACTTAGAATGGCAATCGTCATCCCGTGCTGAATCACGACAAACGCTCTGCTCTGTGACATAGCACCGTATAAAATCAGCCAAGTGGTTGTGTTGGTTTAAGTAAAACATGTATATGCATGCACTCAAAAACTAATTTGTGGAAGAAATTTGATAGTGAAACTACATTAATTTGTAGACTACAGTAAAATCACAGAGAATGGAACAAGTCAAAATGCATAGGAAATGCTGAAATACAAGTATGCAAAGCACATTATATTTAAAGTAGGATATGTTTAACAAATTTCATTCTCTGAATAGGCATTAACAGTTCCAGCCCAGCATTTGCACTTGTCTAACTCTGGCTGCAGATGGAATAAACAATTTAGCACGATGTCAGTGGTAATTCTGCTTACATGAAAGCTTTCAGTCATTAAATTGGCATAAGCCCATTTGGAATGAGAACATATGGTTGTGCTATGTACATGACATTGAGGATTGTTATTATCATTTTGCTAATTACCATATGGAAGACTTGTCCAATAAATATGCTGTTACAAAAACACATTTTTTGTATTTTTCAGTATCACAGGTTCCTTTGAAAACTTATCTAATTGTGTCCAGCAAGAAAGCTACAGTTAATAGGGCTTAACCTCCATGTCTGGATTGAAACTCGGACACAACATCTTGAGCTATGTTCAGTACTGATGAACCGTTAATTTCACAAGTAATATATGGAGAAATTTATGTCGTTTTAAAGTCCTGCAGGGTCGATTTCAAATAACAACCATAATTGCAATGAAGCGAATTGACTTATGGCCGCAGAGGCCCAATATATTTCAAACTAGCCACCCACCAATGAGCTCCAAGTCTGACCTCCAACTGCGACAATCTGTGGATGTTCCACTAAGCTAGCACTATCATTCTGCTAATAGCTAGGCTACTACAAGAAATTCATCTACTCACATACACTTAACAAATTTGTTCTTGAACAAATCGTTCTGTTTCAACTTGAGCATGTCACAGGCAGCTATCATGTACATTGTCGTACTTCACCTGTATAACGATCTACAGTTCAGTGTCTTACGATCGGTATAAGGAAATATTGAACAGGTGTACAGTTTTTATTCTGTTAAAAAGAAACAAAAAACGCTATAAAAATTGTCCACGTATAATTAAGTTCCTTATGAAATCCCGGTTATTTCAATATTTTTTGTAAAATTGTAGGACGTCGGGAAGTTTCGTCCATTTTAAGTTATAGATATAGCAGTTTTATCCCAACTACATGTATATCTTAATAGTTGTATATTGTTGAAATAAAAATGTGACAAACGACCGTTAGTTATTGGCTGATTTTTCATGCTAAAGTGATTTTTTTCAAAATGTCCACGTCTAAGTGTTAGAGCACACTTTTATAAAGATAAAAATGCAAAAATCAAATGTTAGTTTTGACGACAAATTACGTCCAATTTCGTTTAAAGACTAGGGGAATTCGTAAATTTTCATCCGCTAGTAAAGAAATATCCAATATGGCCGACATCTGGGACTATATCATATATATTATGTTATATCAGAGACATATATTACGTAATATATGTCTCTGGTTATATGTTGTTTTATTTCCTTCACTAATTAAAATGTTGCTATTACCTTCCTCAAAATGAGAAATAAATAAGTCTCCTAATTTTCTCAAATTGAAAGGTTTTATTTTCTTTCAATTCAATTAAATAAGAAAGATATACATAAAAAGGCAAAAATAAATAAATAAATAAACTTATCAATGAATTAAATAAAGAATTAAACTTAACCATCAAAGTTAGACAAAGAAATAACTAAATAAAAATTAATGAAAATTAAATAAAAAATTAAGGGAAATTTAATTAAAATCTAATTACCGCATACAGAAATAAATGAAAAAATACTTAGCAATAGAATAAATAAATAAATTTTAAAAGACTGTCGAAGAAAATGCACCAATAAGGATAAAAAAAAGTTCAAAAGTACATTACCGAATATGAAAATAAAAAGATAATAAGTAAGATATCTATAAATATCAAAAATAAATAAATAAATAATTCATTAAATAAATAAATAAATAAGTTGTAAAAAATGTTTTGACTCTTGCAATAATATTGAGAAACTGATGGTAATTAATGAAAATATTTCTAAATTGCAGAGACATAATTATATTACGAATCTCTGTAAATTGCAAGTGTCAAAAGTTTGTCTGATGCAAACTTGGACACTTGCAAATTAGAAATATTTTCATGTTTTGATGTAGTTAATCACCGAGTACACTAATTAGCAAATAAATCGTTTGCGGGACAGTTTGGTTATTTCCATTCAACAAACTGTAAACAAACTTACCTGTTAATACTAGAACTAATTAATTAAAAATCTTATCATCAATGAATGCATGAGTGAATAATATACACTAAGTAAAAAAGAATCCGTAGGAAAATCACATTGAGAGAGAGAGAGAGAGAGAGAGAGAGAGAGAGAGAGAGAGAGAGAGAGAGAATTTCTTCGATTTTAAAACAAATTAATTGTAAAAATAATTAAAATTATCATAATAATTAAAATTTAAAATATTTTTTTCTTTTTTGCCTTCCTTGCATTTTGTTTACGCTTTCCCTTATGCAGCAGTCTAAAGTTTTATCTTCTACACGTTCATATTATACGCTGTACAGACAGTAGCGACAACTCTGAATAGCACAGGTAAACTACTGATCAGAGTTACGCCGCCTGATCATAGTACGTGATAGCTGAAGATGCAATAAAACCCTCTCAAGTTCCTAGAAATGGGAAAAAATATTTCTGATGACATGAATTCAGGGTTGGCAACTATTTTCATGGAATCCTGCCTCGCACCGGAATATTTCATTATTCAAATTGATAGTTTTACACTACCAACCCAATTTCCACTTGGCAAGATCACGCCCAAACCCATCAGCACCATCGGTGCTTTGATTATAATAATGCGACTGGAAGGATAACTCTAAAATATTATTGACCATGTTTATCAAGGGGGAATAATTCAACGTGTTTACATAAGTGTTTGCAACAGCGGACAAATGTCTTGGTTTGTATTACACCTTAACTTTAAAAAAAAAAAAAAACAAAAACAAGAAAAAATGGCGTTTCTTGTCAAGCTAAGTTGTTTGGTTCGTTATGTTACCCTGCGGTATGGCGCCTGAACGCCAATGTTGGCCCAGTAACGACACTGGTTTACACCATGCGATACAAGAGCCTTGCCCTTGGTCTAATAAGTGAGTTGTTAGATTAGTTCATCATTGGTTATTCAATGGCAACTACGATAGCATTTTTTCATACCTCGGGCATCTGTATACGTGTACACAGCCTTCAGGCATAAAGTGTCTCGATCAGGGCCACAGGAAATTCGGACGACATTTTTATCAACTCAGTGAGACCATATTCCGACAATTTTTACTGTTTAGAGATTTTATTTTCTTAAAATAACAAATAATATAGCAAATTCTCAAACTTTTTTCGCGATTTGGATCCTATATTTTATTACTCTTTGGTAACCGGTATCGGAATCATTTTATGACGCGTTTTTACTTAAAGGTTGGGTTCGACCCTAGTCGACCGTAAGTGGAGGGTACCGACGAAAATGTGTACCATTTTGGTAGCATTTATGTGGCAATTTTAAATGCCAATTTCCATTCAAAAAATGCATATTGTGTCTTTATATTTGGTACAAACATGTTATTATACCCAATTTAGGAAATATATCGTTGGAAAATGCTTAAAAAAGGTACCCAAATGGTCGGCCAACGATATATTTCCTTAATTTGGGTTGATAATCACCCTGACGATATCGTAAAAATGCTTTATTAAAAGTGTCGCGTTGATAAAAATTGTTATAATATGTGTCAAAACGACATATTCATTTACATTTTTACAAAATATAAAGACGTGAGATTTAGTATTAAAAGAAATATAAACATTAGAAAATGCTTAAAAATGGTACCCAAATGGTCGGCCAACGATATATTTCCTGAACTTGAGTCGATAATCACCCTGACGATATCGTAAAAATGCTTTATTAAAAGCGTCACGTTGATAAAAAAATGTTATAATATGTGTCAAAACGACATATTAATTTACATTTTTTACAAAATATAAAGACGGGACACTTAGTATTAAAAGAAATATAAACATTAGAAAATGCTTAAAAATGGTACCCAAATGGTCGGCCAATGATAAATTTTCTGAATTGGAGTCGATAATCACCCTGGTGATATCGTAAAAATTCTTTATTAAAACCTTTATGTTGAATAAATCTATCATTAAATAAAATAAGTAGAGGTATAATAACATGTTTGTACCAAATATAGACACAATATGCATTTTTTGAATGGAAATTGGCATTTGAAATTGCTACATAAATGCTACCAAAATGGTACACATTTTCGTCGGTACCTAAGTGGAGAAGGTTTGTTGTAAGGGAAACAGGACAAATCGGCCCCAAACAAGGTCGGCCCCCGGACAACTCGGCCTTATTCCATCCCGGCCCCAAGAGAAGTCGGCCTTACTTTCTAGACAAGTCGGCCCCATTTCTGAAGTATAATAAAATAAAATGATTTTTTTTATTAATATACAGAATCAGTTTCAAATATAATTAATTATTTTTGTTTGATCACCCGAAAGCGTAGCCCTTTGACTGGACCTGCAGTCAGTGCAACACCGGTCAGAGGATTCCGTTTATTTACAGCTAAAAGAAATGAAATTTTAGAAAAAGAATGTCACGGATCGTGATATATAAAGTAGATATCTACTTTTAAAAAAATATATTTTTAGAAAATCAAAAAAAAAAAAAAAAAAAAAAAAAAAAAATTTTAGAAAATTGGTAAACTTAATGCAGCTTTAAGTATCATATCTCAAAAAAAAAAAAAAATAAATAAATAAAATAAAATTTAAAAAAAAATGCTCCAATTTTATTCATTGAAATTATCAAAAAAAAATAACATATTATTTTAATTGTGCGTTTACCCTGGACTCGCAGATACGCAAACCCTATATATATATAGTTCGCATTTAAGGTCGCAAATGTTGAACTAAGTTGTTGAAAGATTGGTAACATTTGTTCTAAAACCTTGAAAAACTAGTGTTACGGCAGACGTGAATCAGCAGTAATTACATCTGTTCAGAAAACACAATACACAACTTTGCAAAATATATATCATTATTACAAACACAATGGTCGGCTTGTCCATTAATAAAATCATTAAAATCGATACCTACAAAAGGGGGCCGACTTGTCTTTCAACTGTGGGCCGACTTGTCTATTTTTCAGGGCCGACTTGTCTTAAGATGGGGCCAACTTGTCTTTGGGCCGAGTGGTCTTAGGGCCGATATGTCATGAATTCGTTGTAAGTAGCTCGTTACGTATCAAGTGTACATGTTCTTTTATGTTTATCTGCGACACTGAACTAGCAGTCTAAAAGTCACATTAGAACAATGAAAATGAGAAACACTGGCGCACAAGTTTTCGCATCACACGTACTTGTCTTAATCCTCGACATTATTAATAATGCCTCGTCATTAGTAGCTTAAAATTACATTCAACCAACCGACCAAACATATGTAATTACATGTAAGTCTATATGCATTTTTCCGTGATGTGTATACAGAAAATACACGCAGATCATTGTTGTGTCAGTAAGAAGTGCTATTCGCGCGAGTGCGTTAATGTTTTTGACAGTCGCTTTGTCACATAATATATATATATATATATATATATATATATATATATATATATATATATATATATATATATGTATATATTAAACAAAGAATCTTTGATATAGAAAACCAAGAACAAATCAATGCAACAGGACCATAAACTCAAATTATTTAATCAATTAATAAAATCACAATCTGAACCCCCGTATCTTAATGTCCTTCATACCCGTAAAGACAGATCCACAATTGCTAAACTCAAATTAAGTGCTCATAAACTCACTATTGAAGCAGGCAGATATGATAATTTAGATGTTAACTCCAGAGTATGCTTAAGTTTAATAAAAACCAAATTGAAACTGAAAGTCATTTCTTGTTATCTTGCGAACAATATAATCAGAAAAGGAATATGCAATTTAAAGAAATTACCAATCACAATCCTTTCTTTATGAATATGTCAGATATATCAAAAATAAAATATTTATTAAGTAATAAAGATAAAAAGATATTAAGAGAAATAATAAACTTCATAACTTGTAGTCTTGACATCAGAAACAAGTGAACTGCAAATTAAATTGTAATTGTAATATGTAATCAAAACCCTTTGGATGTTGCACATTGATTTATTATAAATTAATACTTAAATATATTATTTGAGACTTACCCAAAACATATGGCAATTTTAAATTTGTATGTTTGTTAGTTTTTTGTTTGTTTTTTTTTGTTTTGTTTTGTTTGTTTGTTTGTTTTTTTGTTGTTAATAGTTAGTATTGCTTTAACCAATAATGTAAATTGTGTTTGAGCAATAAAATTATTATTATTATTATTATGAAAATTTATAATAACACTTAAAACTTTTATTCAGAAAACTTAGCTATGGTGATCAAATAGTTTAAAATCACTAATTGAACAGAATCGTGATTTATTCAGTTACCTTAATTTTTTAAAAAAAAATATATATTTTAAATTTGGTATTTGATTGAACTATTTTCGTTAGATTATAGATGATAATATTCTGACAAGTACTGTTATACCTGAAAATCATAGCCAACCAACACAACTTCAAAACGCTGATGTTGTCAAAATTGACATTTACGCTGGACATGAATTTTAGGTCATAATTTGTAATAGAAATCAATTAATGTCAGGCTCAGCTATTAACAACAGAACTTGGGTTATTCATAAGCATGAACAGATTTTTTTGTCAATCAGTTTTATTCAAATTTCGGATATACAGCCTTTTAAAATATATCACGGTATTTTTTCGAATAATTTTCCCGGCTACAGCCAACAGCGGCTCTGGAATATTGACATTATATCTATATTGGTGTCAAAATCGAATAATTCTCCATAAATTTTTTAATGTAGAATTCCCGATTTTGACACCAATACAGATATAATAACATTCCCCGAGTCCCATTGCTTGAGCTAATATTGTTTACCTGACATTTTAAGATGTTATTTCAGTGAGCTGTGCCTTTAAAATTTTTTCTCTGAAGTCACTTGTGGTGGTGGTGGTGGTGGTGGTGATGATGATGATGAGAGAGAGAGAGAGAGAGTCGCTGGATTTTTATTTGCATTTGTTATAGGTGACAATCGTTTTATTTCCCAGCATCCTAATGAATACTCCAGTGTCTATTGTTCAAGGCGCAAGTCGCGGACTAGGACTTCAGTTTTGCAAGACCTTACTAAACCAAAACAAAGAGCTGCTTGTGATAGCCACGTGTAGGAATCCAGACAAAGCCCATGAGTTGAAAGTGCTAGAATCCCAGAACACTTCAAGATTACAGATTCATCAAGTTGATGTCCGGAATGAAAGTCACATTAATGCATTGTCAGAATTCGTTAAAGAAAAGTATGGAAAAGTGGATTTACTTATCAATTCTGCAGGAATGCTCCATCCAAGTGGAAAAGGGGAAACAAGCTTGAAGGATGTTAGTTTTGAGGTATGAAATAATAATAATAATAAAAGGATCAATTCTCAAAAGCTTTTAAACATTAGATAAGTTACTAATCAGTGATTTAAATCTACAGAGTTAATGTGTAAAACACCACAATACAAATCAAGATATCATATAATTATCAGACATATGATTAATGCAGTGGTCTTGATAGACAAAATCAGGAGCCATTAGGGACCAACAAATCATAAGACTGGTGGATAGGCAAAAAGATGACAACTGATTCTTTATATAATATATTGATAAATAACCAGTATTTAGTGTAGAAAGTTGATGTATAGTCATCATAACAGTTAAACTGGTTTTGGCATTGCTTTTACTTGGCATATTTAAGTAAGTTGCTTTATAAGCCAATTCTTTTAAAGTTTTTATTTTGAACTGGTTCTTTAAAAATGTTCCTTGCAACTAGTAGAACAATAAGAGTCAATATTGCCCTCAATTGCCTTTTATTTTTGGTGGAAGCGCCTTCATGGCCAAGTTGACTAAAGTTTGCACTTAAGGATCACAATCCTTCTTATGACCTAGTTTTAAATTTCACTTGGGCAGATTCTAAAATAAAATAGTTGCCTCTTAAAGATCAGAGATGTACTAGGTTGCTTTGGCAATTGCTAATTAGATGCTTTACCAAGCCCCAAGTATTCCATCTTATTGTTTATATCAAAATTAGCTTCCTATAATTGTTATCATTAATTCCAGGGATTAAGATCTACATTTGAGGTGAATACCATTGGGCCATTAATAATGGCAAAATATTTTGGTCCACTTTTGATGAAAGGAGGCAGTACATTTGGATTGAGATCAGAAGATACAAAAGTCAGACATTCAGCTGTATTGGTGAATATGTCAGCTAAAGTTGGATCTATATCTGATAATGGTAGGTTTATCAAAAGTCAGACATGCAGCTGTATTGGTGAATATGTCAGCTAAAGTTGGATCTATATCTGATAATGGTAGGTTTATCAAAAGTCAGACATGCAGCTGTATTGGTGAATGTGTCAGCTAAAGTTGGATCTATATCTGATAATGGTAGGTTTATCAAAAGTCAGACATGCAGCTGTATTGGTGAATGTGTCAGCTAAAGTTGGATCTATATCTGATAATGGTAGGTTTATCAAAAGTGTCCTGTATGTTTAATGAGACATTAAACTAATTTGAATCAGTCAAAGTAATTCTACTTATATCAGTATTTGCTAGTTATAAGTGAAGTTACATAATACACATTTAAATACACACACACTGCAAGTTTTTACACACTTGTAAAATACTATTTCTACTATAATTTTTTTTTCTACATCGCTGATCAAAACAATTTCATAAAAAATGTATGATACCTAAATAAGTTTAAATTTTGACACTAGGCAGTTTTGGAAGATGTTTACCTTTATTTATTTATTTATTTATTCATTAATTTACTTAATTTTATTTTGCTTAAGGCCTTGGTGGCTGGTACAGTTACAGAATGTCAAAGGCAGCTTTAAACATGGCAACTAAGAATCTAAGTATAGAGCTAGGACGTGGTAAAAACCGAGTTATATGTGTAGCACTTCATCCAGGGACAGTCGATACAGACTTATCCAGACCCTATCATAAAAATGTGCCAAAACTGTTTACAACAGAATATTCTGTAGAATGTCTTCTTAATGTAATTAATAGTCTGACTGTGTCTGACACTGGAAAATATCTGACATATGATAGGTCTGAACTGCAATTTTAGTGATGAATCTAAAAAAGGGTAATAAAAACTTACCTCATACAGTAACTTATTTTTGATCATATTTCTTCTAAATGTGACAAAGTATGTTGCATTTTCATAAAAAAGAAATGAAGCCATATTTTAAAAATTAAGAGGAAAAACAACATATAACATTAGACCCCTTAATGTAGAAGTCATAATTCATTATATATGGACAGTAATGTTCTGAATATTATGTTTAACATATAATTTACATGTACTGTTTTAACATTCCTACCATTTCATTTCAATACTATCTTTTGGTTTTTACCATTATGGATAAGATAAACAATAAATAATTTCAAATTTTGATTTCTAAAATCAGACACTTCAGTTTAATGAGAACCATCCTTTTACATTGTAATGCATCAATAATGTAGCCATTGCCTACATCTGAAAAATAAAAACCAAGTTTCACTTTCTGAAAACTTCAGTCAGCAGGTAAAATAGTATACAAACAAAATAAATATATCAACAATTCTTAAAATATTGTAATGATTTATTGATTCTCTGTTAATTTACACCATACCACTTTTAAATATGAGAATGTAAAATCTGCATTCTTTCCTTCACTCTTGCAAAAAAAATAAAATTATTATTCATACAATATCATGGTTTTATATGGCACAAACTTAATTATTTACTATCTGTCAGAACAGCATACATAGTTGGCCTTTGCATCAAGTTGAAAAAATAAAATTAAAATGCACATCTTTTTCATCAAGACTTGTTACAGTTGTCTATCAAAAAATTTAACACTAGATGTTAACAACACTCACACTGGTATCAATATATGAGCTGGAGTCATAAGGATTTTTATGCTAGGTTCTGTGCAATATAGTAGTAGTAATCTACATGTAAGCATGACAGCTCATATTACCACCTGCCAACAGACAAAGCTTAAAATGCACATGATAAAAGCATAATCGATTATAATTTTGTAAAAGAGGTTAACAACTGTGGCAGAAACTAAACATTAAATAAAACATTTTGAAACTTGAGACCTCTTTCAACATTTTACCTTTCAAAATCGTTTAGGCATATTGTTCCAATGATAAAGAAATAGAATGTAGCACTGAAAAATTTACAGAAATTAAAACAAGCACATTTTATTGTCTATGGTTTACATGTTGATGGATATTAAAATTATTAATCTCTATAATGATATAAAAATTTCAGTTTTACTTAGATTGTTTTGGTGGTAGTATGACAATGTACAATGGATTTCTAGTTTGCCATTAGAAAAATATACAATGTATTTCATGTAGACTGAAAAATTCATAAAATAATTTTTAGTGCAAAAATGTCTGATACATGAGTTAGTTAAGTGCTTTAATTTAACAAGAGGGCCATGAGGCCCTGGGCGCTCACCTGGGAATATTTTGAATCTAGAGCAATTTTTCAATAATGAAATGTACAGAGGGCTAACAGAGTTCTTCAATAGTTTACCAAAATGAACAGCTTATTAGCTAGTTAACACAAAGATGATGATTTTGTGCAAGACCAAACATGACCTATGTATGAATCTGACTTGGTTTTTGTCAAGAAATAGGATTTTTTCTTGTCTTGTGTTGCAAGGAACATTTTTGTAAAAAGTGAAGAACAATGGACTGAAAGCATTTGCCTAAATTGTTACAAAGGTGACTTTTAGAGTGTTAACAAGGTTTTTCTATGATTTGACCTAGTGACTTACTTAATGACCCAACATGACCCATGTTCAAACTTGACTTGGCTTTGGTCAAGGTTTTCATTCTGAGCAAGTCTGAAGAAGATTAATCAAAAACTGTGGCTTCTAGAGTAATAATAAAGTTTTTCTATGATTTGACCTAAAGACCTACTTAATGACCCAACATGACCCATGTTCGAACTTGACTTGGCTTTGGTCAAGAGGATCCCTGTGGCCAAGTTTGATGTAAATTGGATTAAAACTGTGGCCCCTAGAGTGTTAACAAGCAAAAATTTACGCACGACACATGATGCATGACGGACGAAGACTGATCACAATAGCTCACTTGAGCACTTTGTGCTCAGGTGAGCTAAAAATTAAAAAATGAGAAGAAAACTTTAAAAAAAAGAAGATTACAAATGAAAAAAAACATATGACATGTACTAGAAACTGGGACTTCCTGAGGTGGTGTTTGTGACATCAATGTTAATACAATGTACTAGTTTTTTATTTTATGTATTATTTTTTTGGAAAAAAATGTATAATTTCTTCTGGAAAAATGACAAAGATCCAGAGAATGGAGTAAATAGCGTTTTACAGCCCAGTTTAGGTTCTTTAACTTATAAGGTTGTCATTTCTGGAAAATTGGAGAAAACTGGAAAATAAATAAATAAATAAATAAAAATAAATAAATAAATAAAAATCATATTTCTTCAGTAAATGAATTGACATACTATGACCAAGTCTTTTACAGACCCTAAGATTCTGCAGTTTCTGGTGTCAAACAATTTTCCATTTACAATGTTATACATGTATCATTATATTAATTTTCATGATATAACCAACTTAATGATATAACACAAATGTAAGCTTTATATATAAGTAATAGACTAGAATTCTGGGTAGGCTCAGCAATTATTTTTTTTTAAATTTGCAAAATTTGTATTTTTGACTACCGGTACATTATTTTTGGAAACATGTTACACCAAAAGTATTATAAACAGAACAGAAAAATCTATATTTCATTACAAAACATTTTTAATAGACTTAAAATTATAGATAATGGCCCAAGGTGGTGATACCTTTTTCACATTTGTGCATGTACCTAGCTTTTTCATCTGATATGGAATTGCACAATTTGACATACATGTACATGTATTTGGTCAAAATTATGTCTATCTTAGACATGTGAAGCATTAACTATAGCAGCTGTCTTATATGATGTAAGTAAAAACCATTTCATTATAGACAATGTAAAAAGTGGAAAAAACTAATAAAAATAATGTCCATATAACACATCCTTTAAAGGTTCTGGAATGTTTTCTAGATATTTACAGACATATTATATATATACAGCATTGTAATTGATAGAAATACAAGTAATGATAAATTGAGAAAGATATATCAATAAAATGCTTTTATTTGAAGTGTGATTTTGTGGTTAATGTATTCTTTGTAAGGAATATCTCGTATTTTATTTTTGATATGAAATAAGTCCTAAAGGTATATAAATAAATATACTGTAATATAATTTATTTTTTAATTTAATGAAGACTCGGTCAATAACCAATTACTCCATGCACTCTCCATACATACATGTACACAACACAAAGCAACAACCATTTGGTCTTGTTTTGCCATTTTTAAAATAAAAAAAACCTTTTAAAATAATAAAGAATTTACTTCACTGGTTTAAATTGCCAACTTTCAAGATTTGCTAAAAAAAGAAACGGCTAGAGACTAAAAAACCAAATCTCATTAGGATCCTCAATAAAACCACTAGGCAATGTTGTGCCTCGTGCACACAAAAATTATAATACAGAATTATATTGTTTCTTTCTGTAGTATTACTTTCTTTACAATTATGATACAGACTTATGTATTATAACTCCATGTATATGCAAAACATCATAAACGTATTAACAAAATATAAATTAAACCCATCCCAAAATGAGTTTCATTTACGTACAATGTTTGTGCCATGTTATACCCTATACTATGTTTTCTTGTTTCTGTGATACTCCATGACATCGATGATTTTGTGTAACTTTTTTCATGTAACATGTAATACCCCATAATGTTTAGTGGAACTATTATTTTAATCACACTTGAAAGACCTTAAATCAGATTTCCATAACAATGTTTTTTCCCTATAAAATAGGTTTGCAAGTGTAATGAAAATATTATAATAAATGGTTATTTGGAAATTTCCTGAATAATATCAATTTTATAAGAAAAAACAGCAATTTATTTGAATCTACAACAAATGGAAATAATGTTTCCGCAAAGTGTCATAAGGTGACCTCTGTTATACAATTTCACATGTTATAGAGACAATGGCTCTAAACAGAAGGTATGTTCTACGTGAATGAAACTCATTTATATTACATTAAAAACATGTACAGTTTTCATCAGCAGCTTAAATAACAATAACTTATTTTATACTACCTATACTGTTAAACTTATTTATTTTAAACAAGAGGCCCATGGGCCTTAATGCTCACCTGAGGAAATGTCCAAAATCTGAAAAGAACTTAATTAAAAAAACTTCACAAAATTCTTTAGTTTGGAAATGACACAATAATTAATCAGAAATATCTAGTCACATTTAATTTTTAAAAAGCTTATATGCATGATTTAACTACAGTTGACTCTCGTTAATTTGAAATTGAAGGGGTCTGATGAAAAATTTCAATTTATCCGAATTTTGAATCAACCGTCGGGATATTCAGAATGATGAGAAACGGGAGATTGCTCCTCATAGTAAAGCGGTCCTCTATTTAAGTCACGTGCATTTTGTTATGTATCATGGTGTATAGCTTACAATTATCATTGAAAATTTAAGATTGTGTTCAAATTAAACATTAAAAATTTCATATAATTTTAAATTTTTCTATGTTAATGTAAAGCTCAACAAACTAAAGTTTTTTGAACAATAAAATAAGTAAATCAGAAAGTTAACTGGAAGTTACAAGGTTCCATTGAAAGTTCCCATTAAACAGAGAGATTGATTTTATTACAACATGAGTTACTCATGTCAAAATTCATTAAATTTTATTCATGATTATAACTTCTTCATCTGTAATCCTTAGCTTGCGACTTTTGAGATTATTATAATCACGGCTTGGCATGTCACACAGTTGCTGAATGGTGTATCACCATTTGCCTTGACCAGTCCCGCGTGGGGTATTCTTTTGATCAATGACTGTGGAAGTAGCGGACCGCCCACTTTCTAACTTAACACCAATGAAAATTTTCCTTTTACTGACAGTTTACTATGACATGACCGGTTTGTCGAGTACAAAGAGAAAATTGTGAAAATAGCATGAGATACCAACTTTCTTTTTTCAGTGTATTTTTATCTTGAAATTAACCTTCTGTGAAAACCGTCATTCTGTTACTATAAACACTTCTTAAACAAGAGATAGATTTATTATTTCTGGTATAAATCAATATTTTTAAGATAAGATAATTTTTGTGTACCTGTGATTTTTTTATTTTGCCTCTTGCTTTCAACTAGATGTATAAAGAAATTCAAACTATGATAAACAAGGAAAGTATATTTCGATTTAAACATTGGAATTTTCATTATATTTTGTAATCTGGACTGAAAATTCACTTTGATTTAAGCAAAATTTCGAATTTCGGTATTTCGATTTAAACAAACATAGAAATACAAAGAGATCTGACGGGACCGTTTGTATCATTTTGATTTAAGTGAAATCTGATTAAACCGATTTCAAATTAACGAGAGTCAACTGTATAGTTCAATGAATATTTTCCAAATCATTAACCATTTCAGTATACTAAATGGTGTTGACCTTTGAACATATCACCTTGAACCCTATATCAAAATGGTTGTTATATCAATTACCTACAATATTCTTACATAATGCTTGTACAAAAAGTTAATGGTTTTTAAGATAATTTACAATTTCAGTCTTATGCAGCTATGACATTGACCTTTCAACATATGACCTTGAACCATATATCAATATACAGAAGAACTTCGATAACTCAAACTTCAATATCTTGGTTACCATGTATATTTCTTTATAAATTATACAAGGACAACTTCGATGTTTCAAACTTCTATAATTCAAACACCCCCGATAACTCAAAGTAAAAATTTGGTCCGTAGTTTAAAAATCTATTAAAAATTAACTTCAAAAACTGGAAAAAAAATCCAAAAATGTTTGATCAATGACCTGTTAAATAAAACAATCAGAGAAATCATATAACAGTAATTCTGCTACTGTTATGTTAGAGAAGTGAACAAGTAGTTCTAGTTATCTATTGTATTAATAAATTGGTATCAATTAACAGTTTAATATTAAGTACCATCACTAAGACTAACAGATACGTTAATTCCCTACTCTAATTACAGAAACTGAGTCAATTGCAGCTTTCGATAACCGTGAGTTCAACTTTTGACTTAATTTCTCCAAGTTTAATTTAAACGACTAACCCTGTGGTATACACTACTGCATTAAAATCTGAAAAGCCTTATTGCACTGCTTTGTAATTTTATTAACTATCTGTTCGTATTTTCTTACAACTGTAATAAATAAGTATTGCTGATAAACATGTACATCTATCTGATTCCCGATTTCTATGTTCATATACAACAAGATTTTTATATAATAGAACAAGCTGTGCATGAGTTTGCGGTCAATATCAATTCTTATATACATTACTGATTTATTGTTTCATAAGTATTTATTAGTATTTATTGTTTTTCTTTACTGCATTAGATTCAAGTACCAGTAACTATTTACAACCAAAGATTTCTTAGTGAAAAACATATACTAGTATTAAGGTGACGTCATCCTTCAACTTCAATAACTCAAACACCTCAATAACTCGAAAGTCACCACCGATGTATTGTGTACTTCAATTTATCAAAGTTCTACTGTAAATGTCATATCAATACATACAATATTCTAATATGCATGCCTATACAAAAATATAGTTTTCAAGATAATTCACAATTTCTGTCTTCTTCTGCTACTACTGACCTTTGAATGTATGACCTTAAAAATTCTATCAAAATCATCATCATATCAATCTTAACAATATTCTAATATACAAGCCTATACAAAAATTTCATAGTTTTCAAGATAATTGACAATTTCAATTTTCTTCAGCAGCTATGACCTTGAACATTCAACATATGATCTTGAACCATATATCAAAAAGATTGTCATATCAATACCTATATTCTAATATACATACCTACATAAAAAGATGATAGTTTTCAAGATAATTCACAATTTCAGTACACTTAGGCAGCTATGATACCTACATTCAAAGGTCAAGGTCATTGCAAAATAAGGAAACTGAAATTGATAATTAACTATACTATTTGTATAAGCATATATATTAGAATAATGTTGGTATTGACATGACTGTCATTTTAATGTATTGTTCAAGGTCATTTGTTAAAAGGTCAAGGTCACAGCTGCAAAAGAAAGACTTAAATTGCTAATTGTCTTGATATATGGTTCAAGGTCATACATTCAAAGGTCAAGGTCATAGCAAGATAAGAAAACTGAAGTTGCTTATTTTGTTGAATGCTATTAACTTTTTGTATGTGTATTAGAATATTGTAGATATTGATATTATAACCATTTTGATTTATGTTTCAAGGACATAGCTGCATTAGTATACTAAAAGGGTTAATGATTTTGAAATTATTCATTTTACTATAGTTACTTTATGCCTATTAGGTAATTAAAATGAAATGTGACTAGAAATTTCTGATTAAGTGTAGTGGCATTTCTTAACTTGTGAAAACTAGGAATGTTTCTGTACTTAATGTATTGTCTATTGCACTTTGCAAACAATTTTGACATGTACTCAGGTAAGCTTTAAGGCCCATGGGCCTCTTGTTAAAATAAAAAATGAATTCAAAAACAATTTTATTGCAAAATATTGGTATTATTTTTTACTTGGGTAACAAAAATACATAGCCATACCTATACAGTTGCTATGATGAAATCAACAACATTGAATGCATACCATCTGATAGCATTTTTACATCACAAACCAATAGCCCTTTTTTGATATTGCAAATCTAATTAAGGTATCCTATACTACTAAATGTTATTTTAAAAAAAATTAATAAAAACAGGAAGAAAGAAAAAACATTTTTTTTTGACAAAATGTCCAGTTGCACATCTCTAGTTTCAGATATAAAATTAGAAAACTTAAAGCTGAACACAGATAAACATATTATTCAATAGAAAGATACTTGCAAAAATATTAAAAATAAGCAGGAAGCATTGTAAGTTAAATTTAGATGTCTTCATCACAGTAAAACATGTTCTAATGGACACACTCTATATTGATAATGGATATTAAACATGATTAATGTAGTCTTTTGTGCAAGTTTAGGCCATTCAGTTAAAAATTATAATTTTTACATGAACTAAACTAGTGTATATTACATGAAATGGTCCTAAATGAAGTACTACACTGCAGTATACCCGACTGTAGACAGTTTGTTCAGAATAATGATTCCAATTAAAAACAAATTCATATAATTGAACATTTACATTTGAAAATTGTCCTTTTCTAAAACATGTTGTCTATACTTTTCACAAACCAGTAGAAATGATAGTTCTAAACAAACTTTTTTTCACTATTTACAATTGCAATATGTTATTGAAAAATAAGTATTTTCATGGAAGGCATTAAATTTACCCATCTTCATAGATGGGTAAAGCGGTATTCGATTTTAAGACATAAAATTCTGCCCACAGCTGCAAAAGTTTGTGATGTAAATGATTGGTTGTCAGTGTGACTGATATCTCTGACTTCATACTCTGTCCATATCTGCTTGTTTTTAGTTTTGTTTACAACAGATGATGTTAATATAAGCCAATCAACATTCTAAGAAATAAAAACTTTAAATAAAGCCCTCTTTAATAAATACAACCTTCTTGTATAAATATAAAAAAAGTTTAACCAAGTAACAAACATATACCTCAAGTATTTAGCATTTAAACTTTCTCCTTTACTGCTAGACTATGACTAGATTCTTATTGTAAATAAAGAAATTTTTATGTTCACTATATTTTTGCATTTACCTACAAAAGCAACATGACTGAGAATAAAACTTCTGTAAGCATTTTTTTCTGATATATTCCCCTTAAATCTGCAATGTCCATCATATGATAAAGCAAAAATTAAAGGTCTTCACAACTTTAAATGATGAAATTCAAAAAAAATTAACTGCCTGAATTACATCCAGAAAAAAAATGCTAGTAAAACAATCTTTTTTTACGTGGCAGAACAACTTCACTGTAGCTTTAATTACCAATTTTTCACAAAATAAACATTATTTAAACCTTTACCAGATCGAGATTCAGCAGATATACAATATCAACAAAACCTAGAAATTTATTATCAATTTATATATTATAAATCTATGTTTGGCTAAAATAAAACAAAATCTCAACTTAATTTTCCTAATTCTGCTTTCTTAAAGATCTCTGCAGCAGTAAAAATACAAGAGTCTAAAATACCAGCAACAGTAAAAGTTCCTCCTACTATGGCACATATCTAGTAAAAAAGAAAAAAAATCAGAAAATTAACAAATGATCTAATATTTCTGTATGTTGATAAACCTCCTTAGAATCAGCTTCTCTTTTTATACGCCCATCTATGACGGGACGTATTATGGTATGGCGCAGTCCGTCTGTATGTCCACAGGTCGTACGCTAACTCAAGAATGCTTTGAGCAATTTTTATGAAACTTTTGTGAAATGTTTGTTTCTAAGGCAGAAAGCTCCCTTTCATTTTTGAGATTTGTACGTTTTCTCGTTGCAGAGTTATTGGCCTTTAATTGTCAAATTTTAGTCATTTTTTTTGCATGTTGTACAATAACTGAAACTTCCTTTAAACTATTTTAATGGCTCTTTTGTGTTATATTTTTATCCATGACAGAAAGCACCATTTCATTTTTGAGATTCCTTTTTTTTGTCACTCTGGAGTTATGGGACTTTAATTGTCATATTTAAGGTATTTTTCTGCATGTTGTATAATAACCCAAAAATGCTTTGAACAATTTGAATGAAACTTTTGTGTTATATTGGTATCCATGGCAGAGAGCTCCCTTTTATTTTTGAGATTCGTATGTTTTCTTGTTGTAGAGTTATTGGCCTTTTAATTGTCAAATTTTAGGCATTTTTTTGCATGTTGTAACTCAAAATCATTTGAACTTTTTTTATAAAACTTTTGTGTTATATTTGTCCTATAATCAAAAAGGTTTGTGAATAAACATTGAGAAATAAATTTGCTACCATTGTTTTAAAAAAATATGTTTCAGCTAAATGTCAAGTTGTTTAAAACATTAAAAAAGAAGTTTAAATATCTGACGGACGTATCATGCGCTCCAGGTGCAGCTGTTTATTTTCAAATGAAGCATTTTTTTGGACCAGACTCCAACCATGGGTATTGCATGTGGAAAGTAAGTAGATTTTTATCAAATTCTTAGCTGTACCAGTCCAAAACTGACTGTCTTTATATACAATTAAAAGAGGAATAATGACTGAGAAGTAAATCTAATTACAATAACAAAACCAATGAGTACATAAAAAAATAAGCTTTTGGCTAAGAAGAAAACAAAAATATCCAATTGACAAAAATGAATATCATTTTCCTGGAGTAATCTTTCTTTCACTACATTGTTGTTTCAATGAAAATGGTTATGTTTTGGCATATTTTCATTCAAGTTGCTGTAAAAATAGTAAGTTGATAAAGGACTATATTGTCAACACTCTCGCTCAGAAAAATTAGACTCCACACTGAGCATGTTAAGAGCAGTATAATTACCTAATAGTTCACCATACTGGTACTAAATTACTAATATATATTAAAAATAACACAAAAAGGTAAAACAACAATGTACTTACTGTAGTTAGAAAAGTATAAAATGGTTTAGTTTTTTCTCTATATCTAACTGTTATTGGACTTAGATCATATCTAAACCATATAGCTGGCATGGCACGTCCTCCGTGACCATACTGTACAAGATCCTACAATAAATAAATAAAGGTTCATCGACTGGACTATAGTTTGCATGGCCCATCTCCCTTGACTTTTCTGTGCAATATCTTACAAAATAGAACAAATACATGATATCATGTAGATTAAATGGTATGCATGTCTTTTATATTGTACAACATCTTCTATAGAAAAAATGGATGTTTACCTAAAACATTTAACTTGCATAGCATGTCATCATGAACATACTGGTCAATATCCTATAAAAAAAACAATAAAGTAGGTATGGCAAGTGTTCTGTGACCATACTGTAAAATGTCCTCTAATAACAATAAAATGTACATGTATGTACAATAAAGATTCTAATCTTTCAGACAAAACACATTTTATATTAAGACAAAGTCAGGGATTTTTCTGGCCATTTTGGGAAAGGGACCTTGGGATGAAATTGGGAAAATCATTGACAAAATCGACATTTTGGGAAAATTTTTCACTAAACTTTAAAAATTTTCACATTGTCAGCAAGTCAAATATCTTGCCTGGAATATTTACTATTTTGATACATGCTGGTAGTCACTCATTTGTACCAAATCACTCAGACATTAACACAATATCTTCATAGACTGGCTTCAATACAAACATCTGAAAAAGTTGTTTCATGAGTTGCTCCCATTAAATACAGGTTATTACATGTATAAAGATATACAAGCTACACCAAAAATATAAAGTTTTTTTCACTTTTTCTTAAGTTTCTCAAAGCAGGATCATTTGGGAATTTTTACCTACAAAATTGGGAAAAATGTATGCTTTTTGGCATTGGGAATGGGTCCCTTTACCAGACCCTGTGAGTGGCCAGAAAAATCCCTGAAAGTCCAATAAAATTTGAACTGTTCAGAAAGAACTAGCACCTCTTCAAAGAAAAAAAATTCTGTAAGGTCTTCCTCAATGACCTTGACCTTTGCCATGTGATCTTAGCTGGAGGCAAGGTCTTATCACTGAATGACGCAGAAAATTTGTGTCAAGTTTAATGAAAGTTCTGCAAACTGCAATGAATTACATGATTTATGTCATGGACACAGATTTTCATGCAGACAACCAACAAACATGCTTCCTTTACCATGTTTGAATAATGCAAAAATTCCGTTTGACAGGGAGTGTAGTTGTAAATGGTGATAAACCATCCTTGACTTACCCTATACGAGTATGTGTATTGATATGGGAACCTAATATTTCCTTTGATATCTTCATACACTGTGGGTACTACTTTCACAATATAATCATGTGTTGACATAGCTGAAATTAAAAAAAAATCAATCAACATTATCATTTAAAAAGGTAAAAATGTAAAAAAAAAAAAAAAACTGTAGTCATATATATCTGCCAATTTCTTGGTCAAAATGTCTCATTCTCAAAGTGCAAAACAATTAGTAAATCTTCTCACTATATTTGGTACTGAAGTGTCATAAAATGACTACTCCACCAAATGATTATATTCAGTCCAAGATGACAATGGTGAAGATATGAGACTTGAGTTATTTCTCATGTTTCACTGAAACCAGATGCATGTGATTGATGGCTAGATATAGAATGAAAATTAAATACTTACGATCAGAAGCAGTTTTATCTACATTTTCTAAAGGATTAAATGACCCTTTCACATCCTAAAATAAAATAAATAAATCAATCAAAAATTAAGAATAAGAAAATTATCAAATACATGTATATACAAATAATCCTATAACTATATGAAAGTGATGGACAATTAGAAAAAAAGTAAAATTTTATTTAGTGTACATTCATCAGAGTAACTACTAACTAGGCAGCATAAATATAACTTTTGCTATTTTATTTTGAAATAATTCAATGGATCTGCAATGACAATCATCTGATGATGCAAAAAATAAATAGGACAAAAATGATTTTGAAATTTAACTATTCCTATGAAAATTAACTTAATATGTAAAAACATCCTGATTTACAATATTGAAATAACTGAGATGTCTATCAAAAGAATATTACTGATCAGTAAAGACAGTTTATGATTTTCATGTTTTGTGCAGTGTCAAATCTTAAAAGGGGCCTTATGCCATTTGCTCAAAAACAATAATTACTGTCAGTGGACCAACAATGGTCCATCTATTTAGAAAATACAGTTCTGCCTCTCTTTTTTTCTTAAAATTTGACTGATAACTGCAACAGTTTTCCAACATGACATTTACACAAACAAGAATTCCACAGAATTAAATGTCTCGCCTGGTTAGTTTTTGATCGATTAGAAAATACATTTTTAAGATTCAGACTAACTGTAATATTATTTATTGGTGTTAAAAATAATGCTGGTTAAGTACAATATGCATTTCAGAAATAGAATGGTATTTTTCAAACAAATATCTTTCTTTTTACAAAACACTGGATAGCTGAACTATAATTTTTATTGTACATAACACGGAAACTTAAATCACATCTTATAGAAGAAAGTATTCATGTTTGTTTCAGTAAAAAAAAAAAATAAAATTCTCAATTTTTTATCCAAAATCTTGGATCTGTTCTAAATTTAAAAAAAAAACAAAACTCTAAAACAAGGTAAATAACACAGAAACTAATATAGCTTTATATGAATTCCAAAATGATATTGGTTTAGAACAAACTGCATTTTCTCAAAATTTGTATTTTTTCAGTTAAAATCTAAGATTTATTCCAAAATTGAAATATATGACCAACAGGCATTGTATATAATTTAGTAACTAATCAAACAACTTTAAAATGTAATTCATCAAGATTTAGATGTACTTTCAAAGTTTTCTCAAAATGGGTCCTTTTTATAAAAACCAGTAGTTCTAATAGTGGTAACAAACTTTGATGTTTAAATTCAAGATGGCCCCCTGGCAGCTGTAGTAGTTTTTAGATCTGGATAAAAAAGTGATGTTGCACAATGAGACCTAAGGGGAACATGATTTCAAAATTTCAGAAAGATCCCTCAAGTAGTTTCTGAGAAATAGCTGTAACAATTTTTTATGTTCAAAATCCAAGATGGCCACCTAGCGGCCATATTAGATTTTAAATCTGAAAAAAGTGATGTTGCACAATTAGGACCTAGGAGGAAACTGTACACAAAATTTCAGAGAGATCCCATAGGTAGTTCTTGAGAAATAATGGTAACAAACTTTAATGTTCACAATTCAAGATGGCCACCTGACAGCCATAACTGATTTCATATCTGGATAAAAAAATAATGTTGCACAACAAGGGCCTTTGGGGAAACCTGTAAACAAAATTTCAATAAGATCCCTCCAGTAGTTCCTGAGAAATAGCAGTAAGAAACTTTAATGTTCAATTTTCAAGATGGCTACCTGGCAGCCATATATAATGGATTTCAGGTCTAGATAAAAAAGCGATATTGCACAACTAGGGCCTAAGGAGAACCTGTATACAAAATTTCAGAAAGATTCCTCCAGTAGTTCCTGAACAAATAGCGGTAACAAGAAATTGTTGGCGGACAACAGATGGAGACAGATGGACTTCCGACACATAGCGATTGGATCAGGCCACCTTGTGATAACAAGGTGGGCTAAAAAATAATTTCTCAAAATGTGTAATTTCTCAACAAAAATCTCAGCTTTTCCCCAAGACGGTAAAAACTGAAGAACTTCTACATTAAACATAACATGGAAACTAATTAGACTAAGATTAGAAAGCACAAAAAATGCATTTTCTCAAAATTTTGTACCTTTATAATCAAAATCAAAATCTTAGATTTGCCCCAAAATTGAATTAATGGTAAATGATTATTGCATAAAACCTGTAAACTAACTGCACAATATTTGAAGTCCAATTCCTCAAGGTTTAGATGGACTTTAATCATTTTCTAAAAATTTGTAATTTTACCCCAAAAACTAAAAAGTGTGAAATATTTTTAAAAAGCTGTTTTATATGTTTAAGTTCTATCTTAGTAGATGCCATATTAAAAATTTTAAAAGAAAATATTGAAAAATGAGCCTGTAAGAGCATTTTCTCAAAATGCACAATTTTTCTCTCAAACTGCGATTTTTACACCAAAATGTTTCTAAATCAGCAAAATACTTCGGTTATCAACATTAAACAGCCTGATTAAACTGTGTTACAAATTTCATTCAGATATTATTTTTAGTTTTAAAGATATGGACTTTAACACACATTGTTTATAGCATGGAAATTAATCAAATACATATGGTGTTAAAACATATGTTGATTGAGTAAAAGATGCATTTTTTTTTTAAAATCTGTACATTTTCATCTTAAAACTTTGATTTGCCATAAATCTGAAAAACTTAAGGATAATCTACATAGTACACATTATAAAAACCTAAATGACACCAGTTTTTAAGATCAAATAAATGGTGGTTAACAAAATACATATTTTCTCAAAATTTGTACTTTTACATACAAAATCTCAGATTTGCCCCAAAATTTTAAAAATTGAATTTCTTCTGCATTATATATAACATGGAAACTAATCAGGTTAAATTTAAAATCTAAATTAATTATAGTTTAGCACAAAATGTATTTTCTCAAAATTTGTACTTTTTCAATCAAAATCTCAGATTTGTCTCAAAATTGAAATTAATGGTCAATTGACATTGCATAGAACCTATAAACTAATTGCGCAATATTTAAAGTCCAATTCCTCAAGGTTTAGGTGGACTATTATCATTTTCTCAAAATTTATACTTTTTACCCCAAAAATCAAGAAGTGTGAAATACTTTTAAAACCCCGTTATATATGTTTAAGTTCTATCCTAGTAGATGCCATATTCAAAATTTTAAAAGAAAATACTGAAAAATGAGCATGTAAGAACATTTTCAAAAAATGCATAATTTTTCTCTAAAAATGCAATTTTTACACCAAAATGTTTCTAAAATCAGCCAAATACTTAGGTTATAATAATTAAACAGCCTGATTAAACTGTGTTACAAATTTCATTCAGATACTACTGTTAGTTTTGGAGATAAACACAACTTTCACATTTTGACACTCCAAAAATGCTGCCGCTGCCGACACCGGAAAAGTAAAACCTAAGTCTCGCTTAATGGCGACTATGGTCGCCAGGCAAGACAATAAAATTGTATAAATACTGTAAACTACAAGTTGTTGCAACACTGATTCTTTCAAACAAAACTGATCAATGTATTTTCTATTGGTTATTTAATTTTAGATACATAATCCCAATTATCTTAAGACCTGGGTCTGGATAGCCCAATGACCCCAGTTCTGGACTGAGCATTGTAACTGTTTCAGTAAAGTCCATAACTGCAGCATTTGTCTTGTAATCTGCTCTGAATACCTATTATAAACATGTTATTATATAAATAATTCTCTATATGATTGTAAATAGGTAATCAATTTTGACTTTATATTACTGATAAAACAACATTTAATAAAAATGAAAACAAACCTTTCCACTTGCCATCTCCATTCCAAATCTGATTTTATGTATTAAATGTGTCATATCTGGATTGTCTGGTTGGTGTTGTGAGGCATGGGTAGACACATGGAAATTACCCGGTACCTACAATATGCAAAAAGAAGAAAGTTTTTTAAGGTTTGATGTTGAAATCAAGATCAAATCACTTACATAAAAATATCAAACAAGACTAGTAATATGCAAATCTTCATACATTAAATAATAAGTCTAAATGGAATAAATTATAAAACTCACTCAAAGTTTTGAATTTAGGTACAAGACATGCAAGGTGCAGTGAGACATATAAATCTGGTAAAAAAAACAGAAAGCTTTATTTTGGGACTATGAATTTTTAAATAACTTTTGAAAATGTCTAATGTGAAGATAAGGGAATCAGCAGGAATCCTAACTTTGTAAAATGAGGTGATTTTATGAAGTTTGCTGTCACAGTCAATTCCTTTATATGAAGATGTAATTAGCAATACATCTAAATGTATACATTTGCAATGTGTTATGCAAATGATACAAGTACATGGGGTATGGGGATATGTGTTGGCCAATAAGATAAAAGCACTTAATAACACTGTTAACAAGTTTTTGTATTTACTCTAAAAATCTATAGGTTAGAAACCCCCTTTCCAGTTCAATAAATATTAACATTAACTTCAGTTAGCATGACATACAAACACCTACCCATGTTTTATTTTGGGTGTTGAAAGATTGGCCACATCTTGTAACCCCATAAAGCCCCATACATTGAGAGCCAGTAAACACTGCATCTGTCTTTGAACAACTTATTATTTCTTTCTGAATATCATTGTTGTTTCAGGGACTATTGTTCACTTTATTTAAAGAATAATTAAGAGATCCCAGTTTGTGATTGTAAATTGTTAGTAGCTTTCACAAAGTGCATAATCCCTAAAATAAATTCTGGTATATGTACTAATATTAAATGATTTACAGTACAAGGGCAGGTACAAAGCATGTATTTTCCTTACCATTATTTTTTACAGTGCTATGTGGTAGACTGTCTTTAATTATGCTTGTCCTGAATATGTAAGAACTATTGGCTCACAAATTCCATTCAAATTTTAAACCAGAGTTAAAAGAAAATGAAAGACTTCATGGGCCATTTTTACCTGCATCGCCATAAGCGAAAGCAGGTCTAGTAATGAGTCAACTCCATCCATCAGTCCATCATTCTATCAGTCTGTCCATCACACCTCAACTGTGCATGGTTTGTGTAATCCATAATGCCTATAAACTTTATCCAAATTGAATAAATTTTCACCCAGTTGTTTTGCACACATTAGTGATGTGCACCTCCTATTTTTGGCTCACCTGACCGAAAGGTCATGTGAGCTTATGGTATGACACAGCGTGTGTATGTGCGTGCGTCGTTCACACCTATTTTTGACTTCTCCTCCAAAACTGCTGGACAGATTTCAATGATACTTGGTCAGAAGCACATATGGGCCGGTGCAATTCAGATTAGTTCATGGTGTTGCCATGGCTACCAAAACCAGGTCCAGGTGACCTAGAGGTCCAAAAGTCTTTAAAAATCTTCTCCAAAACCAATGATGGATCTCTAGGTTCTTAAGCCTATAATTTGATCATTTCGTAAAATTTGGTCAAAAAATGGGTAACCTATTGGGGGTTAATCTAAAAAATTTTGTAAAATGGCTTCAAATGGTTATAACTTGACTATTTGAACAGATAATAACATGGGGTTTTCAGTTTTGACTTTTTCTTGAAACGACCTTTAAAATAGGGTCAAGGTCACAAATCAAAAATCAAATCACAGGTCACAAAATTTAAAAAGGTACCAAGTTCCGTAACTATATGATAATCCATGAAGGAGTTGTTGCCCCTGAAATGTAATTTTTTGCTTATAAATACTAAAATTGTGCATTAGCTTGAAAACTATAAGCTTTTTGTATAGGCATGTATACTAGAATATTGTAGGTATTGATATGACAATCATTTTGATATATGGTTTAAGATCATATGTTCAAAGGTCAATGTCAGCTGCATAAGTGTATTAAAATTGTTTATTATCTTGAAATCTATGAACTTTTTGTATAGGCATATATTAGAATATTTTAAGTATTAATATGACGATCATTTTGATATATGGCTCAAGGTCATATGTTCAAAGGTACAGGTCATAGCTGTAGAAGAAGACTAAAATTGTAAATTATCCTGAAAACCATTAACTTTTTGTATAGGCATATATATCAGAATATTGTAGGTATTGATATGACTATCATTTTGATATATGGTTCAAGGTCATATATTGAAGAGTGAAGGTTATAGCTGCATACGTATACTGAAATTGTGAATTATCTTGAAAACTGTTACCTTTTTGTATAGGCATGTATATTACAATATTGTAGGTATTGATATAATGATCATTTTGATATATGGTTCAAGATCATATGTTCATAGATCAAGGTCATAGCTGCATAAGTGTACTGAAATTGTTAATTATCTTAAAAACTATTATCTTTTTGTATAGGCATGTATATTAGAATATTGTAGGTATTGATGATAATCATTTTGATATATGTGTCAAGGTCATCTGTTGAAAGTTCAGGGTCATATCTGTAGAAGAAGACTGAATTTGTTAATTATCTTAAAAAACCATGAACTTTTTGTATAGGCATATATATTAGAATATTGTAAGTGTTAATATGACGATCATTTTGATATATGGTTCAGGGTCATATGTTCAAAGGTCAAGGTCATAGCTGTAGAAGAAGACTAAAATTGTAAATTATCCTGAAAACCGTTAACTTTTTGTACCATTTAATATAAGGTCAAGTTCATATGTTCAAAGCTCAAAATTATTATTGGTAATTATTCATTGTACTATTTAAATCATGCATATAAGCTATTTATAAATGAAATGTGACTAGATATTTCTTACTAATTATTGCTGGATTTCCAAACTTGAGGTATTTTGTAAATTTTTTGTAATTAAGTTCTTTGCAAGTTTTTGGACATTACCTCGGGTGAGCGTTAAGGCCCATGGGCCTCTGGTGGTGATATTTGATAATTTTTTTTATAAAATTATTGCTTGATGAACTTTGTCATTTTTCACAGAAAAACATATGAATGGTGCAAAGATTGTGTAATCCATAAAAAACATATGTTAAATGAAGTTAAAAAATAGTAGTTTAAAACTACTTTTTCTTACATTATAAACTATTCAAGATATAATGTTTCTTAATATCAGAAGTAAGTAACTGTGGTTATAATGCCCTGGCAATGTAGGTTTGGATCCTGTATGGTTCTTGTAAAGTACAATAAACAACATATTAATTACAGAAACTTTCAGAAGTTTTCTGAAGTTTAGAACTGCCAAAATACCTAATCAGAAATATCTAGTCACAGTTTATTAATAAGTAGCTAATATGCATAAAGGAACCATAGTTCAATAAATACTTTCCAAGTATTAACCATTTCAGTATACTTATGCACCTATACCTTTTACAGTTGAACCTATGTCCTTGAACCATATATCAAAATGATAGTCATATCAAAAACTGCAATATTCTAATATACATGTCTATACAAAACATTCATAGTTTTCAAGATAACTAGAAATTCCTGTTTTCTACTGCAGCTATGACCTTGACTTTTAAATCTATGACCTTGAACATATAACAAAATGATTGTTGTATCAATACCTACAATATTCTATAATACATTCCTGTGCAAAAAGTAAATAGTTTTCAAGATATATTAAGAAATATACAATTTTAGCAATTTTCCCACTAAGTGCCTTGCCATTTCTCCATTTTGAGCTCCATTGATATCATTTTGGCAAATCTGAAACTAGATGACCTCAGAATATTATAAATAAAACAACTATGGTATCTCTTGATCATTCAGAGAAGATTTTAAAATTTTTTCACTATTTCCCCCAAGAGGGGTCCCAAGGGGACATAACTCCTTTGTTTGTGCAAATTTGAAAGGCCTTCACCAAGGCATGATAACCAATAAGTTTCATCAAATTTGAACCATTGGTTTCAGTGAAGGAGATTAAATTAATGTTAAAAATTAACACACAACACATGACACACAACTGATGACGGACAGTGTACCAATGGCTCATAATGTTAAACATGTTCAAAGTACCTTATTTATGAGGAAGTGTGATTCCATCCTACATCCTTGTCCATTTTCTCCAAGTGGATATTTCTGGGTACTATCTTTGTGACCTACTTCATGCCGGCCCATATCATCCTGTATATCTAATCCTAAATCTGAAAAAAGAAGCTAAAATGATCATATAGGGAAGTCTATTTGCAACTAAAGCCTTGCCTAATCTAAAGAACAATTACTTACATTGTCAGGCAAAAAAAAAAAAAAAAAAAAAAAAAAAAAAACAACAACAACTCTACCACCTGATAATACTCATAGATGATCATGCAACCTTGTCAACAATATCTAATTTAACAGGCCCAACTGAACAGAAAATATCCCTGTATCCTTGCAAAGTGGAGGGACTAAGTATAATTTATTCCTGTATCTTTGCAAAGTGGAGGGACTGAGTATCATTTATTCCTGTATCCTTGCAATGTGGAGGGACTAAGTATAATTTATTCCTGTATCTTTGCAAAGTGGAGGGACTGAGTATCATTTATTCCTGTATCCTTGCAATGTGGAGGGACTGAGTATCATTTATTCCTGTATCCTTGCAAAGTGGAGGGACTGAGTGTCATTAAAGTGGAGGGACTGAGTATCAATTACTCCTGTATCCTTGCAAAGTGGAGGGACTGAATGTCATTAAAGTGGAGGGACTGAGTATCAATTACTCCTGTATCCTTGCAAAGTGGAGGGACTGAGTATCATTTATTCCTGTATCCTTGCAAAGTGGAGGGACTGAATGTCCTTAAAGTGGAGGGACTGAGTATCATTTACTCCTGTATCCTTGCAAAGTGGAGGGACTGAGTATCATTTATTCCTGTATCCTTGCAAAGTGGAGGGACTGAGTATCATTTATTCCTGTATCCTTGCAAAGTAGAGGGACTGAGTATCATTTATTCCTGTATCCTTGCAAAGTGGAGGGACTGAGTATCATTTTTGTTGATGTCACTCATGGTTACTAAAAGGCAAAAACCTTCACCATTTTGTATAAGTCTCAACTGAAGTCATGGTAATTCCTATTATCTGATGATTGTTTCAGTATTTTATCAAACACTGAAACTTTTTCCGACCCCCCCCCCTTTTTTAACCAATATTGTCAGCTAATCAGGTTGATAATCAATAAGATCTCAAAATTTTGACTGTTGTAGATAACTGTTCAATCACTAATGCTATGTGAATACCAATATGAATGGTGTCACATAAATACATACACATACAGAATTTGTGTTGCCAACTTAAAATATCTTCAATAAAGGTTCTCAATGGTAACTAAAGCTATTGCTCAGAAACTTGATTTTCTATTTGTATTAGCGACTATGACCTTTTGCAGAGTGATCTACCTCTGTACTTAATGTAATTACAGGTGCTTTAAAACATAAAAGTGAAACTAAAGTTATAAGGCAGAAACCAATAATAAACCAGTAATAAACATACACCCAACCCTTCCTCAATTATCATCCCCATTTTCACAGAAAGAGGGTGAAATAAAAGAATGGATCTAGTAAATAAAATGCACTTACAGTCACAAGATAATTTTGGTAATGTTATATTTAAGAAGACAGGGATCTTCTCAGAATGTCTTACTGGATCCTCTACTGTTAACTCACTAACTCTGGAAAAAATAAAATTATGTTCGTTTTAATACAGTTCAGTTTAGACAGGGAGTTACTGTATTCAGATCACTTAAAGTTCTGTTTAGACAAGCATGTGGTTTACTCAGGATTCATTGTAGACAGGGTGGTCAGTGTACTCAGGGTTCAGTTAAAGACAGGTGTTATGTTTACTTGGGATTAGTTGAATTATGTTACTAATTAAACAAGCTGATAATCTGCTTTGAACATCTCAATATAACAAACATTTATAAAGCAGACACATCAATTTGAAATGAAAACTTTAAACATTAATTTTCTGCAAGTTGTGATTTTGACCAACTATACATTGGGAAATTGTCATGAGTATTCTCATTTCAGGATATGCACATGCTTTTATTTTCTGCAAAATGTAACCACAGCTTTTGACACAGATTTTATGCATTGTGCCCTGCATATTCTGAATATGACAAAAATCTAAAGCATGTTTTATTAAAATCATTCATAATGTTAAAGAAATAAGGAGCAAACATAAAAATGCTTAAGTGTGTATATACAGAAAAACACAGACAATATCATGATGTATGTCAGTAAACATGGAAATGTATCTCATTATCATCAAAAACATATAAATTCTTACATTTTGCTACTTAATTTTAACAAGCTTAAACTGTCAGATGAATAATATTGTTCTCCTGAATGTTTAGTCTAAGTTGCTAAAATCCTTAACCATTTCATGTATGTAAATAATCATATGGACAACACAGGTATGGGAGTGAATAGAAGGGGATGTATATGAAAAGTTTATCACTGTGGTTATTTTATTATTGACAGTGGTTTTTTTGCCCAGAGCTTATCCCATAAAATAGATTACTTTTCTCTGAAGTAGCATATTAATTGTGACAGAAGGTAGCAATGTGCACCTTAAATGTACACTTATGAACCACTGTGCTGCTCACTGCCTCAGATCAAATCTTACTGTTGTAAATCCTAGTGTGAGCAAGTTTGACAGTTTCCTTACTCGTGGTCATTAGTGGTTAGTTATCTCCTGACTTTCCAGTTTTTTTCTAATCATTTTAGAACTGACTGCCCTTCATAAAATCAAAAGAAACCTTCACTGGGGTATGAGGCACTTTTTATTTATCCACTTCACTTTCACTGTGACACTCAATTTAACACATTAACAACTATCACTATGCTATTATCTGATAAATACTTACACTTCATGGTTGATAAAGAGTAATAGTTCTGATAAAAACAGGAATGCGATAAACAGTACACTACATATGGAGATACAAGCACCTGTCAGTGTTGGCTGTGTTAAATCTTTGGGAACTTTTCTATAGACATCAAATCTGAAAAAAAGATGTTAACAACAACATGACAGCAAAAATAATAATTTCTAAGTAAAACTTGGTAAAAACATATATATACCATATGTCAAGAATTATGCTGGTTCTCAAAGAAAACAAGATTCTCATAATCCTTAACACTCACCTGAGGATATGTCCAAAATTGTTTGCAAAGTGCAATAGACAATATATTAAGTACAGAAACTTTAAAAGTTTTCTCAATTAAAGAACTGACACAAAACTTAATCAAAAATTTCCAGTCACATTTCATTTATAAGTAGCTTATATGCATGTAGTAACTGTAGTGCAATAAATGATTTCCAAATCATTAACCAATTTCAGTATACTTATGCAGCTATGTCCTTGACCTTTAAATATATGACATTGAACCATATATCAAAATAATTGTCAAGTCAATACCTACAATATTCTAATACACATGCCTATGCATAAAGTTAATAGTTTTCAGCATAATTAGCAATTTGTCTTCTTTTGCAGCTGTAACCTTGACCTTTCAACTTAGAACTCGAACCATATATCAAAATGACTGTCATGTCAATACCTACAATATTCTAATATACATGGCCATACAAAAAGTTAATAGTTTTTAAGATAATTAGTAATTTATGTCTTCTTTTGCAGTTGTCACCTTGACCTTTGAACATATGACCTTGAACCATACATCAAAATACAGTAGAACTTCGATGGCTCGAAGTCCAAGGGACTTCGACTAAATATTCGAACCATTGGGGGGTTCGAGCGATCGAACATCGAGATATGATTGGAGGTTCACGTTCTCATGTTTACCGTACCGACCGTTAAAGAATCTTTAAATTTGTTTTACATGTAAATAAACTAAAAGGTCAAATTATGAAAAGTCCGAATTAAAAATCCATTATTTATCACGAAATATTTAAAAAATAAATAAATAAAAAAGAATTACATGTCCCATATTAAAAAACAAAATTCATTTCAAATTACATGTTGACCTGCAATCTGCTGTATGATGTTATATGGCTGCGGGGTTAGAATATGGCACTTTATTTTAATTTCAACAGGTGATGATACAAAATAAACTTTCTTTATTCTTTGTTGTACATGTAATACTTAAAAGAAAAACAATACAAAGCACAATCATTACCGGTCGTTTTAATCACTATACATATATCAAGGGCATGTAAATTACAGAATCCCGATGTGCAATTATAAGGCACGAGCGGTTGAGGTGTTATAAAAATAGCGATCAAACACTTCCACGTGTCGTAATCAGATTAAGAGATTAAAGAACTGAGCATATCGACATTCTCTTAGTAGGTTAGTTAATAATTAATGAATTAATTTTAGGTAACTGTCTAGATTAATCATTTCGTTCCACTCTATTACGTTTGATGAAATCTATAATATGGCTTCAGCTTGTGTTTTGTTTACAATGACAGGACCACATGTCCTTCTGGCAAAAACTGTATTCGAGCGAAAGAAGTTGAATTTGCACTAACTTTATACTTTTGAAAAATATTTATTGTTCGAGCGAGCAGGGGTATTTGAGTTAACGAAGTTCGAGCCATCAAGGTTTATTTTCATAGGATATACTAGGAAATTGGTCGGGACCAACAGATGACTTCGAGTTATCCAAGGTATTCGAGGCAACGACGTTCCAGCAATCGAAGTTTTACTGTCATGCCAATACCTACAATATTCAATATTCTACAATACTTATAATATTTACACGCCTATACAAAAAGTTAATAGTTTTCAAGATAATTAGCAATTTAAGTCTTCCTTTTGCAGCTGTGACCTTGACCTTTCAACATGTGACCTTGAACAATACATTAAAATGACAGTCATGTCAATACCTACAATACTCTAATATACATATAGTTTTCTCAAGTTAAGAACTGACACAAAACTTAATCAGACATTAGGAGATATATCAAGTCACATTTCATTTATAAGTAGCTTGAAGTAACTGTAGTGTAATGAATAATTTCCAAATCATTAACCAATTTCAGTATACTTATGCAGCTATGTCCTTGACCTTTGAACATATATGACCTGGAACCATATATGATTGTAATGTCAATACAGGTCTACAATATTCCAATACGCATGATGGACAAAGATAGATAGCAATAGCTCATCTCAGCTTTCAGCTCAGGTTAGCTAAAAAGTCAATGTCATTATCTGTTCAAATAGTCAATTCATAACAATTTGAAGCCGTTTTATGAAAAATTTGAAATTAAACTCAAAAACGTGTAACCTATTTTTTTTTACCTAATTTCACGAAATAAACAAACTATAGGCTTAAGACCCTAGAAAAGCCAAATATCACATCAGATTTATTTCTCATCATCAGTTTCAGAGAAGAAGATTTTTTAAGATATTTGCACCCCTAGATCACATTGACCTAGTTTTGGTAGCCATGGCAATGCCATGAAAAAATCTGAATTGGACCTCCCAATACATGCTACTGAACAAATATCATTGAAATCGGTCCAGCAGTTTTAAAAAAGTCAAAAATAAGTGTTAATGATGCACGCACACACATACACATGCTGTGCAATGCCATAAGCTCACATGACCTTTTGGTCAGGTGAGCTAAAAAAAAAAATACTTGGTCTCTATATTCCAATTATGCTTTTCACCATTCCTTTGCTCTTTTCTATGACACAATTGCCTAACTTATAACCACTACTTAGATGGTACATGATAAAGATGGGATATGGATAGCTTGTGAAAAAAATTTGAAGAAATATAAGTTTGTTTTGGGATGTTTTAAGGTATTTTTCAATACATATTGGTATATCTTTAACAATTGATACGGATAATGTTTTTACAGGTTTTAACTTTTAGCCTGTTTTTAACAGATATGTATTGAAACTGAACCCAAATAAACAACCAACAATTGTAAGCATAAGATAAAAAAAATTAAATAGAATCACAATGCAAAATAAATAAATAATAATAGTAATTCTCCTATCAAATGCAGAAATACATTTAATATTTACATTTTAGACCATTGGTTTCTAGATGCTTGACAGACATTGTCTCTTTTAGTGTATGCAACTTGCATAAATAAGAAAATCACATTCAGGCAAAAATTTAATATACAACATCCCCATATCAATTCCTACGCAAAAGGTTAAATTAACAGTATGCATTAACCTTAGGTGTCCTTCAATAAAACATAGAAACTCCTATTGATCGGTAGTTTTAATTAATAAAACTTAAAAATAGTATCGATAAAAACCAATTAGTAGCGTTTTATCAACAAACACATGCGATGATCAATTTTTTAACGATCGAAGATAATGTAGTTTTGCCGGCAAGACATAGCAGTTGTCAAGTCTGGTGACTAGAAATTTTACGGATATATGCATAAATAACCATTTTTTTGTGAAATCCACATTTAAAAAATTCAATACTACCTTCTGATATCAAACTGCATTTCTTAAAATAAGACGTTGACTGATAAAAATTAGAAATAGAGATATATAATGACAGGAGAAACTAAACTGCCAACGTGCAATGTTTATAACGGAAGTGAAGTCACACACGTTCTCAATGTACATTGGTTTATCTTTTATTATGGCTGTTGTCGTTCTGTATATCCTTCCTTACGCGAGTGCGCCTTTCCCTGTGTAGTTGTCAATCTACAGTTTGACCTCAAACTAATTGCAACAGAACAAATTTTGTTACTAATATGCTCTCAAATACATGAAATGTTTATAGTAAAAAGTCTACCAAAATCTGACAAGGGGGAATAAGTTTTTTAGAAGTTTTAATTTCGTATGGGATTTCTATAGACAAGGGAGATAACTCCTGTAAAACAGGTGGAGTTTTAGTCCAATTATCATATGTTTTTTGCTATTTTAACAAAAAGTAAAAGAAAGACCCTGGAATAAATCAATCATAATTGATTCCATATGTATATTCAACATTTCTGATTTCATTTAAAGTGAAATCATTGTCCCATTTTCATTCAGTTTCATTTTATTTTAAGTCTTTTACAATCTAATGTTTCTAAAGTGATAAGGAATTAATAACAGAATACTCAAAGTAATGAAGTAGAAGCATTGAAAATTAATGTTTTAACCTAAGATATACTTATTTTATCATTTTTGTGTATAACAAAACATATTTGAGGTGAATAAATCTTTTTTCCATCTCATCAACATGCCCTTAATCAGCGTTTTGCATAAATTCTTTCAACAAAATTATTTAATTTTTTTAAATTCCATTTACATATTACATTCTAAATTGTCTTAAATTATCTGTTTTAGGTCTATGTATAAATTTCCATCTAATTTCTAGGTTGCTCTTCATATAGTATCAGAGAAAATTTGAAGTTTTTGAAAATTTTTGTGTCATGAAAATTTAGGATCACAATACAGAGTTATCTCCCTTTTCTATAGATAATGCTATTGGTAACTTCAATTGGCAAAAAAAAAAAAAAAAAAATAATAATAATAATAAAAAAAATAAAAATAAAAAAAAAAAATAAAAATAAAATAAATTCCACTTGATTGAAATTGGTAGATTTTTTATAGTGGATAAAAACACAATTCCTAAAAACAATCACATAAAAATACTTTCTGTTGCAATTACTTTGAGGTTTGACCCTATTTTTTCATAGATTGACTAGACTTTAAGGTGTATTTGACATGATTAATGGCGTACAAGTTAGAAAATGTTTTAACCAGAAATGAAAAATTTATCAGAACTGATAAAATATTATTTTTTTGTTATTCATTTCAGTTTTTATAGAGAGATTTTCCTTGGCTAAAAATCAATAAAGAGTATAGAGTATAGAGTTGTATGGTTGTGTCATATGTCAATTTTGCCGCAAAACAGAGTCTGTTTTATAAGTCAGTGACACTTTTAAAATTTGTAAAAAGTTTTAGAAGTGTCTCATTTTATAAATTAAAAATTTAAGAAATTTAAAATCAGAAACAAATTAAACACATATGTCTATAATAAATATTGGTCGTTTGAAGACTTATTTTTGGATATGCGCCAATATAAAATCGGACTCAGCAGCGTGGTTCAAAAACGTTTCACGACCCGCTACACAAATAATAATAATAATAACATTAAGATAAGCGGCGTTTGTTGGTTGAAGTAAAAGTGAAAGAAAAAAAGTAAAAAATCGGATTTCTTATGAATTTTACATCGATTAAAAAAAATTCAGGATGATCGACTGAATATTCATTTTTCTACAGTTTATAATGTTTCAACACTAAAAATTGAAATCTTTCTATAAAATTTGTGTATAATTTTATTATTTTTTTCACAAATAAGATGTCGCTGTTACAGATTTTATCTAAAAACTAACAATACATCCAATAAGTAATATTAATAGTAAATATGTTAATTTTCAATTTAAATACTTGAATCCCTGCTTGAATATTTATTTTTGTTAATATACCTAAACTTGGAAATAAAATGCTTTATTTCATTTGGCTATAATAAAACCAAAAACCGAACACATTTTTCATTAATAAATACAAACGTATTTCTGCATGCTGACCAGACAATTTAAGTATCTACATGTATCGAGCGTCCTTCACCTGAAAATTTTAAACTACAGATAATTTGTCAATCTAGACAACTTTAAAAAGAGTTATGGTTCTTGATATACCTATATATCTCTAGAAAAAAAAAATCTAAAAAAAATTGTTTATGCGCGAGAGGTGCGCGTGTTTATTTTGATGTTCTGTTTTATACTAACGCGAGCTAGTGCAATTTTTTGTTAAGGTGCTTGCTCACTGGCCGAGTTAGTATGCTACAGACAAGCATAACACCCCCAATCACATTATCTTGACACAGTATTTTCAATTTTAAAGTATTCTGTATGACCAGACCGGGGTTAAAACCCACGATCCAGACGGTATTTTGGAAAACATAAAATGGCTATCAAATAAGCGTGACTGTGTGTTTGGTTCTGATATAAAAACATAACACTAACTAGTATAAGTATTACGAAATCAAATAATTCTGTTTGTTAGATTTACTTATTCACATTGTTAAATATTCATACTAGAACATTATTCTTTATTTATTTTTATGACCAACTCACAGACCACCGTTAGACAAACACTGTTACTTGCCGCTATATGTTGTCTGTAAGATGTTTGAATATTCCATAACATCTGCCCCCATCGATCAATGGTAAATGTAATTTCCTGTTCTTGATGATACATCTACATAACAAATACATATCTTCATAACTTGCTGCGAAATGATTTATTTACATGAATGTCCCCACACAAACAAATTATGTATAGAACCATAATATTTTACAGTTGATTGTTATTTGATTCTTGTGTTTTTTTTTTAATTAAAGCATTAATGTCTAGTTTCTCTAATATAATATACATGCATTTAATTTGACTGTTGTCCTGGAAACAGTTTCGTTTTTGACCTCATAGAGAAGAATGGAGTTTTTTCAGCCGTTAATGTTTCATGATAAAAGCAGTATTAATTATTTGAATAGGGTTGTTCTAATTTACATGACAAGAATTGACTGAAATTCCAAAAACCGCCACAATAAACTAAACACTATCTTAAAAATCGATCTAATTATTTTGTATTTCAAGTTAAAATCACCGTAATCAGATCAAGCATACAGTATAATCCCTACAATTTAATACAATATCATTTGTCATCTGTTGGAAGATATTGATCACACACACACACACACACACACACACACACACACACACACACACACACACATTTTCATAATCTCTACAGAACTTTCTTTAATAGTAACCCTTTCGCACTTTATTAGTGCATAAATGTTATTTTATTTGTTAAAACTTTGTTAGATATGCATTTGTGTGAATGCCAGTTTTTAATTATTAATAATAAATATCTCTAACGTTTGTTTTTTATCAAAATTTTCTCAAAGTTCTATAAAGAAATTTTTACCTTTTTAATAGGTGCAAAAAATCAAAGAATTTGAATAGTATTTTTAGAATGTATTTTTAATGAATGAAACTAATATCTCTAACTTTTGTTTTTTATCAAAATTTTCAAAGTTCTATAAAGTTTTACAAAATAACCAGAATCCCTGTTGAGCACTAGATATTTATATCTTGGTTTACCGTTTTTGTAAAAGAAATCAGTTTTAAGAAGTTTGAAACATATTTTGATCAAAAATTAAATATGTATCACAAAACTGTATCAGAATTTAACTACAAACTTCTTCATCATCTGTTGTCGAATAAAAAAGAGTCTGTATTTGGAATTCTGAGGTAAGCAAGTATTTTCCTTTTTGTGATAAAATTGAAGACATTGCTCACTTGGTCTATGATTGTAAAAGTTTATGTGATATATGGAAAATTTAGAAAATGTTTTATTGTTAAAAGTATCCTGGAAAATTATTGTCATTGGTTTTTGTAAAGATTCATCGGAAAGAAGTATCATTTTGAATAACTTATTTTCTTTTATTGCCTGTAAAATCTATAAATTTAAAATGAAACTTCGATTAGAAAATAAAATAGTGAGATATACTGAGATAACAAGATATATAAAGAACTCATTATCTATTACATCTTTAATAAACAGCTGCGCCTGGAGCGCATGATACGCCCGTCAGATATTTAAACTTCTTTTTTAATGTCTTAAACAACTTGACATTTAGCTGAAACATATCTTTTAAAAACAAAAGTAGCAAATTTATTTCTCAATGATTCACAAAACTTTTTGATTATAGAACAAATATAACACAAAGTTTCATAAAAAAGTTCAAATGATTTTTGAGTTACAACATGCAAAAAAATGCCTAAAATTTGACAATTAAAGGCCAATAACTATACAACAAGAAAACATACGAATCTCAAAAATAAAAGGGAGCTCTCTGCCATGGATACCAATATAACACAAAAGTTTATTCAAATTGTTCAAAGCAGTTTTGAGTTGTTACACAACATGCAAAAAAATGCCTTTAATATGACAATTAAAGTCCCATAACTCTGCAGTGACAAAAAAAAAAAAAAAAAAAAAAAAAAAAAAAAAAAAAAAGGAATCTCAAAAATAAAAGGGAGCTCTCTGCCATGGATACCAATATTACACTAAAGTTTCATTTAAATTGTTCAAAGCATTTTTTAGTTATTGTACAACATGCAAAAAAATGCCTAAAATTTGACAATTAAACGCCAATAACTCCGCAACGAGAAAACATACGAATCTCAAAAACGAAAGGGAGCTTTCTGCCTTAGATACAAATATTTCACAAAAGTTTCATTAGAATTGCTCAAAGCATTTTTGAGTTAGCGTACGACGTGTGGACATACGGACGGACGGACGGACGGACTGCGCCATACCATAATACGTCCCGTCATAGACGGGCGTATAAAAACTGATTTTAACGTATTCAGACAAACATATTTATACTTATAACTCTTGTATTATCCAAATAATGCAAATTATAAGTGTCTATTTTGGTAATACTGATTTAGTATTGTACTCGTCATATACACATGGCTTAATACTTTGTATTTATATATTTTTGTATATCTGTGTGTATAATATATAATGTTATTTATTTTTATACTAATGAAAAAAGTCAAATATCAATATAAGTTGGAAATAGTAAAAAGTAAAACTGGCGGCTATCAAATCAGCGACAGATTTTTATTAATTTACATACTGCAACTACTTGTTGCCAGTCAATCATAAATGAACAATGTAAACGTATTTAATGTGTTAAATTAAATGACAAAGGTGATATTTTATTAAGCCAGTCGGTAAAACTCTCATTCCCACTTAGCCAACATTTTGAAATTTTGCACCTATATATAAGGTTTTAAATGTTGGCTAAGTGGGAATTGCTGTCAGTTGCAGGATTAGGGAAAACAATAAATTTTAGTTACAGGTGTGAGGATATAGTCTGTTTCTGGAAAAAATTGAGAAATTATAGATGTTGAATATTCTGCATGAGATATCACTTTTTATAAATTCAAGTTAAACATTAGGATTAAATTCACCTTAAAATTAAACTTTGACCTTTTACACATCAAGGTATTCACCAGAATAATCATTTTACAATGCAATCCTAAAACTGCAACTCTTGTTATAAGAATATTGACTGTGGAATTAAAATCATTACTCCAATCCATTCTCTATCATGCAACCAAAATATGATAAATAAGTTTTATTTATTTATTTATTTTTAATTAATTTATTTATTTATTTTCCAAAATAAATGAATAAATTAATTAAAAAATTAAAATAAATAGAAGATATTTAACAGTGAAGTATGAATATGAAATTTATTTTGTCGAGTGTCGGCTGCGCCGTCTCGTGAAAATATTGATTTTCTCACTCTACTCGACAAAATAAAATTCATATTCATACTTCACTGTTAAATGTTCTATTTATTTTATATCACTGTTTGAATTGTTTTTGTATCTGACATGTTTGGTTAATTAAAACAATGGATTGCGCCGATTTTGATTAATTTTACTCAGAGATAGATTTTACTGGCCAAGTATGATCAAAGATGTTGAAGATTATATTCAAAATTGTGGAAGATATATAAGGCGAAAAACTCCAACAAACATTAGAGCTCCATTGGTTAGTATTAAGACAAGTCAACCATTAGAATTAGTATGCATGGACTTTTTGACCATTGAAACATCCAAAGGCGGCTTTCAATATGTCTTAGTAATCACAGATCATTTTTTTTAACAATTTTATTCTACATTATGGTTTTCCAATGAGAATATATTCAGATCAGGGAGCAAATTTTGAGTCTAAATTAATTCGGGAACTGTGTGATATAGCAAAAGTTAAAAAGTCAAGGACAACACCATATCACCCAATGGGGAATGGATTATGCGAAAGATTTAATAGGAATTTGCTTAGCATGTTAGGGACTTTAAAACCAGATGAGAAATATGATTGGAAATCTCATATTGGGCCTACAATTGTACGAAACACGAAACAACAGGACAAACTTCTTTCTTTCTCATGTTTGGTCGTGTTCCTCGTTTACCACTTGACTTAGCTTTTGGCTTGGAAGATCAAAATGAAAAAAACAACAATGTTAAAGTATACTACTGAAATTAGAGATAAACTACAAAAATCTTATAAATTGACAGCAAAATATGTTAAGGAAGCTCAAGACCGCCAAAAAGCAAATTATGATTTAAAAGCTAGGAGTGCAGTTATACTTCCAGGGGATAAAGTATTGGTGAAAATATTAGCGTTTGATGGACGTCACAAGCTTTCAGACAAATGGGAAGAGGATGTTTATTTAGTTTTAGACCGCCCAACACCGATATTCCAGTTTATGTTGTAAGAAAAGAAAATGGGCAAGGAAAATTAAGAACATTACATCGCAACAGTTTATTACCTGTTAGCTCGGTTCCTGTTAAAAATCCAGTCATTAAACCAATTCTAAAACCTAGACTTAATAAAGTAAAAGCACCTACTGTAGAAGAGAATATTTCTGACAAGGAAGATGAAGATCATATTTCTGATACAGGGTCAGAGGACATTCAGTTTGTACTGAGGAGAGATTCTGCAGCATCAACAGATCTAGATACTCAGGACAATATAAATGAAGTAAAAGAGGAGGCAAGTATACATGATGACTTAGTAAACGAGCTCGAAACTAGTGTATCCCTTCAAACTGGTGACGATCAGGAATCTGAAGTGGACACTGCAGATGATGTTGTCATTGGTGACGACCAACCTACTGTGTTAGAGGATGTGACAGCAAATCTGGATGTAATAGATATGGATATTGATGATGATGATAATGATGAAACTATTGAGTATCATCAGAGTGATAATGATTCAGATCGAATAGAAACACAGATGCCTTTGAGAAGATCTACCAGAGAAAAGCATACATCAGCTTGGATGAGAAGTGGCGATTATGTAGTGACTGATACCAACTGTAATCAGCAGCAACTTTATAACAGGATAAAACCAGATTGGATGATAAGAGCTGATTATTTACGTTCATTAGCAGATGCTAGTTTAATTGATTCCAACACTTTGGCCAATGCATTGATGCAACTTATTGCTAATATGCTTTAATTATTTAAGTTTAGTGTAAACATTACTCAGTTTTTCTTTTATGTATATATATGTATAGATAATTGTTTTCTATTTTGTATTTTCCAGATTTGGCTTGATGTGGACATCACCATTTGGGCAGGGGAGAATGTGGCAGATAGAAAATATGAAATATTATGTAAATAACATTTAATAAAAGTATTTTAAAAGTATTATTTTTAATTGTGTTGTTGTCATGTTGATGTACTGTTGTGTGTTTGTCCAGTACTTGTGATGTCATAATGTATTCGGGTTCATTGGGTTACAGGTGTTGTGTTGTTTAATGTATATGTATAAAGTAGCCTGACAGGTTCTATATTTAAATTATTATTTCATTGGTTGTTTGTGTTTCCAGCCAAAATTTGGTCAGGTGTATTTCTCAGGTGTTGGGCAGAGTCAGATCTCTGAATGCCAGGACAAGGTCTGGATGTAAAATTGAAGTTTGTTTTTGGGAGTTGGAACACCATTTTAAGGTCTTGTACATATTGTATAAATTACTAGTATATGACTTCATCATAAGGAACCCTTATTCCCACAGTATGGGGGTGTGTGATGTAAGAAATTGAAATAAATGTTGAATTGATGCTATGTAAAATCAAAGTACTGAAAGTACTGGAAAGCGGTTAGCCTGGTAGCTCTGAAAGTTGAGATAAATTTTGATTATCCCACTTTCAAAAAAGTACCTGGCGGTATTCAATTTCTCGAAAATGTACAGCCTTTTGATGAGGTTTTGGTTGACCCTTAGCTTTTTGTAAATACTAGTATGTACGTTACATTTGTAACAAAATGTATGATGTTGTAATCAGTTTTAGACTAGAACCCATTTGACTAGACTGTTAACTGTGATTGTGGTAGTATGTAAATCACCATTACCCCATTCCTCAGTTTTATTATAAAATAATGGATCAAATAGATGCATCTGAAAGAAAATGACCAGTGAAAGTGTTTTGATACAAAATAAAATCCACTTTAAGACATTTTGTAAGCTGCAATAAACAAAATGAATATTTATTGAAAGTAACAAAATATCTCTCAACAAAAAATCTTATTCAGTAATTATGAAGTAATGTCTTATATCTAAACTAAGCACCTAAATACAGGAAGACCAACATCTTATTTCTTATCACTCATGATCTTTGATCTGGCTTAATTACAGAGAGCACTGCAAAAACATCAAAAAGTTATCTTTCATGTCAAAATCTTTAAACTTTGTCATGATATAGCATTTTAAAGCTTAGGTAATCAAAATGCCATGACCTTGACATTTGGATTTTGCTTCCATCAGACAAAAATGTCTCAATACATCAAAAAGTAATGCATGCATTGCAATTTTCCAAATAAAAAAACATCAAAAGGTTATCTTCCATGTCAAAATCATTAAACTTAGTCATGATATAGCATTTTAAAGCTCAGGTAATCAAAATGACACGACCTTGACATTTGGTTTTTACTTCCATCAGACAAAAATGTCTCAATACATAAAAAATAATGCCTGCATTGCAATTTTCCAAAAAAAAAAAAAAAAAACAAACAAAAAAACAAAAACAAAAGGTCAATCATAAGAATTAAACTTAAGGAGAGAGCACCGATGGTTGCCACACTGACATCATGTGAATAAGAGTTGGGTGCTTGTATAAAGCAGACTGACTCTTTGAGCTAGCATGTGAAAATCACTGAGTATGGCAAACAATAAAACATGCTTGCACATCTCACATACACAAACTTGTTCTTTAATTTATCCTAAGACATTAATTAACTTCCTCTTGTCATGACTGGCTCGAAAATTGCTAATGTAAGATTAAACAGCAATAAAACCAACAAACTTCTCATTTAATGCATTAGATTATTTGTATGAACTCAATTTCTTCAGTGAAGGCATAAAACTTGCTGGGTAGAGCCAAATTACATAACATGCCACTCAAGAAAGGAACAATTTGGAAAAATGTTTATATGAAATAAATCTGTAGATGAGTTCATACAATGTAACACCATAGTGAAATGGTTACAATTAGTTGTTCCTGCATTTGTAATAAAAATATGACTTTCATTGGTTGTTATCAAACTAAAATAAAATACAATGTATTCTGAAAGTTAATCTAAACAAGTTGATATCAGTAATTTGAAAAACTAATGCTGCATGTTTGTCTCTATAATTATTCATCCTAGTTTGTGAAAAGGTGATAATGATGCAGTCTGTTGTATAAGTAGCCAATATTCATTAGTTTTCTGATATTATATGCCTACTCTGGTTCTATTCAGGGTATACTGGAGTAGAGTGGAGAGACAAATGGTGTTTTAAACCCTGTCAAGATACTGATTCTTTCACATAATAAGCAAGGTAGTCTGTCCTAAGCTGATGGAGTAAACTGGAGTGCCTGGAGATAGGCAAAGGCTTTCAACAAGCAATTGTAAAACTTTCTTATCCTAGGTTCTGTCACTGTGGGATTCAAACCTACTCAGTAAGATGTACTTTGATCTGTAAGCATGTGATTCAATTTCATCTTATGAGGTTTAACGTCCCAGTCAAGAATATTTCACTTATATCGAGACCTCACCAACTGTAGATAAAGTGACAGAAATGTTTACCTTTGCAGTGTGGTTAGGGCAATGTGCAGGGAGGGTTCTGTAGGGTGCCATGCCTGTCATGACACTGGACTTCAGTTTTTAAGGTCTACTCTGAAGAACCTCATGACTTTCATTACTAAATGCAGAGTGCTTGGCAAAAAAAGGTCACTACCAGTTTCAAGTATTGGTCAGACCCAGTCTGACTTTGAACCCCGAACTTCCCTAATACAAAGCGAGCACTCTACCAACTCAGCAAACATAATGATGTAGGCATGTGACTTAGACCACTTGTCCACCAAGGCCCCAATGTTAGGGTACTTTAATAATATGAAAAGAAATTTCTGGAGAAAATTTTATTTACAGCAACATAAAAAACAAAAGGACCATGAAGGCCTTGGACACTCACCTGAAATGATGTACACTCAGCTTGATTTTAGTAAATTGGACCTTTTCTATAATTTGACCTAGTGACCTACTTATTGACCCAACATGACCCTTAAACATCCTTAAGCTAGCTTTTGTCAAGAGGATCATTCTGAGAAAGCTGATAAGATTGGGATAAAATTATGGGCCCAGGAGTGTTAAAAAGGTTTTTCTATAATTTCTCTCAGTGACCAACTTATTGACCCAACATGATCCTTAAACAAACTTAAGCTAGCTTTTGTCAGGAGCATCATCCTGAGCAAGGTTGATGAAGATTAGGCTGAAATTTGGGCCTCAGAAGTGTTAACAAGGTTTTCCTATAAATTGACCTAGTAACCTTTTTATTGAACCAGTATGGCAAATATATGAAACTGAGCTAGCGCTAGTCAAGGAGATCATTCTGAGCAAGTTTGATAATGATTGGACTAAATTTGTGGCCTCTGGAGTGTTAACAAGCAAAAGTTGACGCACGACAAACAAATGATAACACGATGGACATTGACCCATCACAATAGCTCACTTGAGCACTACCGGTATGTGCTCAGGTGATCTAAAAATGTTGCTAATAGAAACAAGTTCCAATTCATGTTAATGTTTTTGGTTTATCATCTTAATCTTTACATTGTTACATAAGGAAATACATGTATATTTATTAAGGGCATATGGTCATTGGATATAAAAGAATATTTAAAAGTAAAGTTTAACAGACCACAATATGTCTGAAAAGATATCACTTGTGTATTAAGAAAAAGCACAATTTGTCTTTTAGCAGAATTTACTTTCAAAAAACCTTGCTTTGATAATCATGGGCATTCTCAGTTATCAATCCATTTCATTGTCAATTTGACTCTTGTCAATAGATGGTTATTGTGTTTTCAAGTGTTGTATCTTGTCTGGTTCAAAGGTGTCCATTTTTACAAATAAGGATGCATTCTGGTTTACGGTATCATGTTCAGATCTACTGTGATTTTTCAAATAAATCCTGAACGGCCTTAGACGCATAATGTCTGTCTTTATTTGCTTGTTGCTCCTTCAGTCTGTTATTTCTGAAAATAGAAAAAAAACAAACAAAAACTTTTTTAAATAATAACAACTTTTTTTTAAAAATGAGTTAAAAAATAAATCATACTTAACATTCCTGAGAATATACTGAATATCGCATTTGAAAAAGGATCTCTAGACCTTTGAATAATAACTCAATGGAAAAAAGAAACAAATCTAAAATATTGAAATACACATTTATTTGAAAAGAATCTCGAGACCTTTGAGTATAACTCACTGAAAAAAAGAAACAAATTTAAAATATTGAAATACACATTTACTTGAGAAGGATCTCAAGACCTTTGAGTATAACTCGATGAAGCAAAAACAAATTTTAAAAATTTAAATACACATTTACTTGAAAAAGGATCTGGAGACCTTTGGGTATAACTGGATGAAGCAAAAACAAATTGCCAGGTTGTCAATCTTAGTGTACTTGCTATAAAGTTGTGCAAGTGGCAATATATTTTACTGAGATTTCTCAAGCTAAAGTATAATCAGACATGTTTTACACACAGTTCATCTGTCTGTAAAAATAAAACTTCTGAAAAAGTTTTTAATTTTCTTGATAAAATGTATTTACAACCTCACAGTCCAATGTAAATTGTATACTTAAGCTTTCTATAATATAATTTGTGATTATCCAGCTTTACTGAGAAATTTTGCAATTTGCAATGATGTGAAATTGACTAAGTCTATTAACTCCACATTTATTCCATGTAAAGCATTAGTGTATTTCATGACCTCTTTTTTCTATAAAACCTGTTTACTATGCATAGAAAGGCAATTCAAAATATGACCTGTGACTGTCCTAGATTAAGGCCAGAACTAATAATGTTCTGTTTCATTGCTGTTCTACCATAAGCCATGGTATGTATACAAACTTTATTCCACATAAGAATGATGGGATGAGCACTCTACATCCCAGTAGTTGTTGCAAATTATTAATACCTGTCAAAGTCTTTATTAGACTTCTTCATTTCTTCTGTGACTTTCTCACTGTTTAGTTGTTTACTTTACTAGAATGAGCCCAGTCTGGATTTGATAAGTCATACAGTTAAGATGGTTTACCTGAATGATAATAATAATACCAATAATAATAATAATAATAAAAATAATAATTATAATAAATTCTTTTCCTGGTAAACTGACATTAGAGTTTACACAAAGAACAAATATCAATTACAGGTAGGGGGCCCTAGTGGCCAAGTGTTCTAAAGCACACACTTATGGATCACAGTGCCTCAGACAGATCCTAGTGTGGAAAGTTTGTCAGTGCACTTGACAAAGGTCGGTGGTTTTCTTTGTGCACTCTGGTTTCCTCCACCATCCCAGAACTAACTGACCATTTCGAAATAAGTTAAAGAATTTGACTGAGCGTAAAACACCATTACTATACTCTCTCTCTCTCTCTCTCTCTCTCTCTCTCTCTCTCTCTCTCTCTCCCCCTTTCTCTTAATTATAGGAAACACGTAGAACAGTGAAACTGCCAACAGTTTTCAGATTAATGGTAGAGTTGCTAACTCCAGTCGTATGCGTATGGGGCGAATAAAAACGTGCATTTTAGAACTAGAGATACTTAGTAATTTCCACAGAAGTTTTCAAAATCGGTACTGTCATTATAGGCGTTTTCACTTAATTTTGGCAGTGCTGAATGCAGGAAAACAGAAAACAATATGCAAATATATTCCAGTACAGTATATCAGTTAATTAATAACATACTACCGGTGATGAAATGATCTGCCATCGGATCGTGTTTTAGAATCCAGTGATGTGTCATTTTTGCGATTGATGTCGACAAGCCAACCACAAAATTCTTCTTTCTTCGTTTAACTATTTTGTATCTTCCCTGTCTGATTATATAACTTTTGAAATTTTAAACCTCAAGTATACGTACTTACTTATTTATGTCGGAGTTCTCAATGAAAACAGTGGATGCTGCTGTGTTATAATCCATTTTACACGGGAAGCATGCACACTGTCACTTAGACCGAGATTTCTGCGGTCTTTAGATTTATCCTTTTCAATTTTTTTGCCTTGGCGGCACAATTGGAGATTGGAGATAGACCGTCAGATTTTCGGACTAACTGTCACTGGGGTCTGTTAGGTCATCGTTGAGACACTAAGTAAACATAAAGTTACGTTTACACTTCATTCATATCACAGGGGCTTGGTGTTATATATTTCGGAATTTTTTGAAGTTTGTTAAAATGGATTTCAGGTAAAGTTATCGATATGTATGAACTAGTACCAACCTCGCATGTAATAAAAACACAAATAAATAATCTTTAAAACAAAATTACAAAAATCCTGACACCAAGCCCCTGTGATTCATATGCGTTTTGTGAATGAAACTACACGCCATATTGCCAGTTGAAGGCATAAGGCATGACGGGAGTAGGCGTGGCATAGTAGATATCTCCCCGAATCTTCGGTCAAAGGTCTAAGGTTACCGCTAGGAGTCGCTTTGACCTATCACTTCCTGCAAGACCCGATGCCAATAAGCGGTTAGCGTATACGCTAACCGCTTAAAAAATTAAATAATTGAGGCATTTAGTGAAAGAATATTCTAGAGTTGTATTTTTTTTTATTGAGCTCTCCGACCGGCTACAGTACAGATGTGACCTTTGTTGACGATAATAAACAATATTGACAAGTGTAACGTGCAGCAAATTATTTCTTATCTTACTAATAAGATTTCTATCTATCTCTATTTTCTTCTCTCTATCCTTCTATCTTTTGAAATTGTTTGTGCACGTGACATGATCGACCTTGTACTAATGTAAGTGCCCGACTTAGATGTCGCCACTCTCATTTGCATATGCACGTATGTTTCATGGAATTCATTCAGTCAATTGTAATTGACTCAGTTTGACGTTTGTAAGGTTGACGTTTTATTTTATATATTCTAAAACGTTTCTGTGACTGTGGTCACGTGGTATTTTTGCACTCTATATAAGAGTTGGCGACGCGTACCGGAGCCGAAGGTCTCGTGTACCCGACAGCCTAACGGGGCACAATAAAGATCCTCTATGTTTATCGAAAACAGAGTAGGCGTTTACGCCCCTTCACTTATATCTTTCAAATTAAACATCCATGCTTTCGAACCCCTTTTATTAAAGACCCCTATTTTGGAACAGGCTTTAAATAACCCCACCCCCTATTTTTACATCAAAATTTCAAAATTTTTCTCTTGGCGTGCTCTCCCGCCTGGTTAGGGATACCCTATTGTTACCACGGGGTACTTCACTTACACCTCAGCGCCCCCTCTCTCTATGCATTTTCCTCCTCTGGCGCAGTGCTGGTGTCTTAGTTTGTGATAGAGTCTAACGATCTAATACTCAAAATTCACTAAAAAGTATAATAAGTCAAACAGTCTGCACATTGGCTGCACAGCCACATGTAGACTATAAACTCGCTCAATTTAGTAGTAGTACCGTAGCCTCTTTATTGTAGAACAGTTGACGTCTGCTCGCAAGTAAGTTTTTTAGTTAATTTTTTATCTTGATGGCTAGAATCCAGAAACTTGACATCATGAATTAATTATTCTTATTTAGTTTACTGCATATTTTAATTAGGTTTATTTAATTTTTCGCGTGGCGTTGGGAGGGTTTTTTTTTTTAGCGTGTTAATTTAATTTTGATTTATTTTATTTTAGTTTAATACGTTAATTAATTCATGAAGTCCAGATTCATAATTTTTGATATATTCTTGTACATTAACATTTCCATTTAAGGACTCATAATTGTATTTCCCTTGAATCTTTTAGCTGTAATGTATCTATAATACGTTTTGACGTCACGAAATATTGTACGAACCACGTGGGTTCACATTTCTGGTGATATGATTTTAGGAGAAGCAGGAACTCCTAAAACTAGTATAATTAGTAAATCATCTTATGATGATAGTATAAAATGGTCGAACCCACATGCTCGTAAACTTACGTTTTCTGATGTACTAGACTATGCACCTATGTCAACTTCAGATATTTTTAATACCTATGTATCAACTTTTAGTTCTGATATTGCCACTTATTCTAGTCCCAGAGTACCTCTTTACACTTGTGCCAGTAATTATTTTACACTTATTTCGTCTGGCATCAGTCATATTTCACATAATAAGGGATTAAATAATGTTATGTCTCAAGTTAGAACGCCTTGTGTTAATTCATCGGGTGATGTACCGAATAGTGTTCAGTCCAGAAGTATTGTTAGTAATCCTTCATCTGATATGATAGGTAGACCACTTTTTGTGCCTACTATGTCTAAAGGTCAAATCGGATTCGAAGATTGGTATTTGTCATTTGATAATGCTAGAATTGCTAATCACTGGGATGATCGGTATGCTTGTAAGTTTTTAGATTCAAGACTAGATGGTTAAGCTTTGAAGGCATATAATGATCTAGATAGTCGTACTCAAAACGATTATCAGGCTTTGGTTCAGGCACTTAAGCTTAAGTTTGACCCTATTAGACAAGCTGATGAATATGTTGTCGAACTGGAGAACTTGGTCTCTTATAAAAATTACTATATTACAAAAACTGGCTATTGATATCACAAGACTCGTTAGAAAGGTGTTCCCTAATGATAGTGAATTTACTCGTAACCGTATGGCGGTTCATTATTTTTTGCGGGCTATACCAGATTCGGAGATACAAATCCAGGTTGCTTGTCAAAAACCAACTGATATAGATACTGCTCTTACTATGGTCAGTAGTGAATTATCAATTTTACGTCGTTTTAAATCCAAGAAAACCCATATTAGAGCTATGAACACTAATAATTTAGAGTTCAAACAAAACTCGCCTGTAGCTAGCGCTCAAGTGAATAATGGAGTAGTGAACAAGATAATGTAATCACTAGACAGAGGTCTAACAATACTAGTTCTAACATAAGTAATACTACTGTTAAGAATCATAAGTTAACCAGTGGTTCACATAACATGGGGGATAATTCTGGGTTAAATCCAAATTTGTCCAGGGGGGATGGTTTATGTTGTCCGTCTACGTCATTACCCTTTCATCACATTCCGTCTTCATATTGGGATGGAAACCCTTTGGTGCCATGTTCTTCTGGTATGCCTTCCAGTGTTCCATCAGTTCCTAATAATACACCGAGATTTTACTCGAGAGTTTATAGTGGTGGTTCTTTTATTCGGGGTAACCCAAGAGGTCCCAGACCAAATCTCGGAGCGGGATATTCGGGGGCAGTTTAGTCAAGATAGGCCTATGCGACTTAGGTATTCCCAGTCTTATAATAATGTACGTAGTCACGTGAGCCCTAGAAATTAAAACACGTAATGACCGGAAATTGGGTCGATTTACGGTCAGTTGAATACGAGACCCGAGACGTCAATGAATGCGACAGTTTTAAAATTACATCTATGTTTTTAAGGGTGACAGTTAGAAATTACCTTCTAAGTATGTTTTTTTGATAGATACAGGTTCTAGTGTCTCTGTTGTTAATACCATAATTTTTGAAAGTTTAAACAAGAAACAATTGGTTTCTATTGAGGAAATTAATGGTTCATCTCAGACTGTTAGTGGAGAAGAAATATCAATTAAGGGGTTGGCCTCACTTGTTATTAAAATCGGTAAACATAAATTTCCATTCAAGTTTATTGTAGCTGATATTACTCAATCTGGTATTCTAGGTGTAGATTTTCTTAGAAAGTATAATTCAGTAGTAGATGTAAATTTATAGACAACAGATACGATTAGGTAAATGGTGGTATATTTGTCATACAGAGAAAACAGTTTCTCAGTGTTGTCATTTAGTTTTACAACAATCTATTACACTTCTTCCTGATAAGGAATATGTGGTTCCTGTACAGATAAGGTTAAAGGGAAATGTATTTCCTTATGGGTTAGCAGAAAGTAGTTCTGAATTAGTTAATATGGATAAAGGTGTGTTAGTTGATAGAACTTTGGTCAATCCTTGTCAAGGAAATGTTACGTCTCTTTCCATGTTGAATCTTAGTGGAGCAGTTCAGACTTTGCCTATGGGAACCCGGGTAGCTTCTTTATCTACAATAACAGTTCATAATAGTGTTTCTTCTGACAATAAAGCTGAAACTATGGATCCTTACTTATACAATTGTTTGTTAAGTCCACTGAAAATTTAGACCCTGATCAGACTGAAGTTGTTAAACATTTGTTGTTAGAACATAGTGAAACTTTTATGAAAGTTGATAAGAAGATTGACTAATTGGTTGATTGATTGATTGATTGACTGATTGGTTGATTGATTGACTGATTGATTGATTGATTGACTGAGTGGCTGATTGATTGACTGATTGAATATAAGCTCAAATTAAAGACAGTAGTTGTAATAACACAAAGATAAGAGGCAGGAAGTTGACAGGCAAGTGACCGAAATGTTAGAGCAAGGTGTCATTAGACCTTCCACTAGTCCATATTCAGCTCCCATTGTTCTCGTGTCTAAAAAGGATGGTACTATGCGTTTTTGTACAGATTTTCGTGCGCTTAATGCTGTCACTAAGAAAAATGCTTTTCCACTTCCTCGTATAGATGATACGTTAGATGCTTTGTCTGGCGCTAAGTATTTTAGTAATCTGGATTTAGCTGCTGGTTATTTGCAGTGTGAAATGGCTGAAAAAGATAGGGAAAGAGACTGCGTTCACTACAGGAACGGCTTTATATGAATATAATGTACTTCCTTTCGGTGTTGTGGGAGCTACGGGTCATTTTGAACGTCTTATGGAACTCGTTTTGGCGGGGTTACATTGGAAAACTTGTCTGATTTTTCTTGATGACATTCTGGTATATTCTGATAGTTTTACGACTCATGTAGAGCGATTGAGAGAAGTATTATGTTGTTTGGCTAAAGCTGGATTAAAATTAAAACCTCAGAAGTGTAAATTGTTTCAAAGGGAGGTAAAATATTTACGTCATGTGGTGTCGGATCAAGGTGTAAGCACAGATTCTGAGAAATTAGCAAAAGTTAGTGAATGGCCCACCCCCAGTTGTCTTAAAGATGTTCGTTCGTTTATTGGGTTGTGTTCTTATTACAGGAGATTTGTAAGGAATTTCTCCAACGTATCTTTATTTGACCTTATGAAGAAAGATGCTAAATTTGTATGGGACGATAATTGTCAGAAAGCTTTTGAAACTTTAAAATATGAATTGACACATTCAGTGGTGTTGGCATACCGAGATTTTTCTAAACGTTTTATTTTAGGCACAGATGCCAGTGATGTAGGTATAGGAACTGTTTTATCACAAAATATTGATGGTATAGAAAAAGTTGTGGCTTATTATAGTACTACACATTCTCCCCAGGATAAAAAATTACAGTGTTACTCGTAAGGAATTATTAGCTATAGTCAAGGCTGTTAAACATTTTAAACATTATTTGTATGGGTGCGAGTTTACATTGCGTACGGATCATGGTTCTTTACGTTGGTTAGAATTTCTGGAGGGGTTTCGATTCAAAATTGTTCATAGACCTGGTCGTCTTCATAACAATGCAGATGCGTTGTCTATATTCCTGTGCAATGAAATGCGATTCAGTGTTACAAGTGGACCAAGTCTGAAATTGGTTCAGCTCAAAAAAAAAAAAAAAAAAAAAAAAAAAAAAAAAAAAAAAAAAAAAAAAAAAAAAAAGACCCTAATTTGGCATATTTGATTGATTTGAAAAGAAAACATATTGATAAACCAAGCTATGATGTTGTGGCATCTCAAAATGTTCAAATTAAAAGTTATTGGTTTCAGTGGGAACAGTTAGAATTCAAAAATGAAATTTTATATCGTAAATGGGTTGACGATAAATTGACAGAGACTAAAATGTTATTTGTTGTACCAGATGAGCTACAAACTCAAGTACTATATGAAGCACATAATTCTCCCATTGGTGGTCATTTAGGTATAAATAAAACAATCCACAAAATTAGACAGTTATATCATTGGGTTGATATGCATAAACGTGTTACCAAATGGCTCAGACATTGTCCTCAATGTCAAGCTCGTAAACATCCATTACCTATGTTCAGAGCACCACTTAAACCCATGCAGGTTGGTGAACCCCTTGAAAGAGTTGGTATAGATATTATGGGGCCTTTACCTGTAACCCCCAGTGGAAATAAGTACCTCATGGTCATTATGGATTATTTCACTAAATGGGTAGAAAGTTATGCTCTGCAAAATCAGGAAGCTAGAACTGTGGCTAGAGCCTTGATTGACAATTTTATTACTACATTTGGCGTTCCAAAGTCCAAACATACTGATCAAGGATCAAAGTGAATTGTTTCAGGCATTGTGTTATATGCTGGGAACATTTAAAACTCGTACCACCCCATATCATCCAATGTGTGATGGATTGGTGGAAAGATATAATAGGTCAATTCAAAATGAACTCAGTGCATATATAAACAAAGAAAAAAATAATTGGGACATAGGGATATAGGTGTAGTATACAGGAAACCACCAAATTTACTCCTAATATGTTATTTTTGGGGAGAGAAATTAATATACCTCTTAATTTGATGGCTGAACCAGTACCTGGTGAAATACCTAGTTGTTCAGATTATGTAGAAACTTTACAGAAGAAGTTTAATGATATATACACGTTGACACGTGAGAATATTAATACTGAACAGTTTCGTCAAAAAGTAAGATATGACGTTAAACAACATGGTATTTAATTTGAGGTCGGTCAAAAAAGTTTGGTTGTATATGGATGGTCCTTTCACTGTGGTTAAAAAGTTGTCAACTTATAATTATACAATTTCAAAAAATGGTGGTCGAAATAAACAGGTGGTTCATTTTAACAGGTTGAAACCTTATTTTGAACCTTTGATTACACCTTAGTTGGAAGCAAATAGGTCTCAACCCAGCTCGGATGTTATTGAAAACGTTCAGTCTGAAATTCAGTTTCATTTAACCGATGAGGAACTCGGGTTTCCTTCTCGCGGTGTGTCACAGGGAGAAATTTTGTCTCCTCTGCCTATAACGTCTTGGGGACGTATTAGAACGCGACCTGGTTGGATGCTAACCAATCAGTATGAATATTTAATATCCAACGGATTCAACTTGTTTTGTAAGTGTAACTTTTTGTATTGTTGTCGTTTTTTTTTTTTTTTTTACATTTTCAACATATATTACATATTAATTTTAATATAATGGTTTTTGATTGACATTTGGAAAGATACTAAAAGTATAATTTCCCAGTACTATCCTTGATGGATTTTCAATTTGTCAATGATAGTTCCTATTGTTTTTTTTTACCATATGTTATTAACTTTTGTAATTAACTATGACAAATTTTTCCAGGTGTTAATTTTAATGTATAAATAAATATATATGTATTGAATTTCAGGTACTATTTATTTGTAAATACCAAAATTTGGTTATCCATGATTAAATTGATGATAATCGTTTAAATGTTAAAAGTTGAGGATATCAACTAATGGATTTACAGTGTTGAAAGTTATTTCGTGTACCGGAAATTGTTGATTAATTTTTCTGTGTAAATTATTTGTGTTATATGTACTGTGTCTTGAAATGTAATTGTTGATCGGATTATAATTCATGGTCATCACTAGATAACCCATGTGTGTCGAACTGGATATTACATACCGTGAACATTCCAATATAGGATTACACCATATATAATGAACAAGTTATACAAACGTATACCGTCATAGACGTTTATATTTCATCGGATTTCATTATTCAAAAGAACAATGTTGTGAATCGGACATTTTAATCATGAAGGAATCTTCATGTGATGTAATAACACATCAGTGTGAAGAAAAAGAACTGCGTATTAATATACAACTTACAAGTGATTAATTGATATATATGACTTTCATACCTACACACAGGAAAAGTTCATGAACAATGTTATGCATTTAGGATTTTTTGTAACTTATTACGTGAACTTGCATTCATAGCTGTTTTCTATAGCGATATATGTTCGCGACACTTCCAGCATATTTACTGAACTGAAAATTTAAAATAATAATAATAATAATTAAATCATTGGATAACCTTCGTTATTTGGTATCTACGGGGGAGAAACGTGGTATCAACGTTGGATTTCGTGGTACAACGACCTTTAATAACTGTGTTGGACATTAATTATTTTACTTAATATATAAAATTCTATGAACTATATATTTAATAACACAGTGAATTTATGGACTTAATAGTTATTATACTTTATTTTGGAATATGATCACTATTGTATAGTGTACATGGTATTAAACCAAAATATTATGATATTGAATGGGGGGTATGGGGGTAAAAATCAAATTGATTGATACATTTGTGATGTTTATATCTAGTTTTTGTTTTTTTTTTAGAATATTGTCCGTGGAATCTGTTGGGTCTGTGGTTCTGTTAGATATATATTTGATGTATATGTTCTTGTTGGATATGATTGGTTTTTTTGGGGGTTAGGAATTTATACTGTTTTCATGCTCAAATTATTATGTATTTTTTTTTTGATTGTCATCATATGCACTTGTCAACCATTATTATTTCTAATTCTAGTCAAATAATCAGTATCATAAAAATTCATCTTAAATTTTGTGTGACTATCTTATCAGATATTTAGTGTTCCGCTACGGGACGTAGCTGGTGTAAGGAAAGAGCAATGTAACGTGCAGCAAATTATTTCTTATCTTACTAGGCGCCATTTCTATCTATCTCTATCCTTCTATCTTTTGAAATTGTTTGTGCACGTGACATGATCGACCTTGTACTAATGTAGGTGCCCGACTTAGATTTGCATATGCACGTATGTTTCATGGAATTCATTCAGTCAATTGTAATTGACTCAGTTTGACGTTTGTAAGGTTGACGTTTTATTTTATATATTATAAAACGTTTCTGTGACTGTGGTCACGTGGTATTTTTGCACTCTATATAAGAGTTGGCGACGCGTACCGGAGCCTCTTTCGGCTGACATTGTAGAGCAGTTGACGTCTGCACGCAAGTAAGTTTTTTTTAGTTAATTTTGATCTTGATGGCTAGAATCCAGAAACTTGACATCATGAATTAATTATTCTTATTTAGTTTACTGCATATTTTAATTAGGTTTATCTAATTTTTCACGTCGCGTTGGGAGGGTTTTTATTTTTCGCGTGTTAATTTATTTTTGATTTATTTTATTTTAGTTTAATACGTTAATACATGAAGTCCAGATTCATAATTTTTGATATATTCTTTTATCTTACAATTAAAACGTATTTCTATCAAATACAATTTTTCTGACTCGTATCAGGGTGCCTGATATTTTCCGTATCATCCATATGCGCGATACAATAATGGCGCGAATAATCACGCTCATGTCAGTTGGAACTACTTTCAATTCGGAGATTCCGTGACGTCATCAGAATTGAATGCGGGGAAACACCCAGTTGGCTAAAAGTACACATGAACCTACACTTTAACAATTAAAAAGTATTTTTATTAAATTTCAATTTTTCTGACTCGTTTCGGGGTGCCTGATATTTTCCGTATCATCTATATGCGCGATACAATAATGGCGCGAATAATCTACACAATCTAGATCAATTTCAAATTCTGGCTTCAGTTCAAAAACATCTTGTTCTGCACCACTTCCATTCACGGGAAATTTCAATGTTTCAGGAAATTGCTCCATTCAATATATTAATTGTCGAAATTATTATCAAAACACTGAATCCAACACAGAAAATACACTGAATATTTCACAGAAAAAATCAAAATACCGGAGAATAATTTGCGAGTCCAGTTTTGGCGACGACGAAATTTGAAATGACTGTTTTGGTACTTTCCCGCCATACAAGTCATTGTATAAATGCGCAAGAAAATAGGTCTATGAATTTTGAGATTTTGTGTATAAATACTTCATTTTAATGAATGGATTTTGTTTGTTTTCTATAAAATAATGAATTGTAAGATAAAAATAGCATTAGTATGTACAATTTTGTGTATCAGATTCTCGTTGTAGTTTCCATCGTGTCATCACTATGGAAACTACAACTCGCATCTGATACACAAAATTGTACATACATAAGATACTAATAATATGTATGTACATTTACATTTCCATTTAAGGACTCATAATTGTATATATTACTCTAATTATTTTTCTTGTATCCCCTTACGTAAATATTAGATAATGTATTTATTCTAATGTAACTTAGTAATTGACTGGTTATATAACGAGTAAATTGTTATTGTTTATTTTAAACGATATTATAACGAAGTAATTGGAGTATAAGGGAAATTAAACTTTGTAAAATTGAATACTTTGAATGACGTCACAATACTGTAAACGTTTTAAATAGTTGTCTTTTTACCATGTTACTGTCCTTGTATAAAAAATGTTATTAAAACTCTATTATATTCACTTTAATTGCTGCTGGGTTAGAAGTTCGATTCGGATGTTTCGGTTTTTCTAAATGTATCATTATTAGATTTTCGCGAATTATAAATTTATATTATATTCTACTGAACTTCTAAGCCTTACATAGCATTCTTAGTTAAGTTAAATCGATATATACGATTCCTATACGTTGTACCAGCAATTTCACCCTCCCTTTTTCTACATGACACCCTAAGATATTTGTTATGTTGTAATAACAGTACAATATCTTCATATATGCCTCTTTGTATTTTGTCTCCATTCTCCACTACAACTTGTTTTCCGGTGGTTTTTGAATGTCTTCTTGTATGTAAATATCTGAAGTTTTCGCCATCTTGTGTGGTGTTTTCCGGTTTGGTCACTGAGCTTATACACTGTCGATTTCATGATATGTGGCATTCTTCAGCAATACGAATTTATACCCTTGTGAATGTATTGTAAACTCATCTTGGTATTTCGTTGAAATAATCATTTGAGTTTTAGTCTTTGATCCTAGTCAGGATTAATATATAAATACTTACTTCACGATAATTATATTTGTTGTACTTTTTCGAGTTCGAACCTCATAAGTTTATATTAGTGCATTTCTTAAAGGAATGACTTACCCACGTCTTGTAAAGACGTTTTCTTGTGGGATTGATTGAATTTAGATTCGTAATTTCGCACGCACGTTACACAAGGTACATTGTAATTCGCTCGTCTAATGATTGACGCAATTCGGAAAAACCTGCGGCACCGAAGTGCAGGTACAGGGCACCCGTTCGCAAAATAAAAAGGGGAGTAACTCTAATTAAAAAACCCTCGTGAAGGAATTCGGAGTGAAATAACATATTTTCACCGATGAAAATATATGTATTTCACTGCTGTGAAAATGTGTTTTATCAGTTAAATATTTTCCATTATTTCATTATTGATATAAAATAAAAAGGGGTATAAGTTATTTTAATCTGAAATGATATTGGCAAATATGAAACAGTATAAAACATTTATATCATTTTGAATTTCATGTTTTTTTCAAAGACAATGTCTTTCAAATAAAACAAACATACCAGTCCTTGTCCATATCACAATCCCAAAAACAAGTAAAAATTTTGGAAACTAGCAAAATTATTTATACACGTAAACTTCCATCAAGGAAGTGAGGCCGGGTGCTCCAGAAGGGTAAGCACCTCCTGTCTAGCTAGAAGTTTGTGTGTAAAATATATTTCAAGCTCTTAAATATTAATAATAGTTGAAGTTGACTGGCCATTTGGGATTATTAACTTAATAAAGAGACGAGCAATCCACCTGGTGACATTTGTTGTCATCTAGTAAGATTTAAATTTGGTTTTTCATTGTTTTATAAATTTATGAAGACTTTATGTAACAAGTTAAGGTTAAAATGTGGTCTCAAGGTATACAGATTCAAATGGTATGGATATTCAAAACCATTGATGGTCATTTACTGGATTTAAAAATAAATATTGGTGTTTATTTAAGAGTCTGGTTATCTTTTGTTTGATTTGTAATCATTTTGGAGAAAACATTTGTGCAACGAATATGACAAAATGCACAAAGTTAATGCAAAGAATCACTCAAAATATTTTGATTACCTTCCCCAAAAGGCAGCTAGTTTAAGAATGATTTTTGTTCATCCAGTAGTAGTTTGACAAGACACAGACCGTGTTTACTGTTTTTGTAGCGTATCTTTGTATCATACAGAATGACCGATGGTTTTTATTATTTGGAACTATAGAATGACTTAGTTTGAGAAAAACTGGGACAGTCTTTTAAGAGACAAATACCTCCACTAAAAACATCGCCTATAAAAGCTATGACCTACATAGCTAAAATTGGTATGCGGTACATTGTCTCATGTTGGTTTACACTGTTATTCGCTCGTCTAATGATTGACGCAATTCGGAAAAACCTGCGGCACCGAAGTGCAGGTACAGGGCACCCGTTCGCAAAATAAAAAGGGGAGTAACTCTAATTAAAAAACCCTCGTGAAGGAATTCGGAGTGAAATAACATATTTTCACCGATGAAAATATATGTATTTCACTGCTGTGAAAATGTGTTTTATCAGTTAAATATTTTCCATTATTTCATTATTGATATAAAATAAAAAGGGGTATAAGTTATTTTAATCTGAAATGATATTGGCAAATATGAAACAGTATAAAACATTTATATCATTTTGAATTTCATGTTTTTTTCAAAGACAATGTCTTTCAAATAAAACAAACATACCAGTCCTTGTCCATATCACAATCCCAAAAACAAGTAAAAATTTTGGAAACTAGCAAAATTATTTATACACGTAAACTTCCATCAAGGAAGTGAGGCCGGGTGCTCCAGAAGGGTAAGCACCTCCTGTCTAGCTAGAAGTTTGTGTGTAAAATATATTTCAAGCTCTTAAATATTAATAATAGTTGAAGTTGACTGGCCATTTGGGATTATTAACTTAATAAAGAGACGAGCAATCCACCTGGTGACATTTGTTGTCATCTAGTAAGATTTAAATTTGGTTTTTCATTGTTTTATAAATTTATGAAGACTTTATGTAACAAGTTAAGGTTAAAATGTGGTCTCAAGGTATACAGATTCAAATGGTATGGATATTCAAAACCATTGATGGTCATTTACTGGATTTAAAAATAAATATTGGTGTTTATTTAAGAGTCTGGTTATCTTTTGTTTGATTTGTAATCATTTTGGAGAAAACATTTGTGCAACGAATATGACAAAATGCACAAAGTTAATGCAAAGAATCACTCAAAATATTTTGATTACCTTCCCCAAAAGGCAGCTAGTTTAAGAATGATTTTTGTTCATCCAGTAGTAGTTTGACAAGACACAGACCGTGTTTACTGTTTTTGTAGCGTATCTTTGTATCATACAGAATGACCGATGGTTTTTATTATTTGGAACTATAGAATGACTTAGTTTGAGAAAAACTGGGACAGTCTTTTAAGAGACAAATACCTCCACTAAAAACATCGCCTATAAAAACTATGACCTACATAGCTAAAATTGGTATGCGGTACATTGTCTCATGTTGGTTTACATTTCAATATCCATTTATGTAGCGGACATACATACAAACAAATGGGATAGTTCCTATATACTCTCTATAACTATTTTACTTTAAAAACAGGACATCAAATACGAAACATGTAATGATTCTATTTGATACTTTATTAATTGGTTAAAGTGACGTGATCCAAGATATTTCAAGAAACAAGCAATTTACTTTTCTTGCCTAATATAAACTAAAACTGATTTCAAGCTGATGTCCAGTAATTTTATTATTCTATTCACTAATTAGGACACATAACTTTCGGTAATCCTGTTTAGTGGTACAGAATTTGTGATTGGGAAATAAACAGATTTGTTTTGCATTATTTATAAATGTCTTAACAATCAAACAAACTAATTAGATATAGAGCTTCTTAATCAGAAATACAATAATTTCTTGTCGATAGAATGATCGAAGACCAACGACAACCAACGACAAAGTTTGTATTGTGTCCTTATAACGTTTATTTTTGAAGACCAGGGTTTTATTATTAAAGGATTTTACATGTTATGTACAGTATATTTTATATAGTTATTTAGGTAATGGTTCTTTATAAAACAAATAGAGATATAAGTATTTTTTTACCTAATGAGAAATAGATAATAATGGGTATCAAAAATACATGTATTTCAATATCTTTAAAAAATTACAGATATTTTTTCCAGTGGATATTGCCAGTTGTTCTAGCAAAAACCTATAGTGAACGGATATAAAGAAGATAATGTCACACTTATATATTATAAATGGAACAAATCATCTTGTTTGATTTACAGAATTTTGCTTATAGTTTAACGATAGTTGACTGATGATGAAATTTTACTATTCTTTCCTATTCTCCAGTCTTCTATGCATTGTACGCTCTATTCATTATATTAAAGGGGAAGTAAATCTTTATTTTGGAAAATATCAAATGCACATAAAGATTGATATTGAAATTTGTCAATCTTCTTAGCCTAAATCAATAAAAAGTTAATTGTTTTAGATGAACCCAAATCTGAAAGTATTTTTCATAGATGTAATACTGAAAAACGAAATTTGATATTGGCAAATTTGTTACACAGATTTAAAGAGGCTTTTCAAATGGGTGAAAAAACTGTATGGTTGATTTTGCAACGTAAAGAGGAAATATTGAAAATAGGCGTAAGGTAAGAACTGTATAAATGTATGATAGTGTCATATACCAATTTTGAATGTATTTTTATAATTAAATTGTCATATACCACCTTTTGAATGTATTTTTATGATTAAATTCAAGAAGTGGTATATGACAAAAGGAAAGAAAAGAGTTTATTTATAGACCACCGTTTATATTATAATAGTGATGTAATTGTGATAACTGTAATGCTGTCATGTGCTGATTTTGAATTTGCATTCAAAATCAGCACATGACAATACTGTTATCTCAGAATTTCACACCAAAGTCTGTTCTCTATGAGTCGGACTTGCTCAAACAACTTCACTTAACTAACTTTCCAAAAAGCGGAGTGCATATTTTCAGCATGTTATCCTAATAACATTTTCTTAGACTAACAATAATTACAGTTTTATCAAACAATAAATAAACAATCCAGTAATAAGGACTATGTTGTCTATAGGTATTATCAAACTTTCTGTGTAAATATTGGACGTGGTGTACGTAAACTTTCTTTTCTATAAACGTATTTAAATTTATGTAATTTATAATTAGCATTCGCCGGGCACTGATATTTAAAAGTTTGAAATAGATTTTCATTTATCAAACAGTGATTCCACGTGTACATGTCGTACATATTTGATTTTGTGTTATTAAACATTATTATTATTATTTTTATTATTATTCATTACTTCATTCAGATAATTGACCTTTAAGTACTTAACAATTGTGCAATGTTTCCTCTAATTGTTGTTTAGTTATTTGAATTATCTTTCTTATATTAATAAGTAAAGAAATTCAAATCATATAGAATTATTTTATTTGTACAAAACTATGTGAAATCCTCATCCTTTTTGTTATGACAAAGACTTACTATTATTATTTTTTTCATGATAATCATATAAAATGTCACATGTATATCATATGTATAAACGGTGACTTGAAATGAATCGTAATGATATTATCCTGGTATAACTGATATGGTTGATATTATATTTTTAGTTACAATGTTTTTTCAACTACCTAGCCATATATCTTATCTTAATTACATTATAAAAGTATATAATTATTTTTCAGTGGGATAAGTGTAGGTTCAGCCAAAAGTACAACTAATTCCTTTTTTCAGAAGTTTCAAACGAAAAATGGATTAGCAATGTCATATATTGTGTTCTTTTATTATCTTTTTCATATTTTTATGTTGAATTTGACAACATGATCTAAAACATGACCTAAAACATAACTGGTATTGCATGGGAATTTACTGCTGATTTTTTTCTATATCGCAAAGAAAAACAATCCATGGAAAATAGCTTGAAACTTTATAATGTTTATACTCCGTAATACCGGTACTTGATAATATTTCAATTATAAATAACCCAATATCTGACAGATACATTCCTGAAATTTATCCTAATATTAGCTAAACAAACATGCTTCTTGTTTTGATCTGAATCTTACAAAATTACACAACAATATCATTGAAGTATAGTCTCATTAAGGGACTAACTTGAATTGTAAATTTTACTTTGTTTGATGGCTTTGTTTAAAGATCTCTTTGCTATGACATTTAGTTTATTTCAACTTGTTGGATTTACTCGTGTTGGTGGACCATCGGATACCAAGTAATCTATAGGTACATCATGGTGTGTAAATGTTTATCATTTGGATTGCAAATGGTGGTTTTCTCTTGGTACTGACTTTCTTAATATAAGAGAAAAATATCTTGACTGAGGCGTTAAACATATTTTCTCTTCTCTTTCTGTTCCGCTTGATCTTCATCCAATATTAACGAATTTTCTCAAGAAATCTGGATTATTACAGAAAAGGTTATTTTATCACAAGTTAAGAAAATAATTTGGTATTTTAAACAAACAAACAAAAAAAATCTGTAAAAATCTTTTGCTGTTTATCAGTATATCAAACAGGAAATCCAACACCCCTATGATGATGTTAAAATATAGTAAATTATGATCATTTTCATGCTTTTGTAAAAAAATATTTCTTAGAATGTTGATTGTTTTCTTAAAAATTACTTCGACAAATGTGTTTAAATCAATACTTAGACATATACAGTAAATACAGATATCTATCGATTTTAACATTTCAACAGTTAGTTTTCAGTTGCATTTAAATTTATATCACACCTAAGCTGTCTATGTGTATTTATTAAATCACCACATGGCTTGCTATACTCGATTCACCTCTCAGTGAAATGCACACAAATTGCCATTTATTTAATACCAAAGATTGTTGTTCTCTTGGAGATATTTCTCAAATCTTTAGAGTTTTAAACGCCACGTTCTGTTAAAACTGATAATGATTTAAAACAAAATATAATTTGTTTGACAGATGTTGGTATGACAGATTTAGGTAAAATTCTAAACGCAGTATTATACTGATGAATGGATTATGTGTCAAATTGCTAAGTAATTCTTCTTTTCACTTTTCAAAAATTATACTACTTTGGTTTTTCAATATTAAATTTGAAATACTAAAAGTAATTAAGACTCAATATGCTTCATCCATAAATCGTTTTGAACTTTTTTCATGTTGGCAGGTTGATAAGAGGTTAGTCTCTTTTCGTTGTTAAGTCCGGGTACGTAATGTAAGTGGTTCTAAAAAAAATTGTCTCGCTGCAAAGTGACAATTTTTTTTTCTTCAAAAATTGCTTTTTAACAATTATTTACGTGGTTGCTATCAACAACATTTTTCTTGATAACTTCCGACTTCAGACAAAAAAAAAAAAAAAAAAAAAAAAAAAAAAAATTCAATGTCTATTTATAACAAGAGGCCCATGGGCCTTAACGCTCACCTGAGGAAATGTCCAAAAACTTACGCAGAACTTAATTACAAAAAGTTCATAAAATTACTCAAGTTTGGAAAATCCTGCAATAATTAATCAGAAATATCTAGTCACATTTCATTTATAAATAGCTCATATGCATGATTTAACTATAGTACAATGAATAATTTTCAAATCATTAACCATATGGTTATGCAGCCTTGACTTGATCTTTGAACAATATGAACTTGAACCTTATATCAAAATGTTTGTAATATCAACACCTACACTATTCTAATAATCATGCTTGTACAAAATATTAATGGTTTTCAAGATAATTTACAATTTCAGTCTTCTTCTACAGCTATGACCTTGACCTTTGAACATGTGACCTTGAACCATATATCAAAATGATCGTCATATCAATACTTACAATATTCTAATATATATATGCCTATACAAAAAGTTCATAATTTTCAAGATAATTAACAATTTCAGTACACTTATGCAGCTATGACCTTGACCTTTGAACATATGACCTTGATCAAAATGATCGTCATATCAATACCTACAATATTCTAATATACATGCTTATACAAAAAGTTAATAGTTTTCAAAATAATTCACAGTTTCAGTACACGTATACAGCTATGACCTTGACCTTTCAACATATGACCTTGAACCACATATCACAATGACTGTCATATCAATACCTACAATATTCTTATATACATGCCTATACAAAAAAGCTTATAATTTTCAAGTTAATGCACAATTTTAGTATCTATAAGCCAAAAATAACATTTCAGGGGCAACAACTCCTACATGGATTATCATATAGTTACGAAACTTGGTACCTTTTTTAATTTTGTCATGGGGAACATTTTAACAATGGTTTGAATTCATATATCTCTTAATATTTGCAAGAAAATTGCCTAAACTGCAAAAATCACTAATTAGGTCATGACCTTGATTTGTGACCTTGACCATATTTTAAAGATCATTTCAAAAAAAAAGTCAAAACTGAAAACCCCATGTCATTATCTGTTCAAATAGTCAAGTTTGAAGCCATTTTACGAAATTTTTTAAATTAAACGCAAAAACGCGTAACCCATTTTTTGACCAAATTTCACGAAATGAACAAACTATAGGCTTAAGACTCTAGAGAAACCAAATATCACATCAGATTTTTTCTCCCATCATCAGTTTCAGAGAAGATTTTTAAAGATTTTTGGACCCCTAGGTCACCTTGACCTAGTTTTGGTAGCCATGGCAACGCCAAGCAGTCAAGCAGTTTTGGAGGAGAAGTCGAAAACAGGTGTTAACGACTCACGCACACACTCACACACACGCACACACACGCACGCACGCACATACACACACGCACGCACGCACGCACATACACACGCCGCGCTATACCATAAGCTCACATGACCTTTCGGTCAGGTGAGCTAAAAATGTTACAAATACAAACAAGTAATGAAGAGTGCGATAATGTTTACTGTCTATTCATGTGAATTTTGGGTAAAAGAAATCGGCGAAAGTAATGTCATATACACTTTTTGAATTTAATCATAAAAATACATTAAAAAAAATGGTATATGACAGTAAAAACGTTACGTAACAACTGAAGATAATACAAAAAACTTTGCACTAAAAATTAATATTGAAAAGTAAACCGTAACATTCCAACATTGTGCAACTAAACTTGGCAGATAGTGTGACATGGATTTACCTACTGAATTATAAGGGCCCCTATAAGTGAATTTTTTTCTTTCATTTTTCTCTTTTTCTTTTAAAACATACTGTAATCAACAAGTAAATATTTAATGTATATAAAAAACATAGTGATGGAAAATATAAGCAAAAAAAAAAAAAAAAAAAAAAAAAAAAAAAAAAAAAAACATACAACATACACAGTTCATGAAAATATCATGAGTTTAAATACTTCACACAGTTGCCTTGTTTTTTGTAAATAGTCTAAGCACACGCACTCAATTTTTTTTAATTAACAAACAAATTTGCATTATCCGCACTTGTCTTTACACTATTTTTTTTCTTTAGAATGGGCTCCTTTAACAACTAAACAAATCGCAGCTCAAAAAACAATTTTCACGTAGAGCTCGTTTGTCACGAACATTTGAAGAGCTTTAGACTTCACCAATCGGAACATCTCTCACTCGGCTTTTCCGTCGTAATTCACAAAAAACCTCGTACTTCACAAAAAAGTCGGTCTTTACTTTTAAATACTTTTGACAACGCTATGGGACAAAATAGCGACTTCCTTGCTTCCTTGCGAAGTGACAATAGCTAGAAAATTACAGTTTTGCCATAGTCAGTGTGTAATCTCTCATACTATAGAGGGAAATCAAGGCATCGATTTGTTTTTGCTTTAAATTAAAATCTACCACAGCTTTATTATTGCGTATTGCAAATCACTTTCGAACATGGAAGTCACCATCTTGATTAAGCATGACAAGGCCAAAGAAAACATAAAAAAGTTACGACATTGAAGCTCCAAGATCCCTTTTTCATTAAGCAGAAAATAGTTGCATTCCCAGCTTCCAAATACCAGATGACTACAGACTATCAAAGGTGACCATCAGTATAGATGAAATAAAATTACCGAAGAATTATAGGTATTAATTTCTCCAAGGACCGCCAAGTATATCATTTTATTACCAGACATTGTCACTTTAGCAACTTGAAGCACTTATGCTGTACATTTATATGAAGTGACATTTGAAAATCAAATCGCGAATATCTTTCTCCAGACTAGAAATATTTTTTTAATCTACATTTTTTGCTTACTTCAGCAAACCCATTATTACATATATTAGATATAAACACTTGTGTCCTCCTCAATGTGTTGGTCAGAAATCCCTTATTATATTGTTTAGAATAGACCCCTCAGTTTTCCTTGTGGTATTTTTAGTTACAAAGAAAACAAAAACAAGCAACATATGTAATATACAACGGTTTTCTCGAAAGCAGTAAACTTATTATATTTTAAAATTCAATGCACGAAATCAAAAGGAAACCATTAGTGTTCGATACTCATGATGTTAATTTGTCACATTTCATTGGCTGACTTTGCAGTAACACCATCAAAACTAAATAATTGGAAGTTTGATATAACTATTTTGAAATCTTTCTGAATTACACGATTATGTTAAATCACGTAACGATAAGATTAAATTTGTTTTAATTTCCATCATAATATAATACTAGCTCCACAGGCAATTAATTAAGCATTGGCTTGAATTTAAAATGTAGCAAACACTTTATCGATATCGTGTGTCAAAACATGTTTAAATGATTGAAAGTTAATTAATTTCATTTAGAAAATATGGAGCAATTAACTTTTTCTCCAGTTGTTATACCCATTTTGATTAATTAATTTTACAATTAATTGATTTAATTTAAAAAAACCACATATTTTCCGTTATGAAACAAAAATGGCCATAATGGTGATATTAAAATTGAATCGATTTTCGGTCTAATGATGTTATCGCATATTAAAGCCAAAATGTTCGTATTCGCTTAAATCGATCATTTTTAAAATACCTTTTTATCTTTAAAATTGCTTAACTTATTTTCATCTAATTTGATGATAAGATGACCTTTGATATTTTAACGACAATTTGTTGAAATATATAACAAATACCTGCTAAATTTTGATGTGCCATATGTGGACATTTCGGAAAATCATTCCTCATCAGTGACACTAGGGGCCGAAAGTTTGATAGATATAAAACATAAGCCAAACATTTGAAAAATAATGAATCTAAAGTTCCAAAATTATATAAATCCAAATCCAGCTAAGGAATGCTTTGCATGAGGGAACAGACCTTAGATTTAAATGAATTTCAAAAATTAAGACGGCTGATGCATTAGCAAATATTCATTCAGACAGCAGGCAAATGGGCATCATTCGCAGTCATATTTTGAAAATTTAGTCTTTCATTTTTTTTTAAAAAGTAATTTTTTTTTCTAATTTAATTGATTTATCTGTACCCTTCCTTCTCCAACATTTAATGACCTTTAGTGTGTTGTAGTATTAATTTAATCTTACTGAATTACATAATTATATCCATATATCACGTAGCAAGTATATTAAATTCGTTTTAATTTCCATCAAGATACAACGCAAGCTCCACAGACAAGTGTTGTGATTCATTAAATGAAGCGTTGTCCTGAATGTAAAATTAGCAATGCTCCTATGTGAAACGTAAAACAGAATATTTCAAGTTTTATATTATATAATAACAATGATAATAATTAATAAAAACAGATAAATAAATAAATAAATAGGCATGTTTTTTTCGTCTGTCGATAAACTATTTTTTCAAAAATAAAAACAGTACATGACACCTGACACATAGTCAGTAATTTTATAATCTCTTCTGAAACTACTGCAGTAATTTTGATAAAGCTGGGTGCAAAAGGTTATATGGTTTTACAGGAAATCATGCCTAAGTGGTTCCAAAAACATATGGATCGCAGCTTATTCAGCTGCCAGGGTTTGAATCTCACTAGAACAGATCGCTTGGATTTTTTCGTTATGAAAGTTTAAACATCTTGACACGGTCGTAACACAGTACATTTTGCCAAACACTGAAAGTGTTAACTAAAATCTTACTACGTCCTTAGCAATCATGACATTTTTATGATTTAAAAAGTCGATTAAAACCCTGTAGAATTTTCATTTGTTTCGTCGAGAAAATGTTTGTTATTACATGTGTATGATAAATAATTGATATCTAAACTTAAGTTCATTAAAACGTTTTTCTAAATATAAATTTTAAATTTCACACACACACACACACACACGCACACACACACACACACACACACACACATTAGAAGCTCATAATTACCCCAATATAAATATTCAATACAATTCGCTATCAAAACGGAACTAAAAAAATCGACGTTTTATTTGTCAATCCTTTTGATCGATTGTACAATAACACAAACAACAAATAATGATACAATACCTTAAAAATAAAATTCTTCTCTAGTACATAATTATGTTATATCATGTAATGATTACATTAATTTTTTTTTTCCATCAGATTATTAAACATTATCCACAGGCAATTAAATGAAGCGTTATGTTGAATTTAAAATATTGCAAAACGTTTGTTTGACTTTGTTGTAAAGTAGAAAAACGTAACTAAATTACCTGTACTTGGAAACAGCTAACGCAACAAAAACGACAACAAAATTCAGAGGAATGGTAGATACAGCAGAACTAGAGATGGCAAAGCAACGACATTCAGACTTTCAGTTTGTCCGTCCAATATATATTTAAACATCATTGACAGAACTACAAACTAATATTCCTACAATATAGATGTTATCAATGTAAAAGTTAAAACAAAAAGACTACAATATATATTTTGTCATTTTTTATTTTATTGAAAATTGTTACTTTGTTCCCTACAACTAAAGCGAGAAATGAAAATGACGCAACTAAGTTCGGACGAGTTTGTCTTTAATTTTATCCAGCAAAATGTGTCAGTTTGCAAAGAGAGAAGTTACTAGGATTAAAGGTTGTAAAATTGCCTTCAACATTTCGACTAACATAACCATCAAACTTTATATACAATTTTTTGACATTCTTTACAGTTAAATTTCCACGGGAAACATGAAGCTTGTCTCTATTGGCAATTTTATGTATTTTGAGAATAACTATAATAACAGGTAAATTTTAGAGGTTAACTTTCATTTGAATTTAAGGTAAATGTTTTTAAAAGGTTTTGTTTATCCGTGTCCTTTATCAGATAGTCTATGAATTGTTTTTCATTGAAAGGAAAGAAGCATCCAACGCTTTTCCTTAGAAATGATGATTTATTAATTATTCTAAAACAGCAAAACAGATTTACATACAGCTATGTAACAGATGCCAGTAAAATTAATTAGTATTCTGGATAAGGATTTACTGAAATGGAAAAGCCTCGAAGTAATTGTAAAAAACTACGGGAAGTTGAATGTTGTCTTTTGGATCGAAAATTTAATAAACATGTACATCGTCCATAGACGTACTTTATTTTGAAAGTCGCATGCTATTATATGATCAAAATGATTAAGTCTTCCACCTTACAAGTTGGAAGACCTATTGATTTTCTTCCGTTTTTGGTTCTCTATTATTATTATAATATTATGATTTCCCACCACCAAAAGTTGGGAAATCATATTGTTTTCGTTCTGTTCTTCTTCTTCTTCTTCTTCTTCTTCTTATTTACATTTCTTGTCTGGAACAGATCTTGGAAACGGTATAATGGGTTTCGATGAAATTATGCACTAACAATCTTCTATCTTTGTAGATGTGCAGTTATGATCAAATTTTTCTTTCTCGAAGGTGTGTGGGTGTAAAGTGCGTAATTTAATTCCAAACGTATTCTTGTCCAATACATACAAAGAGAGATAACTCTTACACAATCTTCTTCTTCCTTTTTATGTTCCTTATTACAGATATAGAAGCACTCGATAAAAATTAATAATCTGAATTAATGTATAAAGTTAAGCATTCAACAAAAAATATTCAATGTAAATGAACTACACGTTAATTAAAAGACTTACTGCGTTGTCACATTTAGAAGTCTATATTTGTTTTTAATAATTTCTCAATTACACTGCATTAAATGGCTAAAATATATCAAATTTTTATACGCACTGTTATTTTAAGTTAATCCAAGATCATTCAAAGTTCAAACTTTAAGGTAGGTTTATGTAACATTGAAGTTTTGCGATCCAGCATTTACATCCATGGAGGTTCAATTGGTGGAAAGGACAGGGTCTTAAAAACAAAAATCACCAACTTTTTCCATAATCACTTTTCTATGAACTATAAAACCATATATATATATATATATATATATATATATATATATATATATATATATATATATATATATATATATATATATATATATAATTATCATCTCTAGGTGCATAAATTCATATAAAACGTTCTCCCTGGATTACTTCTAAGGGGTAGTGTTGGTTGGGGCTTTGTCATAACTTTTAAACAGTCGAGATCACCATCCCTAAACTATATATTTTCTGGTCCCTTGGGATAAAATGAAAAGATTGATACTAATGAAATACACCCAAGATCCCTTTCTACTCTGGGTGGGGCCGCGTGGTGCTATGTACATGTATAACTTTTAATTGGATGAGAAGCCCATTCTTTAACTATATTTTTTCTGGTTTCTTATGGTAAAATAAAAATATTGAAAGGTCATTCCCTACTGTGAGGTAGGGATGGGTGGTGCTATGTACATATATAGCTTTGAACTTATTGAGTTCCCTACCCCTAACTATATATTTTCTGGTTCCATATGATAAAATTAAAAGATTTATACAAATGAAAGACACCTAAGATCATTCCCCACTTGGTGTTTGCTCTATGTGCATGTATAACTTAAAATTGTTTGAGAGTTCCACCCCTAAACTATATTTTTTCTGGTTTCTTATGAAAAAATGAAATAATTGATACTAAATAAAGACAACTAAGGTCATTTCCCACTGTGCTGTAGGACTGGGTAGTGTTATGTACATGTTTAACTTTAAGCTGGTTGAGATCCCCACCCCGGAATTATTTATTTATTTATTTATTTTTTATATTTTTTAAATTTTTTTTAATGAAAAGTTAAATAGAGTTGAACTTGGAGTTGGGCTGGATAGTTCTATGTACATGTATAACTTTTAATACTTTTAATTTTTTAAGAGTCCAACGCCTAAACTATTTATTTTCTGATTTCTTTTGAAAAAATGAAATAATTGATTCTAATTAAAGACAGCTAAGGTCATTCTCCACTCTGGGGTGGGGCTGGGTGTTGCTTTATACATGTATAACTTTTAAATAGTTGAGATCCCCACCCCTTTACTGTATATTTTCTGTTTATGGAAATTTAAATAGAGTGAATAAAAATTCTCAAGGAAATCATTTTCAAGAGAGGGAGAAGTCTGTAGGGCAAAAGTTTTCCTACCCTCAGTCAAGAACCACTATTTCCAAAACATACTTGATTTCATTCCTTAAGGCAAACTTATAGGATTTAAAACTTATTCAAAGAAATGAAACCAATTTGAATAGCATAATTACATACTTTTCACAGGTATAACTGCTTTAATACCCTGGTCAATTATCCATTACATATGTAGCCCTTGTCTAAATTGCAGTCATCACGGATCCCCTCATATGTGTTAACAAGGTTTTTATATAATTCGACCTAGTGACCTACTTATTGACCCAACATAGCCCATATACAAACTCGAGCTAGCTTTTGTAAAAAGCATCATTCTGACTAAGTTTGATGAAGATTGAACTAAAATTGAGGCCTCAGGAGTGTTAACAAGGTTTTCTTACAATTTGACCTAGTGACCTACTTATAGACCCAACATGACCCATATACGAACTTGAGCTAGCTTTTGTCAAGAGCATCATTCTGACTAAGTTTGATGAAGATTGGACTAAAATTGGGTCCTCAGGAGTGTTAACAAGTATTTTTTTACAATTTGACCTAGTGACCTACTTATTGACTCAACATGGCCCATATACAAACTTAAGCTAGCTTTTGTCAAGAAGATCATTCTAATTAAGTTTGATGAAGATTGGACTAAAATTGAGGCCTTAGGAGTGTTAACAAGGTTTTTCTACAATTTGACCTAGTGACCTACTTATTGACCCAACATGGCCCATATACAAATTTGAACTAGCTTTTGTCAAGATGATCATTCTGACTAAGTTTGATGAAGATTGGACTAAAATTAGGTCCTCAGGAGTGTTAACAAGGTTTTTCTACAATTTGACCTAGTGACCTACTTATTGACCCAACATGGCCCATATACCAACTTGAGCTAGCTTTTGTCAAGGGCATTATTCTGACTAAGTTTGATGAAGATTGGACTAAAATTGGGTCCTCGTGAGTGTTAACAAGGTTTTTCTACAATGTGACCTACTTATTGACCCAACATGGCCCATATACGAATTTGAACTAGCTTTTGTAAAGATAATCATTCTGACTAAGTTTGATGTGGATTGGACTAAAATTGGGTCCTCAGGAGTGTTAACAAGTTTTTTCTACAATTTGACCTAGTGACCTACTTATTGACCCAACATGGCCCATATACAAACCTGAACTAGCTTTTGTCAATATAATCATTCTGACTAAGTTTGATGAAGATTGGACTGAAATTGGGTCCTCAGGAGTGTTAACAAGGGTTTTCTAGCTTTTGTCAAGAGGATCATTCTGAGAAAGTTAGATTAAGATTGCACTCAAATCATGGCCTCAGGATTGTTAACAATCAAAAGTTGACGCACGACGCACGACGCACGCCGGATAATGACCCACCACAATAGCTCACTTGAGCACTTTGTGCTCAGGTGAGCTAATAATCACATCATCAAAATCTTACTGGTGCATAAATTTACTATTTTTTAAAAACACTTGTTTAATTTTTCATTTTACCATATTGCAAAAGCTGATATTATCATCAGGGCACTGGTTGTTCAAAGCTTCGTCGTTATTTTAACCAAATTATTAGTGAAAATAATTAAAAATGTTATTTAAATGAAATACAACTAATATGGATAAAGAGTTTTGACATAACTTGTATCTGTTTGATAACAACAATTGTATGCGTTAACTTTTAAACAGAAATTTAAAAAAAGAAAAAAAAATTGACAAATACAAAAGATTTTAATATTTTACTTAAAAATGGGTTTAGCTAAAAGAGCATTGAACAACTGGCCCATTTCTTTTCAAAGAACAACTTTAAAGAAGCTCAATTCAGTAGACTATACACTTGAAATACTCTGGTTAATCTTAACACTTTAAAGTATGTTCTGATGTCTTTTACTTGATATGCAAAGTTCCTAGTCAATGATATTAATGCATTTACATGTATATTAATTTTCTGTGTTTGCAATATAGCTTGTTGAGGCATTTAATTGCTGGGTTTGATATATAGCCTATTGAGCTAAAATGATTTAGTTTTCTTCTTTAATGCACTAGTAAGGCTTTTGAATAGGTACATTTTCCCAATAATCCTCCTTAACTGCTGCCATTTCCTAGAATAAAACAAAAACAGAGAATGTATTAACAATTAACAACTGCATATTTTCCCATTTTTTATTTATTTATTATTATTATTATTTTTATTTTTTTTTATGCAATAAAACATTATCTTATTATGAGACCATACCAGTAACTGTTAAGCATTATGCCATTGGCAAATACTAAGTATAAGATGATATTGTGACCAGAGTGTGTGACAGTGTCAACTGACTTCAAAAACTATGTATAACTTCATCTTGGTACTAATGTTATGTATGAACTTCTGGGATTCTAAACCTTTTGGTTCATGACAAGCAAATGTTTTAATATTTACTACTCCAGGCCAATGTGAGCTTCAATGTAGGTCAAGAGCAACCATGTTACCATCTTCTAAAACTTTCTGGTAATGACAAGAAGGTTACATCATATAAATTAGGTAACTATGTCCTTAAATGTAAGTCAAGAGCAACCAATTTTGTAAATTTGGTAGAACTTTAAGCCCTGATGCTACACTTGAAGTTTCAATCTACATTGCCTTTCCAGCAATGACAAGAAGGTTACTACATATACATTGGGTAACTTAAATGTAGGTCAAGGTCATTTAGCTTTGCAAAGTTGGTAAAGCTAGTGTTATGTATTGAACTTCAAGCTGCTATGCTTTTCTGTTCATGACAAGAAAAAGTTTATAGATTTCATCATTGAAGGATTTTGTGAAATTGAATGCGGGTCAAGGTAAATCAGTTTCACAGACCTGAAAGAATTTTGGCCAAGTAACCTCGTGCTAAGTTTCCGTTTCATTGTATCACTGATTCTGTTGATGGTGAAATTTGTAACAGTTAGTAACACACAACAAAGGCAGAAGATGCCAAATGAGGTGGTTACTTATCGATTCAGAGGTGGAGAAAACTCTAGTGTCTTGAGAATATTATCTACATTGACAAGCAAACTGACAACATTTTTTCACACTTAAGATCTGCCCTGAGTGGAATTTGTACCTAGGTGGTGAGAGGCACTGAGATCAAAATGTATACACTTGAGGCCACTCTGTCTCCAAAGCCTCTAGCTACAAAACAAGTTGAACCCAACTGTCCTGACAAAGACACAAACAATACCAAAACATAATTTGTCCTACGATTTTTTATCTTCAATTCGTGCAGTCTGTTTTGGGATGCTAAAGCAAACTGGAGTTACCAAAGAAAATCATCAACTTTTGTCACGCAAACTAACAAATTATATAATTTTATAATATATTTATATATACACTACGATCCTCCAAGCGATTGGAATCTAGGCAGTGTCAGAAACTGTGTTCCATAAGTGCGCTTTAGACCACTCCATTAAAAACCTAAGAACGTAAATGTATGAATTTTGTGGGAAACATTTTCATACAGTTGTAAAGCTTATAATTTAAGATAATTTTGTGTTATGCTACTTTTTGAAAACCTTATTTTTGAATATTTTTTTTAATTCAAAACAGGTTTGTTCCCTCATGCAAAGCTTTCCTTAGCTGGCTTTGGATTCATATACAATTTGGAACTTTGGATTCATTTATTTTCAACTGTTTGGTTTGTTATTTATCCATCAACTTTTCGGCCCCTAGTATCACTGATGAGGAATGATTTTTCGAAATGTGCTTATATGGCACATCAAAATTGAACAGGTATTTTTGTTATTTATTATTATTGAATTAGGTGTAAACTGATATATACACATAGTCAAATATCTTTTTGGGTTGTCAATACCTTAATTTTCAGTTGTAAAGCGTAAAGTGCGCACTAGTATAGTTCAAACACTCTAACAACTTACACTCGTTCATACATGGACTATTCTTAGAACATTCCTTAGTGGTTAATAAAATTCGCAAAGTGAAAAAAAAATTGAAAAATGCGATGTTAAACAACGTAATAATAAACCCTATAAATCTTCTGGTGTGAAGGGGGGGGGGATAAAAAAAGTTTGTGGACTTCAGTTTTTATGCTTGCTACAATTACAGTTACATTTATAGTTATTAATGTTCCTTACGATTAACATTCGGTTAAAGCTATCTGAGGTTACAAAGTTTGCTTGTTAGTAGTTATTAATCATCTCTAACATTGCCTAAGCCTAACCATTAAAACTTCGAATAAATGAAGATTGGTATTTTTGTTATCTCATTATGGCTTATTTTTGCCGGTCTCTGGAATAAGTCACATATAAAGCTAGATACTATGTTTTTTTTCTAATGTTCGTATGCTGATTTCATTGAAATGTGTGACAAGGCTTTAAGTTAGATTTAATTAAACCAAATTCATCGAACCGTGAAACCAAATAGTTAATAATTGATTTTTTATTGGGTATAAATTCAATCTCTCTGATTTGCATAAGTATTTGATATCACGTAAGACTTTGTTCAAATTTTTATTACGATACAATGAAAGTGTTGACTTCAATCGGATATACAGCAAATAAAAAGTATTTTAAAATAAAAACGAAAAGTGAAAAATCTATAATGTAGAAAACATACTAATTTTTCTTAATACAAAAAAGTGCACATTCATTAAAAAATCTGTATGTATTTGCTCACAAATTTGATATTAAAAATAATCACGAACTAATGTAAATCGTTGTAACACATTATATAACATCTATTTCCTTTTCGGTCTGCACTTAAGAGTTTGACAAAAAACATGAAGAATCCAGATTTTAAAAAATGATGTCTATTACTTGATTTTTTAAAAGTTGAACATTCTACAACCGTCAATTTATATAAACAACACAGTTTAAAGTCGCATTTTGTAACGTCTGGTAATTTTTTCCCTTCTATTATATAAGCAGACGAGCTACATCAGACGTACAGAACTATCAATCTCAATCCATCATATATAATTACAGATTGTAGATACAATAGGTTTAGAGCTAGTGTGTAGTTATTTTTCCTAAAATTGTGAAAATGAACATTTATTTCAACAGATAAGTGATTCCATCCTAATGTAATTTCTGTGTTTAAAAGCTCTATAAATATGTACTTTATCCCACGATAGATGAAACTGCTTTATTGATCTTTTAAATAAGAAGAATACATGCAAATGAATTTCTTTTCGCATTTTCATTTTATTTGTGAAATTGGAAACTATCAATTTTCTTCCTCTACAATAAAGAGAATTTCAACTAAAAAGCTTAAAATGGTAAAAGCTTATGCAACAAATAACTCGAAATAGTGCAAGGAAGTTAAGAAAACTAACATATTAAAAATACCTGTTAAATTTTGATGTGCCAAATGGAAATCGTCATCGAGTAAAAAAATCGAAATTTATATCTTTTATCGTAAGTTACACGATTGAACGAATATGTATATATCCTATTGATAACGTCAATTTTATGTTAAAACCGTATTGGATTTTTATTCCTAAATAAATAAGACTATTAATCTGTTTTGTATGAAAAACAAAAATGTACTATGCAAACTATCTTAAGATGAAAGGGTCCTAAAAGATTTTTTTAAAAAATGAGTTAGCATCTCAAAATTTCGATAAAAACTTATTGTCTTCGACTTGATTAGAGATGTCCATTCAGTCAATAAAGTACGAAGTCTATTATGTAGAACAAAAATTCCTTTACTAAAAATGACTAGACGTATTGTAGTTTAATATGTATAATAAAGGATATAATAAAATGAAGTTTATATTTTTAAATTGTTTTCTTAACAACATCTTTTATTACACTGCTGATAAAACTGAATAGGTAGTCAATCAAAGGCTGATTGTGGTGGTCAACAGCTGATTGTTAATGGAAAACCGAATAACTCGTCAAAGTCTCTATAAGTTATTAAGTAACTTATACTACTGTCATGTGCTGATTTTGAATTTGTATTAAAATAATGCTTTCAAAATCAGCACATGACACTAACTGGGCGAATAAAATTAAAGCCGAATATTTTGAACCGAAACATATATAAAACTAAGAAATTTTAAATAACAGTTCAAATCATCTTTTTGGAAAAAAGATTTTTACTAAATAATAATCTAAGACGAATAAAAGTTCAATTAATAAGTCACCAAACTAAGGTTTGGTGTGACTTAAAAATCAACCTATGAATTGAGTTGAGTGAAGTTATTGTGTTGTTCGCGCGAACAAGATGCTTTTGTTATTTTGAGGCGGTCTTCACCATAGGGGTGGTGAAGAAACTGGAGTACCCAACAAAAACACCGAGGGTGAATTTTGGCAGGCAAACCTATAAATCCTAACAAACTAAGATCTACCAGAGCGTAATTAGGATCTAGGCAAACAGAGACACTCTGCAATACGAACACTTTGAAGTCGAGGCCTCATCTCAATAATGAGTTATATAAAGTGAAGATGAAAAGAGTGTAAAGCGAGGTGACAAGTTTGCAATAAACGAAAATTTAAGACGCAACAACGCGATGGCGATTTCTTAAATCGACATTTAACTTTGATAAAAATAGTTTTGCAATTGCTACATTTGTATCATAGCGTTATCCCTCTTTACGCTTCATTTTGTTTGTTTTTAGTTTGTCGTGTTTAGTGGGAAAAATGACGATAATAGAAGTTTTGTAAAGAAGGCAAACCATAAAAAGCATTAATCACGTCTGTTAAAAACCCCAGTGTCCTAAATTATGTTGTTTACAAAGACCTTATTTTGAGAAGACAGTTGCTTCCGTGCTTTAATATCTAAATAATTGCCAGAAGATTTTCTTATCCGTATTGATTATTATCTTAAATACGACATTTGATATTAATTGCAAATAATAATGACGGTCTGGTTTTCTGTTTGCTTTCCGAAAGTCCGAAGTCATGAAGCACTAAAGCAGGAAGACATGATTTGTTGTCTACATGAATATATTAATGAAGATCTGGTTGTCTGGGGCTATTTACTGGATACATATCAAGTAATACTATTAAAGACTTGTAAAGTGAACTTTGTAAATTACCCAAAACCACTTCAGTTTCATTCAGTAAGAAAAGTGTTATATATATATGTTATATATATATATATATATATATATATATATATATATATATATATATATATATATATATATATATATATATATATATATATATAATCCTTGGGTTGTTATAGCTTAAAACTTGTACTTGTAATGGCTCTTTTCCTGTTTGTGTGAGACTTGTAGAACTGTTTTTAAGGAATGTTTTAGAAATGTTTTAACAATTTCTAGGTTTTAAATTTTTTTCTAATGAATTGGCTTGTCTAATTAAAGGTTGTATTTATAAATATAATAATAGATAAATTATAAATTTTCTACATTTGTTTTCTGATTTAAGAAAATACAAGCGTAAAGTGATACAAGGGGCGTAATATTTGAAAGAATAATAATGAAAAAACACTTCTTTTTTATAAACAATTATATAACAATGAAGTATGCTCTCGTCCAACTACCATCCTCTTTTAATGTTGTCTCCACAAGGAAGATATAGAGCTTGCCACACACAGGAGAAAAACACACGTGAGGATACTGAAAATCAATTCATTACTAGTATATTAAAAGGTTAAACAAGTTTAAACGAAAAACAGGTTATTCTGTGATGTTGTCAACATGCTGCAAAAAAATCCAAGACACTGGACAGATTTTACATTGCAAAAAACAAAGTCCAATATATAAGACCGATTTAACATTCCAAAAAAGTCCAAAACACTGATTTTACATTGCAAAAATATCCAAAAACACAAGACTGATTTTACACTGCAAAAAAATCCAAAAACACTGGACGGATTTTACATTGCAAAAAATCCAAAACATAGGACCGATTTTACATTGCAAAAACGTCCACAACACTGGCCCGATTTTACATTGCAATCAAAGTTTAAAATATTAGACCGATTTTACATTGCAAAAAAGTCCAAGAGTCTGGACAGATTTTACACTTCAAAAAAGTCCAAAACAATGGATTTATTTTACATTGCAAAAAAGGTCCAAGACACTGGCCCGCGGTTTCATCGTAAAAAAGGTAAAAAAAAATCCTGGACCGATTTTACATTGCAAAAAAAGTCCAAAACACAAGACCGATTTTACATTGCAAAAAACTCCACAACATTTTACACTGCAAAAGAAACCAAGACAATAGACCGATTTTACATTCCAAAAAAGTCCAAAACACTGATTTACATTGTAAAAAAGTCCATAACACTGAACCGATTTTACATTGCAAAAAAGTCGAAAAACACTGGACCGATTTAACATTGCAAAAAAAAACCCCAAAACATAGGACCGATTTTACAATTAAAAAAAGTCCAAGACACTGGACCAATTTTACATTGCAAAAAAGTCAAAACATTGGATTTATTTTACATAGCAAAAGTCGAAAAGAATATACCGATTTTACATTCCGAAAAAGACCAGAACAAAGGCCCGATTTTACTTTTAAAAAAGTTCAAAATATTGGACAAAACATTGCAAAAAATTCCAAGATACTGGAGAGATTTAACATTGCAAAAAAGTCCAAAAACACTGGACCGATTTTACATTGCAAAAAAAGTCCAAGACACCGGACAGATTTTACACTGCAAAAAAGACCAAAACACTAGATCAATTTTACATTGCACTAACGTCCAAGACTCTGGCTCGATTTTACAATGGAAGTCAAAAACACTGGACCGATCTTACATTTCAAAAAAGTCCACGACACTGGCCCGATTTTAAGTCCAAAAAAAAAAAAAAAAAAAAAAAGACACTGGACCAATTTAAATTGCAAAAAAGTCCAAAAACACTGATTTACATTGCAAAAAATCCAAAAACACTCGACCCATTTTAGATTACAAAAAAAAATCCGGAAACATAGGACCGATTTAACATTGAAAAAAGTCCAAGACACTGGACCGATTTACCATTGCAAAAAAGTTCAAACATTGGATTTATTTTACATAGCAAAACAGTCAAAGAAACTGGTCCGATTTTTCTTTGCAAAAAAGTAAAAAACGATGGACCTATTTTACATTGCAAAAAAGTCCAAAATATTGGAATCTTACATTACAAAAAAGTCCAAGACACTTGTCCGATTTTACATTCCAAAAAAGTCCAAAACACTGGCCCGATTTTACATTGCAAAAAAGTCCAAAACACTGGCCCGATTTTACATTGCAAAAAAAAAAAAAAAATCATAAACATTAGATCAATTAAACATTGCAAAGAAGTCCAGAATATTGGGTTTATTTTACATTGCAAAAAAGTCCAAAACACTAGACCGATTTTACAATGCAAAAAAGTCCAAAAACACTGGACAGATTTTACATTGCAAAATAGCCCAAATCACTTGACCGATTTTACATTGCAAAAAAGTCCACAACACTTGACCAATTTTACATTGAAAAAAGTGCAAGACACTGGACATATTTTCCATTGCAAAAAGTCCAAAAACGCTAAACCGATTTCACACTGCAAAAAAAAAAAAAAAAAAAAAGAGAAAGAGAGAGAGAAAAAAAAAAAAAAAAAAACGAGACCCTGGACCGATTTTACATTGCAAAAAAATCCAAAACACTTATTTACATTGCAAAAAAGTCCAAAACACTAGACCGATTTTACATTGCAAAAAAGTCCAAAAAACACTGGACCGATTTTACATTAAAAAAAACAAAACACTAGACATATTTTACATTGCAAAAAAGTCCCAAAACACTGGACCGATTTTACATTCCAAAAAATCCAAGACAATGGACATATTTTACATTGTAAAAAGTCCAAAACAATGGATTTATTTTACATTGCAAAAACTTCCCTGGCTCTGGCTCGATTTTACATTGCAGAAAATCAAAAATACTTGACCGATTTTACATTGCAAAAAAGTCCAAATCACTAGATTCATTTTACATTGCAAAAACGTCCACAACAATAGATCGATTTTACATTGCAAAAAAGTTTAAATTACTGGACCGAATTTACACTGCAAAAAAGTTCAAGACACTGGATCGATTTTACATTGCAAAAATCCAAAACACTGATTTTACATAGCAAAAAAGTCCAAAACACTATATCTCTAACATTTGTTTCTTTATAATATTTCTATTGAGTCGGTTATATGTCTAGAATATCGCATTAAAGAAAAGCATATTGAAATAAAAAAAAAGCATATTGTTGTTGAAGCAGATATGTTTCAACTCATATATCAGGGTCTTTATACAAGACAATTAGGTAGGGACTTTGAATCTCGAGGCGTTGGTCTTAAAAGTAGAGACTTCTCACATTTGAGCATACCGCAAAGTAACGATTTCTTGGCCAGATAACAATAAGCTCGTTGTGCTACTGAATTGAATCTCCAGGAAAATTAAAAAACTCCAAACAATATTGTTAAAAGTATTTTGAAAAGCTATTGTTATTAGCCATAGATGAATTGTTTTACGCGAGAAACATTATTTTTCGTCTATCGCTTGTTAAAATAAAATCGTGACACTGACAGAGATGAAGTCTATATGAAAAAATTATTATTTCAATATTATGAATTATTCTTCTTGTAATAGTTGTTTCAGTACCAGTTTAATAGCCGAATGATTTGCAATGTTTATGTGAGGTGTTGTTGGCAACTTTATAAGCACTCTTAAGATCACAATAAGTGTAACAGACCAGAAACACATGTACAGGAAATTCATTCACCCGCATTCATGTGATTACATTATAGTTTTATATACATTTATTTTTTAAAGATGTTTCGTCAAGAACAATGCACAGATAGCTGATGCAACATAAATTAATATACAAGCAATGAAGTTGAATAGTGGACACACACACGTCAATTAACTCATAAAGTAATGTACCTTAATTGATCGAATTAAAAAAGTAAAAACCTGAGGTATTTAAGACTATTATTATAAAGGTCAGACGTCAAATCAAGATATACAGTGGTTAGGTACTATTTCTATTTAAATTTGTCAACACCGCATACCAGATTTTACTGAAGCTGAAAGGCGTGATTTACTAACGAGTGACTACTTTAATCCATTCACTTTATGAAGACGAGATGCTCGGGACAGACAATTTTGATCATGTTAAGTAACAAATGTGAGACTCCGCCTATCTTAACTTCTTAATTGGTAGTAACTAATTTTAACAGCAGAAAATGCTCGAAATAATAGAATAAGTTTAGTGTGTTTCCGATTCACCAGTATTATGTGCATTGTAGTTATTTACTAATTCGACTCAGAAATATTCTCACAACTTGTCTGTGGAATGTTTTAATTTATTTACAGAAAGGCAAAGAAAACATGTATTATTGTGTACATTGAAGGTTTATAGTGACAAACTAGATGGCCACCATAAATAAAACCAGAGAAATAAAGCTGGTTTTTGTCCCAGTGCATGGGAAAAACGGTCGGTTTTGTGTTGCTGTCTGCAAAGTTCTGTGTCTTGCATTTTTCTTGTATAAACAATGAGTCAGAATATATTTCTCTCCAGAATATTTCTTACGATTTAAAGACTATTATCCCTACTGATTATTTATTTTTATCTAACGTATTGTATTTGTGGCGTATAGCTTCGCAGTCAGTTTATGCAGCATGAATGAAGAAACGCTTCAGTAGAAATCGATAAAACAGCATGCTCATTTCAATGTTTACGCGTCAAAAAAAACATACTTAAACCTATATCGTTTCAAAATTGATTTTAATTTCTACCTGGGGAAAAGGTATAAGCCTAATCAGTATAGACGTCACACACTAACGACCCGGATGTCAAGAATGAAAACTTTAACCTCAAGACGAATGATCATGATCTTATAACCGTTTTGGATTATAACACTTACATGTAAAAGCATTGGTGTTATTTGTCTTTTTAAATAGTTTATGAATTGGTTACTGTTACAACCATGGATGCAGACTCTGAAATGTAAGTATAAATTGTTTATCTTTAGTACACCAATAATTAGATTTGTTATACCTTTACCTGGAAGGATTTATATACCGTTAATGGTCATATATGTATACAGTCAGACATACATATATATAACAACGATGTGGTTAAAAATAGAATGTAAACATTGGAAAACCTCGTGGTCTCCCCGGTTTTATGGTATATTTAATACGTATAGGTTGTATAATTCTTGAATTAAACGAAAGCTCAAAAAATCAATTGCGCATATTGATGTGCGATGTGTATGTTTTTGTATGAAATGCAAATATAACAAAACTCGTCCTCTGACGCGGAAACTAATCACAATGCATAACATATTTATAAGTGAATGTTATATGAGCTAACAGATAAGTGATATAGCAGAAATGCTTTTTTCAGACTCGCTTTAAAAACATCCTGTTAACGAGTCTCAAAAGTATTTTACTGTGTTTTTAAGATTTTTTGGGGGAAAAATTGAAATTAATAAACCACGTTATAACTGATTCTAGTAATTTTAAGTTACTTTGGATTTGATATATTATAAACATATACGCTGATACTGTTGTAATGCTAAATAATGTAATGAAAATAGACTTTTATTACATTAAGTGTTGTAATGTTGTTGAAATAGGCTGATTTTGAATTGTCTATTTAACCGTGACGTTGTACATGTAAAACTTGACTGTTCGTTTATTATGTCATATTGTTTTAATATTTAAAAAAATACTAATATACTGGTAGTATTCAAAACTTTATAATGTATTTGTATACCCGGATGTGTTAAACATTAATGTCTGTAGAAAGCGGGACGTGTTATAGCTGAACGCTTGGATTTTATAGAAATGTCTGAAGATGTTGTATGGGGCTACGTAATGATTTTCGCCGTGTCTCCAAATGAAGAATTCAGTGGAAGTTTGGCAACTTTAAGATATGTGTAATTCGATATAAAAATGTTAGATGCACAAAAATTATTTATGATGTGTATCTTGTTATGGACTGAAATTGTAAATTGTAATACATTACAAAATTGCTTCAGTTTCAGTTAGTTTTTATAACCAAGTAAAAAAAAAGTCGCCAAGACAACAATCTTTCATTTGAATGTATACAATCGTGAATTAAAGTACATTTAAAAATCTACGACCAAAATTTTGAAGTAGTGACATTTAGGATGTAAACGTCTCTGGCAAGTATATACCTGGAGATTTGATATCAGACACTAAAATATATTCTTGCTTTAACAACAAACCGTAACACTTGAGTCGTAAGTTGTTTTTTTTTTGTTTGTAAAAAACGGTTTTAAATTCGTACACTAGTACAGTAATAAAATAGTCTTATAAATTACTGGGAATAATGTATGGATCACATCTAGGACTGGAGGATATACCTGAAGTGGTTATAGTAAGACCGGGACATCATAGGTATGTACGTGCTCTGTAATAAGTATATCTTAGTATCATAAAAGTGAGTTATGTAATGTACGTGCGCTTTCATATTTATGCACATCGTATGTGCACTGCCTTATGCAAACATTCTATCATTAAAACTTGTGCCCATGTTAAAACTACGATGGCCGATAACGGCCAGACAAAAATGAAGCATTTTATCTATGTTTGTGTACCATGGTACACATTTTTATGATACACAAAAACATAAAAAGAGTCGTGTTTGTGTACCACAAAAAGTGTACCGTGGTACACAAACATAGGTAAAATGCTTCATTTAGCTTGAAAATTAGTATTATGCATGGTACGCAGACATTCAAAAGTGTTGTATTTGTGTACCATGGTACACAAACATACCAAAAGAGTCGTGTTTGTGTACCATAAAAAGTGTACTGTGGTACAAAAACATACCAAAATAGTCGTGTTTCTGAACCATAAAAAAGTTAACCGTGGTACAAAAACATATGTAAAATGTTTTATTTTAGTCTGGCCGCTATCGGCCATCGTATAAAACTGACTAAATAAACTGTGACTTTCGCGTTGACTCTAAATCTTAGTTCTTTCCTATCTCAAATAAAAATTTTATGTTGACTGAAGAAGTCTTTATATTTCAATTTTGAAGTTATTAAAAAAAAAAATACCAAACATACAAAGTTGTGGTTGGGGTTCAAAATATACTAATATCCGTTTTTGTGACTTTTTAATGAAACAAGTATTTAAAAAAGAAGAGATAATTTATTTTCTATTAAAGTGTGAAAAAATATTTTCCAGATTAATGTTGTATAATTTTAGTTTTGTTTTCTTTAATTATTCGGTTGTTGGTATCGTTTTTTTTTTTTTTTTTTTTGTCAACTGCATCCGTTCTAACTACAGTTTTTTCTCTCTCTCTCTCTCTCTCTCTCTCTCTCTCTCTCTCTCTCTCTCTCTCTCTCTCTCTCTCTCTCTCTCTATATATATATATATATATATTAGAACTTCGATGGCTTGAAGTCCAAGGGAGTTCGGCCAAATATTCGCGCCATCGGGGGGTTCAAGCCATCGAACATGGAGATACGATCGGAGGTTCAGGCTCTCATGATTATCGAAGGACAAAGAATCTTTAAATTTGTAATACATTTGTACTTGTAAATGTATTTAAAAGTCAAATAATAAAATTGTAATATTCATCTTGAATTATTAAAAAATCATAGATAACGAAACGGTATTAACAAAATTCATTATTCATCATGATATCTCGATAATGTTTTCAAACTGTTGACCTGCGATAAGTCGTATGATGTTTTATGGCTACATGGCTAAAACGTGGTACTTAATTTTAATTTTGACAAGTGATAATACAAAATAAACTTACTTCATTCTAATAACAATACAAAGCACAGTTATTACCGGTCATTTAAATCACAGAAAATAACGATAATAAATATTACTCTACATACTCCGGTGACATGTAAATTACAGAATCCTTTGTATATATAAAAGTGTGATTCTTGGGCTTAATATTGTCCATAGAAAACTCAAGTTTCAAAAGATAAGAGGTAGTTTTAGAATGTTTTAAAAGTAATGTATATACAGGAACTTTTATTGTAACTAATTAGTCATGCAATCTATAAAAGGGCATAAATGTGTATCTGCTTCCGAATTTTCATTTTTATATTGTAAAAAGATATCATTCGAAAAATTCGATAGAAATAACCGTGTTTTTCAATTAATACACATAGAGCGCATTCCTCTCCATCAAAGATATTTTGACTACAAAAACTTCTATGATTTATATTCTGTTTTGCAAATTTTGGTTTATGGAAAGGGATGCGCTGACATTGAAATTTGGGGATAAGATAAAACACATTACCCCTTAATCGCCCCAAACAATACACATACTTGATATTAGCTAGTAAACGATTTCCATGTTATCTACGCTAGCTGTGTGGTATAACGTAGGGAATGATAACCTCAAAGTCTTGGGTACGAATCTTATATGTCGTCTGTTTTTTATTTGTTTTTATATATTTTATAGTATTTTATTTTTCATTTTTACAATATTTTTCTTATTAAAACACAGTATAAGTGCTTCATCAACAAATAAGCCAATTAAATTATGCACTGCTTATTTGAGCATATTATTAAAATAGTTTCAAAACATGTCGTATATATCTACCAACGTTATGATCAATCATCAGGCCACTGGTCAATACACGTGCGTTTCTTGTAGAAGTTTATGGTATACAAAGCAACATTATAACGCATGTAACACGGAACTGCGTGTATTATCATTGCAATATAGGCGCCGCATTAGTTCACATGCGAAAATCGTTTATTGTGAATTTTGCTCTTCAGAATAACGGGTAATAATAGTGAGAAAATGACTAATGACACATTTTCATTTTTTTCCATAGTAACAATTTTGAGATGCCTTTATTATGTTTTATATTAGGTACGTTAGGCTAAAATTAATTTGCATTTGGCCTCAAGTCGATTTTGGATATAGAGGTCTCCCACAGGTGTTCCTATAGGCGGATCGCTCGGCTTTTTGAGACTCATTCTTACTTACAGTAATTACCGTCGTTGTTTTACCACTAATACATCATTATTTACAGTAATTAGCGTTATTATTTTACCACCATTACATCATTACTATTATTACAACTTGACTTACAGTAACTACCGTCGTTGTTTTCCCACTGTTACCATTTCTTCCTGCAATTACTGTCGTTGTTTGTTTTCCCACTGCTAAAACTATTACATCATTACTTAAAGTTAGTAGCATTATTATTTTGCCGCTCTTAAAACGGTACTTACAATAATTAGCGTCGTTGTTTTATCTCCATTACAACGATACTTACAGTAATTAGCGTCATTGTTTTATCTCTATTACAACGGTACTTACAGTAATTAGCGTCGTTGTTTTATCTCTATTACAACGGTACTTACAGTAATTAGCGTCACTGTTTTACCACTGTTACAACAGTACTTACAGTAACAACCGTCATTGTTTTACCACTATTACAACAGTACTTACAATAATTAGCGTCATTGTTTTATCTCCATCACAACGGTACTTACAGTAATTATGGTCGTTGTTTTTTCTCCATTACAACGGTACTTACAGTAATTATTGTCGTTGTTTTATCTCCATTACAACGGTACTTACAGTAATTAGCGTCATTGTTTTACCACTGTTACAACAGTACTTACAGTAATAACCGTCATTGTTTTACCACTGTTACAACAGTACTTACAATAATTAGCGTCATTGTTTTACCACTATTACAACAGTGCTTACAGTAATTACTGTCGTTGTTTTATCTCCATTACAACGGTACTTACGGTTATTACCGTCATTGTTTTACCACTATTTCAACAGTGCTTACAGTAATAAGCGTCGTTGACTACTGTAACAACAGTACTTACAATAATTAGCGTCATTGTTTTACCCCTGTTACAACAGTACTTACAATAATTAGCGTCATTGTTTTACCACTATTACAACAGTACTAACAATAATTAGCGTTATTGTTTTACCACTGTTACACTAGACTTACAATAATAAGCGTGATTGTTTTACTACTGTTACAACAGTACTTACAATAATTAGCGTCATTGTTTTACCACTATTACAACAGTACTTACAGTAATTAGCGTCATTGTTTTACTACTGTTACAACAGAACTTACAGTAATTAGCGTCATTGTTTTACTACTATTACAACAGTACTTACAATAATTAGCGTCGTTGTTTTACCACTGTTACAACAGTACTTACAATAATTAGCGTCGAATTTTTACCACTATTACAATAGTACTTACAATAATTAGCGTCATTGTTTAACTTCTGTAAGAAAAGTACTTACAATAATAAGAGTCATTGTTTTACTACTGTTATAACAGTACTTACAATTATTAGCGTCGTTGTTTTACCACTATTACAACAGTACTAATAATAATAAGCGTCGTTGTTCTACCACTATAACAACAGTACTAACAATAATTAGCGTCATTATTTTACCACTATTACAACAGTACTTACAGTAATTAGCGTCATTGTTTTACTTCTGTTACAACAGTTCTAACAATAATAAGAGTCGTTGTTTAACCACTAGTACAAAAGTACTTACAATAATTAGCGTCGTTGTTTTACCACTATTGCAACTGTACTTAGAATAGTTAGCGTCATTGTTTTACCACTATTACAAAAGTACTTACAGTAATTAGCGTCATTGTTTTACCACTATTACAAGAGAACTTACAGTAAGTAGCGTCGTTGTTTTACCACTGTTACAACAGTACTTACAATAATAAGCGTCGTTGTTTTACTACTGTTACAACAGTACTTACAATAATTAGCGTCATTGTTTTACCCCTGTTACAACAGTACATACAATAATTAGCGTCATTGTTTTACTACTGTTACAACAGTACTTACAATAATTAGCGTCATTGTTTTACCACTGTTATAACAGTACTTACAGTAATTAGCGTCATTGTTTTACCACTAATACAGCAGTACATACAGTAATTACTGTCGTTGTTTTATAACTATTAAGTCATTACATACAGTAATATAAAGCGTTATTATTTTACCAACATTACATCATTACCATTATTCCCACTGTTACAACTATTATATTATTACTTACAGTAAGAAGCATAATTGTTTTGCTACTCTTAAAACGGTACTAACAGTAATTAGCGTCGTTGTTTTACCACTATTACAACAGTGCTTACAGTAATTACTGTCGTTGTTATATCTCCATTACAACGGTACTTACAGTAATTAGCGTCATTGTTTTGACCTCATTACAACAGTACTAACAGTAATTAGCGTCATTGTTTTACCACTATTACAACGGTACTTACAGTAATTAGCGTCGTTGTTTTACCACTATTTCAACAGTGCTTACAGTAATTACTGTCGTTGTTATATCTCCATTACAACGGTACTTACAGTAATAAGCGTCATTGTTTTGACCTCATTACAACAGTACTAACAGTAATTAGCGTCATTGTTTTACCACTATTACAACGGTACTTACAGTAATTAGCGTCATTGTTTTAACCTGATTACAACAGTACTTACAAAAATTAGCTTCATTGTTTTACAACTATTTCAACAGTGCTTACAGTAATTACTGTCGTTGTTATATCTCCATTACAACGGTACTAACAGTAATTAGCGTCATTGTTTTACCACTATTACAACAGTGCTTACAGTTATTAGCGTCATTGTTTTACCACTATTACAACAGTGCTTACAGTAATTAGCGTCATTGTTTTACTACTGTTATAACAATACTTACAGTAATTAGCGTCGTTGTTTTACCACTATTGCAACAGTACTTACAATAATTAGCGTCAGTGTTTTACTACTATTACAACAGTACTTACAGTTATTAGCGTCGTTGTTTTACCACTATTACAACAGTGCTTACAGTAATTACTGTCGTTGTTTTATAACTATTAAGTCAATACATACAGTAATAAGCGTTATTATTTTACCACCATTACATCATTACCATTATTCCCACTGTAATAATTATTATATAATTACTTACAGTAGGAAGCATAATCGTTTTGCTACTCTTAATAGTGCTTACAGTAATAAGCGTCATTGTTTTAACCTCATTACAACAGTACTTACAGTAATTAGTGTCATTGTTTAACCTCATTACAACAGTACTTACAGTAATTAGCGTCGTTGTTTTAACCACTATTGCAACAGTACTTACAATAATTAGCGTCATTGTTTTACTATATTACAACAGTACTTACAGTTATTAGCGTTGTTGTTTTACCACTATTACAACAGTGCTTACAGTAATTACTGTCGTTGTTTTATCTCCATAACAACGGTACTTACAGTAATAAGCGTCATTGTTTTGAACCTCATTAAAACAGTACTTACAGGAATTAGCGTCATTGTTTTACCACTATTACAACAGTGCTTACAGTAATAAGCGTCATTGTTTTTACCTCATTACAACAGTACTTACAGTAATTAGCGTCATTGTTTAACCTCATTACAACAGTACTTACAGTAATTAGCGTCGTTGTTTTACCACTATTGCAACAGTTCTTACAATAATTAGCGTCATTGTTTTACTACTATTACAACAGTACTTACAGTTATTAGCGTCGTTGTTTTACCACTATTACAACAGTGCTTACAGTAATTACTGTCGCTGTTTTATCTCCATTACAACGGTACTTACAGTAATTAGCGTCATTGTTTTACCACTATAACAACATTACTTACAGTAATTAGAGTCATTGTTTTACCATTATTACAACAGTACTTACTGTAATTAGCGTCGTTGTTTTACCACTATTACAACAGTACTTAAAGTATTTAACTTCGTTGTTTTACCACTATTACAACAGTGCTTACAGTAATTACTGTCGTTGTTTTATTTCCATTACAACAGTACTTACAGTTATTAGCGTCATTGTTTTACCACTATTACAACAGTGCTTACAGTAATAAGCGTCATTGTTTTAACCTCATTACAAATATAATAATATATTCTAATATAGCAGTACATACAGTAATTACCATCGTTGTTTTACAACTATTTAATCATTACTTACAGTAATAAACGTTATTATTTTACCACTATTATATCATTACCATTATTACCACTGTCACAACTATTATATTATTACTTACAGTAAGAAGCATCATTGTTTTGCCACTCTTAATAGTGCTTACAGTAATAAGCGTCATTGTTTTAACCTCATTACAACGGTACTTACAGTAATTAGCGTCGTTGTTTTACCACTATTACAACAGTGCTTACAGTAATTACTGTCGTTGTTATATCTCCATTACGACGGTACTAACAGTAATTAGCATCATTGTTTTGACCTCATTTCAGCAGTACTTACAGTAATTAGTGTCATTGTTTTACCACTATTACAACAGTGCTTACAGTAATTAGCTTCATTGTTTCAACCTCATAACAACAGTACTTACAGTAATTAGCGTTATTGTTTTACCACTATTACAACAGTGCTTACAGTAATTAGCGTCATTGTTTTACTACTGTTACAACAGTACTTACAATAATTAGCGTCATTGTTTTACCACTGTTACAACATTATTTACAGTATAACCGTCATTGTTTTACCACTGTTACAACATTACTTACAGTAATAAGCGTCATTGTTTTACCACTATTACAACAGTGCTTACAGTAATTAGCGTCATTGTTTTAACCTCATTACAACAGTTTTTACAGCAATTAGCGTCATTGTTTTACCACTATTACAACAATACTTACAATAATTAGTGTCGTTGTTTTACCACTGTTACAACAGTACTTACAATAATTAGCGTCGTATTTTTACCACTATTACAATAGTACTTACAATAATTAGCGTCATTGTTTACTTCTGTAAGAAAAGTACTTGCAATAATTAGAGTCATTGTTTTACTACTGTTATAACTGTACTTACAATTATTAGCGTCAGTTGTTTTACCACTAATTACAACAGTACTAACAATAATAAGCGTCGTTGTTTTACCACTATTACAACAGTACTAACAATAATTAGCGTCATTATTTTACCACTATTACAACAGTACTTACAGTAATTAGCGTCATTGTTTTGCCACTATTACAACAGTACTTGCAATAATTAGCGTCATTGTTTTACCGCTGTTACAACAGTACTAACAATAATTAGCGTCATTGTTTTACCTACTATTACAATAGTACTTACAATAATTCGCGTCGTTGTTTTTCCACTGTTACAACAGTACTTACAATAATTAGCCTCGTTGTTTTACCACTATTACAACAGTACTTACAATAATTAGCGTCATTGTTTAACCACTATTACAATAGTACTTACAATAATTAGCGACATTGTTTTACCCCTGTTACAACAGTTCTAACAATAATTAGCGTCGTTGTTTTACCACTATTACAACAGTACTTACAATAATTAGAGTTGTTGCTTTTACCACTATTGCAACTGTACTTAGAGTATTTAGCGTCATTGTTTTACCACTATTACAAAAGTACTTACAGTAATTAGCGTCATTGTTTTACCACTATTACAAAAGTACTTACAGGAATTAGCGTCGTTGTTTTACCACTGTTACAACAGTACTTACAATAATAAGCGTCGTTGTTTTACTACTGTTACAACAGTACTTACAATAATTAGCGTCGTTGTTTTACCACTATTGCAACTGTACTTAGAGTATTTAGCGTCATTGTTTTACCACAATTATAAAAGTACTTACAGTAATTAGCGTCATTGTTTTACCACTATTACAAGAGTACTTACAGTAATTAGCGTCATTGTTTTACCACTATTACAAGAGTACTTACAGTAATTAGCGTCATTGTTTTACCACTATAACAACAGTACTTACGATAATAAGCGTCGTTGTTTTACTACTGTTACAACAGTACTTACAATAATTAGCGTCATTGTTTTTCTACTGTTACAACAGTACTTGCAATAATTAGCGTCATTGTTTTACCCCTGTTACAACAGTACTTACAATAATTAGCGTCATTGTTTTTCTACTGTTACAACAGTACTTACAATAATTAGCGTCATTGTTTTACCACTATTACAACAGTACTTACAGTTATTAGCGTCATTGTTTTACCACTATTACAACAGTGCTTACAGTAATAAGCGTCATTGTTTTAACCTCATTACAACAGTACTTACAGTAATTAGCGTCATTGTTTAACCTCATTACAACAGTACTTACAGTAAATAGCGTCGTTGTTTTACTACTATTACAACAGTACTTACAGTTATTAGCGTTGTTGTTTTACCACTATTACAACAGTGCTTACAGTAATTACTGTCGTTGTTTTATAACTATTAAGTCATTACATACAGTAATAAGCGTTATTATTTTACCACCATTACATCATTACCATTATTCCCACTGTTATAATTATTATATAATTACTTACAGTAATAAGCATAATTGTTTTGCTACTCTTAAAACGGTACTTACAGTAATTAGCGTCGTTGTTTTACCACTATTTCAACAGTGCTTACAGTAATTACTGTCGTTGTTATATCTCCATTACAACGGTACTTACAGTAATAAGCGTCATTGTTTTGACCTCATTACAACAGTACTAACAGTAATTAGCGTCATTGTTTTACCACTATTACAACGGTACTTACAGTAATTAGCGTCATTGTTTTAACCTGATTACAACAGTACTTACAAAAATTAGCTTCATTGTTTTACAACTATTTCAACAGTGCTTACAGTTATTACTGTCGTTGTTATATCTCCATTACAATGGTACTAACAGTAATAAGCGTCATTGTTTTGACCACTATTACAACAGTGCTTACAGTTATTAGCGTCATTGTTTTACCACTATTACAACAGTGCTTACAGTAATAAGCGTCATTGTTTTAACCTCATTACAACAGTACTTACAGTAATTAGCGTCATTGTTTAACCTCATTACAACAGTACTTACAGTAATTAGCGTCGTTGTTTTACCACTATTACAACAGTACTTACAATAATTAGCGTCATTGTTTTACCACTGTTACAACATTATTTACAGTATAGCCGTCATTGTTTTACCACTGTTACAACATTACTTACAGTAATAAGCGTCATTGTTTTACCACTATTACAACAGTGCTTACAGTAATTAGCGTCATTGTTTTAACCTCATTACAACAGTTCTTACAGCAATTAGCGTCATTGTTTAACCACTATTACAACAATACTTACAATAATTAGCGTCGTTGTTTTACCACTGTTACAACAGTACTTATAATAATTAGCGTCGTATTTTTACCACTATTACAATAGTACTTACAATAATTAGCGTCATTGTTTAACTTCTGTAAGAAAAGTACTTACAATAATTAGAGTGATTGTTTTACTACTGTTATAACAGTACTTACAATTATTAGCGTCGTTGTTTTACCACTATTACAACAGTACTAACAATAATAAGCGTCGTTGTTTTACCACTATTACAACAGTACTAACAATAATTAGCGTCATTATTTTACCACTATTACAACAGTACTTACAGTAATTAGCGTCATTGTTTTGCCACTATTACAACAGTACTTGCAATAATTAGCGTCATTGTTTTACCCCTGTTACAACAGTACTTACAATAATTAGCGTCATTGTTTTACTACTGTTACAACAGTACTTACAAGTATTAGCGTCATTGTTTTACCACTATTACAACAGTGCTTACAGTAATAAGCGTCATTGTTTTAACCTCATTACAACAGTACTTACAGTTATTAGCGTCATTGTTTAACCTCATTACAACAGTACTTACAGTAAATAGCGTCGTTGTTTTACCACTATTGCAACAGTACTTACAATAATTAGCGTCATTGTTTTACTACTATTACAACAGTACTTACAGTTATTAGCGTTGTTGTTTTACCACTATTACAACAGCGCTTACAGTAATTACTGTCGTTGTTTTATAACTATTAAGTCATTACATACAGTAATAAGCGTTATTATTTTACCACCATTACATCATTACCATTATTCCCACTGTTATAATTATTAAATAATTACTTACAGTAATAAGCATAATTGTTTTGCTACTCTTAAAACGGTACTTACAGTAATTAGCGTCGTTGTTTTACCACTATTTCAACAGTGCTTACAGTAATTACTGTCGTTGTTATATCTCCATTACAACGGTACTTACAGTAATAAGCGTCATTGTTTTGACCTCATTACAACAGTACTAACAGTAATTAGCGTCATTGTTTTACCACTATTACAACGGTACTTACAGTAATTAGCGTCATTGTTTTAACCTGATTACAACAGTACTTACAAAAATTAGCTTCATTGTTTTACAACTATTTCAACAGTGCTTACAGTTATTACTGTCGTTGTTATATCTCCATTACAATGGTACTAACAGTAATAAGCGTCATTGTTTTGACCACTATTACAACAGTGCTTACAGTTATTAGCGTCATTGTTTTACCACTATTACAACAGTGCTTACAGTAATAAGCGTCATTGTTTTAACCTCATTACAACAGTACTTACAGTAATTAGCGTCATTGTTTAACCTCATTACAACAGTACTTACAGTAATTAGCGTCGTTGTTTTACCACTATTGCAACAGTACTTACAATAATTAGCGTCATTGTTTTACCACTGTTACAACATTATTTACAGTATAGCTGTCATTGTTTTACCACTGTTACAACATTACTTACAGTAATAAGCGTCATTAATTTACCACTATTACAACAGTGCTTACAGTAATTAGCGTCATTGTTTTAACCTCATTACAACAGTTCTTACAGCAATTAGCGTCATTGTTTAACCACTATTACAACAATACTTACAATAATTAGCGTCGTTGTTTTACCACTGTTACAACAGTGCTTACAATAATTAGCGTCGTATTTTTACCACTATTACAATAGTACTTACAATAATTAGCGTCATTGTTTAACTTCTGTAAGAAAAGTACTTACAATAATTAGAGTCATTGTTTTACTACTGTTATAACAGTACTTACAATTATTAGCGTCGTTGTTTTACCACTATTACAACAGTACTAACAATAATAAGCGTCGTTGTTTTACCACTATTACAACAGTACTAACAATAATTAGCGTCATTATTTTACCACTATTACAACAGTACTTACAGTAATTAGCGTCATTGTTTTGCCACTATTACAACAGTACTTGCAATAATTAGCGTCATTGTTTTACCCCTGTTACAACAGTACTTACAATAATTAGCGTCATTGTTTTACTACTGTTACAACAGTACTTACAATAATTAGCGTCGTTGTTTTACCACTATTGCAACTGTACTTAGAGTATTTAGCGTCATTGTTTTACCACTATTATAAAAGTACTTACAGTAATTAGCGTCATTGTTTTACCACTATTACAAGAGTACTTACAGTAATTAGCGTCATTGTTTTACCACTATAACAACAGTACTTACAATAATAAGCGTCGTTGTTTTACTACTGTTACAACAGTACTTACAATAATTAGCGTCATTGTTTTACTACTGTTACAACAGTACTTACAATAATTAGCGTCATTGTTTTACCACTATTACAACAGTACTTACAGTAATTACTGTCGTTGTTTTATAACTATTAAGTCATTACATACAGTAATAAGCGTTATTATTTTACCACCATTACATCATTACCATTATTCCCACTGTTACAACTGTTATATTATTACTTACAGTAAGAAGCATTATTGTTTTGCTACTCTTAAAACGGTACTTACAGTAATTAGCGTCGTTGTTTTACCACTATTTCAACAGTGCTTACAGTAATTACTGTCGTTGTTATATCTCCATTACAACGGTACTTACAGTAATTAGCGTCATTGTTTTGACCTCATTACAACAGTACTAACAGTAATTAGCGTCATTGTTTTACCACTAATACAACGGTACTTACAATAATTAGCGTCATTGTTTTAACCTGATTACAACAGTGCTTACAAAAATTAGCTTCATTGTTTTACCACTATTTCAACACTGCTTACAGTAATTACTGTCGTTGTTATATCTCCATTACAACGGTACTAACAGTAATTAGCGTCATCGTTTTACCACTATTACAATAGTGCTTACAGTTATTAGCGTCATTGTTTTACCACTATTACAACAGTGCTTACAGTAATAAGCGTCATTGTTTTAACCTCATTACAACAGTACTTACAGTAATAAGCGTCATTGTTTAACCTCATTACAACAGTACTTACAGTAAATAGCGTCGTTGTTTTACCACTATTGCAACAGTACTTACAATAATTAGCGTCATTGTTTTACTACTATTACAACAGTACTTACAGTTATTAGCGTTGTTGTTTTACCACTATTACAACAGTGCTTTCAGTAATTACTGTCGTTGTTTTATAACTATTAAGTCATTATATACAGTAATAAGCGTTATTATTTTACCACCATTACATCATTACCATTATTCCCACTGTTATATTTATTATATAATTACTTACAGTAATAAGCATAATTGTTTTGCTACTCTTAAAACGGTACTTACAGTAATTAGCGTCGTTGTTTTACCACTATTTCAACAGTGCTTACAGTAATTACTGTCGTTGTTATATCTCCATTACAACGGTACTTACAGTAATAAGCGTCATTGTTTTGACCTCATTACAACAGTACTAACAGTAATTAGCGTCATTGTTTTACCACTAATACAACGGTACTTACAGTAATAAGCGTCATTGTTTTAACCTGATTACAACAGTACTTACAAAAATTAGCTTCATTGTTTTACCACTATTTCAACAGTGCTTACAGTTATTACTGTCGTTGTTATATCTCCATTAGAATGGTACTAACAGTAATTAGCGTCATTGTTTTACCACTATTACAACAGTGCTTACAGTTATTAGCGTCATTGTTTTACCACTATTACAACAGTGCTTACAGTAATAAGCGTCATTGTTTTAACAACATTACAACAGTACTTACAGTAATTAGCGTCATTGTTTAACCTCATTACAACAGTACTTACAGTAATTAGCGTCGTTGTTTTACCACTATTGCAACAGTACTTACAATTATTAGCGTCATTGTTTTACTACTATTACAACAGTACTTACAATTATTACCGTCGTTGTTTTACCACTATTACAACAGTGCTTACAGTAATTAGCGTCATTGTTTTATCTCCATAACAACGGTACTTACAGTAATAAGCGTCATTGTTTTAACCTCATTAAAACAGTACTTACAGGAATTAGCGTCATTGTTTTACCACTTTTACAACAGTGCTTACAGTAATTACTGTCGGTGTTTTATCTCCATAACAACGGTACTTACAGTAATAAGCGTCATTGTTTTAACCTCATGAAAACAGTACTTACAGTAATTAGCGTCATTGTTTTACCACTATTACAACAGTACTTACAGTAATTAGCGTCGTTGTTTTACCACTATTACAACAGTGCTAACAGTAATTAGCGTCATTGTTTTAACCTCATTTCAACAGTACTTACAGTAATTACTGTCGCTGTTTTATCTCCATTACAACGGTACTTACAGTAATTAGCGTCATTGTTTTACCACTATAACAACATTACTTACAGTAATTAGCGTCATTGTTTTACCATTATTACAACAGTACTTACTGTAATTAGCGTCGTTGTTTTACCAGTATTACAACAGTACTTACAGTATTTAACGTCGTTGTTTTACCACTATTACAACAGTGCTTACAGTAATTACTGTCGTTGTTTTATTTCCATTACAACAGTACTTACAGTAATTAGCGTCATTGTTTTACCACTATTACAACAGTGCTTACAGTTATTAGCGTCATTGTTTTACCACTATTACAACAGTGCTTACAGTAATAAGCGTCATTGTTTTAACCTCATTACAACAGTACTTACAGTAATTAGCGTCACTGTTTAACCTCATTACAACAGTACTTACAGTAATTAGCGTCATTGTTTTACCACTAATATTGCAGTACATTCAGTAATTACCATTGTTGTTTTACAACTATTAAGTCATTACTTACAGTAATAAACGTTATTATTTCACCAGTATTACAGTGCTTACAGTAATTACTGTCGTTGTTTTATTTCCATTACAACAGTACTTACAGTAATTAGCGTCATTGTTTTACCACTATTACAACAGTGCTTACAGTTATTAGCGTCATTGTTTTACCACTATTACAACAGTGCTTACAGTAATTACTGTCGTTGTTATATCTCCATTACAACGGTACTAACAGTAATTAGCATCATTGTTTTGACCTCATTACAGCAGTACTTACAGTAATTAGTGTCATTGTTTTACCACTATTACAACAGTGCTTACAGTAATTAGCGTCATTGTTTCAACCTCATTACAACAGTACTTACAGTAATTAGCGTTACTGTTTTACCACTATTACAACAGTGGTTACAGTAATTAGCGTCATTGTTTTACTACTGTTACAACAGTACTTACAATAATTAGCGTCATTGTTTTACCACTGTTACAACATTATTTACAGTATAACCGTCATTGTTTTACCACTGTTACAACATTACTTACAGTAATAAGCGTCATTGTTTCACCACTATTACAACAGTGCTTACAGTAATTAGCGTCATTGTTTTAACCTCATTACAACAGTACTTACAGTAATTAGCGTCATTGTTTTACCACTATTACAACAATACTTACAATAATTAGCGACGTTGTTTTACTACTGTTACAACAATACCTACAGTAATTAGCGTCATTGTTTTACCACTATTACAACAGTACTTACAGTAATTAGCGTCATTGTTTTACATCTATTACAACAGTACTTACAGTAATTAGCGGCATTGTTTTACCACTATTACAACAGTACTTACAGTAATTAGCGTTATTGTTTAAACCTCATTACAACAGTACTTACAGTAATTAGCGTCGTTGTTTTACCACTATTACATCAGTACTTACAATAATTAGCGTCGTTGTTTTACTACTGTTACAACAATACTTACAGTAATTAGCGTCATTGTTTTACCACTATTACAACAGTACTTACAGTAATTAGCGTCGTTGTTTTACCACTATTACAACAGTACTTACAGTAATTAGCGTTGTTGTTTTACCACTATTACCACAGTACTTTCAATAATTAACATCGTTGTTTAACCACTAATACAACAGTGCTTACAGTAATTAGCGTCATTGTTTTACTATCGTTTCATCATTACTTACAGTAATCAGTATCGTTGTTATACAACTACTAAGTTATAACATTACGAACAGTAATTACCGTCGTTTTACGACCATTACATCATTACTTACAGTAATTACCGTCGTTGTTTTAATTTTAATTTTTTTATTTGCCTTGACCTGCTTCACAAAAAAAAACCAAGTTTTTCCTTTTTTAACCTCCATATTTATTGTTATTATAACAAATGATATAACATATTTTGATGAAAATCCCGAATAACATCATTCTTTGGCTTTATAATATTAATATCGTCTATAACATTAATATGCGTATCTAATAAGAACATTGAAATGATACGGTTGATAACCATATATATATATATCTTTGTTTAAACATAAAAAGACCATAAACTTGCCGAAAAGCAGACTGAAAAAGTACTGGAAAACGAAACCACGAGCTGATAAAACAACAAATACTATGAAATAACTGGTGTTTTGAGGCAGGCATAAAATGTCTACTAGGATTCAAACATTTTTGGCTTGTCAAAATCGTTGTAAACTAGAAAGAGCGGCACTGCTTTGTAATGTTAGTAAAATAATGTTTTTCTCTGAAATAAAATATAATTAGAAAAAATATATTAAAATTTTCATTAGTTCCTGTTTTCGGAGTAAACCATTTCGAGATATAGAACAACTTAAACACGCTGATATATGTTATAAGACATTATATTTCGCTGTCGATGAAATCTATTTTGTTCAATTTTATTGTGGTATTCCAAGAAAACTGATCGTTATCAAGGTCATGAATTTAAAGACAGCTTAGTGGAAAAGGAGACATTTTAACGAGAAATCAGAGAAGTTTCATTACTGAAGTTAATAGGTTATTTCATAAATAGAATAGAGTTGAGTAATGGGGTTTAAGTTTTTAGATTCTTGCAATTATATCGAAGCCGTCAGTTCTGGTATGGTGAAGGAATACGTAATACTCAGGAAGAAAATGAGTTTGACAAGTGAACTGACAAATCAACTAAGTCTAAGATTCCTTCATTTATATTAAGACGATAAGTTCTGAGATAGTGGAGAAACCGGAATATTGGAAGAAATCGCCTATACTCGTTAAAACGACTAACAAATTTGCTAACAAAAGGATCTGTTCTGTTCATACCACACGTGATATGTATTTTATAATACTTGTATTCCATTATCGAATAATTTGTAAAAATTAAGAAATAAATTGAATAGATAGACTTTCTGATGTGGAGTCAACATAAGTGTTGAATATATACTTATATTTCTATATATTACGTTTGGTCATCCCGGATATTCTGTCTACATGACAGTCGAAATGGCCCAGTAAATAACATTGCAAGTCTAGTGATAACAACAAAAGCATTATGCACCGCACAGCACACCATCCAGATTATATAAATTTGCTGTGTAAAATTCAATTTTCCACAAGGTATTACACTACAGTGTTTAAGCTTTCTTTTGTAGTTAGCAGTTTGATATGATTTATGATTATCATGGTTTGATTTTCAATAGCAATATTTGTATTACATTAAATAATCCAAATGTAATGTTTACAAAAATATGATTAAATCTCAAATTGGGGGTAACTTGAAGGGAACAAAAATCTTTGAAACTTTCAATAAATATCTAGGCGATGAAACTAAATAATCACTAAATAATCAGGTTGGCTATTGTGAGATGCTTTTGATTTTTTATACTCTTCATACACATTGTATTATGAATTTACATTTGTAAGTCCTTAAATTAGACACATTTTACAGCTACCAAGGGAAGATGATTATGTGGGTAACAGTGCCCAATAAATGTCTATAGAGATCGTGTTTTGTTTTTGTTTCTAGATGGTTAACTTAATTCGTCTCGGTAATTATGTTTCTTTAAAAAGTAGGACACATTGAAATTGACAAGTATTATGCCAAAATCTGGGGGTAATTCGGGGTTAGTTACACAGAATCACTGTGATTCGTAAACGGACATTTAGAATTCACTCGATCAGCGGGACCCAGTATAAGATCAAACCTACCATGTACATGACACGAGTCAAAACCATCGCGTAAAACCATTACCACTTGTAATATCTGGTAAAATGTGCATGTATACTGAAACTGTTAAAGGAGCAACAGAAATAGAATATGAGAAAACGAATTGTTAACTAGATAAACAGATGTCGACATGTTAAATTGCACACATACCAACAAGGATTATGAATATAATCTAGTAGAAAATACAAACAAATTACACGTTACTCACGTTACTAATTTTTTTCGATATCATGTGTGTTAAGAAATGTTTTTTCTCTTTCTTTTACGCATTTTGAAATTGGATTTGTGCAGTTTGAACTTATATCGAGACATAAACTTTAACATTTTATAGAAATAGCCGTTCGGATTCTACAGAAATTTAACGTTATCTATGAGCTTAAAGTTACAGAATATTATGATAGGGTAAATGGATATCATTTGATGGTTTCACGGCTTGTAACAAGTAAATTGTAAACCAAGGAATTAGTCACATAAAATTATTGCTCTCAACAGATTTTGGTAAGTCATTGATTGAAATTGATTGCAAAAGTCGCCAATGGAAATTGTTTCCGCAGCTCCATTCTGAATGGTCATTTAAAGAAATTAGATTCCGCTCGCCTGAATCCGAAAACCTGATTTTTATCTTCTGGAAATTGTTCCTATAGTCTTGTCAAAACACTTCAAATGAAATCTTTTTAAATAGAAATTTCATTTGGTTGATATATAAAGCAAGCGAAGAAAAAAAACTGTTCTCTGGAGTAATTATTAAAAAACATTATATAAATAACTATAATGTATATACATACATGTATGCATGTTGAATTTTTTTCAAATATTTTAATCAGAGTGTTATTTTGAAGTACACAACGCATTCCAGTTATATCTAATTATGTTTAAAAACGCAAACATGAACAAGGCATTGCATTTGTTAATATTGCCTCAATAAAACTGTATTTGCAACACTGTTAAAGTGATTTAAATCGTGGAATAAAATATTCAATATTATTGCTCGATACTCCCTTTTCTTAAAAAGTAAACAAAGATATTGTAATAACATTCATAAACACCTGGTAGAATTGTGTACATTGTTACCGAGATTTAAAATTTAAAGCCGTTATTTTGAATTTGCTGTACAATCAATGAAATATAAAACAGCGGCCATATTAGTTAATTAACTTTAACATTTAATCTTTTAAGTGTAAATCTATCTGTATAATACATACATGTAGGTAGAATGAAGCTTAATGTATGATTGTCGCAATAACTTTTTCAGCATTTAGCAACGAAATAGTGTACTAAAATGTAACAAATATATGTCAGTTTTTGGCTGAATGTTTGGTAAATGTTGCACGATAAGACCATTTTTAGGACTCTTTAAAAAAATCCCAACGAAATGTAATGTAAATCTTTTTGTTATAATTTGTACCAAGCCATAAGTCAGAATTTTTATGATCAGTAATCTACTAGTAAATGAATATTTTTTTTCTATTTTGTTTCTTTTGCTAAGAAGTCCCAGAGTTGCTCTGTGATATCATATACATTATCCACATTCCCAAGGGCAGTTCATGGTGCCTTATTAAATAAAGCTCTCCGACATTTGTTTTGAAAAATTGTGTAATCAACTTCATTTTTTCTGTTTTTAATTTTCATTTATTAATTAAAGATTTAATGAAGATGGTATGAACTTTTTTCTGTTCTGTGGTCCTTCAATTTGCTGGTTAAAATCTTTCACTTTGTTGGTCAGTAAAAGGACTTACAAGGAAATGTCTTTTCTATTAAGCTTTACTGGAGACCACCTCGGTGGCTTAGTGGTAGAGCGTCCGCCTAATGAGGGTTTGAACCCACGACCGGGTGATGCACAAGGGTTTAAAATTTCAGGTATGGTTTCCTCGCCTGGCGTTCGGCATTTAAAGGACAGAGTATTGACTGATTCACACAATACCAGGATAATGGGCTGGGGGTGGTAATCTTGTCTGCGGCATACTGACTCGGTGAGTTAGCGCCTTAACAATAATCTCACGTGTACACGGCCTTGTTCTAAACTAATCCAAAGAGATTAATGACCTTGCCCTTATCGCGAGTAGCTGAAAAATTGCTGATGCGACGTAAACAACATTAAAACAACACAAGCTTTTCTAGAGTTGAAGTCGCAGCAAAAAATGTTTTTAATTTTTCTTTAAAGAATAGAAAGGGGATTTTAAAAAAATGTTTGATAGACACATACCACAGGCCATAGTTTATACCATATACTGTAAAATACAGTTCTTGATCAAATAATCTGCAGTAGATATAAGTATATTTAAAACCAAGCAACTAGACGACTCATAACTTTGCATCTTTCATAGTGACTATAGGCAAAACATTATACTAAACATGTACATGTCATTAAGCTTCGGAGCATGTACATTTCAGGATGCTTTTATAAACAAAGCTTTTGAAATGTTAGACTGATGTAATTGAGCACATTTTGTGTTTTCATCATTAAACAATATTGTTTGAGTTAGATAATTACTTGAAGGTAAATGATAATGAAGTTCTTTGTAATATTAATAAAACGTTACATAACATCAATATATACATTTAGGCAAATACAACGTTCTGCAAGTCAGCTGTGTGGTATCTAATAAGACAACATTTTCCAGGACAAGATCTTGGTATTAGTATCATCAATCATTTTGTATCTTCCATATACATGTAGCTAATGTGAGATATGTTTTGACGTGCCCTTGCTTGACACCTATATGACCTGTCTGTGACTAAAATCTCCTAGTCCTCGGACGAGATTTCGATATCTGAGATGGACACTAATAATTATTGACTAAAATCTCTATTTATTGATTGTGTTTATATATTGTTTCTTGTTCGTATAATTTCTATTTCGATATGCCTGTTATAGTTTACTCTAGCTGTTACAAAGCATGCAATTGCTAATCCCGGGTAACAATTTTAATACAATAATGCAAGTGAACTGAAAAAATTGAAAACTTTTTCATGAGCAATACAGCGGACGGTTTGTTTCAAGAAAGAGCCATGAATATATTAGCAACAGTGTTTGCATTATTAATATTATGAAAATAAGCAAGAGAAAATTTGCAAGATAAAATAATTTTTTAGTATTCTTTACGGTTGTCTCTCTGAAAAGGGGTAAAGGGATGGGAAACTGCGAATGAATTAAATCTTTCTTCGTGTGTTTTAGAGGTAAGGGACATGGCAAAATATCAAACAATTGTGTAATTGCCATTTTAATTTTGCCGTTTAAATGTTAGGATGGTAGAGAGCAAAACCATTTAAAATGATTATTATAGTTTTGCATTTATACATGCAGTGTGTAGAGGAAGCCTTTGTTCGACATTGAAAAATAGAATGTCATTTGGTGATAAACGTGACATTTATACATAGAGTTAATTTAAAACCAGAAATGTTTGTGGGGTGATACTTGTGTATTTAATTCAACTTTTGTGCTTCTCGTGATCCTGTATTTTCATAAATAAAGTCTACGGTTGCAAAATTATTGTTAATTTTGTTGCATAATCAAACAAATAATATAACATGGTTAATCATGAATACCTATTATCCACTTCATAGGTATTTCTGTTTTCTATAATTAGATAATTTTTACGTAGGAAAGTCGAAGACTTTTCTAGTTATGTCGTTGTTGGTAACTAAGGCACCGTAACTATGCCAGTTTTCTTGAGCACTACTGTATACTTGCGTACCAAAGAAGTAGACCTGTACAGCACAGCACAAACTTGGTGTTACAAATGCATTTCTGGTTTTATTTAATTCAATTTCGAATCACACATTTTAGAGAAGAAAAGATAGTAACACGGACAAAAAATAAATAAATAAAGAATAAATGAATAAATAAAACCGCTTACCCTACATACAGAGTTGCGGAGTAATTCGCTTTTTTCCGGGGTTGGAAATTTGCATATCAACTGTATTGAAAACATGTATGAATAGATAAACGAATAACAATGACTCTGTAAATGAAAATATATAGAGAATCCCTATGAAAACAAAGATAAAAAATATTTATAAAAGAATAAAAAAGAAGGTCATAAATGAAATATAGAGGGTATAGTTCGCATTGCAGAAAAAGGTCACGGACTGTTCGGACTGTTACGTATGCCATTTTCGGGAAAACCTCTTCTTGTCTGTGTATATTCTTCAAATTTTGGAACACCGTCATAAGTTGACTTAACTGTTTATGGTAACTAGACTTACCCGTGTAAATAACCAAATTAGCAATAACAGCAATACCGACATGTGTCGACTTGGACATTAAATCATTCATTTTCTGGAATCCTTGACCAGAGGGATTTGTCATTTTTTCTCATCCAATGAAATTATTTGAAAACGTCACTTCCTAATTTCATCAGAAAAAATGTGTTTGATGTTGAAATGGTGTACCGACAGGAGTTGTCATGCACGATTTTCTCAGCAATGGACATTAATTTTAATCAACTCTCAATTCCATACAGAATAAAAGCACTTTAGTTTCAGGTATAATTTTTATTGGGTTTACATAAAAACGTAAATACATGTGTAGATCATCTGTACGTTACAGCACCGGTCTTGAGCACAGGGGCTTGGTTTCAGGATTTCGGTATTTTCGTTCCTTGTGTTTTTTAATGTAATATATTTCGGAATTTTTCGAAGTTTGTTAAAAATGGATTTCGGGCAAAGTTACCGATATGTATGAACTAGTACCAACCTCGTATGTAATAAAAACACTAATAAATAATCTTTTAAACAAAAATACCGAAATCCTGACACCAAGCCCCTGTGGTCTTGAGTAACGATGTACAGAACGATCCATCGCGCCAAAACACATCGAAACAACAAACAACGATGTTTGCTCTTGGTTCTATTCAATCTTTATTAAAAAGCACTCTGTATCATATGCTCCATCTGAATTCTAGCAAAATCATGTCCGGAATTATAGACAAAGAATTGCCGTCCGAAAAAGAGGAAATTTAAAAAATACTAGTATTAAAAGTTCAAAGAGAGGATGTCCGAAAGCATTGAAGGACAGGAATTTTGGGTATTTTAGGAAAAGACCCCTGAGGGTTAATTTGGAATAATGACATAGACTGTCGAGATATATTCAGTCAAAGTTTTTATTTACTTTCTATAGAGTTGTTAAAAATCAATCGGTCTTTATTTTTTATTTTAGAATTTTAATATCCCTTTTAGAGATAGAAGTAGCAAAAATTTCACAGTATTTACACAGAAATCCATCCTGACAATTTGAGAAATACAGACATTTTCATAATTTGATGCCCGGAATTTGCACTGATCTGGCATGCTACAAGTGGCACAAGTGCTACAAAATCATAATCTTCTGATTATCTTTCAGACAGCGTCTGACTTTAGATTTCACTTATTATAGTTGCCTTCGCTGTTTCTGTCCGAGTTTTGGGCCAACTTTCACTCCTTCTGAATCTGAATAGGACTTTCATTTTCTGACTCAGGGCAGTAGAAGTACTGGTTTTACTAAAAAAAAAATCCTGTTATTGTTTGGAAACTTCTTGATGTCTACCTTATATAATATTAACTGTTTTGTGTTTTTTTGCTCACCTGAGCTGAAAGCTCTGATGAGCTATTGAGATCCATCTTCATCTGTCGTCCATCGTGCATCGTGCGTAAACTTTCTACAATTGAATCTTCTACTCTAATACCGCTGAGCCAAATTCATTGAAACTTTGATACCATCATGCCCTGTGTGAGGCCTTTCAGATTTCCACAAATGAAGGAGTTATGTCCCCTCGGGGCCCCATAAAGGGGGAAATAGTGAAAATCTTCTCCTCAGAATGTACAAGAGGTATACCTTAGGTATTTTATATATATTATTCTCAGATCATCTAGTTATAGATTTGCACAAATGGTAGTATTGGGGCTCAAATCAGGAAAATGACAAGGCAGTGGGGAAATTGCTTTAAATAATATATTTGTAAATATATCTTAAAAACTATCAACTTTTTGTACACGCATATATATTGGAATATTGTAGGTATTAATATAACAATCTTTTTGATATATTGTTCAAGGTCATTGGTCCAAAGGTCAAGGTCATAGCTGCATAAGGCAGCTTATATTGTTAAGTATCTAAAAAAATTTTTTAACTTTTTTGATGCCGATGTTTCTTAAAATATTGTAGGTATTGGAATGACGATCATTATGATATATGGTTTAAGGTCAAAGGCTCAGAGGTCAAGGTCATAGCCACAGAAATTGGCTTAAATTATGAATTATCTTGAAAACTATTAAATTTTTATATAGGCATGTATATTATAATATTGTGTGTATTGATATGATGATTTTAATTTATGGTTCAAGGTCATTGGTTCAAAGGTCAAGGTCATAGCAACATAAGATTGCTTAAATTGTGAATTATCTTGAAAACTATTAGCTTTTTGTATAGACATGTATATTAGAAAATTGTAGGTATTGATTTAACAGCCATTTTGATATATGATTCAAGTTCATAGGTTCATAGGTCAAGGCCATAACTGTATAAGAAGGCTGAGATTGTTAATTATCTTGAAAGCTATTACTTTTTTGAATAGGCATGTACATGAATATTGTAGGTATTGATATGATGATCATTTTGATATATGGTTCAAGGCCATTGGTCAAGGCCAAGGTCAAAGTCCTCTTATGTACTTTCTTATTTTTTATCTTATCAGAGGTGTCTTTTGCATCAATCAGTCATCAGAAACTACAGAAGTCATTTTCCCTTTTTGCTGTAATGGTCATTATTGATTGAATGTTGCTAAAGATGTCACTTTGGAATCTGCATCAAGCAAGATTCATCCAAACATATTTCATTTAAATTGGCAAATTGGTTTCCGAGTGTAGTGGAGTAATGATGTTTTATGCACCAGTCAAAACTCTTTCACATTTCCAGGTAGTCAGTTCTTAGATGGAGGAGGAAACCAAAGTGCCCCCAGAAAACCACTGGCATTTGCCAAGCAAACTGACAAACTTTCTCACACTAGCATCTGCCTAAGCAGATTTGTATCTAGGCACTAAGAGGCACTGTGCCCTGTAAGATTACCCTTAAGACCACTTGGTCACCATGACCCCAGTGGTTCCAGGGGATAAGAGAAGAAAAATAGCATATTTTTTAAAAGATGATGTAAGTTAAAGCATTATGTCTTTTCATGTCATTGACACCACGACATTTAAGTGACAGAATCTTGACAGGAATGTAAAGCACCATTCCTCCACTCTTCTCGACTAAGAATTGATATCAACCCGGTTACCAGGCTTCCATGTCTACTTTCCTACGTTCAGCACAATCTGTGCTTTGATTTAACTAGTCCGTGTCTGATCATTTAATCTTATTTACAGATCTAGATCCAGAGAATTCATGGAGTAAGTGCATGATTTTTGTCATATTTATATACATTTGTTGCTTTCTAACACTTGGATAAAATGAGAACTGTTTGTAATTGAAATATACATGGCTAATTCTGGTCCTAAAAGATAAATTGTAATCTTTGTTTTTGTTCCAATATACATTATTACACCAAACAATTCCTTACTTAAAAGACGTGTATAAAACGTATAGGATTTATTGTTAAATGATGTATAGAATTTATTTGATCAATAAAATCAATAAAAAAATATTAATCTATTAATTTTATATAAAAAAGTAGATTGAGTGAGTTGAGTAATGGTGTTTAACGTCCCAGTCAAGAATATTTCACTTATATCGAGACGTCACCAGCTATAGGCGAAAGTGCAGAAGTTTTGACTGTGCGTTGCGCTGATGGCATTATAAAGCAGGGTTCTTTATCGTGTCACGCCTGCCATGACACGGGACCTCGTTTATTTTAAGTTCCCATCCGAAAGAACCGTGACTTTCATTTTGTAATGCTGAGTGCTTGGCGAGAGAACAGTCACTACCCACTTTTATGTCTTTGTTTTTTTTTTATTATATATATATATATATATATATATATATATATATATATATATATATATATATATATATATATATATATATAAAATAAGGACAAGAGGATTTAGAAAAGTGATGAAATGTGGTGAATATGTTATTAATAATAAAGTGCCTAGGACACTTAAATGCAAATAAAATTGTCAATATACTACCGATATACTGCAATGTATTTCTACGATATCTTAGTGGAATACGCGCTAGTCGTACTTCTACTTATATCGGGGTGGTCAGTTCTGAGATGAAAGTCAAGAATAACCAGAGAAAAACACCTACCTTTGGAAAGCTAAGTTAAATACTTTTTTTAAACTGACTGAGCTGAATACAAACCAACATGAAGGCTTTTATGACCAATCGGTCATCAAGGCTGTTTGTGGACATACATACAATGTAATGTGATTAACTGTAAATAGCACGAGAGAATTAAATACCTAAAAATAAAAATAAAACGGTCATTTGTGTATATACAATTATATACAATTACTGACCTAAGATCAATCAGACCCAGCTTATCGACTCGGTAAGAAGAATGTAATCTAAGATTTCAATCATAGATGATTATCCAAGAACCCCGATGGCAATTTATATCCTTTTTTCTTTATCAGAGAAGATAATTTAAGAATTTTGCTTCCAATATACGCGGATTTTTCTTTATTAACGAATTCTAATCACAAAGTATTAGTCAATATACACGATTTTTGACATATAAATATAATCACTCAAGGGTTGTGAAGGTCCAATATTTATGTGACATGAGCTGTTGCTTTTGATTATATTACACGAAGAGATTTAACGACACACACATAAAACTGGACGGATATTATTAGTAAAATGTTACTCAAAAATGATTCTACAATTCTATGTATCTTGGCTTTTATTGCTTGCCTTATGAATTTTTTTGTAGCTTTTATTTTAAAGTACACGCAGGTTTTATTTTCCGTTTTTATTTCGAGATGTCCCAAAAGGAATTCTCCTACAAAAGACCAACTATTTCAATAAGTCTCTCTCTCAAAAAAAAAAAAAAAAAAAAAAAAAAAAAAACCGAGTTTGTTAAGCGCTTTTCATTATTTTTATTAGCTATTCATCAAACTTATAAAATCATTGATTTGCATTGATTCCAAAAAATATTATTAAAATATTATTTCTAAAAGAAGTTACATTAAAGACGTTTTCAACAATTTGCTGCAATACGTGTTTAAAAACCAATAAATCGATTTTTTAAAACAAAAATCCCTGTCATTTGGTAAACATTTATTATATTTTTCAATTTATAATCAGGAAACGGATTATTCATTGTATGAAATAAAATCTCATTGTAAATTTCTCTTACATAATTGACCATTATTCATTATTGTAAAAATATAATACTTGTAGAACTAATGATTGGCATGTTTACCAGATCAATACACATTGCAATAACTACAGGTATAAATTATTATATGGGCTATTTAAGAATTCCTGTTCCATTTTAAAATATCATCAATAATTAATTACATCATCATATATCTATTATTCACATTGTGTCGAATAAATATTTTATGTATTGAAAGCATATGATGTTTTGAAGAACATAGACAGATTTTACTACATGTTGTTGACACTTTCAAAGCCAATATTTTTTATTTATAGAAAAGGTTCACTATGTAAAAAGATTAAATTGTGAAATTTTTAAGTGTAATTTTGTGTGCCAAAAATTACCATTTTATCTGGACAGTTGTTGTTTTATTTTAGTTGGCATGTTAAAGGTTGGTAGTTTTATCCGGATTTATTTCATCACCAACCCAGATCTCACCGCCTCTACACAAGTTAAATAATCTTTTTCAATTGCGTAACATACAATTTCAACCAGTTTTATAAAATTAAAATATTTGATCTCAGTATGGATACGTTTATATGTCGATGATTGTTTCTGGAAAACAAAAGGCGGAAATTAGAAAGAGCTTATGTAAATACTTAAATAATTCCATGGTAATGCCTCTGGTATCTTGGGGACTGTTTTGACAAGATAATCATTATATGCAATGCAGAAACAAAAGATTAAAAAACATGGTATATTTTCTACAACGATGTTTTGTGATAACTCTTAATTCATTGACCTAGAAATCAATAATGTTCCAGTGAATTTGTTAAGGTCTACTACAAATCAGAGACAGACCCACAATAATTGTTTATATATGATCTACTTCTTTCTGCTTTACCCTAATTTTTTGGACAATCGTTATTTATGTTAAAGAGAGGAATCTGTAATAGTATTTTATAAGCCAAATCAAAAATAAGTAAAGAAAGAAAGAAATAATTTTGGTTATATTCTTTGCTTTAAGGGCATGGTTATGTAATTTTTTTTTCACAATAACTTACCTCAAACAAATTACTTTTATTAATTTCTCGATGTAAAAACGGAACCACATTTGGTAATAAAGCTTTCTAGGTGAAGTACAGTGAAGTTTGTGAATTCAGCCTGATAATAAATCTAAAAATACTGCCGTTACTTTAAATAAAAATGACAGAAAATGACCATTTCATAGTTATTTGTTGATTAATTTAAAATGTATATATATATATATATATATATATATATATATATATATATATATATATATATATATATATATATATATATATAAAACTTTAAAAATCTTCTCCTCTGAATCTACAAGAGATATACCTTGGTTATTTCATTTATAACATCCTTAGATCATTTGGCCAACATATAGTTTTATGACATTATTTAAAAAGCAAGTGTGATATGTCCATACTTTAACAGGGATTTCAAACATTTCAAAAACTTAAATTACTTTTGTCAAAAACTATTTTTCATAATTAGCAATGCATTTCATCTGCCAGTTGAGCAGTGCGGGGCTCTTTTTTTTGGCTGTCTTTATAGCAGATAATGATTAATTCCTTGCTTTATTATTATTGTTATTATTATTATTATTATTTACACTTATTAATAGCTAACTCCGAACGATCTTAACATTGATATTAGATCGTTTTGATTTGTGATCAAATCTCAACAGAAACCATGAGTTTAGATATCAGTTTATGGTTATATATTGGTACATATATCAGTTTATGGTTATATATTGGTATATCAGTTATGGTATTGGTACATATATCAGTTTATGGTTATATATTGGTACATGTATCAGTTTATGGTTATATATTGGTACATATATCAATTTATGGTTATATATTGGTACATATATCAGTTTATGGTTATATATTGGTACATATATCAGTTTATGGTTATATATTGGTACATATATCAGTTTATGGTTATATATTGGTACATATATCAGTTTATGGTTATATATTGGTACATATATCAGTTTATGGTTATATATTGGTACATATATCAGTTTATGGTTATATATTGGTACATATATCAGTTTATGGTTATATATTGGTACATATATCAGTTTATGGTTATATATTGGTACATGGCTTTCCTATTATTAAATTGCAATTACAGTTAAAACACGACCCTTATGTAGAATTATTGAATCTAGCTTTTTTAACTTTTTTTTTTTTTTTTTTTTTTTTTTCCCGATACATTTCGTGACTTGTAAATATCGGATGTTGTTTATAAATGTCGTTGGCTGGCATTAAACGGTCATTGCAGAGGCCATGCATTAGAAAAAAAGATGGATGAATTAATGTATGGTTACGGATAAGCACAACAGAAATATGTTACAGATGTGTATGCACAAACGTGGGTGTCTTCCGCCAACCCATCAACCCTTAGTATAAGTTTTAAGTCAGTGGGTGGAGTAATTTTCAGGAGAGACGAAAAAGAAAAAAAGCAGAAATCGATTACACATGCTAACAATCATTTTCAAGAAAAATAGAGACAAAATTACGACAAAAGTTGGAAAGGGTTTAATAATTATTAATAGTGAAAATTTTAAAGAGACTATTGTTTAAAGTTAAAGTAAAGCCCTATACAAATATATCATGTTAAACTTTTATTCTTTCTCTCGAACAATGGTACTTGGAAATTTTAATTAAATTATCGAAGCAACTACTACTTAGACTTGTACCCTTGTGCAATAAAAGAAAGTATCTTTTTAAATTCTAACATGATTTTTGTTTTTTAATGCTTTGTTACGTAATGAAAATTGTGAAAGTTTTTTAATTGAATGTCTTACGTTTTTATTTAAAATCTGCAATATGCGTCCTTTTTATTTATTTATTTAATCATTTATTTATTATTATTTATTTATTTATTTGTTTGGTTATTTTATGATGATTATTTTTTGTATAAATTGTTTGTAGAACATCTGGGTCCATCAACTTTATCCACACCACTAGTCGGGAGTTTATCTCATTACTAATCAGTGGGGTCAATACGTGTTTATTTTGCCGTGGCTTGACTTTTTTCTTATTTTGATTGTTTGTTGTTTCTATTTTCGGTTGCATTGAGGGGTTCAGTTATGAGCACACGGTCACCTACAAAATCACGTTATTCCATTTAATATTCTTGTACATTTTCGCGTCAATAATTGCAAGAAGAAAGTTAAGATTTGCTGTAAAACTTGGCTCTTATTTTAAAGGGCGAGTTAATTAAGGACTACAATGTATTTTCTGTCAGATTTCGGAAGTATTTCCCTCGCAATAATTCCGGTAACTATTAAAGTGTGTCACGACTTCTTATGATTATTGTGATAGTAATTAATGGAAAAAAACTTTTAAATATTAAAGCTTAGATTTTTTTAAATACAGTTACAAGAACTATAAACACTTTATTTTGACTTCATGCCGGTAATAATTCAATTCAATTCAATTCATTTATTCCGTAAGTCCATATAACTTATTGGTACAATGTTCTGAAAACGCTTTATGTAAAAACAATGCTAATTGAATAGTCTAAAACTGGTTCAATGGAGATGTTTATCTAGGCGGTTATAATTAGTCATTTTGCGAATAGCTTAAAACTTAATAATAAGACGTTAAATCATATTAACCAACATACCTTTAAAGATAATGAAAATGATGGACAATTGAATATAATATTAATTTCTTGTAAAATCAAACATTTAAGCCTAGTAATGATTTTTGTCCTAAAGCTTTGTTTTGTAAACCCGCCTGTTATATGGTTTTTATCGTCTTACGCAATGGGCATTTTTAGCTCAGATGAGCTATTGCGATGGTTCACCGTCCGTCGTGCGTCGTGCGTTAACTTTTAAAATTTTAATCATATCCTCTAAAACTAACCAACCAAATTTGATGAAACTTGGTAACCATCATGCCTGGGTGAAGCCCTTTCAGATTTGCACAAATGAAGGAGTTATGTCCCCTTGGGGCCCCATAAGGGGGGAAATAGTGAAAAACTTTAAAAATCTTCTCCTCCGAATCTGCAAGAGATATACCTTAAACCATATTCATTATCAATAAAACTCCGTTTTTCAAGGTTTGTAGCCACATTGAACATAATTTTACAATTTATTCTATTGACATTATTTTACTGAGAGTTGACCTAATGTACAATGTCAGTCTCTGCTCAAAATCTTATTTTAAAAAGTCTGCACACTCCATAAAATTTTCAATTTTACCTCAAACTGAAAATTTTCTATGTCCAATAACTCCACCTTTTTATCCTTATAAGGTTTGATTGATAACTGGTAATGCAGATGACATCACAAATGTCATAACTAAATTATAATAACAACAGAAAATAGAGTTGAACACTTATGAACTGTGAACATGTGACCATTCCAAGCCATGTTTACTGGCATTACCTGAGGGACATTTTCAAAACATTTTAAAGAGTAAAATAAGAAATAGTTTTTCTTTCAAATTTCAATTGCTTGCTTGAAAATTCAGTTCATGTTGAAAAAATCATATCCATATTTAAGTTGTTAAAACTTGACAAAGAAATTTTTTAACAACTAAATCGTTTATTTCATTTCCTTGGCAAGTCAAAATTTAAGACAACCCCTCTGAAGACAGAAAATATTATGCATTTAAGAACACACTGAATGCACTCCAAAATTCAAAAAATGAAACTAAAGCAATGTTTATTTAGATATGTTAATCAAGCTATTTTGCTTTGATTGTAAAAAATTTAAATATTGATTCTAGTTTAAACTATATAACATTGAGGTGGTAGTTATGCAAATTTTACTGACCTCTCACTATAATTAATGAATAATTTAACAGACTATGCCTTATAAGGATAAAAAGGTGGAGTTGTTGGACATAGAAAATTTTCAGTTTGAGGTAAAATTGAAAATTTTATGGAGTGTGCAGACTTTTTAAAATAAGATTTTGAGCAGAGACTGACATTGTACATTAGGTCACCTCTCAGTAAAATAATGTCAATAGAATAAATTGTAAAATTATGTTCAATGTGGCTACAAACCTAGAAAAACGGAGTTTTCATTAATAATGAATATGGTTTTAGTTATTTCATTTTTAACATCCTTAGATCATTTATTTTTAGATTTGCACAAATGGTAGCCATGGGGCTCAAAATGGGGAAATTGTAAGGCACTGAGTGGGGAAATTGCTAAAAATTACATATTTGTCACTATATCTTGAAAACTATCAACTTTTTGTATAGTCATGTATATTAGAATATTGTAGGTATTGACATGACGATCATTTTGATATATAGTTCAAGGTCATATGTTGAAAGGTCAAGGTCACAGCTGCAAAAGAATACTTAAATTGCTAATTATCTTGAAAACTATTAACTTTTGTATAGGCATGTATATAAGAATATTGTAGGTATTGACATGCCAATCATTTTGATATATGGTTCAAGGTCAGACGTTCAAAGGTCAAGGACACAGCTGCATAAGAAGACTTGAATTGCTAATTATTTTGAAAACTATTAACTTTTTGTATAGGCATGTATATTAGAATATTGTAGGTATTGACATGACGATCATTTTGATATATGGTTCAATGTCATATGTTGAAAAGTCAAGGTCACAGCTGCAAAAGAAGACTTAAATTGCTAATTATCTTGAAAACTATTAACTTTTTGTATAGGCATGTATATTAGAATATTGTAGGTATTGACATGCCAATCATTTTGATATATAGTTCAAGGTCAAACGGCCAAAGGTCAAGGTCACAGTTGCAAAAGAAGTCTTAAATTGCAAATTATCTTGAAAACTAGTAACTTTTGTATAGGCATGTATATAAGAATATTGTAGGTATTGACATGCCAATCATTTTGATATATGGTTCAAGGTCAGACGTTCAAAGGTCAAGGACACAGCTGCATAAGAAGACTTGAATTGCTAATTATTTTGAAAACTATTAACTTTTTGTATAGGCATGTATATTAGAATATTGTAGGTATTGACATGACGATCATTTTGATATATGGTTCAAGGTCATATGTTGAAAAGTCAAGGTCACAGCTGCAAAAGAAGACTTAAATTGCTAATTATCTTGAAAACTATTAACTTTTTGTATAGGCATGTATATTAGAATATTGTAGGTATTGACATGCCAATCATTTTGATATATAGTTCAAGGTCAAACGGCCAAAGGTCAAGGTCACAGTTGCAAAAGAAGTCTTAAATTGCAAATTATCTTGAAAACTAGTAACTTTTGTATAGGCATGTATATAAGAATATTGTAGGTATTGACATGCCAATCATTTTGATATATGGTTCAAGGTCAGACGTTCAAAGGTCAAGGACACAGCTGCATAAGAAGACTTGAATTGCTAATTATTTTGAAAACTATTAACTTTTTGTATAGGCATGTATATTAGAATATTGTAGGTATTGACATGACGATCATTTTGATATATGGTTCAAGGTCATATGTTGAAAAGTCAAGGTCACAGCTGCAAAAGAAGACTTAAATTGCTAATTATCTTGAAAACTATTAACTTTTTGTATAGGCATGTATATTAGAATATTGTAGGTATTGACATGCCAATCATTTTGATATATAGTTCAAGGTCAAACGACCAAAGGTCAAGGTCACAGTTGCAAAAGAAGTCTTAAATTGCAAATTATCTTGAAAACTATTAACTTTTGTATAGGCATGTTTATAAGAATATTGTAGGTATTGACATGCCAATCATTTTGATATATGGTTCAAGGTCAGACGTTCAAAGGTCAAGGACACAGCTGCATAAGAAGACTTGAATTGCTAATTATTTTGAAAACTATTAACTTTTTGTATAGGCATGTATATTAGAATATTGTAAGTATTGACATGACGATCATTTTGATATATGGTTCAAGGTCATATGTTGAAAAGTCAAGGTCACAGCTGCAAAAGAAGACTTAAATTGCTAATTATCTTGAAAACTATTAACTTTTTGTATAGGCATGTATATTAGAATATTGTAGGTATTGACATGCCAATCATTTTGATATATAGTTCAAGGTCAAACGGTCAAAGGTCAAGGTCACAGTTGCAAAAGAAGTCTTAAATTGCAAATTATCTTGAAAACTATTAACTTTTTGTATAGGCATGTATTTTAGAATATTGTAGGTATTGCGACGACGATCATTTTGATATATGTTTCAAGGTCATACATTCAAAGGTCAAGGTCACAGCTGCAAAAGAAGACTTAAATTGCAAATTATCTTGAAAGTTCAAGGTCACAGCTGCAAAAGAAAACTTGAATTGCTAATTATCTTGAAAACTCTTAACTTTTTGTACAGGCATGTATATTGGAATATTGTAGATATTGTGAATATATAATACAAATACCAGTTTAATTTTGATGTGCCAGATGTGCACATTTCGGACAACGATCATTTTGATATATAGTTCAAGGTCATATGTTAAAAGGGCAAGGCCACAGCTGCAAAAGAAGACTTAAATTTCAAATTATCTTGAAAACTATTAACTTTTTGTATAGGCATGTATATAAGAATATTGTTGGTATTGACATGCCAATCATTTTGATATATGGTTTAAGGTCAAATGTTCAAAGGTCAATGTAACAGCTGCAAAAGAAAACTTAAATTGCTAATTATCTTGAAAACTATTAACTTTTTGTATAGGCATGCATATTAGAATATTGTAGGTATTGCGACAACGATCATTTTGATATATTGTTCAAGGTCATATGTTGAAAAGTCAAGGTCACAGCTGCAGAAGAAGACTTAAATTGCTAATTATCTTGAAAACTATAAACTTTTTTTTATAGGCATGTATAATAGAATATTGTAGGTTTTGACATGCCAATCATTTTGATATATGGTTCAAGGTCATACGTTCAAAGGTCAAGGTCATATCAACATAGGAATACTAAAATTATTAATTATATTAAAAGTTATTAATATCATGCATCGACATGTATATTAGAATATTGTAGGTATTGACATGACAATCATATGTGGTTCGAGGTCATATATGTTCAAAGGTCAAGGACATAGCGGTATAATTATAATGAAATTCATTAATGATTTGGAAATTATTCATTGCACTACAGTTACTTCATGCATATTATATAAGCTACTTATAAATGAAAAGTGAGTGGATATATTTCTGATTAAGTTTTGTGGAAGTTCTTAACTTGAGAAAACTTATAAAGTTTCTGTACTTAATATATTGTCTATTGCACTTTGCAAACGATACTGGACATATCTTCAGATGAGCGTTAAGGCCCATGGGCCTCTTGTTATTGATGCAATTGAAAATAGATTGGCACATGTATGATTATGAATTCTCATAAAAAATCAATTCAAATATCAAATTTCAAATTTCTTAATTTCTCACAATTGTCAATTAACAATACAGAGAACATGTTAACATAATTATAAATAAACATGTTGCATGCGCGAGTTACATACATATACATTATACATAATATAAATGCTAACCTGGAGGAATGACTCTCTCAAAAATCCTTACCTTAACCTTAATCCTCCTGGTGCTGAATTGCACATAAGGTTTCCACAAGGACTCGCCATTCAGCTCTCTCTTTAGCTTTTTCTCCAGTGTACCCCAGGTGTAAACCAATTCTTTCATCTCTCCTTCAATCATTCTCCTCCATGTCCCCTTTGGTCTTCCTCTTTTTCTCTGCCCAGGTTGTGTCCATCTTAATGCCCTCTTCACGTGTCTGTTTTTGTCCATCCTCATCACATGACCCAACCACTGCCATTTTCTCCTCTGTATCTCAATGTTTATGTTTTTCAACCCAGTACGTTCCCATACTTCTTTGTTGGTAATTCTGTCTGTCCATCTGATGTTTAGGGTCTTTCTTAAACATCTACTTTCAAAACCTCTTAGATTGCTGTCAATTGGTTTATTTGACCTCCAAGCTTCAGCACCATATAAAAAGACAGATCTTACAATGCTCTGATATAGTCTTGCTTTTGTCCTTGTTGAAACATTATTTGCTTTCCAGATGTTGCCCATTCTCTTAAAAACTGCTGATGCTTTTCCAATTTTGATGTTAATTTCCACTGTAGGGTCATTGTTCACTGTAAGTGTGCTTCCAAGATAGCAAAATTTGTCCACTTCCTCAATCTGCTTTTTATTTAATACAAGTGGATCTGCTATGTTACTGTTTATTTTCATAACTTTTGTTTTCTTTTCATTTACATTAAGTCCAACTGATTTTGCTTCATGTTGCAGTTTTTCCGTCTTGTGCTGCATATGACTATGTGTATGAGTAAGCGGGCAGATGTCATCTGCAAAGTCTTGATCTTTAAGTACAGATGTTAGACATCATTGTATTGCAGTTTGTTGATCTGTTGTTTTTTCCATGATCCAGTTAATAACTAGTAGGAATAAAAAAGGTGACAGTATACTTCCTTGTCTAACACCAGGGTGATATTAAACCATTCAGAATTATGTCCTTCGCGTCTGACACAACAGGTGTAACCATTCTATATTGCCTTCACCAGTCTTATGATCTTATCTAGTATCCCATAAGCTTTCATTATTTGCCAGATTGTTGCCCGATGTACATGTCGAAGGTTTTTTCAAAATCGATAAAATTCATATACACTGTGGCATTCCATTCACTGCACTGTTCTATGATGTTTCTTAAGGTAAAGATGTTGTCTAGGCATGCTCTTCCTCTCCTAAAACCAGCTTGTTCTTCTTGCAATATTTTATCTATTTCTGTTTTTATTCTATCTAAAATTATCATGCTCAGTATTTTTCCAGGTACTGATAACAATGTTATTCCCCTCCATTTGTTACAATTAGTCAGATCTCCCTTTTTTGGTAATTTTACAATAATTCCTTTTTCCAATCGTCTGGAATGGTCTCCTGTTCCCATATATGGTTCACTAATTTCAGTAACATTTGTGCATTCAGTTTAATATCTGATTTTAACATTTCTCCTACCACTAGATCGTTTCCAGGCGTCTTTCCGTTTTTTAGTTTTTTAATAGCATTTTTAACCTCTTGGACTCGAATCTCACTGATATCAATGTTCAACTTTTGGGCATCAATGTTACTGAAGTCATTTGGTTTATTTGGACCGTCTCTATTTTAAACTTTCTCAAAATGTTCTCTCCATCTTTCAAGATGATCACTTTCATTTCTGATGTGACTACCGTCTTTTTTTCTTACATTTGCAGATTTATTTTGTTTATTTACAGATAAATATTTTGCTATTTTGTAGAGTTGTTTTGTATCTCCTGTTCTGGCTGCTGTTTCTGCCTCTTCAGTTTCCTGTTCGATGTCTCTCAAAAATGACACTTATAAATTTGCAAAGGTTATTTAACAATGACAATTTAATTGTAGAAAATAAAGAATTGTATTTTAACACATTTGGATTTTTCTTTAAAACATGGGTATATGTTTCTTTCTTTCTTGAACAAAATTTTTACAAATCATTATATAATGAAATTCATCCCAAGTTCTTCAAGACACAAATTACATATTCTTTCTGATTTTGGAATAATTGACCATTTACCTGTTTCAATGGGTAATCTGTGATTACTGGACCTAAATTTACTCAATAAAATCTTGTCTTTTTTAGAAATTGTAGATAATAAATAATATTGAATATCAAAATTATTAATAAACAGTCTATAAGATATACCTTTCGAAGAATTATTAATATCACTATTCCATTTTTGTAAAAATTGATCAAATAATCTTTGTTTAACACATTTCACTAACCATGTTTTACTATGAAGTCTGAGATAACCATACATTGCATAAACCACATTCAATAATTACCTGATTTACATGTAAACTAACTAATTGTGCATCAAACAAACCACACCAAGCCTTTGATCTATGTACCTTAAACAGAGATGATATTTTTGAAAAACAATTATTCCTCCATGGATTTTTTCCCCAATCACGTTTAAATTGCAAATTGCTTTTAGATCTTAAAATTGATAGGTTCTTGTTTACGGTGCGACGTTTTTGTTTTTTATAAAATATTCATTAAAGTGATTGGTATAAGCGATTTAATATCTTTTACCTTGATGTATATGGAGTTTAATATCAATTCACCAAAATTTCATTATTACGATTTTATTATTTTATTATTTATTACTTTGAGTGATTTAATAGGAAAAGGTAATAAAGAAAGGGTATCAAACTTTAAGGAAACATTTAACTTTAATGGATTAAGATATTTGGAGTTGAAAGTCTTGCACTTGGATTCAGCCACATGATTTCAAACTTTGCCATACAAGAAAACAAGACATTGGCTGAAGTTATAGGGACCGTGTTTGCCTACGACAACCAATTAAAATTCAAATGCATGTAATAAAAATTTACTGTTAACTATTGGAAAACAAACGCGCTAAGGTACATGTACATTTTATATCTTCGATATCGATTTGCAGTATGTTTAGAGATAACCTTTGGTCGAGAGCGGTTATGCAAGACAAATGATCTATAAATTGTCGCTTTATCGACAATCAACATTAAACTTTTAAAATCTGTTTAAATACATGCATACGTTTATCACTTAGCAATATCTTTAAATAAGGGGACAGGTTTCATATATAGTATAATGACAACACCTCTCCCTGTCGTGATTCAAACATCAGTCGGTAAGAATGTGTTGTGAACCAGTTTTTCAGTTCGCATTCCAAATTTCGATGGTTTCTTAGGTTCCCTGGTACCGTGATATAAGTGTAAGATTTATGAATGAACCATAAACAAAATTACTCGCTCAGCACCACCCCACGGTTTTCATACGAGTAAATCTAAAACCAAGAATCTCTTATTTCGGAAACACTTTGGTATATGTTTTAATACCTATTTCTGAGCCTATCATATAATGAAATTTTGTAAAAAAAAAAAAAAAAAACTATGACTACATTGATATAAGTTCTAGCTAGCAAATAATAACTGTTTGGACAAAACATTTAAATTCTCTGTCAGTAACATTTTAAGACACTTCCATGATTTAATGATGAATTTTTGGATATTTCCCAGTTCAAAATTAATTTTTTACCGATTTATTGGCCCAGGTCATGTACCGGGAATCGGATCAAGTAAAAAAGATGTACAAGATAGTGGTAGATAAAACACCGTCACCTAATGGTGTTTTGCTGACAATATAATCTGCTCAGTGTCAAATACTCTTACAACTGTACATTTTAGTTGTATTTTGTTACCGTTTATCTACATGGGACAGAATGTAAAACTAAATATACATAATGTTTTACTGTTTGATCGCAATTAACTTGGCCCTTGTTTCACAATAATTCACTGAATTGAGTGTACACTTCACTTAAATATTCCCATTCTTCTCTTAACATTATTTTCAAAATTATTAGTTTTATGAGACAATGTTTTGTGTTTTTGAACAAACCTACACATAACAATTTATGTATAACATTAGATATGTAATTTGAACTATGTAATATCTTTTAAAATTGACACTAAAATATTCCATAATTTGGGCTGAGTGTAAACTCAATTGAGTGAATGATTGCGAAACTGGGGCCAGATTATTGTTTGTAATTAAAAAAATCTTCGAAACAACTTTTTATCAATATGAATTTACATAGACCTATAGTACTCTGGGTCAAGAATTAATTCTATACAAATATTGCTAGATAAACAAACATGATTTGAATAAATGGAAATATTTACAGCCTTACAATAGATTTAATAAATTTGCATTTGAGATATTATAGAAGCGAAAAAGTACAGTTAAAAAAAAGTGATTGAGGTCGAGCTTTTCAAAATGGTTCATCTATTTTGTGAATACATTTTTTTTTTTTAATCATGCCTTCTTATACGACACTAGTGAAGGAGCCATTGTTGTGATATATCTGATTTTAAATATTTGTACATTTCACTGAAGGGAAAAAATGATAAATAATGTTGCCCTGCTATGAGCTTGGGAATTCTATAATTTAAAATATATTATAGTTTTCAATATTTTTTTTCAAAACAACGGCCTCGTCGTTTAACATTGAATAAGTGCCGCATATTTTGGTTAAGTAAAGATTCCATACTGATCAACTAGATAAACTTTTTAAATGCAAGTTTATAAAAAAGATGGTTCAAGTAGATCAAAGACATTTAAAATAGCAGAAATATGTCACAAAAATGTATATTATCTATCAACAGGCAATGTAACCCAAATTAAAAGTGAACAAAAAGACAAGAAATAGATTAACAATAAACACAAGCGCAACATATCATAAAACTTCAGACTTTGGGTGGGCACTAAATTAAATAATAATACAATGTCGAGTGGGACTACTGAAGATTAATGGGAGGTCTCCAACTATACCGGTCATTTTACAACAGTGCTTCATAAAAACGTTCATTTATTTATTTATTTCTTTTTAAAAAGATGCCATGATACCTCTTTTTTAAAACTTCAAATAATGGAACACACAGATCTGTCAAATAAGATGGAGCTTGCTTGCAATTATATAATATTTGAAATAAAATATATTGAAGGAAATGCAATTTTCATTTTTCCCATGCAAGATAGGCCTTGCGTTTTGAACTTCTGGATTATTTAATATAACTGCTCAAATGACAAGATGAAAAAGAAAATATTATAAAGAGCAACAGAACATAAGCATATGTCAAAACAATTATAGGGTATACAACACACATTTTATTATCGAGAGACTTGTTTAGTGTTAAATATACATCATAAATTCGCGAAATATAACATACACGTTCATAATTTCAGTATATAGCCCCACTGGGTCAAACTTTTATTTCATTATTAGGTTTTGTTGATCAAATAAATACAATATTACTTGTACGTTTTATAAGGAACATAAGTTTGTATTCATGTCTTTCTATAACCATATGCATGCCCAAAGTCTGATCAAAACACAAAATATTGGTGTAGGTAGCCCTAAGAGTAAACCCAAAATAAACAATGCGGCCGATATATATGCTCATTTTTTCTTGCCTCTTTTGAAAAAATTACCTGTTTAAGTTTTTTAATTGTCAACATTGGTTTGTCCCAAGCCCATCATAAGTAATCGATTTCAGTGTCTGTTTTCTTAAAACGTAGAAAGTGTTCCCCCGATCAATGTGTAACGGATTTTTCGCGTTCTTTATTTGTTTTTATTAGTATTATTTTGGTATGGGAAATCTGCCGATTATTTGTTAACATAATAGATACTTTTACTGACGTCTGAAATATGAGTGAAAACGGTTCATTGATTATTTAATTACTTTTCAATGCCAAATTTTATAAGAACACGGACATTAAGCTGACATTAAATTAAAAAAAAATAAAAACGGATGTCCTAAAATTAAATTACAAAAAAAGCACTGAATCTTCAAATCTATGCAGTTGGACACAAGGAAGTAAATAAAGATATAATCTGTCATTACTTAAGAGCATTTCAAGTTTCAAGTTAACAACTTAATGGCCCCTTACATGACGAATTCTGAATTCCAACTAAAACGAAAGTCTTCTTATTTCTGACCTCCACGCTGTTTACAATTAGTTAGGTCAACCATTTATCAAATAGTTAACAAACTATACTACATTTGCTGACAATAAATTACTTAACATGTCGTTAGATCTGGCATTAAAATCTAAACAGTCCGTTACTTAAAGGTTTTGATGCACGTCATATAATAATTATTTTGTCTTTGATCAATATATATATATCATCCATATTCCATGCTGTGTATAATTAAAGGAATTTAAAATGTATTCTGATGATGATAAATGTTAACTGTATAAAATCAGAGTTAACATCAAACTAACTATACCTTGAAGCTTTTGAATAAAATGCTGCTTTATCTCTACATTCAATGTTACATAATCATTAATTTTCGTTTAAAAAGTAAGTTAAAGATTAAAACAAATACAGAATAAAACAATATTTGTCTGAAGTCGGAATATATTAAATATATACTAGAGATTTGTGATAAATAATTCTTTTCCTTATGCTATTCAACAAGAGTTTTTACTTTTATTTCTTCAATTCTAATTTTGCTTACAAGGCTAGGGGCGTCCAATTCTTCATCCTAAAAATTGACTAATATACCCAAAGAAGGTTTCTTAAAGGGTTACATCGTATAAAATGTTTGTAGCACTTCATATTACAATTATGCTCTCTCTCTCTCTCTCTCTCTCTCTCTCTCTCTCTCTCGTATTTAAGACCACCTGTATATTATAAAGACCACATATCTACATTCAATTCCTTCCGAAGCAATTTATTTTTTCTTGATCTTTTAAGAAAAGCAACCGTCTTATCGAACCAGAGGTCACCCTTTTAAGCACAAAATGGTTTATAAAGGCCATAATTTAAACTTTCTTTTTGGCAAAATAAATCAATTAAAAATATTGTTGTAAAATTGCAAACCATGAAATAAGCGGTTATTTACATAATTTATAATTATAATGTAAGGTATATAATAAAAAGTTACACTTATTACTTTTCTTTAGTGATAATTAAACCTATATATTTAACTACTTTGTGACCCTCCTCTTTAGAAGTCCTTATAGACAGATTCGACTGTAGATAGAAAGTTACTTAACATATATTACCGTTTTTAATGATTTTTTTCACTGACCTGATTTCAACAGAGTATGCTAGTAAAGTGTAATTTTTAAGTAAGTTTAACGTATTCTCTTCTAGATCAACATTTTAAATGAAAAATAAGCAAATGGTATTGGTATTGGCTATTGTTTTAAAACTCCGCCTGACATTGCATTTCAAATTACAATGCAGTACCAATGCAGTGCCAGTTGAGCTACACAAGCCCTGTTGGATTTCTCGCTTTCATTTTACACATTTCTTTTTATTATTCTCGATTCTTATGTTTTATTTGTGAAAGTTTTATTAGCATAATCGTAACCCTCGTGTCCACGTTCGGTTTGGGTATGCGTGTGGATTGATTTAAAGCCGAGATATATACTTAAGTACAAGTGGTTTACAGTAATCTGTTTGTGTTAATGATCTTTTGTAGTACCTGATTGGCCGTTTTATCTTTGGTTCCCAATTTATTTTCAGACAGACTATTTAGACGTAATTATCAGGAATACCTCGTTAATATTTAATGTATTTGTAAAGTAACTAGAGAATTACCACAATCAGAGGTAACTATGGATAGCAATTATAAAATGGGCAAATTGATTTGTAAATAATTTATCTATAATCACAATTTATGTTTGAGCAAAGATTGGGGCTTGTTGTAAATTTATTAACTTGTTGTTTTGATGAAAATCATTCCGGATTTTACAAGAAACCAAGTCACAAATGATCCCGTTTTAGTGCGGATTGAAAGTTTTCTTATTTGAAAACTCTGTGGTTATTTAAAGACTCTTCTTCTTCCATTACAACACAGTCTTCTTAAGAGTATAAGCTATCGCACTATAAATGAGCAAAAGAGGACTGAAGATTTTTCAATTCTGTTTGCTTTTTCCGGTGAAAGAATTTTTAAAGTGTATGCAATAAGAAAAGTAAAAAAAATCACCGACACATTTTTAAGAAATATGTTTGATTTTTCTTGAATTTATACAGAGAAATAAGAAAACAAAATCCTTTTGGAAAATGTTTGATGGCGTGAATGTTTATTGCCAATCGAGTAATCCAGTGAATCGTTATTTTATCTTATTATTCAAACGTTTAAGTCTAGCAAACGCTTTAAACCCGAGAACGAATATGTAAATTTTGTATCAAGCATCTCGCTAAATAATTGCTTGTGACTTAATGCTTGAACAGTAATTTTACAACAAGCAATATAGCATATATTAAAACCACTGAATGTGAGAGCTATTGGGATTCTTAAAGCACTTAAAGCAATCTGTTAATGCGTTGTGTCATATAATAATTATAAATAAGATAATTAACTAGCTATTTTGTGTAGTCAGAATTAAACATCATAGCTATATAAAGTGTCTTTATAGCCGATAAATTAACCACACCATTTAGCTAATAATTCTAATGAAATTTTACGATGTTTACGGAATTGGTATAAATGTCTTAGGAAATGAGTTGCAGTTTATCCTTAGAAATATAATCGATATGTTTAGTGGGGGTACTTCCGCATTAGGACGATAAAGCAGCTTCAATTTAGCAAATTAAGTTTAGAAACTTATTCACATTTAAGATTTTAATTTTCAGGCAGTATTCTATCACTATTCAGTATCCCGGAAAAAATCTAAAAGCAAAATATTTTAGTATGTTTAAAACTCGGTTGACAAGTCTAAATGCATTTAACAAATATTTCATGGGGTTGCGGGCTATATCGCGGTTTATGGACCGGGCAGGCACCCCGAAAATATTATATGGACCGAAGCGAAGCCGAAGGCCGAGGTGTATATTGGTTGCATCCAGTCCATAGAACCATGTATTGACCTCATTCAAAGACTATAATTGTTTTATTATATGAAAAATAACTATTTGCCTATTTCAAGTGAAATTAAGTAGATTCCATGCAATACAAACAATACACAAAATGCCGTCTCCTCCATCATGACTGAGCAACTCAACGGAGTAAATAAAGAAAATAATTGGATTATTTTGTTGTGACGTCATTGAGGCTAAAAAGGGGTTTGAACCAGTCCGGACCTCATATTATTGACCGCACGTGCATTTAGACAAGCAATACACGAAATATTTAATGACACGTGACAGTATGACGACCAATAGACGAAAAGAAAGAATCATAGTCAAATAATAAATTAGAATCACACTGTGCGATATGAGTAATGTTCAAGCTGAAAATACTGCCTTAAGACAAGAACTTAACATAATGAAATCATACATAATTAAGTTAGATAGGACAGTTAGAGAACAATCAGAACAAATAATAGACCTTAAAGGTAGATCTATGAGACATAACATTCTCATACACGGGTTTAAAGAGAACAAGAAAGAAAATTTGAATGTTGAAATGGTCCCTTTGATTGAATCAGTTCTTGGGGTAAATAATGTCCGAATTGACAGAATACATAGAATAGGTCCTCCACCAAGAGTCTCGAGTAACGGAGAAAGTAAACCTTGAACAATTGTCGCAAAGTTCGATGATTATCTCAAGAAAGAAGAAGTCGTTAGAAAATACAGAGAAAAAAATAGCACAAACACAAAGTAGTATCCCCTTCCATATCACCCCACAGTCACCCTCAGGCGCAGGCATTTACATGAAGTACAAAACAGATATAAACAACAAAATGTACAAACAAAAATATCAAATGACAAACTAATATTCATTTCTAACGGCACAGTATACAGGGAAAAAGTTAAGAGCCCTATCGCCGAAAACATCCTTCTATGTGATCAAAGCGAATCAAATGCGTTAGAAAAGCTTAACACTGTAACTTGTGAAACAATTACAGACTCAGGAAACACGTTTGTCGGTTCTGGCATTAAGATAACGAGCTACATTGACGTCCGTAAATTTTACAAGAAAGTTTTGATAAATCCCGACAACACAAGGGCTACACATAACATTGTCGTCTACAGATTTAAAGATCAATCTGGAAACACACATGAGGGTCATGATGATGACGGAGAAATCGGCGCTGGTAGACAACTATTAACTTTCATGCAAAGTAATGCACTTGAAAATATAGCAATTGTGATCACACGATTTGCATCTAGTAGAAAGTTAGGACCCACGAGATTTACTTACATGCAAGACATAGCACTAAAACTTGCTCAAAAATTATTATAAACTATAAAACTATAGTATTGCAATTTAATAACTTTCATTTAATGTATATTATATATTTTGTTATAGTTCACGTATTTATGTAATATATATGTGCATTTGGCTACTCAAGCTTTACATGTCGCTACGTGTACAAAAAACACAAAAATACGTGTCTAGTATTAACTACATATATAATCACGCCTTACCGCCATTCATGTTTCATTACAACCCTCATCATAATATGAAATACCAGCTTTGTTTGAGTAGCCTAAGAATGTATATTATATATCTGGGTTTATATACATAATCTAAAAAGACGTCCCGATTCCAAATCACATTCTTCTCTAATACACATACCAATATCTTTACTAGTAAAACAAAAACGCAAATGTACTTACCAGCTTTGTGACAGCGCACATCTTAATTAACTATATCCAAGCACGCATTTTAAGAGTACAAGAAATAACTTTGTTAGTTACAACCCGTGAAAAAGTAAAATCATAGTTTCAAATGAAGATATATCGTGCAACTTATTTACTAGCCTAGCACAAATATAATGCAAATACAAGATTATGTATATAGACCATATTGTATAAATTTAGTTAATTTTTTGTTATGATGTTGTATTGCTATTTAAATATTTAAAACGCATCAGTATGATTAACCTATATTGATAGTGGCCAGTTTTTTGACGGGGAGTCTAAACCCGGTATGTGACCTACTGATCGCGGGGACCAACTCTAAATTAATTTTTGAGTAAACTTTATACTCGACCTTTAGTGTTTTTTTTTAACACTACCAAAACTGCCGAATGTTGATATTATAGGTGTTATTAAATGTAAATATGTTAAGTTATTGTGTGTATTTTTCATTGTCATTATTTCACATTGTTCACCCAAATATCCAAAATCCTTAAAATTATGAGCTACTACAACTTTAATCACGCCTCCCACCTCTTTCTTTTCTTTCCTTCCATTTGTTTCTTTTTCTTACTATCCACACAGTTTTTTTCTTTTTTCTATCTTTTTTAAAGGCACAAAATTTGGCACAATTGATGTTGAATGTTTTTTTACTTTATTTCATATACATGTACATAAGAAACTTATATACTTTCAAGTCTAGATATGGATTGTGATAAAAATAATTCTTTGAGTACATTATCATACAACTGCAGGGGACTAGGCGATATAAGCAAACGTAAAGATGTCTTTAATTTTTTAAGAAAAAGAAGTGTAATATATATTGTCTACAGGATGTACATTTTGATTTAAATTGTGAAAATCTTATTCAATCGCAATGGGGGAGGGGAAATGTTTTATGTTCTTCGTATAGTTCTCAATCAAGAGGAGTTTTGTTTGTTATTTAGTAACAATTTAGAGTATAAAATACATGAAGTTAAAAAAGATTATGAAGGGAATCTAATTGCTTTGAACATAACATTGGAAAATAAAAAAATGACTATTGTTAATATTTATGGACCAATACCGATACCCTAACTTTCTACCAAAAACTGCACGATTTATGTAAAACCTTAAATAATGCAACAAACATAATTTGTGGCGATTTTAACTTAATTCAAGATCCTATTCTAGACATGGACGGTTACAAAAATTTAAACAATTGCAAAGCAAGAGAAAAAGCACTTGAATTAAAAAACACACTCAATTTAATCGACCCTTTCCGTACATTATATCCTAACATTAAATGTTTTACGTGGAGGAAGAAATCTCCTCTAAAACAGTCGAGACTTGACTATTTCCTTATATCAGACTCTCTCTTTCAGCAAGTTGTCGATGTTAAAATAGAACCGAGCTACCGATCAGACCACTCTATGATAATTATGTATTTTCGCATTAATGAATTTTTAAAGGGAAGGGGGTTATGGAAATTTAATTCCAGTCTTTTAACTGATAAAAATTACGTCGAAAAAATAAAAAATGTATTAAATCTGTTAAACAACAATATATGATTCCAGTATATAACCTAGAGAAAATAGATGACATTCATGATATTTAATTCACAATCTCCGATCAATTATTTTTAGAAACAATCCTAATGGAAATACGCGGTCAAACCATTTCTTATTCTTCTTATATAAAAAAGCAAAAGGTAAAAAAACAAGAATTATTAAAAACTACAACTGAAAAAGAGTCAAATACGGAAAGTCTACATTTACATTTGAATTTACTAGAAGAAAAACAAACTGAATTAGAAAATATCAGAAAAAATAAACTACAAGGGATTTTGGTTAGATCAAGAGTACAATGGATAATGCAAGGAGAAAAACCATCCCGATACTTTTGTAATTTATAAAACAGAAACTCGGAACAAACTATAGATAATGTAAATTTAGATGATATTTTTAAAGATATCAATATTCCAAAATTAGACCCATGTGATTCAAATAGTTTAGAAGGTTTAATAACATATAAAGAAGCGTTACAAGTTTTAAAGAAAATGAAAAACAATAAAAGCCCTGGTTCAGATGGGTTTACGGCAGAATTTTTCAAATTTTTTTTGGCGGGACATAGGGGATTTTGTAGTAAGGTCAATAAATGATGGGTATTTCAAAGGGGAAATGTCAATTACACAAAGAAATGGTATCATAACATCCATTCCTAAAGGTAGCAAATCAAGAGAACATATTCAAAATTGGAGACCTATCTCTTTATTAAATGTAGTGTATAAAATAGCATCAGGTTGTATAGCAGAAAGACTTAAAACCGTATTAAATAATATAATATCTGAGGACCAAACAGGATTTTTAAGTGGTAGATATATAGGGGAAAATATAAGATTAATTTACGACATAATGGAATATACTGAAACTAATAATATCCCTGGTATGCTATTTCTCATCGACTTTCAAAAAGCGTACGATTCTGTTGCATGGGGATTTTTATTTCAAGTTTTAGATTTCTTTAACTTTGGGATATCAATAAAACGTTGGATAAAAACATTATACAATAATATATTTTCTTATGTAATACAAAACAACTTTCTGTCAGACCCTTTCCCAATTTGCAGAGGAGTAAGACAAGGTGACCCTGTTTCAAGTTACTTGTTCCTCTTGTGTGCTGAAATCCTAGGAATAATGATTAAGAATAATAAAAAAATCAAAGGAATCTCTATAGAAAATAGCGAATTTTTATTATCACAATTTGCTGATGATACAACTTTTATTTTAGATGGTTCTTATAATTCTTTAAAAGAGTCCATAAATACTCTAGAATACTTTGCGAGTTTTTCCGGCCTAGCAATAAACCCAAGCAAATGTAGAATTGTTTGGATTGGGTGTAAAAAGTATTCAGGAGAAACGTTTAACCATAGATTGAGACTAAAGTTTATGATTCTTTTACTTTACTTGGTATTGAATTTTCTGTAAATTTGGATAATTTATACAAAATGAATTTTGAACGAAAAATTAATGATATAAAAACATTACTTGATATTTGGAAAACCAGAAACTTAACACCGATAGGTAGAATAACAGTTCTCAAAACGCTAATAATTTCGAAGCTTAATTACTTATTTTTAACTTTACCAAACCCGCCAGAATATTTTTTTAAATCATTAAATAATATTTTCTACAACTTTATTTGGAATTTTAAAGTTGATAAAATCAAAAGAGACATTATAGTCCAGAATTACATAAACGGAGGACTAAAAATGATAAATATTTATGCTCTATTAGATGCCCTTAAACCAACCTGGATGAGACGTTTTATTAGTCAAAAGTCTAAATGTATTAAATTATGTTCTACGATATACCCTTTTCTACAGCATACTCTTATGTATGGTCCAAATTATATAAAAAAAAAACTTAACAAAAATCACAAACACGTTTTGGAAAAATGCCATGGATGCTATTTACAAAATACAAAACAAAATTTCTGTTGATAAATGGATCGATTTCCAAACTCTACCAATTTGGAACAACAATACATTTAAAATAAATAAAGAGATTATAAGATTTGAACACTGGATTAAACAAAAGGTTTTATTTGTCTCTGATCTACTAGATGAAAAATCAGATTTTCTTAATTATGATAATTTTAAAACGATATACAATATAAAATCAAACTTTTTGGAATATAACAGCGATATAAAAGCTATTAAATACGCAATTCAAAACATGAAAATAAAAATTACAGAAAATATCACCCCTTTACCATTTATTCCTTGCTATTTTAATATAATTTTAAAATCTAAAAAGGGGGCAAAAGATATGTACAACTGTCTTATAAAAACTAATGAAAAGTCAAAAAGTGAGATAAAATGGAAATCTGAATTCAACATTTTAGATAAAGACTGGAAAACTGTCAATGCTATACCCTTTTATTGCACAAAAAATTCAAAATTGCAATGGTTACAATATAGAATAAATAATGGAATTTTAGCAACAAATACATTATTAACAAAAATAGGCATAAAAAAAGACCCAAAATGTTCTTTTTGCAAAAACGCAAATGAGTCAATTCTTCACTTATTCTGGGAGTGCCCAACTATTAATTATTTATGGGTTTTATTAGATGAATATTTTTTACTAAATTCGAATATAACATTTGATATTACAACTAAAATTGCTATTTTTGGTATTTTAAAACTTACAGAAGAATCTAAACATTTAAATTACATTACGTTGACAACACGAAACTACATTTACTTATGTAGTACAAGGGAAAAAAGTTAATTTTAACAGTTTGAAAAACTACCTTATTGAAAACATTAAAATAGAACAAATTATTATGTTGAAATTAGGAAAAATCCAACTTTTACATCAATACTGGAACAAGATATTAAACATTCTACAAGACTAACGCACGCGCGCGCGTGTGTGTGTGCGTATATGCGTGTGTGCAAGAGTGTGCGTGTGTCCGTGTGCATTTATTTAAAATAAAAAGCTCAAGTTCTTTTGATATTGGATTATTTTTTATATTGTGAACATACCTGCTACATACGTAACTCCAAAATTATAACAATGTTTCTATTATTACTGTAAATGTATTTGTGTTTCGCGGTGGATTACGGATTTTGAAATACGCGAATGTGTTTCCAGTCCCCTTTGTCGGGAAAAGGAATACACGCGAAAATAAATACATTTATAGTACATGTTTTATCCATTATACACGGTATTTTGCATTTTTCATTTGGCATTAATTAAATGAAAATTTTTGTACTTTATACATTGAAATATATATCAATTTGTGCCAATAAATAATAAAAATTAAAAAAAAAATAGAATATTGTAGGTATTGACATGACGATCATTTTGATAGAGGTTCAAGGTCATATGTTGAAAGGTCAAGGTCACAGCTGCAAAAGAAGACTTAGATTGTTAATTATCTTGAAAACTATTAACTTTATGCATAGGCATATATATATTAGAATATTGTAGGTATTGACATGACGATCATTTTGATAGATGGTTAAAGGTCATATGTTGAAAGGTCAAGGTCACAGCTGCAAAAGAAGACTTAAAGCTGCATTAAGTTTTCCAAAGAAAAAAAATAAAACGGTGCTAATCTAATAAACGATGTTCCTAATGAACAATGTAACATTTGGTTCAACGATAAAAGCTCGAATAAATACAGAAATTACAGTATTTACCCGGCGAGATGCAGCATTTGGGATCTAATATTAGAACATGGTTACGTCATCAAAACCCGGGTCATTCAAACACAACTTTCAAAATGTTGAAATACGATAAATTAAACACAGAACTTCGTTGAATTTGTCATTTATGACTTAGTAAGGGAAAAATAACACCATTTCCTACATCTGGATATTAATGAAGGACAATTAATGCAATCTGTCATGTTTCACTTTGGATTCTAGGCTTTTCCGTACATCCGTGCGCATGCTCCAAGCTCATAATTACCATCGTAGAACACTGACCAACCGGTCAGAGGATTCCGTTTATTTACAACTAAAAGAAATGAAATTTGAGAAAATGAATGTCACGGAGCGTGGTTAGAAGATATCTACTATCTAAAAATATATTTTCAGAAAATCAAAAAAATTCAGAAATTTGGTAAACTTAATGCAGCTTTAAAATATTAATTATTTTGAAAACTATTAACTTTTTGTATATGCATGTATATTAGAATATTGTAGGTATTGACATGACAATGATATATATATATATATATATATATATATATATATATATATATATATATATATATATATATATATATATATAGATATATGGATATTTCTGATAAAGTTTTGTGGCAGCTCTTAACTTGAGAAAACTTGTAAAGATTCTGTACTTATTAATTGTCTATTGCACTTAACTGAGCGTTAAGACCCATGGGACTCTTGTTAGATTATGGCTCGTACAAAGGTATATTCTGGTTAAAGATGAATAAGTTTTTTTTTTTTTTTTTTTTTTTTTTAAATTGTTTTTAGATTTTCTTCATAAAAAGACTTTGATTAAATTTTGCCTCTATGACATCTGATTTTTTTTCTCTTTAATATGTACTTCGAACTAAAATGTTACGTCAGGTAGTCAAATTGTTTACGTTGGCACAAGAACAAAATAACAACTTCTATAAAGTCAAGTCCTGAGCTGGATGACTCAAAACTCTCTTAATGGTTACAAATACCTAAACTCGATAAGAGATCTTCAACTTATGCAGCCTGGGTTGTTATTCCGTTATTTCTGCTTCCTGATTTAAATAAGTGAGGTGTTAATTGTAATACTTTATCACAGTAAATATTAATTTTTTGTGTTCTTTATGTTAGTCAGTGACAAGTAAGTTTATGAAAACATGAGCATATGACTTTTCAATACCTCCTAAATATACTGGACAAAAAGGTTAAGAACAACTTTTTACAGAAATTATATAATGTATAATAAATGATAATGACATCTAAATGTCACCATATTATACTAGGATCTAAACAAAAACATTAGCAAGGCTTTTAAATAATCGTAGTTTGGATAACTAGAAACATCACATTTTGTTATCCAACTGGCATCTGTGAACCTTTTTATTCGTTTTACCGTTATATGACATCATCTGACTGCAATTGACAATCCCCAGGTAGTTTGAATATTGCAATCTCAACACGAGCAAAGGTCAGTTGTCTAACATTTAAATGTGTAATAAAGTGTTTCTTCACGGTTGTGGAATCGATTCCAGCACACTGACAGTTTTACAGAAAGACCTAATTCAGATCGATTAAGAGCTATTATTGCTCCAAACCCACGGAGTATATACCGCTATTGGCCTTATTCTTCTGATAAGAATATTTTTATTTTTTTTGGACCATATTGAATTCCATTCAGATTATTACCTGTGAATGAATTCATGCAAAAATTTTATGAAATGTTTCATTAATGTCTGGAGCTTATTAGTGTTGATTATTGTTGAATAAACTTTCCTCAATTTTTGGATTTAAATTTTGTCTTAACGTTTTTTTCCAGTATATATAGATATCGAACGTTAGCTTGTTCTTTTTAACACTATACAATATATTTCTTGTTATATTAAGAATTCGGTGGCAAAGTGACGTGTTACGTAATATGTGACCATGCACTACAAACATGTATATTATAGAATATGTTATAAGTATAAAGCATAAAGTATAAAGTATAATATTTAAGGTCTTATTTCTGAGAGAGAGAGAGAGAGAGAGAGAGAGAGAGAGAGAGAGAGAGAGAGAGAGAGATTATGTGCAAAACAATCACTCGATGCAGAGTTCCTTGTAAATTTAACATATTGTTGGTTTTTCACAGTCTATGATACCCAGTAATGTGAGAGACCATCATATGGAATCAGAGGTTTGTTTAAGCGAGCATAGTGGCTTTCTACAGGGTCTCTTTTTAAACCATGATCTTAGCTGTCTGTAGGCAGATTGTCAATCAGTCAGTATCGAAACTGCTTTCTCAATTTAACACTGAAGAAATCTTCACTATATTATTTCTATTTAGTAAGTGCCTAATTTCACTGACAGAAATATTGTAAACCCACCAAAACAAAAGTCACGTGGTAATTTTTGAATGATTTTTTCAAAAAAGTATTCAAAGTTATTATACATATGTAATTGTATAACTGCGGATTTGTCTTAAATTCTCTTTCTTTTTCGTCATATAAAATTTGTCCTATTTAACAAAATTGATTTGATTTGTATATGTGACATCCAGTGTGTGTTACCTCGTCATTTCGTTTTTAGTTTGGCTTTTTCATGTTTTGTATAATCATTCTGTTTAAATCAGATTAATAGCAATCTGATCTATAGATAAAATTTTTCTACAAAGGGTCGGGTTTTCCTTTTTACACATCAGAGCACGTTTTTTAACTTGATGTTTTCCTTTTTTCCTGAAAATCGACATTTTATTCATTATATGGTTTTTAGCACATAAGATATGCTCACCGTTATATATTTTTGCAAAACAAACGTATGTCCGGTGTGTGTGTGTGTGTGTGTGTGTGTGTGTGTGTGTGTGTGTGTGTGACTTCACGTTTTCGACATCTGCTCACTACTGAATAGAATAGGATCAAACTTCACTAGCAGCATTATTGGCTTTTAGGTATTCAGGTTTGTACAAATGGTTAACCCTACTTTTGTTTCAAGGTCATGGTGATTCTACACAGAATTTTGCATTTTTAACATCTCGTCTGCAACTACTGTTCAAAATTTGATGTAATTACAAAGGGGGTCATCCTGTTTTCTCCCACTTTTAATTATAGTATTATATAAACATGAGCATATGACTTTTCAATACCTCCTAAATATACTGGACAAAAAGGTTAAGAACAACTTTTTACAGAAATTATATAATGTATAATAAATGATAATGACATCTAAATGTCACCATATTATACTAGGATCTAAACAAAAACATTAGCAAGGCTTTTAAATAATCGTAGTTTGGATAACTAGAAACATCACATTTTGTTATCCAACTGGCATCTGTGAACCTTTTTATTCGTTTTACCGTTATATGACATCATCTGACTGCAATTGACAATCCCCAGGTAGTTTGAATATTGCAATCTCAACACGAGCAAAGGTCAGTTGTCTAACATTTAAATGTGTAATAAAGTGTTTCTTCACGGTTGTGGAATCGATTCCAGCACACTGACAGTTTTACAGAAAGACCTAATTCAGATCGATTAAGAGCTATTATTGCTCCAAACCCACGGAGTATATACCGCTATTGGCCTTATTCTTCTGATAAGAATATTTTTATTTTTTTTGGACCATATTGAATTCCATTCAGATTATTACCTGTGAATGAATTCATGCAAAATTTTATGAAATGTTTCATTAATGTCTGGAGCTTATTAGTGTTGATTATTGTTGAATAAACTTTCCTCAATTTTTGGATTTAAATTTTGTCTTAACGTTTTTTTCCAGTATATATAGATATCGAACGTTAGCTTGTTCTTTTTAACACTATACAATATATTTCTTGTTATATTAAGAATTCGGTGGCAAAGTGACGTGTTACGTAATATGTGACCATGCACTACAAACATGTATATTATAGAATATGTTATAAGTATAAAGCATAAAGTATAAAGTATAATATTTAAGGTCTTATTTCTGAGAGAGAGAGAGAGAGAGAGAGAGAGAGAGAGAGAGAGAGAGAGAGAGAGAGAGAGAGATTATGTGCAAAACAATCACTCGATGCAGAGTTCCTTGTAAATTTAACATATTGTTGGTTTTTCACAGTCTATGATACCCAGTAATGTGAGAGACCATCATATGGAATCAGAGGTTTGTTTAAGCGAGCATAGTGGCTTTCTACAGGGTCTCTTTTTAAACCATGATCTTAGCTGTCTGTAGGCAGATTGTCAATCAGTCAGTATCGAAACTGCTTTCTCAATTTAACACTGAAGAAATCTTCACTATATTATTTCTATTTAGTAAGTGCCTAATTTCACTGACAGAAATATTGTAAACCCACCAAAACAAAAGTCACGTGGTAATTTTTGAATGATTTTTTCAAAAAAGTATTCAAAGTTATTATACATATGTAATTGTATAACTGCGGATTTGTCTTAAATTCTCTTTCTTTTTCGTCATATAAAATTTGTCCTATTTAACAAAATTGATTTGATTTGTATATGTGACATCCAGTGTGTGTTACCTCGTCATTTCGTTTTTAGTTTGGCTTTTTCATGTTTTGTATAATCATTCTGTTTAAATCAGATTAATAGCAATCTGATCTATAGATAAAATTTTTCTACAAAGGGTCGGGTTTTCCTTTTTACACATCAGAGCACGTTTTTTAACTTGATGTTTTCCTTTTTTCCTGAAAATCGACATTTTATTCATTATATGGTTTTTAGCACATAAGATATGCTCACCGTTATATATTTTTTGCAAAACAAACGTATGTCGGTGTGTGTGTGTGTGTGTGTGTGTGTGTGACTTCACGTTTTCGACATCTGCTCACTACTGAATAGAATAGGATCAAACTTCACTAGCAGCATTATTGGCTTTTAGGTATTCAGGTTTGTACAAATGGTTAACCTTACTTTTGTTTCAAGGTCATGGTGATTCTACACAGAATTTTGCATTTTTAACATCTCGTCTGCAACTACTGTTCAAAATTTGATGTAATTACAAAGGGGGTCATCCTGTTTTCTCCCACTTTTAATTATAGTATTATATAAACATTTAAGATTTTTGTTAATAATACAATCAGTATAGTCAATATCAAGAAGTCAGTTTACCTATCATTGGATAATATTAAATAATCATAGTTATTATTGTTAATGAAGGAATGAAAAAAAAGATTAAATAAATAAATAGATAGATAAATAAATAAAGTAATTTATAAATAAATGAATAAATCAATTAATTAAGTACGTAAGTAAGTAAGTAAGTAATTTATAAATGAAAAGATAAATTAATAAAGTAATTTATAAATGAAAATAAATAAATGAATAACTTGCCTGAATTGGAATAAATATATTATTAGAGTAAATTGTCATAAATTGAACAGAACTGTTTGCTATGAACTGTTTTCAAGCTAAGATATAATAATTTAGTTTTTGAGAGGTTCAAGTTATTCTGTTGTAAATCATGGCAAATGTACAGCTACAACCTTTACAGTTTGCAACTAACAAATTTGGAAGAGAAAGTTTACATTTAGGTGGTTTTCGATACATTGTAATGAACGTGTATATTGGACAAGCAGTGTTAAAACTTTTCATGCAACTGTCAATACATATCAGGATAATCCACTTAAAATTTGGAAATATACACAATTATCCCGCTGATCAAGTTAAGGCTGAATGCATGGAGCCTACTGGAGACCACGAAAAAACGTTGTAAGGAAGAAGTTATACCTATTCCAAGTATTTATGGAGAAGAAATAACAAAATTAAGAAACCCAGATTGGAACGATGATAGTAAGAAAATAGTAGAGCAGCTTCCAACATATGATTCATGTAAGACATCATTGTATTTCCACAGATCTATAACGCGACCTGTGATAACAAACACCAGACAGGTCATCAACTTACAGAGTTGTCATGTGCTACTTTTGAATTTTTATGAAATAATACAATTCAAAAGTAGCACCTGTCATGTGCTACTTTTGAATTGCATTATTTCATAAAAATTCAAAAGGAGCACATGACAGAGTGAATGGCGTTTGACTACTGCAGTTTTTTATGGTTGATGATGGTGACTTTTCCAGAATTTAATATTAGATTTTGCAATGTGGACAATTTAAGACATCTTTTCAGGAGCTTATATGGTTTATTGTGACAGAACTTTTTATACATGTTGTTCATTGTTTCATAAAATTTACAATATACTTGCAATGATAAATGGTTGTATGTATCAAAATCCTTCTTTCATCTCCGCGTGGTGAACAGGGGGCAACAGATATATTATATTTGGCTAACGGAAGGTTCTTTTTCAAATAAAAATAATGTAAAATGACGTGCCTAGTGGTATGCTTGAAAATCTGATGAATTTTGTGACTTTTCCCCATTTTACTACTTTTTTAAAACGAGACTGCATTCTGGTCACATGACCCTCACGTGACCTCGCTTTTCTGTAATCAAACAATTTGGGTCAACTACACCTCGTATTGTTTTAAATCAAATAGCTAAATAAATGTCAAAATCTAACAGAGAATTCTTGTATGTAGTTTCAAATACATGCTTTGAACATTTTTTTGTCAACCTATTGAACTTTATAAAAGTTGCATAATCATGAATACAGAGTTGAAATGAGGCCTTCTGATGTCTATTCCGATTTAGGGGAATTTTACCTCAGAGTTTTTTGAAAGATTGGAACAATCGAGCACGAGTGTGTGGGTGTTGGGGCGAGAGGGGAAATTCGTTTGTCGCCAGCGAATCCGAAATGCACATTCGCACTTATCGTATTTTTGTGTACTTACTACCGATTTTCAACAGATTGGTCTAAGTTGAAACACCAAAATTTACCGTAATATTACTATTGTCAATTTTTGAGTAAAATAGTCTAGACTATTTGTGTTTTATTTCTGTCGTCCATTTCATGTATATTGCCATAAACAGCTATCATAAGAAGAATAAGAATTGTTTAGAGAAATAAAATAACAGTAGATTGATTTTTTTTTTACTTTGTTTTACTTTTATGTTGTTGATATACAATTTACAAATGTAGTCACTTGGTATTCAATTCCAAATATAATTAATTATGTGTTGTAATAATATGACATACAACTTAATTTTATTCATGAAAGGGGGAGGAGAACATGAAACCACTTCGTATTATTTTATCCCTTAAATATGGACATACAAATTGCAATGGTATTACGTACCAATTTAATACCAAGGACTTACAATCAATGAAACACAAAAGCATTCTTACCCCTTCTACTTTCTCACCAGGTGCTCAACATTAAGTGAATATAGTAAATAACTGGCTAATATATTGGACAAGTGGAATGATATCTTAACCTGCATCTACTGCTCTACTGAACTACCACACTAGTACAAAGCACACCACAGAATTCACACATAAAAAATCATACTTTCTGCACCATATTAATATATATATATATATATATATAAAATATATCTGCATAATTTCAGGTGAGCAACAAGGCCCATGGGTCTCTTGTTTAAAAACGTAATTCTTTCTGTAAAACAGTATACTAGTACGTCTTTCACAATAGGATTAGTTTACAGCTAAATAGTAGTAAAGGAGCGTTAACATGAAGAATTAAAGTGCATATATTACGCCTTTTTATCGGGATTAGGTTCTATTCGGTTATTTTTCTGATGAGAATTGATTTATCTCTATTTATCAGACATAATCTTATGAATAATGTTCATTGGAAATTAATGGGGCTGCTACTGAGCAGGACTATCAGGTACTTATAATGTAAATAGTACCACGACACACAAACATAATTAGTACATAGTGAAAGATTAACCTGATAGATTTTTGTCAAACTTAAAAAAATTGGTAAGGTTATTTTATCTAAAATAGATGAAAAATTGTCTTGAAATTATTAAACACTCTTGTTTTGAAAAAAAATTACAATACAGAAAAACAACTGAAAAATAGTAATAAAGACTTTTATATACTCGTTATAAAGATATCTTACCAACACAAAGACTTGTTCAGGCAATGTTCAGGAGGCAAAACGTAAGAAAAAAATCAATCTAGAAAAATTAAAATTCAACTTTAAATTAATTCAGTAAATGGTATCTTTCCGATATTGACAAATAAAAGAATTCACCATCTGGACCCTCTAAACAAGCTTATTATATTAGATAGAGATATCCTTTTGCCATTTAATGGCAATCTTTTCCGTTACAAAGACTTGGACTTTATTCAGCCAATGAAGTTTGTCTTACGAACAGTCGAAAATACTATAAAAATCTTTTAACAAAAGTTATTAGATATAATTATCTGAATAAAATGCCTTTGAAATATTCTGCTTTATAATGACTTTTGTTTTTGTTCAAACTATAGATTTTATGTTGAAATATGTCGACTTTGTTCCGGCTATGCAACGTCGCGTCATTTTGGATATAAGCGTGTTATTTAGACTTTGATGGAATTTACATAATATGGATGTATTTTATTTTTTCAGAAACATAGCGGCAGCTGAATCTAACGAACTGCTTAACCATAATGCTATAAAGGTAAGTTAACGTTGTTATAAAGAAAAGGAATATAGAATAAGCCAGCCGCGGATTAACGAATAGACAGTAGTTGGTTCGCGAGGAAGCTATGTCGAGTTCTGCTTTATATGTAGACTTCTACAATGCTTAATTTTATAAATGAGTGTTTGTTGACAGAAAACCGGCGGTTGGGGTTGTTTTATCAGAACAGTATGAAGACGTCAGCGTTTTAACATCATCACATGACGACTTTAAATATTTTGGGGATGCGTATTGAACCATTTTTGTCATTAATGTTGGATGACCTTCAAAGTCAAACGATTAATAATCTTCGGTCCCATTATACATCTATATTGTATCATATTATGACTGCATTGTATAGTATAAAATGTTTCTATCATGTCTATGTTTTACAATATCTTGTTAAAAATCTCAAAGCAGAGAAAAAAAAACATTTTATTAAAAGTGGGCATTATATCAAATAAATCATATTGATTTACAAAATATTGAAGTTAATATGAAATATAACAGATTTTCCTCGACGGAATTGTTGAATGTTATGTTGATGTGAAAGGATACAATATCATTTACTGATTCTAACTTTGACAAGATAAAGAATTGTAATGGAGATAATCACACATTACGCAATCACGAAACACATACTGCGGAGAAAACCCCATAGGAGTTAATACAATTTATGTATTTTTAGTTTTTGAATTATGTAAACGCAATTTACAGTTATAAAACAAATGTCTATTGAAAATTGCACAAATTGATTTGAAAATGAATATTTCACAGATTACAAATACATTTTTCAGAAGGAAAAAAAATTAATTACTTTAAAATGGTGTTTGTTTTGATAGCTTCTGTGTAAATCTACCTGCGTAATAACTTGATAGAGGAGACGGATGACGAGGGAAATCAGGAAGTCCTAATCATTACATTCATACTTTACTTTGCGGTTTATTGGGATTTAACGGGATATTTGTAAAGAAACTCTCCTTTTCAGCAAGATGTTTTTATTTCTAAGAAATGTATGAATGATTTATGTTATATGGCATACATTGATATGTCATGCAATGAAGTTTAATAAACGCTCGCCCGACTTTTTAGTCTGTTCATTGTCGAGGAATTTAAGTAAATGCATAAACACCCAAACCGTTCGTCGTCTGTATGCTTTAAGTCTCCTTTGGATTTTAGTTTTATTGCTTGCCTTTATATGGGTTTTTTGGCAAATTTATTTATTATGATTGATTTTTTTGTGTGTAGACAAAATAATAATAATAATGTTATGTTATTTTCAAATGGGGTAAAATTCCAAATAAGTAGCTTGCTAAAATATTTTAAATGTTTTATAAATAAATAAATAAATAAATAAATAAATAAATAAATAAATAAATAAATAAATATTTTCAATATAAATAGATATGCTTCCAATTTTCGGAATGACTACTGTATATTATTGTTTGATAGTCAGGACCCTACAATATTAGTTTCTGGATACCACCCCGTTTAAAGACCGTTTAAAATTATTCTGATTTTAGTGTGTACTTCAAGCGGATCTTAGTTGATTGGCGATTTTCTTCTTAAAATCCTGTTTCCTTTATTTCAGCACTTACTGCTTCGATATGTGTATAATACACTTGAATGAAACACAAAAATTCGTTTACGGCAATACCTACCTATGGCCAAAAATTGTTGTAAGGATAGTAGTATATGGTGCTGGAAATCCTACCTTGTTATGCTGCTGCTGCTGGATTCATTAAATATGAATGACATCAGAGGTCAGAGGGTCACGGGAAGTGACGTCAGGGAGAGAGAGGAATGTCCCGGAAGTAGGAATACCGGAAGGGAATCCCTAGGTCTAATAATAGCTGGGAATCCCAGTTCAAGGTAGGGTACCCCCTCCGAGAAGGGAATCTCCCGAAGGACTGGAAAGGCGAAATCGCGCGCCGGGATTCGATCCCTCGTCCGAACGTGGATGTGTGATATACCGTCGTGTCCGGCTCGAAGAGAGGAATGCAACAGTGTGTATGGTTAAGAGAACAGACTTTTCTGTCAAGAGTTATCTCCCTTTAAGCGAATTTCACGTATCCGGACCAAAAGTGTCAACCACTCGGCCATAGTACAGATTAATAGCATAAAACGATAGAACTCGATCGTCCGAACTCCTGGATACTTCGTTTGTGCGGAACTGTCCAACAATAAAGACGTGATTGACGTGATTGAAAATATCCCATAGACTAAACACGGAGACCGTTCGGGTTCGATTCGAAGCAAACTACCTGGTTTAATACCATACAGATTATATCAATATACCCGGCTTATCAAGACAATTACGTAGACACCTCGATCGTAAAGATCAGTTGAGATACAAGAAAGTTATAACGAAATACATTTCTCTATGGGAACCCCGTGTTAAAATTTCTCCATACTTATATAGGGAAATTTACAAATAGCCTAAACGCACTAACCACTCGAAAATTTGAATTTGAAATGCTGCAATCTGATTGGTCGAGAGGTTTTATGCCCATAATTTCATTATTATTTCACTTAGAGGGACGAGGTGTTGTTAGACTCGGACGGACGAGCGCCATACGTTGATGATACAATCCAAACTAGAAAAACGGAAACGGACCAGATATAATCCGGAATGCGTTTGCCCCTCCTGCCAGCGCTCCATTGGTCCCATCGACAATGTGTTTACTTCATTCGAAAGTACTCTTCAAGACCAAATTTGTAAATGGGTCTTGTTAAAAGCAACCAAGGGCGGATAATTCAAAATGAAAGAATAATTTACAGATTGTCGCCGCCGCCTCCGTGTTAAGTGTATGGGATATTTTCAATCACGTCTTCGAGCCGTCAAATCTTTATTGTTGGACGGATCCCCACTAACGAAGTATCCAGGAGTTCGGACGATCGAGTTCTATCGTTTTATGCTATTAATCTGTACTATGGCCGAGTGGTTGACGCTTTGGGTCCGTATACGTGAAATTCGCTTCAAGGGAGATAACTCTTGAAAGAAACGTCACATCACTTTGCAACACACAATTTACAATCCCTCTCTCCGAGCCGGACACGACGGTATATCACACGACACCCTCCGGATAAGGGATCGAATCCCAGCGCGCGATTTCACCTTTCCTGTCCTTCGGAGGATTCCCTTGTATTAGGGGGTACCCTACTTTGATCCGGGATTTCCAAGCTATTATTAGACCTAGGGATTCACTTCCGGTATCCCCACTTCCGGGACATTCCCCTTTCTCCGTGACCTCACTTTCCGTGACCCTGTGACCTCTGACGTCATGCAAAATGAGATTGGAACAACAGAACAACACAACAGGGTAGGATTCTGCGGATACCATACTACTAAGGATAGATTAGTATTTACGTGACAATTTAATTGATAGTGACAGATTGTAAATATATATGAATATGCTTTATAAAAGCTAGAAAGCATAAGTAAAAATGGATCGATTAGACCTTTGTACTTATCACACATTATTCTTTTTGTAAAAAGCTTTTTTGAAAATTGCTTCTTTGTCTGTGAGTGTGTATCACGTTGTCTAGTAGTTGTTCAATATTATGTAATCTTTGTACATCAACTGATAATCGTCAAACAAATTGTTGAATTGTATCTTAAAATTCAAAGGGGAGGAAGAATGCAAAATCTTTTTTTATATATTTGGAGTATAAACTTTCATTAGAAACATATACATTGTGACAAGGGACACTTAGATCCTTCCATCAAATTTAATGATAAACATGGAACATTTTTAAGTCATTATCGTCCAGCTGAATATCTCAGATTAAATCTTTATTGTTAAATACTTCAATTACTCAAAACTTTAAAATCTTCAATCTGATACACATTGCTTGTAAAAGATATATGTAGTCCAAGATTGGTCATGGATAACAATGACTACCTGATACAGGTTAGTATCAAATCAACGTCATTTCCTGTTTATACACTAACTAATACAAATGTTTGAAAATGCGTATTCTATACAATGACTTAGGAGCATAAAACCAAATTCAAAAACAATAACAATATTAAACAATATTATTTTTAATTTTAAGTTATAAATGTGTGTTACCAATGGCTCGTAAATTGATAACCATTAATTAAAAAAAAAACAAAAAACAACATAACAATAATTTTTATATTCTCAATTAATTTTTTGTCCATTGTCATCATTATTCATAAACAAATTTACAACTAGTCCATATATAATTAGTTCTTTTTAACACCGTTCTCTGTTATAATCATCAATATAAATTCTCCAATCTGATTATAATGAAGTCTATCCAAAATTTAAAGTTCATCTTATAATAAAACAAATCATTTATAAATTGACATTTCCACACACTATCACTGTTTCTATCTGTTATACGGAATTAATTTTGTGTTCCTCCACGTGAATATAATTAATTTCTTCATGAAACATACTTGGCACATTTTACATAAATGTGGTTAAATATATGGTTATGTCTCTGTATACACTTTCAAGCCAAACTAAAATTAATAGAAACAAAACAATTTTGTCAGAAACCCGAGATCTGTAAGTAATTTTTAATTTCCCTATATAAATAATTTTTAAATTTCCAAATAAAACAAAAGGTGCCTTATATGGTGCTCAATAAATTTTCAAATAAAAAAAAAATTTCAAGTATTTTAATTATAAAACTGCATTTTCATTTTAAAATTAAAATTTTTAAAAAAATATAAAAGAAAAAAAAACACATAACATAAGTACTCACACTATTGTATCTTGATTTCACTCAAAATAACTGACCAATCTCAAGAAATCAGACTCCGTCAAAAAAAACTTTCACACCTGTATTTATACATAAATCTATCATCCATCACGCATGCATACACACACTTTTACAAATTAATAGCCGTGTTCGACTATGGCATGTCAAACGTTGCAATATTCTATCTTTTACATTTGAATTCAATAATTATATTTTTGGATTCATAAAAGTTTGTATTTAAATTCAAAAAATTACATTTGAATTCAGTAAATTGATATTTGGATTCATAAAAGTTTGTATTTGAATTCAAAAAAGTACATTTGAATTCAATAAATTGATATTTAACTTCAAGAAATTTACTATTTGAATTCAAAAATATATATTTGGGTTAAAAATATGAATTTGATTTCAAGAATGTTTAAAAAGAATATTTGAATTCAAAAATTTAGGTATTTGGATTCAAGATAGAAGATATATTTGAATTCAAAAATTCTTTATTTGGATTCAATAAATAAGTTTTATGTGTGCGAACAATGCATTCTGGGTATACGCTTGTGACGGCGGTTTTGATTAATTGCTAAATATATCACGGGGAATCACTCATGGAAGCAACTAGAATAAAAATGGATGTATTTTGATAAATAAATAAATAGATGAATAGATAAATAAGTAAATAAATAAGAAAAGGATTAAGCGAAGTTTATTAATTTTGTAGTAAAGAAAAGTTTTAAATTCTATTAATAAAATATATCATTTAGATAAGTTTCATTAAATATTTAGATAAATAATTGTAAAGTCAAAATTGTTATTTAAAGTTTCAAACATATAAAGTTACTACTTTTCTTTAGTATTAGGGGGCCTCGGTGGCCGAGTGATCCAAAGCGCGTGCTTACGGATCACAGTGCCTCTTACTGCCTGGGTTCGAATCCCACTCGGACAGATCCTAGTGTGAGAAAGTTTGTCAGTTCACTTGCCGAAGGTCGGTGGTTTTCTCCGGGCACTCCGGTTTCCTCCACCATCCCAGATCTGACCGCCTCGAAATAAGTGAAAGATTCTTGACTGGGGCGTAAAACACCATTACTCCACTCCACTCCACTGTTTAGTATTATTTTTAAGTAAAATTTGGTTAAAGCAATTTGTTTTTACAAAAATTAACTTTGTACAGCCAGTAATTAGCTAAGACGGAAACGTATAGTTTCGGTATTCTGATGTTCAAATTTAGTAATCAGTAAAATAAACTTCTCAGGACGTTAGGTGATTTCAACGTTAAGGCCAAATGGAAAATTTAGGAACATGTGTCAATTAACGCACACAAACCTTTGTATTGAGTTAATTCTCATATTTGTGAAGCAATTAAGCAGGAAATGTTAATTAATGTTGAGCCACGCTAATCACGCGTCAAGGCAGTCCAGGGTCGCTTTATAATATGTAGTAGTAGCAAAAAGTAGTAAAAATAGTTTATTTTCGTGTCACATGTAATTTACAACAATTTACAAACATCATAAAAAACATATCATAGGATCTAAAAATTACACCCAGTCTTAAGAGACTTATGAGACACGATTAAAATCAGTAAAATAACAATCCTACTAACAACATAAGAAACATATCATACTATTTAAAAGTAAAATAACATTCTACGTCTATACATATCATGTAAAAGTTTTGCTAAAAGTTTGTACACGTTCATTTTCTAAAATATAACAAAATTTATCAAGATTATTTAAAACATTTAAAGCGGGATTAAGATATTCACAATTATCAAAAAAATAAAATCTTAAATCATTATAAAAACTGCAGTCCATTAAAAAATGTTTTTCGTTCTCAATGACACATAAGGAGCACATTTTACATATCCTTTGACCTAACGGCACTTTTGGCTTGGCGTAGCGACCAGTTTCGATTTCTAAACGCAATGACCAATTTCTAAAATTACATAAAATGCGGCGATGATCCTTATACTTAACAACCCGAACATAATGACTAGTATCACAGAATTTATATATATTGGCGATAGTTTGCATCCTTGTTTAACTCCTTTTAAAAAACGGAAAAGAGTCAGATAAGTCCCATTTATGCGTACACTGCATAAATCGTTAAATAGTGATTTTGCAGCAGACAAAAAATATCCATCTATTTTATATTTTTGGAGTTTATACCATAGCAGTGACCTATCCACACTGTCAAATGCTTTCTTTGCATCGACGAAGCACACGTATGTAGGTTGACGAGCTGATTTCCTATTGTTTATTGCTGAGTAAAGTGCATATTGGTGCTCCAAACAACTTCGATTTTTCCTGAATCCATTTTGTTCATCTGCTAAAATGTTTTTTGATTCAAGCAATCTGGTTAAACGGGTATTCAGGATATCTGCGTAAATCTTACACGGTACAGATATTAATGATATTGTTCTGTAACCCAGTGGGTCTTGTTTATCGTTACCTGGTTTAAGTATAGGGTTGATAACACTGTGATTCCATGAAGCAATAGTCAAATAATGTATATAATATGTCAATACACGCATCGTTTCTCAATACCTCAGAATACATATCGTCGATTCCTGCAGCTTTATTAAGTTTTGATCTGTAAACAGCATCATGTACTTCCGATCTAAGGATCGGTACGTTTAACCCATCGGAATCAATATTATCTAAATCCCCGGTTTCAAAATTCGGGGTGTCATCGGTTGAATTTATGCTTGTTTCGTGATTGTACATGTTAGCGTAGGAACTTTTCCACGTTTCTAACACCGATTGCATTCCGTGTTTTATATTACCATCATTGTCTGTTACTTCCATTGGAATGTTTGTATTACGCTCGTTACCGAGACCGACAGTTCCTTCAGAAATCTTTCGAGTTGCTTTGCTCGGCTAAGGCGTGTAATTCGTTTTGTTTGTCTATCTGATAACGCCTTTTTTCTTTTCTTAACAGCCTATCTAACGCATTACGCTCAATTATAAAGCGTTCACGTAACTGTCTTTGAAGAGATTTTGATTTTTTACACTTTATGTAATCGCGTTCACAAGCACAACTTTTAACCCATTGGGTTTGGAGTTCGTCGTTCCAATATGGTTTGGCTCGCGATTTGTAGCGTTTGTAACGGAATTTAGGTAGTTTACGGTTCATTTCTGATGTAACGAGGTCTATACGACACTTGTAAGCACTGTCTATGTTTCCTTGCCGTTCTAAATGGTCTTCAATTGAGTCCATAGCACTTAGTATATCGCGCATTGCCTCATCGCCTGACATAAAATCTTTGCTTACTTTATTAAGTATTAGTACTTATTTAGTACTTAATCGAGTTACTATTAGTATTACAAGTATTTTTCTTTAAGTCACTATCCGTCAATATCGGCACCATAGATTTATAAGTAAATTCTAGTATGGAATGATCAGGAATTCTAGTATGGAATGATCAGGCACTTTAGAGCTATACCCCATTTTATTTCCTAGTTCAGACATAGCATGAACGTTAAAATTTCTAATAAAATCCAATTGTTCATGAGGCACAATTACATAATCTACGACGGCTCTACCTCGCTTTGAGATAGAGGTAAAATTTTGACTTCCAATTCGGCCGTTAATCATACATAAATGACAGTCGATTAAAATATCAATTAGCTGGTGACCACTGTCGTTTGTTGTTAAATCAATAACATCCCGCGGCGATATTAAATCGACACCTTTAAATGTGGTCAGTAAGTTCTCCGCAACGCAAATTGAAATCACCTGCAATTAAAATGTGCCCTAATAACTGATACCTGTATATTTGTTCTAACAAAACAGGATAAAAACTACTCGTATCATTGATACGAGGGCTTAATTTTGGTGGTAAATAACATATACAAACACAAAATTTGTCAAATTCATTTTGAATATGTGTCCAGGCCGCCCATCCTCACTTACGATGTGAGGTTGGAAATAAATGTTTGGTAAAATGCGACCTGGACTTATCTTTATAAGGTTTGTTAAATTCGTGTCTAAAATCTGAATTCATATGTTTGGAAATATTAAGTTTTAAAAAGTAAATAAATTAAAATCATTATTGGTAAATAAACTCAAAAACAATAATAGTTTATTCTATTTAAATAAATTCAAATGCTTCCTTATACTTAATAATTGGGAGACACTCAGTTGAATTTTATTATTGTACGCGTTTCATTCTAATTGTATATCGCGTTTTCATTCTATATTGTTCAAAAATTATTCTAACGAAAAGTAATTTTATTTGAGTATATAAGACTTACGTTGTGAGGTTGGTAAAATGCGACCTGGACTTATCTTTTTAAAGCATTAAGATGCAGAAATAAAAGCGAGCATAATGAGCATAATTCCCCAGTTAAGAGTTCGAACCCGAGCAGCGGCGGTAACATCAAAAGTCGCAATATGTTGTGTTACCACGAGATCAATTCCCCGATATGAAGTAAAACACCACCAGGTAACATCGACAGTGGAATACACAGCATAATAATATCATATACATTGTAGTAAGTATATTTAACCGGCCTTTATAATTTACTTTTACTAAAAATACAAAAGTTTGATATAGGCCACTCTGCAATTTTAATACTTACTCTGCGCGGTTGTGTAACACTGCACCTGGCCTCACTTCCTTGATGGAAGTTCACGTGTATTACCTATTTTGCCAGTTTGCAAAGTTTTTACTTTGTTTTTGGGATTGTGATATGGATAAGGACTGGTATAGTTTGTTTTATTTTAATTATGAGCATTTCCCCGTGATATATTTAGCAACCAATCAAAACCGCCGTCCCAAGCGTCTACCCAGAATGCATTGTTCGCGGCACGCATAAAACTTATTTTTTTGAATTCAAATGTACATTTTTTGAATTCAAATGTACTATTTTTTTAAATTCAAATATATTTTTTTGAATCCAAATATATGTTTTTGAATTCAAATAGTAAATTTCTTGAACTTAAATATCAATTTATTGAATTCAAATGTACTTTTTTGAATTCAAATACAAACTTTTATGAATCCAAATATATTTTTTTTGAATCCAAATATATGTTTTTGAATTCAAATAGTAAATTTCTTGAAGTTAAATATCAATTTATTGAATTCAAATGTACTTTTTTGAATTCAAATACAAACTTTTATGAATCCAAATATATAATTATTGAATTCAAATATAAAAGATTGAATATTGCAACGTTTGACATGCCATATTCGACTAGTCGTTTTCTGTTCAGCAAGAGGCTCTTCCATTAAACGATATTTTCCCACCGTTATTTTGACCAATCAGACTAAAGACATCAACTTTACATTTGTTATCCGACTGGTAAGTTGTTCTCAACTCGACCTTCGTGAACAACAGTGTTTTTAGAAGTGAAAAGTGTGTTGACCTCTTTACCAGTCGAATGACAAATACAAAACTATATTCTGTGATCTGATTGGTCACAAACAAAGACGGGAACATTTCGGTTAATGGAAGAGCTATTTGCTCGACGGAAAACAACCAGTCGAATACGGCTAATGATAAAAACATGATTTGGTAGCTACTTTTGGTCAGTTACTGATGGTTATAAAAGAAAATCTGCCAGTATAAATTGTTAAACAAAAGAACAACTGATCTACTTATAATAGGGTACCTTAAGGGTAGATATTTACTTTTTAAAAAATACAAGTAGTTTTGGCTAAAAAAGTTATTGTAACACTTCGATGGAAAAAAACCAAAGTCAAAGTTCAAGACTGTCAATTATTTGAATTTGCGAAAATCCTTGATTTAACGTATATCGATGTTTATATAAGATATCAGCATAACTTGGTAACATGGGTTGCTATATCGTTGTCTGTAAGATGATGTATATTTTAATTTCAGAATGAAAGTATGTATGCACCATTGGTTGTAAAAAATGATATGGTTGACCCCCCAAGTACTATAACCACACCACTGAATAGTAACTCGAGTCCTGTACAAAGTAAACAAATTTATAATCAATGGAACCAGTATGCGTTTGTCTTTTCTTTGTGGCCTTATGTGGCTGTTTTTATCTTTTAAGTTTACATAACCAACAAGGCTTTACAAAGCATATAAAAGGGACCTCTTGACATTTGGACCCACCATTGCGGTAGCTCAGTTGGTAGAGTGCTTGCTTCGTAAGTGGAAGGTCGTGGGTTCGAACCCCGGCCGGGTCTGACCCAAGACGTGAAAGTGGGTAGTGGCTTTCGCCAAGCACTCGGCATTACGAAATGAAAGTCACGGTTCTTTCGGATGGGAACTTAAAATAAACGAGGTCCCGTGTCACGGCGTGGCACGATAAAGAACCCTGCTGTATAATGCCATCAGCGAAACGCACAGGCAAAATTTCTGCATTTTCGCTTAAAGCTGGCGACGTCTCGATATAAGTGAAATATTCTTGACTGGGACGTTAAACACCATTACTCAACTCAACTCTTGACATTTGGTCAGACCTAATGGTTCTTATACAACAATAATTGTGGCTTGTTTATATCGTGGTTAAATGAAATAGAACAATAATTAAATCTAGAGATTTTCAGAGTTTTATACTTTTACATCAACCCATCTCTCGTAACGTGACCTCTATTTACCACAATATAACGATAATATTCCATTAAATCTTTCCAAATTTGTTACATTTCAAGTATCTTACCTTGGCCCGACTTCTCTGATACATATTCTGTATTAAATCATCCACTGTTTTATTTGATACTAATTTACAGCATTTTTTCAGAACGTTTATGCATTTATAGGCGAAACATGTTTATTTTTAAATTCGGAAATACATTATAGATTTTATGTCACGCAATAGTGACAAAAACGTAATTTCAAATTATTGTATTCAATTCAAATATGTGTTATTTAATTCTAAATCGCTCAATTCAAAAATAAATTAACCTTAATGTTTCCATTTGTGAACAGTGTTATTGCACTTTTGCAGGATTTGTAGATAGCATACACACGAGTATCCCATTATCACATAGACACGTCATAAGTGTTAAATTATTTTTTATTTTTACTTATTAGTACATAATTTGTTTAACTACCTATGGTTTTAATATATGTCTGTATTATCTTGTTTTATTTTCGGGTTCTTTTAAAAGGTTTATTATTCTATGTTCTTTGTTGAATCTGCTTTTATTAATTTAATTATTATTGTTTTTAAATCATATGTTTACAGTCATTTTTGAAAATGATATATTTGTACTATTTTTATGCATTTTAAAAAAAAAAAAAAATTAGAAGTCACTAAAAGTTAAAGGTTTTGTCATGAAACAAACCACTGCTCTAATATATAGTATTAATTATTCATAGCTTTAAAATTGAAGATTAAAGAGGGACATTAAAAACTGTGGGGAAATGCAATGATGTAAGGGTTTTTGTATGATCGTAACGGTCAATTTTGACGTTAAGCCAAGTGCCTCATGTTATTTAAATATCTTACAAAATTAACAACGGTTAACAACACTTAGGTATGTATATTCTTGTGTATACTATTTAAATTAAAAAAACGACAGAAAAATGAGTTTTATTGAAGTACACAAGAAATAAATGCAATACCTGTGCACAGTCAATATTTATATTGTCTTCAGTGTGCGTCAAATTGTCCTTAGAGTGTACTAATTGACAAATTGTCTTAATTTCCGATGTCCGAAATGTTAAGATGAATCCAGGCATTAATACTGCTTCGAAAATAATTCGCATTTAATCAGAAATATTTGTTTTATTTCATTCAATTTCACTTTATTTAATAAATTCGTTTAATTTAATTGAATAATTACATTTGATAATTAAATTAAAATTTACACTGATCGTAGACAAATAAAACAAACATGTAAAATCGTAACTTTCAATAAAACTATCACATATTTCTTAGGTTTTTATCCAAAAAGGTGTAAAAAGATAAAATTATTAGTAATCAAAAGAATATGTAACTTTAAAACAGCACTTCAACTTTAAGAGACGAAGTTATTCCAATTTGTTAATTTATAACAATTGAAAAAAAATCGTCGTAAAGATTTTTTTCTCCCAATTTTCTTAGACTTAAAATAACACACTTAGGACAATCCTCAATGAGGTCCCTGCAAGATACGCTTGTTAAAATGCTCATTGCAATGCATTGCTTACTGTGACACCTACATTAAACGCCTTGTGCAATCTTCTCGAAGACACTTGCATAAAACGCTGAAATAGTACTTAGGCACCTGCCTAAACACTTGATGCAATGCTTACTGTTGCACCACCATGAAACACATGATACAATCTTCCTTGCGGCGCTTGACGCGAATAGCTGCAATAAAACTGATGTGGCTTTAAACAATAACTCACTCAATCTCTGTTGCGCCTACACAAAACAAAAAGAATTATCCTCTTTGGTACATGCATTTAACTCAATTTTCTTTGCGTAACCGATTTAAAGTCTATGGTACAATTTTTATTGCGGCGCCTGCATGAAACACTTGGAACAAGTCTTACTGCGGCGTCTGCATAAAACTTATGGTACAATGCTTACTTTGGGCCCTGCACAACAAACTTAGTACAAGCCTCACTGCGGCGCCTGCATAAAAATCTTGGTAAAATGCTCACATTGGCTCCTGTGTAACAAACTTAGTACAAGTTTTACTGCGTCGCCTGCATTTAACTCTTGGTAAAATGCTCACTTCCCCCCCCCCCCCCACATAACAAACTTGGTACAATGCTGACTGCGCTTGCTAAAATGCACTAACAATAATACAAAGTATAATACTTGATCAATACTTGATCCTGACTGCTGCGCAAGCGTAAAACACTTGCTACAATCCTCACTACGGCAACTGTTTAATCACTTGATTAAATCTTTATTGATGCTTCTGTATAAAGCACTTGATAAAATCCTTAATGCTGAACCCGCATAAAACACCGAAAAGAATCCTCACAAAACATTTTGTAAAATACGTATTTAAAAGTCAGTTAAAACACAACGCTTTGTACAATCTACTGCGGCGCCTGCATTAAACACTTGATACAATGCTAAGTGCTAAGATCATAAAAGTACTAAGCCATTATTCAATACGGCGCCTGTATAAAATTCTTGATACAATGCGTTGGTGCTAGTATAAGACACTCTGCAATCTAGACTGTATTGTTTATCCATCAATTAATTTAATTAAATGTTTATTATTATCATTATTTTATTATTTTTTTGAAAATTTATTTACAGGTTTCATATTAGTTTCGTTAAGATTTTTTTTATATATCAAATACAGACATGTCCTTCTGGGATCTTTGTTTATTACGTATTTCATACTCAATGTATTTTTACGTAGGAAAGTTGAAGACTTTTCTAGTTATGTCGTTGTTTGTAACTAACGTATCGTATCTATGTAAACAAATGTCAGTTTTCTTGAGCACTACTGTATACTTGCGTTCCAAAGAAGTAGACCTGTCCAGCACAGCACAATCTGGGGGTTACAAATGCATTTCTGGTTTTATTTAATTCAATTTCGAACCACACATTTTAGATAAGAAAAGAAAGTAACATGGACAAAAATAAATAAATGAATAATAATAAAAATAAATAAAACCGCTTCCCCTACACACACAGAGTTGCGGAGGTATTTGCTTTTTTCCGGGTTGGAAATTTGTATATCAACTGTCAAGCTCCGAATAGCGGCATGCATACCTCCTTTATAAATAAACGAACAACATTGACTCTGTAAATGAATATATAAAGAGAATCTTTATAAAAACAAAAATAAAAATATTTTTTAAAGAATGAAAAAGAAGATAATAAATGAAATATAGAGGTATAGTTCACGTTGCAGAAATAGGTCACGGACTCTGTTATTTTCCGTATATTTTCGGGAAAACTTCTTCTTGTCTGTGAATATTCTTTTAATTTTGGAACACCGTTATAAGTTGACTTTACTGCTTATGGTAACTAGACTTACACTTGTATAAAACTTGATTAGCGATAACAGCAATACCGACATGTGTCGGCAAGGACATTACATTATTCATTTTCTGGAATCCTTGATCAGAGGAATTCGTCATTTTTAGCTCACCTGACCGAGAGGTCATGTAAGCTTATGGCATGGCGCGGCGTGTGTATGTGCGTGCGTGTGTGCGTGCGTGCGTGCGTGTGTGCGTCGTTAACACATATTTTCGACTTCTCCTCCAAAACTACTGGACAGATACTTGGTCAGAAGCATTTATGGGCCCGTGCAATTCAGATTTGTTCATGGTGTTGCCATGGCTACCAAAACTAGGTCAAGGTGACCTAGGGGTCCAAAAATCTTAAAAAATCTTCTTCTTCGAAACCGATGATGGGAGAAAAAATCTGAAGTGATATTTGGCCTCTCTAGGGTCTTAAGCCTATAGTTTGTTCATTTCGTGAAATTTGGTCGAAAAATGGGTTACGCGTTTTTGCGTTTAATTTTAAAAATTTCGTAAAATGGCTTCAAATTGTTATATCTTGACTACTTGAAAGATAATGACATGGGGTTTTCAGTTTTGACTTTTCTTAAAGTAACCTTCAAAATGGGGTCAAGGTCAAAGTTCAATGTCATGACCTAGTTTGTAATTTTGCAGTTTTATGCTATTTTCTTCAAAAATTTTAAAGATATATAATATCAAAACATGATGAAAATGTTTAGAATGACAAAATTCAAAGTTTCGTGACTATATGATAATGCATATAGAAGTTGGCCCTGAAATGTTATTTTTTGCTTATAAAAACTCAAATTGTGCATTAGCTTGAAAACTATTAACTTTTTGCATAGGCATATATATCAGAATATTGTAAAGATGGAAATGACGATTATTTTGATATATGACTCAAGGTCATACGTTCAAAGGTCAAGGTCATAGGTGCATAAAAAACCTGAAATTGTTAATTATCTTGGAAACTATTAACATTTTTTATAGACATATATATCAGAATATTGTAGGTATTGACATGACAATCAATTGGATATATGACTCAAGATCATACGTTCAAAGGTCAAGGTCATAGGTGTATAAAAAGACTCAAATTTTCAATAATCTTGAAAACTGTTAACTTTTTTCATAGGCATATATATTAGAATATTGTAAAGATGGACATGACGATCATTTTGATATATAACTCAAGGTCATATGTTCAAGGGTCAAGGTCATAGGTGCATAAAAAGCCTGAAATTGTTAATTATCTTAGAAACTATTAACTTTTTGTATAGACATATATATCAGAATATTGTAGGTTTTGACATGACGATCATTTTGATATATGACTCAAGGTCATACATTCAAAATCAAGGTCATAGGTGCATAAAAAGACTCAAATTGTTAATTATCTTGAAAACTGTTAACTTTTTGCATAGGCATATATATTAAAATATTTTAGGTATTGACATGACAATCATTTTGATATATGACTCAAGGTCATACATTCAAAGGTCGAGGTCATAGGTGCATAAAAAGCCTGAAATTGTTAATTATCTTGGAAACTATTAACTTTTTGTATAGACATATATTTCAGAATATTGTAGGTATTGACATGACGATCATTTTGATATATGACTCAAGGTCATACTTTCAAAGGTCAAGGTCATAGGTGCATTAAAAGACTGAAATTGTTAATTATCTTGGAAATTATTTAACCTTTTGTATAGGCATGTATATTAGAATATTGTATGTATTTTTGCCAACGATTTTGGCCATATCCTCAGGTGAGCGTTAAGGCCCATGGGCCTCTTGTTTTCTCATCCAATGATAATTGAAAACTTCACTTCCTAATTTCATCAGCAAAAAATGTGTTTGATGTTGAAATGGTGTACCGACAGGAGTTGTCATACACGATTTTCTCAGTAATGGACATTTATTTAATCAACATCAACTCTAACTTTCATACAGAATAAAAGCACTTTATATTCAGGTATGATTTTTTTTACAAAAAAAAAAAAAAAAAAAAAAAAAAAAACGTAAATACACGTGTATAGATCATCTGCACGGTACAGCACCGGTCTTAAGTAACGATACATACAGAACGATCCATCGCGCAATACACATCGAAACAACAACAAACAACGATGTTTCTTGGTTCTATTCAATCTTTATTAAAAACACTCTGCATCATATGCTCCACCTTAGTTCCAGCAAAATCGTGTCCGGAATCATTGAAGAATTGCCGTCAGAAAAATTTAGAAAAATATATTAAAATTTCAAAGTAAGGACCCTGATGGTTAATTTGGGTAAATGTAGTAACAGGAAAATTGGGAATAGTGACATAGACTGTCGAAATTCAATTTTTTTTTTTTTTTTTTTTTTTTTTTTAACTATCAATAATTATAGTTGTTAAAAATCAATCAGTCTTTATTTTTAGTTTTTGAATTTTAATATTATTAGAGATAGAAGAACAAAAAGTTCATAGTATTTGCACATAAATCCACCTTTACAATTTTAGAAATAGAGACATTTTCATAATTTGATGCCCAAAATTTGCACTTAACTGGCATGCTACCAGTGGCATAAGTGCTACAAAATCAGAATCTTCTGATTAACTTGACAGTTACTGTCTTTAGATTTTGTTTATTATAGTTGCCGTCGCTGTTTCTGTTGAGGTTTTGGTCATCTTTCACTCGTTTTCTATTTTTCCTGAATCTTAATAGGCTTTAATTTTCTGACTCACGGCGATAGAAGTACTGGTTTTACTAAAAAGAAATCCTGTTATTGTTTGGAAAACTTTTTAAGTCTTCCTTTTTCAGTCATTTTATATAATATTTACTGTTATGTGTTTTTGTGCTCACCCAAGCTGAAAGCTCTGATAAGCTATTGAGATCCATCTTCATCTGTTGTCAATTGTGTATCGTGCATAAACATTTTACATTTTAATCTTCTCCTCCATCACCTTAAGCCAAATTCATTAATCTTGGCTACCATCATGCCTTGTTGGTTGCCTTTCAGATTTCCACAAATGAAGGAGTTATGTCCCCTTGGGGCCCATTAAAGGGAAATAGTGAAAATCTTCTCCTCAGAATGTAGAAGAGGTATACCTTAGTTATTTTATAAATATTATTCTCAGATCATCTAGTTATAGATTTGCACAAATTGTAGTATTGGGGCTCAAAACGGAAAAATGGAAAGGCAGTGAGTAGAGAAATTGCTTTAAAGTATATATTTATAAGTACATGTATATCTGGAAAACTTTTAACTTTTTGTACAGGCATATATATTGGAATATTGTAGGTATTGATATAACAATCATTTTGATACATTGTTCAAGGTCATTGGTTAAAAGGTCAAGGTCATAGCTGCATAAGACAGCTAATATTGTTATCTTAAACACTAACTTTTTTATACGCATATTTCTTGGAATATTATAGGCATTGGAATGACGATCATTATGATTTATGGTTCAAGGTCAAAGGCTCAGAGGTCAAGGTCATAACCACAATAATGGCTTGAAAGTTAATTATCTTGAAAACTATTAACTTTTTGTATAGGCATGTATATTAGAATATTGTATGTATAGATAAGATGATGATTTTGATATATGGTTCAAGGTCATTGGTTCAAAGGTCAAGGTCATAGCAGCATAAGATTGCTTAGATTGTTAATTATCTTGAAAACTATTAACAATTTGTATAGGCATGTATATTAGAATATTGTAGGTATTGATATAACAGCCATTTTGATAAATGATTCAAGGTCATAGGTTCATAGGTCAAGGCCATAACTGTATAAAGAAGGCTTAAATTGTTAATTATCTTGAAGGTTATTACTTTTTTGAATAGGCATGTGCATGGATATTATAGATATAGATATGATAATCATTTTGGTATATGGTTCAAGACCATTGGTCAAGGCCAAGGTCAAGGTCCTCTTATGTACTTTCTTATTTTTTATCTTATCAGAGGTGTCTTTAGCATCAATCAGTCGTCAGAAAGTACAGAAGTCATTTTCCCTTTTGTAATGGTCGTTATTGATAGAATGTTGCTAAAGATGCCAGTTTGGAATCTGCATCAAGCAAGATTCATCCGACATATTTCATTTAAATTGGCAAATTGGTTTCTGAGTGTAGTGGAGTAATGATGTTTTATGCATCAGTCAAGACTTTTTCACATATTCAGGTAGTCAGTTCTTAGATGGAGGAGGATACCAAAGTGCCCCAAGAAAACCACTGACATTTGCTAAGCATACTGACAGACTTTCTCACACTAGGATCTGCCGAAGCAGCATTTTAATCTAGGCACTGAAAGGCACTGTGATCTTAAGATGCCTTAAGACCACTTGGTCACCATGACCCCAGTGGTTCCAGAGGATAAAAGAAGAAAAATAGCATATTTTTTTAAACAATGATATAAGTAATTTAAAGCATTATATCTTTTCATGTCATTGACACCACGACATTTAAGTGACAGAATCTTGACAGGAATGTAAAGCACCATTCCTCCACTTTACTCTTCTCAACTAAGTATTGATATCAACCCAGTTACCAGGCTTTCATGACTACTTTCCTACGTTCAGCACAGTCTGTGCTTTGATTTATATTTAATTTTCTTTTACAGATGAACGATTTTGAGAGAACGGATTCGGAAGACGACATTTTAGAGGATTATGACGGAAGTGATTGTGAAATTAACCTCCGGTGCTTACGTAAACGGACTGTTATTGAGAAATGTTTGTTCGTCTTTCTTGTTATCATGTTCATCATCATTATTGCCCTTATAATAGCTCTCGCTACAAAGAAAACAACAGAAGGTATGTTAATTATATTTTCTCTTTTAAATCCAGTTAATCAAAACTTTCATTCAAATTACATTAATTTAGATTTTACCATGAACTTAAAAGGATAAACCATAAGAGATATAAGAACTTCAGATATGTGTATTCTACAGCTAACGACTAGACGCCCCTAATTTAGCATGTTAATCAGTCACCTATGCAATCTAAACTGAATAAATCGGTAATTAGTTAAAGAATTCGCATTATACTATTCTAATAGTGTTTCAACTAATCAAACTAATACATACCAAATCCGGTGTTTATTCAGCAAGAAGTGTAGAGGAGTAATGGTCTTTTACGCACCAGTCAAAATTCTTTCATTTATATCGAGGTTACAAAAATAGCGTTCCTTTCATGGTTAGGAAAAATAGAAAACATGATAAAAATTGAAAATATATAATCATATTAAACAGCGATTTGCTTTGATTTACAGTGTAGGAAAAGTCATTTATAATACTATTAAAAACAGAAGACTTTGGGGCGTTAAAGCTTACTGGGGACTGGTTCAATCTGTCCAATAAACAGAATTCCATTAGTCACATCAAAATTATTCAAGATAGACAGTCCTATATTCCTATACCTCTAGGCCTTAACCTTTGAACTTAATTCTTTTTATCTATAAAGCAAAATAAATGATTAAACATTTTCTAAACTCATGATCATTCCCATAAATGTTTTATTTTTCCAGATAATTAACCAATTCATGACCGATATACTAAATTTTACAATGTCTTGTATAAATTTGCGCGAATTTAAACCAGGGGTTTGAATGTTTGATACGAAATGTCAGAACTAAATCTCTAGTGTGTTCATAAAATATTTCTACAATTGTCAATGTTCTACCTTTTTGGCCTTTAAGAGGACATATTCCTTTATTTTAAAGCCCTTTGCTATTGCAAAAGCTTATATAAGCGTACAGGGTAGGTGGGCTCTAAAACGTTTATACACCTAAGTAACTTATTCAAACTACTTGTATTTACATTCTATTATAAGATATATTTTATAAATTAACTAGAAAAGGTCAACAGATAACCTTTTTACAGAGAATTGATAAGGATTGGAAGGGTGTATGATAAAAATTTACGTTACGTTTATATATTCTCAAACATACTAATTATTTTATCAGATAAAGAAATGAAGATAACGTTTTACATGTCAAATTCAAAATTACTGCAGTTAATAAATAAATCTAACCTTGGTTTATATTTATTTGCCTCCTTCCTAGATGGGGTTAAAACTGAAAGCACACAAATATTGATCACATAAGTTACATCATAAATGTGAGTCAAAATATAAACTTTATACAATATACATTTCAATTTACTATAAAGAAAAATGCTTTACACTTTGCCATTAGTAGACTTCATAGACTAATGGTAAGTAAATTCCTGAAGAAAAGGGAACAAAATAAATTTAAAATCAGTTTCAAATAATTATAGAATTTACCAAAAGTTGTAAAATAATAAAAAGATGCAACCAATAAATTGTACATAATGTAGTACAACAGTCTTTAACAGGTAGATCCATATGTTACACATATCTAAATATGCCATGCTGTTGCGGCAAAAATGGAAATGTGTGTTACAAACATTTTATATGTATACGTTTTAGAGTGATAAACTCATCCTGTAATGGATTTATGATATTGCAACAATTACAAAATTAATACTTATAAACATAACTGCCAAACAGACTTCAAAGGCTGGTGGGATATTATATCTATATTGCTGTCAATATCGAATAATTCTCCATAAAACACGCAAGGGAATGAACTGAGTAGCATACCATTTTTTTCCAACTAAAGCTTTTCATCATTGTTTTCTTTTTCTTATGGCTCAGCAGGCACAAACGTGTCGAGAATTGAATAAATTTTATGATCGAACGTACCTTTCAGTCTACTGTCCCAACATAACATGACGACAGGAAACATGTTTACACAAATTTCACAAAACGGACATCTTCGGACTGGCATATGCCATCTTCAAAGATATAAGAAAGAATGACATTTTGATTTCTTGTGGACAAACAACTAAGTACTTTACATTCATAACTCAGTAGGCAGTACTTTGTGCTGTCAGAAAAAAAGTACTATTAAGCAAAATTTTCAGCTGTCTTCATTTTTTTTATTTATTCAAAACTGGGGTTTGTTCCCTCATGCAAAGCATTCCTTAGCTGGGTTTGAAATCATATAATTTTGGAACTTTAGATTCATTATTTTCAACTGTTTGGCTGATATTTTTATCCTATCAAACATTTGGGCCCCTAGTGACACTGATGAGGAATGATTTTCCGAAATGTGCACATATGGCACATCAAAATTTAACGGGTATTGTGTTACAAACATATACGTGCTATAAACTTACAGTTTCAGTAATTAGTTAACGATGTAAATCACAAATCCGATATCAAATAGTAATAAATAATAGAATAATAGAACTCGAAAAAAAAGAAAAGGAAGTTCAGATAGTAGGCATTAGACAAAGTGTAGTTAAATTTAATTTCAAAGTATCTAATTCAAATTTAAACCCTTTCAATAGTATTTCTGCTAGTAGCTAGTTACTAAGATATCTATGTCTCAGTCCCCATTTGATAGTTCAGCTACTTACGGTATGTGACGCCTTAAGAAGTTTTTAATTAAAAAAAAAAAAAAGCACCAGTTTCAAACGAATTTAATTTGTCACTGCGGAATCGACAATGCACCTAAGCCTTGTTAGTTAAATTGTGCCGTATTGGGGATTTAAAACTATCATAAATGTATAGAAACTTTGTCGTCTTTTTGGTGTGCTAATAATTTTATGAGAAAAACGCCATGATTATTAACTATGATTTAAAAAGGATTTATGTTGCATAAATTTGTTTGAATAATAGGTTTTTTAATGATCAGAAGTTTATTCATTTGATATGATACATGTAAATCAATGTAGCAATTTCAAATTTGGAGCAAGCGATGTATAACAAATTTTGAAATAATTTTCATTTTTAAAATTTGAATTAACATTCATTGTTTTAAATCATATTCTGCTTTTGAAAATCTTTTAATAAAAATTAATTTTATACAAGCTTGAGACATTAATTAAATTTTCTTCATAACCTCCATTTTTAGAAAGTAGACAACTGAATATATTCAAGAACTATTTCACTAATTAACTAAAATCAAACAAAAGTTAATTATTTATTATGTAGTTGTCATTTAATTTCACTAATGCTGACATTTAACATTAAAAAAATACTAGGATTGAATTGATCAAAATGTGTTTGCACATAATTCTATAGAGACTGTGAGTGTTATTGCATCGCAGATTTCAATATACTAATTCAAATATTATCTGTGATTAAACGGGCTTCGATTATGTATTAGTTATAGATTCCAAAATTGAATATATACTCTGTAGTTTAAAACAAGTATCTGACAAAATAAATAAAAAAAAAAACGAAACAGGCAAATAAACACACAAAACAAATATTTAGATCAATGGCCGAAAAACACGCAGCGACACACACACACACACACACACACACACACACACACACACATATATTTGACCAATGAATTTGACATGGATTTGATTTTGTGTGCTTTCTGTAAAATCGATTCTTCGGTACAAACCAAATTTTAATTTGTGCTTTAATGACAGAATTGATACTTTTAATTATCCTAAAGTTTTTTCTTTCTCCAGAAGGACCGCCAGTGTCTATTTTTGCTTTATTTTCACGTACATCATACAGTAGATCATATATTACTTACGTTTTAAACAGTATTGTATTCATGCAGTAGTTAATTTTATTCAAATAAAGATTAATGTTTAATTGATACATCGGAGTGTTAGTTGTCATTTTAGCTCACCTGACCATAGGCCATGTGAGCGTATGGCATATTGTATATACGTGTGTTTGTGCGTGTATGAGTCGTTAATACCGTTTTAGCTAACCTGAGCTAATGCTCAAGGTGAGCTTTTCAAATACCCTTTTGTCCGTCGTCCGGTGTCCGGTGTCCGGTGTCCGTCGTACGTAAACTTTTCATTTCTTCTCCAGAACCAGTCGCCCAGTAATAAAGAACTAAAATCAACATTCAAGGTCACAGTGACCTAAAGTAGTAAAACCTTTAAACATCTTCTTGACATGAACAAAAAGACCTAGGAGCTTGAAATTTCATAAAAAGCATCAGGACAAAAAGGTATATCAATTTGTGAAGCCTGTTGAACTTGACCTACATTGAAGGTCACAATGACCTAAAGAAGTAAAACCTTACAATATCCTCTTGGCATGAACAAAAAGGCTTGAGAGCATTGCAACTTCATATATAACATCAGGACAAGAAGCTCTACCAAGTTTCTGAAGCTGGTTGATCTTGACTTCTATATTTAAGTCAGAGTGACGTAAATTAGTAAAGAATTTAAAAACTTTGTGTTATTGTCTTCTTTAAAAACAATGGTTTAAATTTGATGACACTTAGTTGTAATCATGCCTGGGTTAATGCCTTTCAGATTTGCACCAATCAAGGAGTTATGTCCCCTTGGGGATTAAAAGGAGGGAAATAGTGAAAAACTTTTAAAAATCTTCAGCTTTGAATGAACAAGCGATATACCTTAGTAATTTCATTAATATATTCATATGTCATCTTGTTTTAGATTTGTACAAATGGTAGTCAATTTGGCAATGCATTCATGAGGAAATTGCTATATCTGTCAAAATATCTTGATTACTATTAACGATTTATAAGTATGCATATATAACACAAATACCAGTTAAATTTTGATGTGCCGGATGTGCACATTTCGGAAATTCATTGCTCATCAAGGGACACTAAGGCCGAAAAGTTTGATAGATAAAAACATAAGCCAAACAGTTGAAAATTAATGAATCTAAAGTTCCAAAATTATATAAATCCAAATCCGACTAAGGAATGCTGTTATTGAGGAAACAAACTTTAGTTTAAATAAATTTCTAAATTTAAGACAGCTAAAAATTTTGCTAAATGGTACAATATTGTAGGTATTGATTTGACAATTATTTTGATATATGGTTTAAGGTCATAGGTTAAAAGGTCAAGGTCACAGCTGTATTAGAACAGTGAAAAAAAATAATTATCTTGAAAAGTTTTAACTTTCTTTATAGGCATGTACATGTATATTAGAATATTTAGATATTGATATATGATCATTTTAATACATGGTTCAAGGTCATAGGTTTAAAAGTCAAGGTTAAAACTGCATAAAAAGACTTAAATTGCTAATTATCTTGCAAACAATTTTGGAAATATACTCGGGTGAGCGTTAAGGCTCATTAGCCTTTTGTTTCGACTTCTCTTTTGAAACTGTTGGACAGATTTCAATGATACTTGGTCAGAAGCGTGTATGTGCCTGTTCAATTCAGTTTTTTTCATGGCGTTGCAATGGCTACCGAAAGAAAGTCAAGGTGACCTAGGCCTGAAAAATCTTCAAAAAATTTTCTTCTACGAAACCAATCATGAGAGAAAAAAAATCTGATGTGATATATTGGCATTTCTAGGGTCTTAAGCTTAAAGTTTGTTCATTTCGTTAAATAAGATCGGAAATTGGATAACGCGTTGTTAGCTTTTAATTTTAAATCATTAGGTAAAATGGCTTCAAATTTTTAGATGGTGCTTATTTTGATATATGATTCAAGGGCATACGTTCAAAGGTCAAGGTCATGGGTGCATTAGAAAATTGGAATGGTTAATTATCTTGAAAACTGTTTACTTTTTGTATAGGCATGTATATAAGAATTGTAGGTATTCACTTCAATGAATCTAAAACTGTTTCCATGTATTAAAATAGCTCACATACTGATACTAAACCTGCTCTCTACTTTGGAGATTCTTTGTTATCATCAGTTCCTTTCCATAAACATCTTGGCACCACCTTTTCTGATAATTTTTGCTGGCATACAAATATAAACAATATAGCATCATCTGCCATGAAACAAGTTGCAGCCCTAAGGAAATTAAAGTATCTTCTCAGCAAAGACTCACTTACCAAAATTTACATAACTTTTAATCTTCCAATACTTGAATACGCTTCTGAAGTTTGGACCTTAGAAAAGGTTCAGTTAAAAGCAGCCCGAATTATTACAGGGCTACCAGTTTTTGCTAGCAAGGATGCTCTTTACTTCGAAACTGGGTGGGGACCCCTATCTGAAAAAAGAAAGAGGAAAAAACTTTTGCTCTTCTAAAAAAACAAACACAACTTAGCACCTTCTTATTTAGAAAATCTTATCTCTGGTTCTGTCGGTCAATCTGTCACTTATAATCTAGGAAACAGAGATGATATTGTAATACCTCTATGTAAGCTTGAAAGTTATAGGTCTTCTTTCTTTCCTTTAGGTATTGAATTGTGGAACAATCTTCCATTTGACATTAGAAATTTTGATTTTCTTAACTTAATTAAAAGGTCATTTTCTACTAATCGAGAAAGAGCGCCGAAATTCTACTACTCTGGTGGAAGAAAATGTACTATCTACCGATCTAGATTGAGAAATAAATGTAGTTCCTTGAACGCCGACCTCTTTCTAGTTAATATAGTTTATGGCCCTTCTTGCAGCTGTGGCTATGCATCTGAAGACAGTTTTCACTACTTCTTCGAATGTTCTAAATATTTAGTTCCTAGACAAGCCATGTTCTTTTTATTACATGAATTGAAAGTGTTCCCAATAACCCTTGATGTCATTCTGAGAGGCAGTACATTTCTTCCAGATCACGTTAACAGTCATATTTTTTCAATTGTTCAACTATTCATCAAACAAACGCATAGGTTTCAGTAAGTTCGTAATTTAATTTCCTTTGCATAACGTCACCATTCTTCTTCTTCTTTAAATCCAATTACTTGTATTACCTACTAATTTTTCATACTTTATCATTGCTTCGGATTATTCCTTTTCTTTAAATAACCTTTGTTTGTTAAATTATTACATTTATTTTATTAACATAACATATTGTCATATAATTATATTTGTGATATTCTGATAACCGTCATGTCAATGTGTGTGCGAGCGAGTGTAGGGAGCGGACCACCAAATGTTGTGATAACTTTTGTCCAATCCCATTGTAAATATTCGACAATAAAATATGTTTAAACTAAACTAATTGTAGTTTTTGATATGACGACCATTTTAAAAATATAATTCACTGTCATAGATTCAAAACTCAAGGTCATAGCTGCATAAGTTTACTGAAATGGTTAATCATCTGGACATCGTGCATTGCACTTAAGTTACTACATGCATTTTAGATATTTATAAATGAATTGTGACAGATATTGCTGATTAAGTATTGCGGTTATTCCAAACTGGCGAAAACTTTGAAAGTTATTGTCTATGTACTTTGCAATCGATTTTGGACTTATCCCCAGTTGAGCGTTAAAGCCCATAGGCGTCTTTCTATATAATGAATCTGATTTGTTTTAAAATTCATTTATTTAAATGAATGAATGAATAAATGAATTCTACAATTGTAGTAATGAGTTAAAAAAAACTTGTATCACAAAACTGTACAATGTAAAGCACTTTGCCCGATAACACGTCAAAATCTTTTAACAAAATGTTTTTAATCCTTTGAATAAATTTTGTCGTGGTGTCTATGGCGTAACGAAATGAATCCAGTAGCAAACTTCATATATATATATATATCAATTGGGTCTGCTCAGTAAACAAAATATTTTATAATTTTATAATACATTTGGTAGCAAAAGCTTGTTTATAAAGCGGAAATGTTTTATAATATTAAATATTTATATGTTATGACTACTTGCTCGTTCATGATTTAACTGGCCTTAATAAACAACGATCCACTGTGCGGAATGATAGAGTTTCTCTACAACTTAAATGGTTTTTAAAAGTAAAAAGAAATACTTTGTCCGAAACGCTAAAAGTTTTGTAGAAATTACATATCATCAATCATTTGTTTTAACAATTTTCCTGTATGAATAATTTGGCACAACCGCTTTAAATGTCCGCGTGGATGAAATGTTGAAACATGTAATGATATTACAAGTCCTTTGTTTTATCTTTGTTTGCACTCAACTTGAAAGACAAAAGCTTGATTTTATTATGTATTATTTTCGTCGATACAATTGATGAATTAAAATATTTGCATACACTAACCAATCGATGTGTTATTTCAGTTGTAGTCTCATGTTTTAATTGAATTTTATACATCTTTTGTCAATGTTTCGATAATAAAACTTGAGTAAGGGAAATTACCTTTTTATTTCGTATCAAAATTATTCACATCGTCATTGTTTAAGCAATGTTGTTTTTAACAATATGGGTTGGAGTACAGAGGAGACTATTTCACTCGAGATCGTTAAGTTCTTTTTAAAAGAAATCTATATTGAATGACCAGCTTTGGACAACCACTGAATAACTATGAAAATAAAGAATAATGGTTCAGTTTTTAATATATGTTTAAGTAGAATACTGGATTTTTATTTACTAGTATTTCCTTTGAGTGTTATTTATTTTTAGCTCATCTGGCGAAGCCAGGATGAGCTTATGGCATGGTAAAGCGTGTGTGTATGTGCGTGCGTTCGTAATCTTTAATCTTCTTCTCTGAAACTAATTGGCCAATTCAAAAGAAATTTAGTATAAACGGTCCTTAGGTGATATCGATTAAAAATGTATCCGACATGACCGTCCTAGATCAAAGATTGCTGCCGTAACTATAAATAGCAAAAAACTATAAAGACCATCACGGGTTCATTTATGTACTGATTTTGTTGAAATTTAAAACATAGAACATAGATATCGGGGGATAAAACATAAGTAACGGGATTTTCTGTACAATTTTTCTTTTGCGCAATAATTACGTAATATGCGAATAAGGTCCTTTTTTAGCCAAAATCTTTGAAAATCTTCTTCTCTGAAAGTACATGGCCAATTGAAAGGAAATTGAATGTGGAAGGTCCTTGGTTGGTATAGATTAAAAATTTTATCCGACATGCCCGTCGGAAATCCAAGATGGCTGCCGTTCCTATAAAAACCAAAAACCTTTAAATGGCCACTACATGTTCATTTATGTACTGATTTTGTTGATATTTGAAACATGGAAAAAAGATATCGAGGAATAAAACATATGTAACGGGTTTTCTGTACAATTTATTGTTTGCTCAATAATTACTTATATGCAAACAAGGTCTATTTTTATCCTAAATCTTTGAAAATCTTCTTCTCTGAAAGTACTTGGTCAATCGAAAGGAAATTTATGATAAATATTGCTTGAAATATTAGAAAATAAGGATATTGCTTGTGAGTTTGTTTTTGTTTAACTGATTGCATATAATTTTAAAAGAAATAGCAAAAATCAAAAGTATAAGGGTATTCCAGGTGAGCGATATAGGCCCTATTGGGCATCTTGTTTTTTATTGACTAATGTATTATTTAATTTTTATTTTATATTGTCAAGTCTGAACTCTGAACTCTTATCGTTGTTAAATTAAATTTTCATTTATTTATACAGGTATCAAAATATGTCAAACACAGGACTGTATTGAGTCAGCAAGTTCTATATTACAGTCAATGAATCTTAGTACAGACCCATGTAAAGATTTCTATCAGTACGCATGCGGGCGTTGGATGCAAAATACGCCTATACCGCCTGGGTATCAAGACTGGGACCGGCTACAGGAGCTAGCATATACAAATTTGTATCAACTTAGAACACTTTTAGGTTAGTTGTACCTATTTTGCTAAATATGAAAATAAAAATGCTCTAATTTTTTACTCAAAAGCCAATATCTTCTTATCCGGACCCTCTGTAGTTAACAATGTACAACTAGCTGCAATATTTAGGTAACAGAGGTACCAAACCAGTGTTAACGGAACACAGAGAAACAAAATACAAATTTGTTGCCATGAATCATCTATGAAAAAAAAAAAAAAAACGGTTTTATCATTTAATGAGATTATGTTAAAATTTTCGTTTTCTTTGTTCTGCAGAAGAAAAAATGACGGACGAATCTGGCATGAAAGCGAAAAAATTTTATAAAAGTTGCATGTCCGAAAGTCGACAGAAAAGAGAAGAAACATTGCATGATTTTCACCAGTTGATATATAATATATCCAAAGACGAAAACAATTGGGACTTTGGTGCTGTACTTGAACAAATTCATAAGCTGAATTCATGGCCTATATTTAAATTAGTTATTGGTCCCGACGAAAGAAATGCAAAGAAAAACATTATAAAGGTATACCATTTACAAAATATTAAATTTAGTCACAAACTCGCTCAATGAATAATTTAATAAGGTATATCGCAGATGAGAAAGAAAATTTTAGAAAGAAAGCGAGTCGACAATATATTAAATTCGCATTTTCTGTGAAAATAATGCGATTTTATGCGCCTGTGTAACGGGACGCATGATGGTATAGCGTTCTCCGTCCGTCCCTCCGTTCCTTTTTCTTGCCCGGATCTTATCTTTTAACTTGATGAGATTATCAAGATGAAACTTAAACCAAGTATGTATAATGGGAAGTTAAAACTTAAGTCCGAATATTTAAGATCAAGGTCACAGTCCAAACGTCAAGTAAGCCATAATGTAGAAAATGCAAGAACTTTTTTATTTTCAATTTAATTCCTTTCAAATTTGGTATGGATTTACAACAAGTAACAATGTTTAAGATATAAAACGGGTTTTTGTGTCGCTTTTCCACTTTCAACAAAATTTTAGTTATGGTTCTTGCATCCAGTTTCTCGTATTTTGTGTTCATTTTTCTTGTGGGTGCAGTTAGTCCCATAAATGTCATACACAATGTATTTATAAATATGTATTAGATAAGATTTGTATTTTTTGTAACATACGCCATACTTAATGCATTTATTTATTTATTATGTAATGTAATTTAAGATGCTGATGAGTTGTAAACTTAAAGCAAATAAATTATTATTATTATTAGTTTGTGCAGGTAGGCTTTTTTGCTGGTCTTCTGACAGCTCTTGTTATAATTGTATGTTTAATTACTTAAATATATAATCATCACTATCACCAATAATTGTCATTTCCAATAGCATTTTACCTCCTCTTATTATTCTTGCCTACATTATAGCTATTGATGGGTGTATATTGTCCCGCTTAGCGGTGCTCTTGTTAACTGTCGGAACAAGATTGATTCATATGTAAACAAACAGGGGTTACTATCAATATTTGTCTTGTTTTCATTCAAATCTTATAACATGTTAATATATAAAAACTGTATATTAATTAAAAAGTTTTTTAATCAAGCTGTACGTTAATTCTGGTAAAAACTGCATTATTAAAAACACGTTATTGTCGTCTTGACTGAACTCAGACCGCCATTTATGTTAATTTGCATTCAACAGAGATCACTCAAATTTTCAATCAATTAGAAAATATGTTAAATACAATTATCAAAGGATTCATATATAGTGATTTAATTGCAACAGTTTTATCTCAAGTAACCATGTATATCCATTTTAATAACTAGAATGATACATACTTGGATTTTCCCGCATTCTTTACTGCGTGACATTGAAGAGGGTCAGTGGTAATGCCGTTCACTGATTGGATAACAGTTTGACAGTTGAATAACAGTTGGATTGGTTGTCGATCTGTGTTGAACTTTGAACCGCCCATAAGAAATCTACTCACCGCATGTAAATTTGGGCGAAATCTTGGTAAAACACGAAAATTGTTAACTTTTAGCATGTTTTAGTTGTTATATATTATTCAATATATATAAATATAAAACAATATAAAAATACCGTTTTGGAATATCCTAAAGTTTTATGTGCACCAATTTCAAATCTTAGCTGAAGTGGTTTTTGAACACGATTTGTTCATGTTTATTTGTTTATTTGGTTTTAAAAAGTCTCATTTTTGGCATGTTAAAACCAAGAGTGTAGTATGATCCACATTTCTGTTGAAAATAATCACAAGATCGCATCTGGTTCCATAAGTACAGAAATTTTCAGAGAAATCGCGCATCCAGATTTTTCCCCAAAAATGCGACCATAAGCTGCTCGTTAGGTAAATTATTTGTGCTAATTATTTAATTTCGTTCCTCGCAAAATATTTCAAATGAATTCATAAACCTTTCTAAAAATTCTATTCTCTATACAATAGTTTTTCGCCAAACGGCTTACAGTCGTAGGTAAATTTAAGTAACTTAGTCTTTGCGTACAAAATATGTCTTTAAAACATCACTTATTTGTAGTGAATGGTACCTTGTATCATATTAAATCTTCATAATGACTACCTAAAACTAGACGATAAACTACAATAAAATTGGGTTTAATCAAAATTTTTGAAACGTTTTTGTAAACTCATGTTTAAAATCTTTTGTTTCGCTTTCATTTCATGATTCTAGATTGAGTTTGGAGAAATGGGATATCCATTTGGAACCTCTCAAGAGACAATGGTCACCACTTCCCGTCCAGATACAAGCACCAGTGCCTCAAATACTACAACATTGTCTACAATGACAGCATATGTACCTTATACAGGAACATATTATCTGAAATGGAATGAAAGTCAGGTTAGATTAAACATATTTTGTATCATGAAGCCTAATACATTTTCTTTTCAGGTTTGTCATTTTCTAAATACACACGAGAAAGTTTATTCTACTTGATGTTCACCACCCAAGTAAAGATTCACTGTAATCGAGGAGGAAACCAATATTTACTTTACATCTGCTCGAAATTGTAACATTCGCTGTGACCCCTTAGCCAGTACTTTATACCAGCTGGTCACAGAGGCACCAAAAAATAAAAAAATCTTAAAAATGAAACAATAGATACCAGTCTTAAAGTCAGACATTTAAATTATTTATATTTTTAATCTACAAACAGGAATCAAACTTATATATTCCAGATATCGAATAAGTATATGGAAGAAACATCACAGATACTGAAAGTATTTTGGAACGTTAGTGACACAGATTCAGTGAATTTATGCAAGAAACTTATGAATTTAGAAAAATCTATTGGAAAGGTAATACGTGTTAAACTGTAACAAATCTAGTTTTCCATTTGAATAATTTTTAAAATTTCTATGACATTCCGAAAAAAAAAAATTATTGTTTTAAAGACCAACGACCAATAGACTTTTTTTAAAAATCGGCGGAATTCCGATTTTATATACTATAGTTTTATTTACTGTTAACTGATAAAGTTAAAAAACGCGAAGTGACAAAGCATATGGTTGTCCCGTTTAAGCAAAAATAAAAAAAAAACCCCGTCTCTTTTTTAATACAAAGTTTTATGTATCAATAACCAACGATTACAAAAATAACAGTATGGTTTATTCAATCATAAAGTAAATCTTTTGGAAACGTTGTATTGTATTTTCAAGGGCGTGGTAAGAAAAAGATTTTTTCAGCCTAAATGTAGTGAGATTTTATATTATATATTGATGCTTGTGTGCACTTACCAACATTTAAGTAAATGTAAGTTTAATTATCAAAACAATAGGAAATAAGAGTGATACAGTGGCAAACAAGTTCCAAGAAAAAAGGCATATAGCATTTCGTATTGATCTTAGAGAAAATGAGTTTCAATTTAAACTACTACAACAAAGAGATCATCAAACTTTAAACTTGTTTATACAAGCAAGATCCTCGATAGATTTTAGGAAATATTGCGATCCAAATTCTAAAATGGTGTGTTAAGAAGACTGACATGATTGTCTTGAAGATTTTTGAAGATCACTCAATGCTTATAACATCTGTATTTAGTCTTATCACAAATGTTTATTTATAACTCAGAAAGAGGTTGTTAAAATTTGCTAAATGTAAGTTCAATTAAAATCTTAATAGCTTTCGATATTATTTATTCGCTTTCTTTACCCCAACCTGCAACATTAAACACTACTTTATAAGCACAAAGGTGACTTGCAAAATTAAAGTCTGAGTATTAGGGCATTTTTCAAAACAGTTTTTATTGTATTCTACAATGATACAAACCGTTCCGTTTATTTATTGACTATGTAGAACGCTTTAGTTCCAGTCTGATCACTTTTTCCTCCTTACAAGCTTCCCCTTACATGTCTTAATTTTAAAGGTTTGTTCCCTCAATCAAGGCATTTCCTAGCTAGATTTTGATTTAACATAATTTTGGAATTTGGATTTATTAATTTTCAACTATTTGGCTTGTGATTTTTATCTATCTACCTTTTCGGCCCCTAGTGTCACTGATGAGAAATTAGTTTCTGAAATGTGCACACATGGCACATCACAATTTACCGGGCATTTCTGTTAAATATGTATAATAATAACTATTTTGTTTCACTATCAACTCGTTTCCTCAGTTTTGCTTTAATTCTAAACTCGTTTTTAGACAAACTTGCTTGCTGCAATCACAACGAAAAACATGTTTTTATAACACTCAGTTTGCTTTACATTGTCATATAAAATTATAGATAATCATACGTTTCGCATATACAAGACTGTATTCAATTCAATTTCAATTTTTTTATTCTCTAATTGTAAACAATACAACGTTGAGAACATATAAATACAATATATACATAAAATAACATCTTGAATAAGTATACATATAAGATTAAATGTATGATTAGCCCGGAGGACTGATCCCCTTGTTAACACATCTGATAAATTGACACAAATTATTGAGTACTAAAGATTTCTTACATGAAAACAATTGGAAATATTTGAAAGAGTTGTGATTATTTCTATAATAAGAAGGGATATAAGTATTTCTTTCTTGAATAAATGAAGGACAAGACATTATATAGTGATACTCATCGCCTAGATCATTATTACAAATATTACATATTCTATTTTATCTTGGAATATTTTTCGATCGACCTGTCTCAATTGGTAATTTATGATTACTACATCTGTATTTACTTAGAATAACTTTGTTTTGGGGAGAAATTTCTGAAGTAAGATAATTTTGGAGTTTAAAGTTAAAATATGTAAATAAGTTGTATGAAGTCCCTTTCGATGAGCTATTACAATCTGCAGTCTATTTCTGTAAAAATTGATCAATTAATCTGTTTCACACTGTTAACTAACCATAAACTGTAACAAAAATTCTGGTTTAACCATATATTATTCATTCCACATTCATGAAAAATTATTTCTACATTATGAATCCACTTTGTTTTTATACCATACAAAAATTTAAAATATTTTAAATTATATATAATACTACAATACTTAGACTCTTTTTACTTGTAACAATAATTTACAAAATTTTAATTGTACTCTTTCTAAAACATCTAATTTTTCAAAACCCGAAATTTCACATCCGTATAATAAGATGGGTAAAACCATACTAACAAAAAGATTTAATTGATATTCAACAGATAAATTAAGTGATCTAGATTTTTTAATAATTGCATACATAGCCTTTGTTGCTCTATCAGCAAGATACTTTTTGGTACATGAAAAGGAACCACTTCTATTCAAAATTACCCCTAAGTACTTAAATTCTTTTACAATATCCAGTTGAACACCATTCATAGTATGAATATTATTAGGAAGTCTTCCTTTAGAGAATATAACAACTTTTGTTTCAGATACATTTATAGATAATTTCCATTTATCACAATATTGAGAGAAACAATCTAGTTGTTGTTGTAGATCATTCACAGTGTCAGACATAAGTACAGTATCATCTGCATATAATATTAAAAATAACTTAAGATAAATGTTGAGGTTTGTATATAAATCATCTGAAACAGTTTCTAAACCTGATATATTATTATCGTTAAAAAAATTGTTCGAGATCATTAAGATACATGGCAAATAAAAGTGGAGATAAACTTTCTCCTTGGCGTACATTGAAAAAAATCTGAGTGTGATCCATTTAAACTTATTCTAGATTTGGTACCATTATACATATTCACTATAACATTAAAACATTTGCCGGTTATATTGTTTTTTTAATAATTTTTGCCATAAGCCACACCTCCAGACCTTGTCAAAAGCGGCTTGAAAATCTATAAAAACACAGTATATTTTTTTCTTTTTGGTACGTAACAGTTCAAATAAGTTATATAAAACAAAAATATTATCAGTGGTTGAATAACCATGTCTAAAACCGGATTGGTTCTCACATAATATATTAAAATTTTCCACATAATGAGTAAGTCTAGTATTTATAATTGATGTAAAAAGTTTACCTAAACAGCTTAACAATGTTATAGGTCTATAATTACAAGCTTCATTAATACAACCCTTGTTTTTGTAGATAGGAATAATGTTACCTTCTAACCAACTATCGGGTACAATACCTGTGTCAAACACTAAATTAAATAACTTATGATAAAATGGTAACATGATATCAATACTACATAAAATATACTCATTTGTGATCTTATCAATACCTGCAGATTTATTTCTTTTGAGATTTTTAACATTTGCTTTTATTTCCTCTATATATTTGTACTGGACAAAAGTGTGTGTGTATGTGTGTGTGTGTGTGTGTGTGTGTGTTACATAAATCACTATTTCATTAAGACCAAAACATTTCGTCCGTGATCATAGATCTTTAGAAGTAACAAATATAGAACACAAATACCAGTTGAATTTTGATGTGCCAGATGTGCACATTTCGGAAATTCGTTCCTTATCAACCTATTTCTCAAATATACACATTTTCTATTGTTCGAAAATCATGTTTTCATGGAATTTCCGTAAAACTCGTTTTATACCAAAATTCTAAAAAATCCATGGTCATCGAATCGAGGAAAATTAACAGTCGAACAACATGTAACAAACGTTGTTCTATCAATTTATAATTAATGTAATGATACCAGGAATTATATAAAAAAATGAATCAAATATTTTTAAATACCAAAACATATTTTAGTTTATTTTTATGTAATTTCTGATACCATTGCATACGTTCTATGCCCTTCTCAAATATTTTTGTATTGAAAATTATACTTTCGGTCATTTTTATACGTAAGGTTTATTCGATTCACCAGGTCAATTTTAGAACAAGCCTCCGGGCCACTAATCAATAAACCACCGTGAACTCTAATCGGTGTAGCCTTTTAATTAAAACAAGAACGATAACTTATCAGAGCACGATATACTGCAGCTATTTAAGCAGCTACTACAAACAGTGCTGTTTCGATAATAATTAAAGGTAATATGCATTATAATTACCGAAAATTCGGTGTTTTCAACTGTTGATATACATATATATTTTGTAACAACTACACGAAACACGTGTATCTGTACTGCAGGAAATTGAGTATTTACGGTGTTTAAAGGAGGGTTCCACGATATTTCACTATTTTATTTTTAATTATTACACATGTAAAACGCCGTAAGTAAAGTTTGAATTAATTTACTAATTGCAAAAAATTTGCAACTTGTATATAATTTTTTAAATAAAGACTATAGTGTAGAAAGTTAAGTAAATAAGGTAAGAGTTATCTCTCATTCATTAAATTGTTTAAGTTAAACTTATAGTTATTTCCCTTAAAAAAAAGTTTTGTTATAATACAGTTAAATCTTAAAAGTCCTAATTCTATTGTATATCATTAATATTCCCAAATTAATATCACTTTATGAAATTTTACGCACCTGAGAATATGAAAAAAATTTAATTTATTTTTTAAAAAGAAAGAAAAAAATTTTAGGTGAAAAGGCTACTTAGTGGACTAACTCTGACCATTACATGCATTACATGTATTTGTATTATAAAATAAGTCTAGGCATTTTTATGTTTACCATGCACATCTTAATTAAGTATATAATGCACATACACTTAATGATCTCCAGATATATCCAAAACTATTAAGTTGCCACTCATCATTTACAACCCATTAAAGTTTATAAGGTGGTCGCAGACCTTGCTACAACACGCACAAACCAGACAAGACAGGCACAAAAACACGAAGACTACGCTGTGCACACATACACCAGACACAACCACCAACATGTACAAGATACACACAGAACCATGGTTATGTCAACTTATACAGACAGCAACACCACACAGGAACAAGAAACATGGAAAGATAATAAGTAAAATAAAAACAAAGAAAACCCGACTCAAAGTCCTATATTTCTTTTTAGTATTATTATTATCATCATCATTTTATGACAGTAAGACTTTAGCAAATACTATTCAAATTTTTATACGGAGAATTTCTTCTAACGCCAATTTCTTACATTTACTTGCACATCATTAATTATAATATAGACTTATTTTAATATAAAATTTCATTGTAAAGATCCACTTTATGCCTTAAAGTTTAACTTTTTTGTATTGAATTTGTTTACATATTTAAGATGTATTTTTATTAATTGGTTGTAAGTTGTTTAACGTCTCATTAGCAATTTTTTTAGATATTCGCGAGAGAGCAAGATTATTAATCTTTAAGGATTATTCTATAAACAGGTTTGTGTATGCGGGAGATGTGCGCGTTCGAAACTAGCACATCGAGTCAGTATAACACAGAGAGTAATTATCTTAAATTTTAAAGTCACGTATGACCCGATCGGGTCTGAAAACCCGACCTCCTACTCCCGAGACGAACGACTAAACAATAGACTAATGAATCGACGTAAAGTGAACGAAATTTCTATGTCTTTTGTTTTTTATGGTATTAATTCGTTATTAAGGTTATGTATAAGTCAGATTGTATGATTTCAAACTCAATTTTTGAAATGCTTTTTTTATGTTTTGTTATCAGGCACGTGGAAGTTTGGATCACGTACATAACAGATCACATGTTTACAACGTCATGACTGTGAATACGTTACAAAGTAAATGTGCAATGGTATGTATTTGATATAATTTTTTAATTTTTAAGTACGGCATTACTGATTACTATTTTACTATTGGACATGAAAGAAGAAAAATACTAAGGGATGATACTTAAGACTTTACAATAGACTCCTGTTGAGTTATTTCTATTGGTATGAGCCCTTTAGTAACTGATTTTAAAACGAGGTTCTATTATTAACACTTTTTGCAAATTTAATGTAAGTGCCGACACCAAGGGAAGTAACTCTATTCAACAAAACAAAACAACCGATCTGTTCCGATAAATGTATAAAAAAAATTACAATACTTTCTCGTCAAGTCTACTGTCAATAAACCATTATTGAAATATTTTTTCTGTTTTGAATTATTATTGAGTGTTATTTTATTTATTTTAATCATTTAAAATTGTGAAAATATTCTAAAACTATCATTGGCTAAAAACTGGTAATGCTACACGATCTTTTGCTTAATTTAGGGGCCTCATACACAGAAATGGATAATTACATGAATCTATGGGTCTTCCATAAAATACCTGCATGCATTTTAGACATAATCTTTAATGGATTATATCGCTTTATGCAAAAATAAAGAAAAAATAGGCAGATGTGTGATCCCACAGAACATATACTGGATGCACACACGGTATTCTGGTTAAACAGACTTAGGATAACGACAAATATCGACGATGATATGTGTATAAGCATACATAATAAGTTTGTAAAATGTCCAAAATATCAAATAGATCGTTTTCATTCATAACACAATAGGATTTCAAAAACGAAAAACGGTTGAGACAAAATTCATAAATCGTAATCCGTTCTTAAAGGAGTAAAAACACATTAAAAAGTTAATTATCAAACATTTTGATAAATTATTTGGTTTTTGAAATATACAAAACTAATCTTTGTGAAGTTTTACAAACTTTGATACTCAAATAGTTCTTTTAACATGTCATTTTCATTTTGTAGGTTTGAATTTTTTAATAGCAATTTAAAAAAATAAGGGGTAGGGGAGATAATACTTCCATATCTCGAAAACAAGAACCCAACCATAGTTTTTTTTTTTTTTTTTTTTTTTTTTTTTTAATTTCATTTTGAAGAATATGTTTCAAGCTTCATTTGTGCAGTTTTTGAAAGAAACGTAAATCACAGGTTTTATGAAATATGGATTTTTGTGATAAACTGTCGATGAAAATGAAGGCACTTTTTGCGCACTGCGTTGTAAAAACTTAAGCTTTTATTATTTAAATGCTGTGTATATCACTTCATTGTACGTCTTTTATTGAAATATTGATTAAAATCATAAAAATTAAATTTGTTTTGTTACATCTAATCATTATTGATTTAATAACAAACATGAAATTAACCTGCTGGGATATTTAAAAACGAGAAATAATTCTTGAAAGGTGGGGTAGGTTGAATACACTCTACTGAAAAAAGAAAACCCAAACATATGTATTTAACTATTTTATTTAACAAAGCACATTCTAAGGAATGCGTGTGCAAATTTTCAGAATATTCTAATTCGGGGGTGTCGGGAACTACCTTAAGTTAGTGAGGAATGATAATACTTACATACTGGCATTTACCACACCTGTTTCAAATTAAATGTTAAAATAACAAAATCCTGTTACTAACATTCTTTGTTTATTACCTTTATGGTTTCATATCTGTCGGAAGAATTTTGTTTTATAAATACGAAATATTTCAATACAAACCAGAAATATAAAAAATTAATCCGAATAAAATTTACAACTAATATTACATTGTTTAAAATGATTTACCATATTATCATAAAAGTATCCTGAAAAAGACTATAGCAAAAACTTTCCAGATGAGATCTTATTTGTTTATTTAACAATGTTGGCTAAGTGAGAATGAAGAATTATAAATGTTGGCTATGTGGGAAGACACCATATTGAGATAGATTTTTATGAAATTTTCGGTAAAGCCAAATTTAAGTATGACGGATAAAAATTTTAAATTTGGCAGGTATTTGTGATATATATTTACTACCCCTGAGCGAGTATCGCTGCTCGTGGAGTAAAACTCCCCGATGGTATCAATAACTCAGTAGTCAGTACTTTGTGCTGTCAGTAAAAATGCCATTTAGCAAAATTTTCAGTCGTCTTAATTTTTTAAATCTATTTAAAACTAAGGTCTGTTCCCTCATGCAAAGCATTCATTAGCTGGATTTGGATTCATATAATTTTGGAACTTTAGATCCATTATTTTTCAACTGTTTGGCTTATGTTTTTACCTATCAAACTTTTCGGCCCCTAGTGTCACTGATAAGGAATGATTTTCCGAATTGTGCTCAGAAGGCACATCAAAATTTGGCAGGTATTTGTGTTATATATTTACTACCCCTGAGCGGGTATCGTTGCTGGTACAGTAAAACTCCCCGAGGGTATCCATAACTCAGTAGGCAGTACTTTGTGCTGTCAGAAAATATACCATTTAGCAAAATTTTCAGTCGTCTTAATTTTTGAAATTTATTTAAATCTAAGGTCTGTTCCCTCATGCAAAGCTATCATTAGCTGGATTTGGATTTATATAATTTTGGAACTTTAGATTCATTATTTTTCAACTGTTTTGCTTATGTTTTTTACCTATCAAACTTTAAAGCCCCTAGTGTCACTGATGAGGAAAAATTTTTCGAAATGTGCACATATGGCACATCAAAATTTTGCAGGTATTTGTGTTATATACTTACTACTCCTGAGCGGGTATCGCTGCTGGTGGAGTAAAACTCCCCGAGGGTATCCATAACTCAGTAGGCAATACTTTGTGCTGTCAGAAAATATACCATTTGCAAAATTTTCAGTTGTCTTAATTTTTGAAATTTATTTAAATCTAAGGTCTGTTTCCTCATGCAAAGCATTCATTAGCTGGATTTGGATTTATATAATTTTGGAATTTTAGATTCATTATTTTTCAACTGTTTTGCTTATGTTTTTTACCTATCAAACTTTTCCGCCCTTATTGTCACTGATGAGGAATGATTTTCCGAAATCTGCACATATGGCACACCAAAATTTGGCAGGTATTTGTGTTATATATTCAAAACTGAAAATCGTTACAGATACCCATTTCGTGACTTTAATAAACGATAATCGACTAAAAATTATAAAATGTTTAAAAAAAATATAATATTAATATTAACTAAACCGGTATTTGTAGCTGTTTATGCCAAATAAAGACGAAATTGCAAACAAAAAATCATATAGAAAACGTATTTGAATTTGTGTATCATACTTTAAGCTCAAACGAGCTTTTGCTATCCATTTTCGTCCGTCGTGCGTAAACTTTTTACATTTTAATCTTCTCCCCTAAAACCAATGAGCCAAATTTAATGAAACTTAGTTACCATCGTGCCTGGATAAAGGCCTTTTAGATTTGCACAAGTGGAGGAGTTATTACTCCTTGAGGCCCTATAAGGAGGGAAATAGGCAAAGGTTTAAAGTTTTCTCCTCTGAATGTACAAGCGATCTACCTTAGTTTTTTTCATTTATAATATTTTAGTTAATATTTTTTAGATTTACACTATTGTTAGCCAGGTGGCTCAAAATAAGGAATTGGCAAGGCAATTAGTTGGGAAATTCCTAAAAATTATATATTTATCAATATATCTTAAAAACTATAACGTTTTTGTAGACTATTTGTAGACTTAAATTGTTAATTATCTTGAAAACTAATTGCATAGAAATGTGTATAAGAATATTATAGGTATTGATATGACAATGATTTTGATATATGATCTAGGTTACTGAAATGGTTAGTGATCTTGAAATTGTTTATTGTACTACAGTTACTTCATGTTATTAGCTACTTGTACTTATAAATGGAAATTGACTAGATATTTCTGATTAAGTATTGTGGCAGTTCTATAATTGAGAAAACTTGAAAAAGTTTTGAAACAAATGTAATATCGATTGCACTCTGCAAACAATTTTGGACGTATCATCAGGTGAGCGTTAAGGTCCTTCGGTCTCGTTAAAATTATATTAATAATAATTATTATTATTATTAAACTCTCAAGCTCTTTCTGTTGTATGATTTTTTTAAATTCTATTCCGTCTCAACTACATTTTCATAAGATCTTTTAATAAATGAAATCACGAAAGAAACATGTAACAAGTCGTAAAAAATTATTATTATGATTTCTCTTTACATTGAATTTCTACATAATTTCATTTATTTGTTTTTTTTATTTTGTTTGTTTTTTTTTATATTTAGTTTTGTTTAGTTATACACAATTAGATAAGTTTTTCCATTCTTTTTACCACAGTCGTTCAGTGAAACTGAAAAATAACCGTATCTATTGTTTTAGAGTCATAAAACCAGATAGGAAAACTGGCTACACAAAATATATCTAATTTGAAGACTTATCGTCTTAAAAATAATTTAATTTCAAAAGCGGTAGGTGGGTAGATTATGGTTTGTCGAAAATCACATCTTATACAACTCTGTATCTAATGGTATAATATGGCCTGTCCTCTCTCTACTCTTAAACAATTTTACATATACATATTTATAGTTAAACATAAATTAAAATGGATTGTCTTAATTACCCAATGACAATTAACTGTTTTGACAACTACATTTCACATGTCACAACTATAACCAAGACAGGAAAAATTCTTTTTAAGCACCTAGTATTAAATTGAGTTTCTAAATGTCAGATATATATGGAGATAAGTATATCTGTAATTAGAGATTTAATTGTAATGAAATAGTACTGACGATAAATTGTAATAAATAAAAAAATATTAAATGAAATTCTGTAAAATATTAAAATTAATGTTCAAAATATTGTTAAAAACTGATAAATAATATCAAAGTCAATGTTACAACTTTAACTAGTTGAGAGTTAATTAACGTAATGCCACTGTTTCATAGAGTAAGATTCAGTAACGTTTGACATTTCGCCTTAATCACAGATATGAAACCAGAAGTATTCACAATTCTACACATATAAAACGTTAAAATTTGATGTGCAAGATGTGCACATTTTGGAAATTCATTCCTCATCAGTAACACTAAGACCTAAAAGTTTGATAGATAAAAAACATAAACCAAACATTTGGAAATTAATGAATCTAAAGTTCCAAAATCATATGGATCCAAATCCAGCTAAGGATTGCTTTGCATGACAGAACAGATAAATAAGTGATTTTATAATATTGAAGTAAAATTTGAGTCATCCACCGATGACGCTTCCACACAGTGTCCTTCACGTCCAAACACATACATAAATATATTCATACAATTTCAACCTAGTTTTGATATTGGCGATATTTGTAGAGATCCTACGACACCGAAAATGCGTAATATTCTTTGATTAACATAAATCGAGTATCAGTACATGGTCACAGTAAATATAAATCATGCCTGATTTTTTAAAACATGTACATAGAGGCAATAGGTAATGTTAAAACATGTATATCCTTTCAGTATATATCTAATTCAATTTTTGCGTAAATAATTTTCACGTATTTTTCAATAAAAATTTGTATGAAATTGAAAGTATATTGAGGTGTACATGTTTATCAATTAGGTTTTATTATAATATTCAATCTGTAATGTATTTTATTTATCAGCTATATTTACTTGCTGATTTGTTTCTTTATTCATATGAATCAGAATTTTTATAGAACCTTGTCAAATCTGGAAAAAAGACTGTCGCTAAATCATTCAACTACACATACAGATATATAGATGACGTTCTTTCTCTAAATAATCACAAATTTGGAGAATATGTGAATGTCATCTATCCAAGTGAGCTTGAAATGAAAGACACGACAGATTCTCCATGTTCTGCTTCATATTTGGACTTATACCTCAATTATGACACCCATGAAAGGTTACATCTGAAGCTATACGACAAACGTGATGACTTCAATTTTTCTATTGTCAACTTTCCGTTTCTTTGCAGTAATATCCCTGCTTCTCCTGCGTATGGTGTATATGTTTCACAGTTAATACGGTACGGTAGAGCTTGTTCCCACTATGGGAACTTTCTGCAACGAAGCAAATTACTTACAATTAAATTGTTGACACAAGGATATTGCAAGCCTAGGCTAATCAGGGCCCTTAAAAAGTTTTATGGCCGTCATCACAATATTGTTGATAAGTATGTAGTCACTGTATCCCAACTTATACTGGATATATTTGACTTACCATAGTTCTTTGTTCCTTTCATTCTCAAAATTGACTTGCACGTGACGGGTGTAGCTAGCTAAACAGGAGGTGCTTACCCTTCCGGAGCACCCGGCCTCACTTCCTTGATGGAAGTTCACGTGTATCACCTATTTTGCCAGTTTGCAAAGTTTTTACTTTGTTTTTGGGATTGTGATATGGACAAGGACTGGTATGTTTGTTTTATTTTAACTATAACTAAAACTTATCTAATTAACAAAACTGGTTTGTTTGATTCAAAAGTATAATTCTTATTACTTTATTTATTTAATAGTTAACAGTATATAAAATACTCGAATAAAACAAACAGTAGTACATTGCAGATGAATATTACAAAAATATCACAAGTACATAAAATAAATTAGTCTGATAAGGAACGTTATGTGTATGAATTCATTATAAACATACCAACATTACAAAGATTTTTAGCTAAACTGGCTATAGCCATGAGCTTATGGCATAGTGAAGCGTGTGTGCGTAATCTTTAATTTTCTCCTCTGAAACTACTGAACCTATTAGAACGAAATTTGGTTTCGAAGGTCCCTAGGTGTAGTTTCACACAAATCAACTTCCTGTGTTATCCTAGATGGCCGCTATACTATAAATAGCTAAAAGTGATAAATGACTGATACATGCTTATTTTTCAATCGATTTAGTTCAAAATTGATATCTAAAAAGCAGATGTATAGCCATTTTACATATGTAACGTGGTTTTTAATTTTAATAAGCTCGTAATTTGGTGAATATGCAAATAAACTGCTATTAATAGCTAATTCTTTGAAAATTTTCTCCTCTGAAACTACTGAATCTATTTGTACCACATTTGTTGTGGAAGGTCCCTAAGTGGTGCATTTTAAAGTTTGCAAAAAAGTGATAAATGGCTGATACATGCTTATTTTTTAACCGATTGATATCTAGAAAGCAGATGTATAGCCGTTTAACATATGATTCGGTTTTTCGTCACATTTATAATAAGCTCGTAATTTGGGAAATATGCAAATAAGCTGCTATTAATACTAGCAGCTAATTCTTTAAAAAAATCTTCTGCTCTGAAACTACTGAGCCAAACAGAGCCATATTTGGTGCAGAAAGTCTCTAGGTGGAGTAGTTTCAAGTTTTTACAATTCTTGCGACATCCAAGTTGGTCGCTGTTGCTCTAAATAGCAAACAGTGCTAAATGGCCATAACAGGTTTAATTATGAATCTATTTAGTTCAAATTTAATATATATAAAAAGTAGATAGGTAGCCATTTAGAATATGTATAGAGTTTTTCATCACATTTATAATTGGCTTATGATAAGAGAATATGCAAATAAGCTGCTTCTTTGAAAATCTTCTACTCTGAAACAAATGGGGCAAATAGAACTATTTGGTGTGGAATGTTTCTAGGCGGATTAGTTAAAGTTTATGAAAAATCAGCTTCTTGTGGCATCTAAGATGTCCACCGATACTATAAAAAGAGATGCAACTTGTCTGCCAGTTAAGCGATACAGGCCCAATTGGGCCTCTTGTTCATATTAACGCTTAAAATACTAGAAGTTTCAACAAATTTTACCTTTGTCAATAATATGGTTTTGAATTCTGACCCTAATGAGAGTTTGTTATGTTGCCGAGGGGTTACGAAATACAAAGTATAAAGTTTACAATCAAACTTCATTTTTCCCATTGAATTGAACAAATGATTTCTTCTACACTTTTTTCTTGAAATTGAAACATTTTACCTAAACTCTGAACATAAATCATATAAAGGTGTGTATCAAAATTCTCAGAACAATTTAAAATAAAAAGTGTAAAATAGTATTTTTAAAAAATACTTTAATTCAAATACGCCATTAATTATAACCTGTTTTGTCTTGCAGTTAAATTGGGACTTGTATCTTAATGCTGTTACCATGGATGCCACAGGTGTTGTTACAAAACTGAATGATGAACTTGTGGTTTTACATGAGGACAGCTTGATGAGACTTTGTCATACTATAATTGACTACCAAAAAGACAGTTCGAAAAGAAGGTATACGTTTACTATAATTAATTTGTGCATGCTTACGATTTTATGCACTTAAGTATCCAGATCTTAATAGGATCTAAATCACTGTAAGCGGAATGGCTACTATAAGGTAACCTTAAGCATATCATTGTTTATCATACGAAATATTTTAATCTTAAATTTCCTGGTAACTGCAATGTTATGTAATCGAATTAAACTTTATCTTTTATATTGTAAAACTACATGTGAGCAGTAACAGTATACCTAGTCTTTTTCCGTTAAAATGTGCAAATATTTATGATTTTATTACAAGTGTAGTAATGAAGTTTGGTGTTAATAACAAAATAATAAGAATAATGCCATTTTTTTCTTAGAATATCTTAAAGCATTTATAAACAACTAAAAATAAAGCAATCATAATGTCTAAAGATTTTATGTTTTTTTAAGTTCTTGATCTTGTTATAAAATATATCTTTTCCTTTAGTTTTATTACTATTCAAAAGTTAAAAAAATAAATAAAAAGAAAAGTAAAAATGAAGTGGATTTCTTTTGAGAATATAATAATAATAATAATAATAATAATAACTTGAATATCAACAAAATAAATGTGTTGTTATTTGTGAACTATATTTTGGTCGAAAAACATGTTCTCGGTCGTTATTCAGTTTGCTTTCAAAGTTTTTTGCATAATTATAATACAAGCTTTCCGTATTAAATCGGAAGGGCATTGATGCACAAAAAATCTATGATCATTAAATAATAACAGTTTATTTTGCATCTAGTATTATTTCTTTTCATTTTATTTCGTAAGTTAATATAACTTCTAGTATCAAGAACTTGTAGCATTATTAATAAATATATATAATAAAGATAGCGTCTAAATTTATATGCATAAAATAAATACTTTGACAGTTTTAATATAAAAGACTCTGAATTACAAATAATATTATTGTTATGTTTGGTAAAAACTTAATTCCCGGTTGTCTTACACATGTTTTACCAAACTCATTTCAAATCTTATCTTGTGAACATCTTGTAGGTATCGCCTTGTTGTGCTCCTGTTGTGCAACATTTTTATATATATCTAAATTGCATTTTATAAAATCATAATTAGAACCACACAGCCATTTATTTTGCCTGTAAAGAAAACTTTATATTTATTTTTTGCAGTTATATCGAGCAAATAATTAAAAAGATCAAAAGCAACATATTTATATTTTATAAGAATTATTTCGTTCTATACCTATTTCCGATACTAACAACTTTTAAATAAACTCTCTTTACAAGAGACGTATAGTCCTCTTTTTCCTTTGTCTTGTTTAAGGATTTTTCTTCTTTTGCGTTCCATTTGTTTTAGACATTCAACAAATCACTACTTTTAAATTTGATGATGAAATATAGCACCCAGCAATCAGTCGTCCACTACTGGCCGCCGTCTCATAATAATCAGACATCGTAATATAAGAGTTGTTAAAAGTATTGTATTATTTTATATTATTCAGTTAAAATAAGAATAATTTTGATTTTTAGATGAGGATCTTTATTCATCAAACAAAACAGGTATATTATTAGTTTAATAAGTCTCCTTTGTCTTAAAAACCTTTTACAAAACGGTACATTTTAAATAGCAACCAGAATGCTGTCGTTAACAAAGAAATAATAAACATTAATTTAATCGTGTATAATATGATCAAAAGTTGTTTTTAATTATCCATTCAATACCTATTGATAAAAAAGACAGATTTGAGAAATATGTATAATGCTGGTATTTTTTTTTATTTCAGAATTTTGAGATATTACCTAATTATAAGTTATGTAAGGAACATAATGCCATATTTTGACATTAGAACGTTCAAAGACATTGAACCAGACGAAGGTAACATTTCAGTCTCAAGCTCTTCTCAATTATCGTATGATTACTACTTCAACGTTGGGAAATACTATAAGGTCATTTTTATGATTTTAAAAACTATTTTTATTATTGTATCATTTTCTCAAAATGTAACGTATTAAGCAGAATTTTGTTGTAAAATATTAAATTTTACCGTCTATTTTCCTAACATTTTGTGGCATTTTGCAGCGCGTGCCCGCTTGGCTGCCGTTATAAAAATAACCGAAAGACAACAAAATCTTCTTCTAAGAAACCAAAGCATACAGGCAAATTTTGTTTTCGTTAAAATTGGACGAAAAATAGGTTACGCGTTTTTTTTGTTGTTTTTCTCGTAATTTATAAAATGAGACATTTATTGTTATAACTCGTCAACGGATGAAGATTTAAACAAAATTAAAAAAAAAAAAGCTTGCAAAGAAAAGTTTTTCAGTGAAGTAGGTGGTATCTTGGACGACTTCAGTAAGTTTAACAGTAAAGGTTTTTTGCCAACTAATTGGCAAACTAACTAAAACATCGGGATCTCAAACTACTTTTCATTCCTTATCAACTTTTGACCCCGGTTGTGCGGTGTCTGATAAACAAAAGGCCGATGTATTAAACGATTTTTTCTGTTCTGTTTCTAATGTAGATGATAGTAGTTGTAACTTGCCATATTTTTCTCAAAGATGTGTTAACTCTTTAAGTACCTTTGAAATAACCCCTGGTGAAGTAAAAGATGTCCTTGACAGCCTTGTTTTGGGAAAAGCAACTGGACCTGATGAAATAAGTCACAGAATGCTTAAAATCACGGCTAAAACTATATGCCATCCACTATCTAATCTATTTAATCTATCATTAGAACAATGTGTATACCCGTCCAATTGGAAAATTGCACACGTATTGCTTTATTTAAAAAAGGAGATAAATGCATTGCGTCTAATTAGAGATTGATATCCTTACCATAACATAGCAAAGAATGCAAATGAACACTTAAAAAGTTGTGTCTTATTTTGTGATATATCAATAGCTTTTGACAGATGTCTGGCATAAAGGTCTTCTGCACAAATTGCAGCATTATGGTTTTCAGGGTAGTATTTTAGTTTTGTTAATGGATTACTTGTTAAATCGGTCTCAAAAAGTTGTTGTTCATGATTCGTTTTCCAGCATTGGGTTTATAAAAGCAGGTGTACCTCAAGGTTCCGTTCTAGGTCCTTTGCTATTTTTGATTTATATAAATGACTTAGCAGATGATCTTCTAGGTTTCACGCGATTATTTGCAGATGACATTTCTATAAGCTATTATTCTTCAAATAGGAAGTTTCTGGAAAATTATATAAATAGAGATTTGAGTTTTCTGAAGGAATGGTCTGAAAAATGGTTAATCACGTTTAATAAAAACAAAACAGTGTCAATGCATTTTACTCACTCTCAAATTAACAATAATCCAAGTTGTATTTTGGTAGCAACCTGCTTTCTTCTGTGTCCTTTCACGAACATCTCGGAGTAACTTTCTTAAATAACTATAGTTGGCATACCCATATAAACCAAATCGCATCTTCTGCCATGAAGCAAGTTGCAATTCTTAGAAGACTAAAATATATTCTTAGTAGAGACTGTCTTTCTAAAATCTACATCTCATTTTTTCTTCCTGTATTAGAATATGCATCAGAAGTTTGGGATGGCTGCACTTTTGGTGACTGCAATTCTTTATAAAAAGTACAACTGGAAGCAGCCTAAATAGTTACTGGTCTTCCTTCGTACTCTAGCAGAGAATCCTTATATTTTGAAACTGGTTGGGAGACACTAACTGCAAGGAGGAAAAAGAAAAAAAATTGATAATGATGTACAAAATCAAAAATGACATGACTCCATCATATCTTTCTGAATTACTTCCTCTTACAGTTTCACAATCTAATCCTTACAATCTTAGAAATAATGCTAATTTTGTTACTCCAATTTGCAGACTTGATTGCTATAAAACATCATTCCTTCCTTCCTCAATTGAATTGTGGAACAATCTCAGTGTTGACTGCAGATCTGTGACTTCGTTAAATCTTTTCAAAAAATCAATATCTAATTTAACTCGTGCAACAGCTCCTAAATAGTATTACATTGGGGAAAGAAAATTTACCATTCTCCATTCCAGGTTACAAAACTCCTGTAACTCCTTGAATGGCGATCTTCATCGTGTAAACATAGTGGATGATCCTTCTTGTAGTTGTGGCTATTACTTTGAAAATGCTTTTTACTACTTTTTTGATTGTTCTAAATATTCATATCAGAGGAATATTTTATTTGCTTCTCTAAACCAGATTAACATCTATCCTGTTACACTAGAACTATTACTTTATGGTGATTGTCTTTTATCAGACACTATCAATTCTCGTATATTCTCTTACGTTCAGCTATACATAAAGCAATTTTCTAGATTTGAGTAACAAGTTACTCAACTTTAATTTTCATCTGTTCTTGGTGTTCTTATAGTCTAGACAATCTATGAAAAAATAGGGTCAAACCTCAAAGTAATTGCAACCGAAAATATTTTTATGTGATTGTTTTAGGAATTGTGTTTTTATTCACCATAAAAAAATACCAATTTTAATCCAGTGGAATTTTGGTTTTTTGCCTATTGAAGTTACCAATAGCATTTTCTATAGAAAAGGGAGATAACTCTGTATTGTGATCCTAAGTTTTACACAAAAATTTTCAAAAACTTCAAGTTTTCTCTGATATTATGTGAAGAACAACCTTGAAATTAGATGGAAATTTATACATAGACTAAAAATAAATAATTTAAGACAATTTAGAATGTAATATGTAAATACGATGTAAAAAATATGAATTGTTTTGTTGAAAGTTTTTATGCAAAACGCTGATTAAGGGCATTTTGATGAGATGGAAAAAAGATTTATTCACCTCAAATATGTTTTGTTATACACAAAAATGATAAAATAAGTATATCTCGGGTTAAAAACATAACTTTTCTATACTTCTAAATAATTACTTTGAGTATTCTGTTATTTATTCCTCATCACTACAGAAACATTAGATTGTGAAAGACTAAAAATAAAATGCAACTGAATGAAAATGGGCCAATGATTTCACTTTAAATGAAATCAGAAATGTTGCATATACATATGGAATCAATTATGATTGATTAATTCCAGGGTCTTTGTTTTACTTTTTGTTAAAATAGCAAAAAACATATGATAATTGGACTAAAACTCCACCTGTTTTACAGGAGTTATCACCCTTGTCTATAGAAACACCCATAAGAAATTAAAACTTCTCAAAAACTTGTTTCCCCTAGTCAGATTTTGGAAGACTTTTTACCATAAACATTTCATGTGTCACTAACTTTAACTTACTTTATGCTTCTTACTTAATCTCATTTCACGTTTACTTATTTATTTATATATTTTCCTTTTAGTTCTTATATTTTTTTTAATTATATAAGTTCCATCAGTCATGATTACTTTGTTAAAGCTTAGAATGTATGGAGAGGACAATTATAATGTTGAGATAACTTATGTCCAATCTGTTTGTATTTTTCACAATTAAATATGTTTAAGTAAATGAAGATAATTGTATGGGGTATTCGCCGTTGACCATGTCTTACTATTTTCTTTAAAATGATTTCAAGGTCAAATGTCAAGGTTGTGTCCTTGTTTTCTATCTTTGATAAAAATTGCTTTTTTTTAACATTTCAGGTGATAATGGCAAGAGATTTTCAGTTTATTGTAGTTATTGATGTGACAATCATTTTGATACATAGATTAAGGTCATGACTTCAAAGGTCAAGACCACAGATGCACAAACATACCGAAATGGTTAATCATCAGCAAACTTTAAATTTTTACATAGGAAAGTCGAAGACTTTTTAACTTATGCCATGGTTTAATAACCAATGTCGTATCGATGTAAACAGATCTGTCAGTTTTCTTGAACACTACTCTTGCGTTCCAAAGAAGTAGATCGTATAGCACAGCACAATCATGGCGTTACAAATGCATGCATGTCTGGATTTATTTAGTTCAATTTCGAATTCCACTTTTTAGAGAAGAAAAGAAAACAACACAAACAAAAATTAATAAATAAATAAATTAATTAATTAATTAATAATAAATAAAAGCGGTTTCCCTACACACACAGAGTCGCGGAGGATTTCGATTTTTCCGGGTTGGAAATTTGCATATCAACTGTATTAAAATATGTGCGTTAAAAGATAAACGTTCAGCAATGACTGTCACAATATATATAGAGAATCACTATGAAAACAAAACCAACAAAAAATATTAAAGATTAAAAAAGAATAAAATAAATTAATTAAAGAATGAGATTGTAGTTCGCGTTGCAGAAATAGGTCACGAGCTGTTCGGAAAACATCGGTACTTTACCTATGCCATTAAATCTTCATTTTCGGGAAAACTATCTGAACACAAGAGCAACACATTTTGTCATTTTGTGCATTTAAAAAATAATAGATGCAAGAATGAAACAATATTAAGAAGTCCCGGCTCAAGGATAAAAGTTTTAAAATACATTATTTTAAATCACATTTTATTTTTGTGACTCTCCACTTATTGTGCCGTTTGTCGGCTAGGACACTAAATTATTCATTTTCGGGGATTCCCATAGCATACGTTGATCAAAGGGATTCGTCATTTTTCTCATCTTATGAAATTTATTGAAAATGTCATCAGAAAAAATATGTTTGCTGATAAAATTGTTGATTGACGTTGTTGTTATGCACGCTTTTCTCAGCAATAAACATGAATTTTATTCAGCTTTCACTTTCATACAAAATAAGGGCACTTTATATGATGGTATGATTTTATTGAGTTTTAAATAATGTAAAAAGAACTGCGTGGCATATTACCGGTCTTAAGTTACGAGGTACAGAACCATCCATCGCATGTGCATCAAAACAAACGTGTAAAATAACAACAAACAACTATGGTTGTTCTTGTTTTTATTCAATCTTTATTAAATGCGCTGTGTATCACACACTCTGAGTTCCAACCAATTCGTGTCTGATTTATTGACAAAAAATTGCCGTTAGAAAAGGGGAATTTTAAAAAAAATATTAAAATTTCAAAGTAAGGATGTCCGAAAATATTAAAGATCACTGTATTTTGAAAGGTACACGTATATTATTAGCTTTGGGATAATGAAACTTAACATGTCTGCACGTTTACTCTTTGACTTAATATCAGCTTTATCACCTTTATTAGGCTTTAACTGATTAGCTATTATGATCAATCGGGTGAAGGTTAGTGATTCAATTAAATTACAAAGATGTTAACTGTAACTATTTTATTTTGTTAAAAGTAAGTTTACGTTTTCAATGGATTTTTATAACGTTAAGCCATAGATTAAAAACTTTTCTAAATAAAAAAAAATAATCATTTGCTTTGATTTATTTTTTTAATTGTATTTGATAATTAACATTAAAAAATAAATGTATTGAATTATTGAAAACAAATTAATTTTATAATAAAGTTTATCATTTACAAGTGACTCACATGCTGTTTTTTGTTTTATTGCTAATTGTCAAGTTCATAATTTTGGCTAAGTACTAGTTTGTATATTTACAGTTTTTTATAGTCTCTGTAAACCTAGTTTGTATTTCTTGTAGTTTACACACAAAAAGCTTTGAACCCTGCTATTTTTATGACTATGAATGTCGTTTCTTAATTTTATGTTGTTGCATGATTAACACTTTCTTGTCCCGAGATGATTAAATAGCGATAGACATTGATCGTAATTTTAAAATTATTTAAATAATGTAAAAATGAGCATTTGACTTCGATTGTTATATCGGTTATTTGATTTGGAGAATAAATTTTTCTAAGAGAAAAAAAATTATCATATGCAAGATACTGACTTGAAAAAAACTTCTTGGAGAAATGAATTAAAATTTGTAGTTTTAAAATTGAAATCCTCCGCTGAAAGTCTTGGAGAAAGAAAATATTGCTAATTTTGGTGAGGATATTGTTAATCTTAAATATAACTGTTCGGAAAAAAGTTGAAGTAAATCGTTTAACTCAAAAACTCATTTCTAGTAAATTTCCTCTGTCACGATCATAAAAAGTGCGACCACTATAATTATTAGTTTCTGAATAATAGATCCCAATAAAACACTTTGTCAAACCCATTATGTAAATGAAATAATGAGTTTTATAGATTTAAGATTTAACGAAGTACTTTTGAGATAAAATAAAATTTTACGATTAAAATCAAACTGAAAAAACATGCTGAGCAAGGTCAGCATGTCGGTGTAATTTTTTATGTGTTGTAAAAAATTGAGTTTTGCTTTACAGGAATTGCATTATTTAGGTTTGGATAAGGTTATTAAATTCTGAAATTCTATTGTGGCTTAGCATTTTTAAGCCTCTGGCACTTTTTTTATAATAACTGGGACACCATGTACTCTCGTATTATTTTTAACTTATAAGAAGGTTCCATCATAAAAAATTTTACACAAACCGGATGAACAATTTAGGGATGCTCTTCAATTGCAATTCAAATTATTTTTGTTACAAAACATAATGTTACATATTTTAGTAGTCCACTTGATTCATTCTATGTTTTATATGAAACAAAATCAGTAGTCAGAAACAGCAAAAGTAGTTTTCTCTTTTTGCTATCGGTCATCGTTGATTTCAAATCGATACTCTGTTCTCTTAATGCCGAGCTTCACGCCGCGAGGAAACAGCATCACAAATATAAAGTCTTATGTATGACCCGGACGGGATTTGAACCCATGACCTCTCGAGGCGCACACTCTACCACTGATCCATTGAGGCGGTTGTTTCGGGTTGATAGTTCGCTTTTAGTTGCATTATACCTTTATAGTGTATTTGTTTTGTTTCTGATTTACGTATTCATGTTGTAACGTAAAGTTCTTGTTTGCACTAATCGTTTTATGTAAGTGAACCTAGATTCAATGAATAAATTTATAATTCAGTGGGAATTCCTGTATTAGAAACTCGGTTTTATTATTTTTTTATCACCCCCACCCCTACATTTGATAAACCTCCGACATTTAGTCGCAGTCTTTTTGGGGGTTCACAAACAGGCAAACGCTATAGCACTTAATATCATGTGATCATATTAAAATTGTTTTGCATTTAAATTTAGAAATCGCTTTGGAAGGTGAACACTGGAGACGATGTGTTTACTACACTAACAAAGCTCTCGGATTCGTTACAGGAGCAGCATATGTGCACGCTACATCTGGTATAGACTCTGTAAGAAAGGTATGTCCTATGAGATATTGATAATTATTAAATTATTTAGTTTTATTGTAATAACGAAGTTGACAAAGTGATCAAATATAAATCATGTCTCAATTCGACATACAATCAAAAGAAACTTTTTATAAAGACTTTATAAGTATATAAAATAATTAATATTTATATTTACTTTACATCAGTTGGTAAAACTGTGTACATTAGCAAGTAAAACCAGAGACATATATTACAGAAATTGGCAACTCGGCCCACTCTATTGATCGTCAATCGGCGGCTATTCATATGCAAATTAGCTTACTACATCTTTAAGATCCGGGTGAAGTCACAACAGAGTCTGCGCGTCGCCAGGGAAGCCAATATTCACTTAGGTACATTCGGGATTGGATTGACCTGTGAGGTGTCGGTGGATTATTGTTTTGATTGCAATAATATATTGTACTGACATCCCGTTCATTGAGATCTGAATGATGAGAATTTTAGTTATTTTTGTCGCCAGTCAGTCGGTTAAAGACAACGACTTTTTACCTGGAAAGGTATGCAGAGGTCATTATGTTCCGTCTGAGTATCAGTACAAGATGTCGAAATCGGACTTTCTTTTCTGAGACGATGATATAGATTTGGACTTTTTACTGAAGATTATACCGATTTTGAAACCGGTTATGAAGACGTTAACGATCCTGATTTTAATTGCAGTAATGACGGATTGGTCGTAGCTAAAAACAAGTCCATCAAAACGTGTAAAGTTGATGATGAAAACAGACCCCTTGTGTGTCAAAAAAAGCAAAGACAGACTATTCTTGTTCCAAACGTTTTTTTACTTGTGGTTTTTCTATTTTAATAAAACAAATAAATTTGCACCGAAAAAAGTCTGCAGAATTTATAAATATGAAATATGACTATGAAACTGTCGTAAACTACGAGTCCATAAACTTTACCCGAGAGAATGTTCAATTTTTTCAATATATTCACAACTACGGTCCGCCATTTTACCTACCGAAATTATCAATTTTAAAAACGTCATTTTCTTACTTGTGGTTTTTCTATTTTAATAAAACAAATAAATTTGTACAGCAAAAAGTCTGCAGAATTTAAAAATATGTGATATGACTATGGAACTGTCGTTAACTACGAGTTCATAAACTTTACCCGAGGGAATGTTCGATTTTTTCAATTATTCCCAACTCCGGTCCGCCATTTTCCTGACAAAATTATCAATTTTAAAACCCGTTTTTTCTTACTTGTGGTTACTCTGTTTTAATAAAACAAATAAATTTGCACCGAAAAAGTCTGCAGAATTTAAAAATATGTAATATGACTATGAAACTATCGTAAACTACGAATCCATAAACTTTATCCGAGGGAATGTTAGATTTTTAATTTTTCTCTCGGTTTTTTTTTTTGTTTTTTTTCTTTCTGTCGGTTGAAAATGTTTTGAAATTATACCCCGTTTACCTACTTAAAACTTATTAGATTACAATCCGATAATCGTAGATCGATATCCTTATTTTCAATGTCAATGAATTTAAAAAATACTTAGCTTAATTGCTATCAAAACATTTTTTAATCAAGTTTTATCGGAAAGTCGAAATTTTTCAATATGGCCGATGGATACTTTCTTCAGATCACGCGAGATTTTATAACCGCCGCGAGAATTAACAGGCTCCCTTCTGCAAAATGCTGTACTTGCCAATCCCTGTAATATATGTCTCTGGTAAAACCAAACGTTGTTTATTTTTTAAATAAAATGTAGACACATTCACTCAAATTCTTTCTTATAATCATCTAAATTGATACTTTCGTCATCCATATAAAGGAAAAAATGGAAGTTATAGCTAATAGTACAAACGTTACTGAGTTCATAAAAGAACGGTTAGAGAATATATAACAAATACCTGCTAAATTTTGATGTGCCAGATGTGCACATTTCGGAAAATCATACCTCATCAGTGACACTAGGGGCTGAAAAGTTTGATAGATTAAAAAACATTCGCCAAAAAGTTGCAAATTAATGAATCTAAAGTTTAAAAAATATGTGAAACGAGCAAAATAGTCAAAAAAGTAAAAAAGTTGGAAATAAAAACGTTTTTGACCATAAATGAAAAATAAATGTCTGAATACAAGTGGTCATTGAATAATAAAAATATTGAGTCAACAGTTTGTGGTTATGGTACATGTGGAGCATCTCAATCAAACGGATTATTTGACAACTTAAAGCTAACATATAAATGTAATAGTAAACATAATTATTTTTGACAATATACAGGTGAAAGAACTGATTAAAGATGTTAAATTGGCATTTAAGGATTATTTACTTCGCAAAGTATGGATTACACCTGAGACAAAACAAGAAGCCGGATATAAAGTTAGTTTATATACTTCTTAGGTTTTAACTTTTATTCTCATGGATACAAGAAAATAATTATTTGCGCCAATTAACTATTGCTATTGCGTTCAATCTTCGACCTCTGTCTGTAGTGCATGAACGTTTAACACTTCGATCTTCTTTTTAAAACAACTGAGCCAATGAAAGTGCTTGAGTTTCTCTGTAATATTTTATGCGTAACATCCTAAGGCCAGTCATCTAGTTTAATGTTTGCACAAAACATATCTGTTCGCTCAAACTGGGGAAATGCACGATACTTTGGGAGAAAGTTTGAATATTTCTGATAAACTTTTTGTACCTTTTATTTATATGAGAATATTGTAGGTAGTGACATAATAATCATTTGATATAAAGTTCAAAGTCATAGATTTGAATTAAAGGTCAAGGTAATTAACTGAAATAGTTAATAATCATGAAAACTATTAATGTTTTGTTCTTTAATGCTGTATGGATATTATGTTTATTTTGATATACGAGGTAAAGTCATAGGTTCAAAGATCATGATCGTTACTGCATAAAAATGCATAAATTATTTAGACGTATATAATACAATTTTGTAGATATTGATATTACAATAATTTTGATATATGATTCTAGGTAATGGGTCTAAATCCCAAAGTCATAGTTGCATAAGTATAAATCATAAATTTAAAATTATAAATCATCTTGAAATTATCCGTAAAACGTAGCTGCTACATGCATTTTGACTTTTTATTAATGGGTAATAACTAGAAATAAGTTATTTCTGATTAAGTATTAAGTTTAAACGCAGGAATGTTTGGATAGTTTCTGGAATTGTTGTAATTGCCTCTTGCACTTTGCCAAAAATTTGGGGCACATCCTCAGGCAAGCGTTAGGGCCGACAGGACCTCTTGTATTTTTGAAGGAATATATATTAAATTGACATACTTGTTTTTCATTTCATGATGTTATCATTAACAGAATTTAAAATTGATATAAACTATATTTTCCAGATAGATGAAATGTTAGATAAAATCAGTTATCCAGATTTTATCTTAGATGGAAACTTTTTGACAAATTTGTACAAATCGGTAAGTATGTCTAGTTATATCGTATGTTCGTTTTAATTTCTTATGCCGTTTAAATTTATATATATAACTTTGTGTTTTATGTGTGTGACTCCATTTTTTGTTTCTGTCAATATGTTTCTGTTTTATGTTTGTATTGAATATTTACTAATTGCTATTTGAACATAACATATAATTTTAGCTCATGTAGCTTGTCAAAATCATTGTTTACTTGTTGACCATCAGGAAATCGGATAATAGATTTTAAACAAAATGCATGATATTTTTATCACTTAGATCAAGATTTTTACAAACTTTTCAAAATCTTTATTTTAATCTTTGTAGTTCTTTGTTGGCGATGATTGGTTTAATAATGTGAAACAGTGGCAGATATTCCAAGTTACGTCAATGGTGTCGACACTGTCTCATCCTCCTGATAGGAAAAGGTTACCATTGCCTTCACTTTTTATTACATTCCTGATTTCAATAAAGAATCTATTTTACTAAAGCATTTTTTTTTTTGAAATTTTAAAACAAAATGACTGAGTTTGGTAGAAATGAGATGATGGCGACCTGAAGGGTGCTACCACACTGATAATTTGTTATATTAGCGTTGCAAAGCCATTCGCTGGTTATTTGAAACAGTATAATGATAATGACTAACTGTAGAAAATTTGGAGCACAACTACTTTTAATAATGTAGAGAAAAAATAAAGTAAACCTGTATTAAAGTAAAAATGTAGCAATTTCCATATTTGCATTGTATGTTTGTTTTCATAAGTGTCTTAATATTCTGCTAAATGGCGATAAAATCATATTATTAAGCAATTTTGCGTTATTATTTTAAACAAAATTTGAATATAAATCAAGATAAAAAATGATTGACAAACATGTTTTCTTTTTTTAATTTTTAGTTGGATTAATCCTCCAGTTACAGTCGAATCAGATTATTCTCCAGTTCGGAATGACATTATGTTCCCTATTGCAATGTTGCATTTACCATTTTATACACAACATGGATCTCAGTAAGTATATTTTAACTAATTGTCAATATAATTTGACAATTATCTCCCTTTGTCCCAACATAACTAGCCTCATGAAACGCTTGTGTGAATCAGAGAACAAAGAAATGGATTAAATAGATTAAAGTCAATGTGAATTAGCATCGTAAGAAAACGCTTGAAAGAAAAGTTACCAGAAAATTAATCTTATCTCAAAACGTTAAACAAATATAATTTTTACCCTTTTTGGTAATTCATTATCTTTCTAAGGGTTCATTTTATCTACCGTATATCCTGACCTTCGTGAATTATAATCCCTCAACTATACAACTTTATAACAAGTAATCTAAAATAATACCTATTAAGCAAGTGAATGAATAAAGGAAATATATTTGGTTTTAATTAAAGATTCAGAGACCAAGGCCATAGCGCATAACAATAATTTAATTGTGAATTATCATGAAAACTATTAACATTTTGTTAAAAATATTGTAGATGTTGATATGACGATCAGATTGATATATGATTTTAGGTTATGGGTTTAAATTTTCAGGTTACAGCTGCATTATAAGTATACTGAAATGGTTAATCAGCTGCAGTTTCTTTAGTTACTAAATGTAATTTAGCTATTTTTAATAAATTGTGGCTAGATATATTTGATAAAGTATTGTGACAGTCCAACGATGAGAAACTTGGATAGTTTCTGTAATTACCTCTATTGTCTATTGTACTTTGCAAACGATTTGGGTCATATTCTCAGATTAGTGTTAAGGCCCTTTGGTCTTTTGTATAAAACGAAATCATTTTATCCCACCTGACTTTAAGCCAGCGTAAGTTTATGGCATGACAAAGCGTGTGTTCGTGAGCTCGTCCATCCGTCCGTCTGCGCCTGTGCGTGTGTAACAAATGCTTTTGACATCTCCTCTGAAACCACACGTGACTTTACAAGTTTTTATTTTTGGTTGTCATAGATACAGAAATTAGGTTTTAGAGATTAACATTTCAAAAAACCTTTAAAAATTTTCTTCTCTGAGACTAAATATGTTAGACAAAAATTGATTTCGTTTTCGGCTTTTTTAGTGTCTTAATTATATAGTTTGTATAAAACGTTAAATTTCGATAAAATTAAATAATGCGTTTATGCGTTTAAATTTGGAAATATCGTAACATATAGTTTAAAATGGTAATAAATTTACTATTTCAACAGTTATTACAGTGGGTATGAAGTTTTATTATTTTCTTAAAATGACCTTCAAAATTGGGTCAGGATTAAATATGAAGATTATGAAATAAATAAAGTGTTCAATTTTGATGTACCTTATATGCACATTTCGGTAAATCATTCCACATCAGTGACACTGGGGTCCGAAAAGTTTGATAGATAGAAAACAAGCGAAACAGTTGAAAATAAATGAATACCAAGTTTCAAAATTATATCAATCCAACTAAGACTTAGTTTATGATTTTTCTGTTTAAGGCTATCTTCTTAAGACTTAGTTTATGATTTTTCTGTTTAAGGCTATCTTCTTAACACTTAGTTTATGATTTTTCTGTTTAAGGCTATCTTTTTAACACTTAGTATATGATTTTTCTGTTTAAGGCTATCTTGTTATAGATTAAAAAATACATTGCAAAAATGTTCAGCATAACAAAATCTAATTAGGTACCAAAACTTTAATCCATGTAGGAGTTGTTGTCCCCTAAAAATATTTTTTGCTTGAAAATACTAATATTTCAAAGTGCATGTATCTTGAAAACAATTAATTTGTTGTAATGGCATGTATATTAAAATATTGTAGGTATAATTTTGATTATGCTTCAAGGTCAAAGCTCCCTAAGAAGATTAAAATTTTAAAAACTGTAAACTTTTTGTATGGGCATGTACGTGAAAAAAATGTAGGTGTTGATATGGTGATCATTTTTTATATGATTCAAGGCCCTAAGTTCAAAAATCAAAGCTACTATTGCTGAAGAATACTAATTTTTTAATTACCTGAAGTATTGTTAACTTTTTTTAGGAAATTAATTAGAATATTGTAGGTATTAATAGTAGGACCACTTTGATATATGATCCAAGGTCCGAGGTTCAAAGGTCAAGGTCATTGCTGCATACAAAGATTGAAAGTGTTTGTTTTTTGAAAACTTTTGATATTTTGTATGGACATCTTTGTAAGAATATTGTAGATATTGATATGGCGACCGTTCTGATGTATGGTTGAAGGTCATAGGTTCAAAGGTCAAGGGCACAGCAGCATAGGAACACTTAATTTGTTAAATATTTAAAGAACTAAGAATTTATGTACGCATGTGTTTTAGAATAATGTAGATATTGATATGACGATTATTTTGATATATGGTTCAAGATCATATATATTTTCAAAGTTAAATGTTTCTCTTGCTGAGGAATACTTAAATTTCGAATAATTGTAATAATTGTTAATTTTTGGCATAGGCATCTATATATGAATAATATAGGCATTGATATATTATTTTGACGCAAGTTCGTCAGTTCAAAAGTCAACATCAAAATTGCATAAGAAGCTTGAAAGTGTTTGTTCAATGAAAAACTAATTCCTTTTTGTAAAGCCAAGTATATTAGAATTTTGAATGCATTAGTATGGCAATCATTTTGATATATGATTCAAAGCAATATTTTAAAGGTCAAGGTCATAGCTTCTAAGAATACTAAAATTGTTGATTATCCTTGAAACTACAAAGGTTTTTTGAAGACGTGATAATTTTAATATATGGTTTTTAGTTGAGACTTGAAAGGTCAAGGGCATAACTGCTTAACAAACTAAAATGATTGTTCATCTGGAAAACCCAATTTTGTTATTATTATTTTTATTATTTTGTTGTTGTTGAATTTCAGCTATTTATAAATGAACTGTGACTAAACATTACTGATTTAGTATTGTTGTAGTTCCAAACTGGGGAAAACTAGGAAAGTTTCTTTAATTACAGTTATTGTCTATTGTATTTAATTTTATTGCAATTTGTGACATATCCTGAGGTTAGCGTTAAGGCCTTGTGTTAAGGTGAATATATTAAGGATTTAAAAAAAAACAATAGACTTTCCTTATATAGGAATTATCCTCTATTTCAGGGCATTTAATTTTGGAGCCATGGGGGCTGTTATTGGACATGAAATTACACACGCCTTCGATATACTTGGTAAGAAAAAAATACTGACCTTGGTTTATGTCGAGCCTGGCCATAAGGCGAGACTTAGGTGTTACTTTTCCGGTGTTGAAGGCGGCGGCGGCGGCTGCGTGTCAAAATGTAAAAGTTTAATCTCAAATTAATACTGTTATTTCAGTGGAATTTGCAACACAGTTTAATTATAATTACATGAGTGTAGAGGCTGATGTTTTAACTAGTTTTGGGGTAAAAACTTGCATGTTTTACCGACAAAAGGGCATTTTGAGAAAATGTGAAAGTTGTATGCTAAAGTCCATATCTCTCAAGTAATATTGTTATTTTAATTAAATTTGCAAGTCAGTTTCATCACGCAGTTTAATTATGATAACATGATTATGTTAGCTGATGTTTTATCTATTTTTGGGGTAAAAACTTTTTTTCCGAAAAAAGGAATTTTGAGAAAATGGGAAAGTTCATGTGAAAGTCCATATCTCTCAAACTAATATTATTTCAATTAATTTTGAAACGCGGTTTATTCATACAGTTTAATTATGATAACATGAGTATATAAGCCGCTTTATCAACTATTTTTTGTTGTAAAAACTTGAAAAAGTAAAAAAGGAATTTGAAGAAAATGCTCCTACAGACCCATTTTCAATAGTTTTTTTATTCGCGAAAGCAAAGCTTTCTCGAATATAGCTATCACACGCGTGAACGCTTGACTCTTAACCCGTTTTTGAGTCCGTTACAAAGTTCAGCTCTCTCTCGTCCGTTGATGGAAGTTGAATAAGGACAGATAATCAAATTTAGGCGGCTTTTGCATCAAATGATTCGGTGATGAAATTTTCATGATAAATCGCGACTGTTCATGGATTGAAATTGATTTAGTCAGAAATAAATTGGACAATCGAAAGAGAACGCGGCATTTTCCTGTATTAAAAGACGGACTTTATTTTGATCACGTCACACAGTGTTCCCCTCTCATGTTGACAGATGTCTGTTATATGTATTCTTCCCTAAAAAATCGTATGCATGCATCCAAGAGGTGAAATAAGTGTTTGTTTTAATTACTGATTCCCCTGAAGGAAAGGATGATTTTTAAAAATTATCGGACGTTCTTTAATATAGGTAATCCAAGGGGAATATTCGGATTTACTCTTGTATGCAAATGAACTCTTCCTTATTGAAGTATCGGGGTCAAAAGGTCAATCGAAAGTACATCAGATATCAATGTTTAAAAGGTGCAAACTAATATCACCTGTACGTTTGTAAATATGACAAAAATATACGAATATATAAAACAAAAATATTATGAATATGAGGCTTCAATAATATGTTTCTTAAAAAACGGTTTTCTTTAAAAAACGGTTAGGAAGTTTTGAGTCGCACAGTTTATGATATAATCATTTAGTGCTACATGGGTAATGATGTGGTCATTTAGTGCAACGTGATTTATATTATTGTCATTTAATGTCATGTGGTTTATTATATGGTCATTTAGTGCCACATGGTTTATGTTATGGTCATTTAGTGCAACATGGTTTATATTGTCATTTAATGTCATGTAGTTTCTGATATAGTAATTTAGTGTCATTTGGTTGATGATATAGTCATTTAGTACCATATGGTTTAAGATATGGTCATTTAGTGCCACATGGTTTATATTTTTGTCATTTAATGTCATGGGGGTTATGATATGGTCATTAGGTGCCACTTGGTTTAACTAAAAACATGGTTTGTGCCCAGTTTGTCATTGTGAGTCACATGATTATGATGTGGCTATTTTGAGTCACACAGTTTGTGATATGGCCATTTAGTGTCGCACGGGTAATGAAGTGGTCATTTAGTGCAACATGGTTTAGGTTGTTGTCATTTTATGTTACACTGTTTACATTATTGTCATTAAGTGTCATGTGGTTTACGATATGGTCATTTAGTGTCATATGGTTTATGATATAACATTTTTGGTTTATATTATGGTCATTTAGTGTCATGTGGTTTATGATATGGTCATTAAATGCAACATGGTTTATATTATAGTTATTTAGTGCCATTTGGTTTATGATATGGTTATTTAGTGCAAATGGTTATTATATGGTCATTTATGCCACATGGTTTATTATATGATATTTTTGAGTCATGTGGTTTACAATATGGTCATATAGTGCCACATGGTTTATGATATGGTCATTTTAAGCAGCATGATTAATGATATGGTCATTTAATGAAACATCGTTTATGATATGAAATTTTGAGTCAGATGGTTTATAATACGATCATTTTGTGTGATATGGTTCATGATATGGCCATTCTGAGTAACCCAGTTTATGATATGATCATTAAGTGCAACATGGTTTATATTTTTGTCATTCAGTGTCAAGTGGTTTTTAATATGGTCATTTAGTACCACATGTTTATGAAATGACATATTTGAGTCACACAGTTTATGATATGGTAATTTAGTGCTACATGCTTTATGACATGATATGACCATTTGAGTCACATTGTTTATAATATGATCATTTTGTATGACATGGTTTATAAAATGGCCATTTTGAGTCACCAAGTTTATGAGGTCATTTTCAGTCATATGGTTTATTATATTGCTATTTTGAGTCACATGGTTTATGATATGGTTAGTTTGAGTCACATGGTTTATTTATGGTCATTTTGTCACGTGATTATGATAAGGCCATTTAGAGACACAGTTTATGATATGGTAAGGTTTAGTAACATGTTTTATGATACGACCTTTTTTGCCCCACATGGTTTTTTATCTGTAAATTTTAGTCGCATTGTTTTAATATGATTATTTTGGGTTATATGGCTTATGATTTAGAAATTTTGACATGGTGAATCATATGGCCTTGATATATGACATGGTTTTTAATTATCATTACGATTCATATTGTTGAAACTATGTTCTTGTTGAGTCACAAGAGTAATATAGTCATTTTGAGTACATGATTTATGGTATGGTCAAATAGTACCACAAAAAATATGATATAATCATTTTTCTCATAAGGTTTATGATATGGTCATTTTAAGTCAGATGGTTTATGATATAGCCATTTTGTGCCACATAGTGTATAACAAGGTCAGTTACAGTCAAATGGTTTATGATATGAGCATTTATTGCCATATGGTTTTTGATATGATAAATTGAGTTACATTTATAATGATATAGTGGTTTTGAGTAGCATGGTTTATATGATTATTATAATATGGCCATGAGGTGTCACAGGGTTTATGATATGGTCATTTAGTGTACATGGTTTACGAAATGGTCATTTTAAGTCACATGATTTATGATTTTGCCATTTTTAGTCGGTTTATGACATGGCCATTTTGGGCTTTTTTGTGCCACATAGTGTATAATATGGTCAGTTACAGTCAAATGGTTTATGATATGAGCATTTATTGCCACATGGTTTTTGATATGATAAATTGAGTTACATTTATAATGATATAGTGGTTTGAGTCACATAGTTTATATGTTTATTATGATATGGTCATGAGGTGTCACATTGTGTATGTTATGGTCATTTAGTGTACATGGTTTATGAAATGGTCATTTAGTGTCACATGGTTTATTTATATGGGTATTTAGTGCCAAATGGTTTATGATATGGTCATTTAGTGTCAAATTGTTTATGATATTGTCAATTAATACCCAATGGTTCATGATGTGGTCATTTAGTGACACATGGTTTTTGAAATGGTCATTTAATGCCAAATTGGTCATGATATAGTCTTTTTAATACATAGTTTATGGAATGGTATATTTATGCCACTTGGTTTATGAAATGTAGTCAAGTTTATGATTTGACTGTTTATTGTAAAATGGATTATGATATGGCCATATAATGCTACAATGTTTATGATCATTTGGAGATGCATTGTTTCTGATTATTTAAATAATTTGTGTTACTTGATCTGCAGACTTGTATTTGGTCATTTAATGAGGAGATTAGTATTATAGCCAATAGACAATGCACACAACATGCCTCACTGCTGTCTTTTATTGCACTACAAAGTGAACATATCTACCACGACACCTACAAAGGCTGCCAACTGTACATGACATAATCTTGAACAGGGCGCAAAATTCACTTTCAATCAAACATCCATTTGTCTTTCGTCTTTTGCGAATTTCAGTACTTTCAGTACTTTGATTAACTTTTTAGCTCACCTGAGCTGAAAGCTCAGATGAGCTATTGCTATCCATCTTCGTCCGTCGTTCGTCGTCCGTCGTGCGTCCTGCGTCGTCCGTCGTGCGTAAACTTTTTACATTTTAATCTTCTCCTCCAAAACCACTGGGCCAAATTTAATGACACTTGGTAACCATCATGCCTGGATGAAGCCCTTTCAGATTTGCACAAATGAAGGAGTTATATCCCCTAGGGGTCCCATAAGGGGGAAATAGTGAAAAACTTACAAAATCTTCTCCTCTGAATCTACAAGAGATATACTTTAGTTATTTCATTTATAACATCCTTAAGTCATCTATTTCCAGATTTGCACAAATGGTAGCCATGCGGCTCAAAATGGGGGAAATTGTAAAGCACTGAGTGGGGAAATTACTACACATTATATATTTGTCACTATATCTTGAAAACTATTAACTTTTTGTATAGGTATTTATATAAGAATATTATAGGTATTGACATGACGATCATTTTGATGTATGGTTCAAGGTCAATTGTTGAAAGGTCAAGGTCACAGCTGCAAAAGAAGACTTAAATTGCTAATTATCTTGAAAACGATTAACTTTTTGTATAGGCATGTATATTTGAATATTGTAAGTATTGACATGACTATCATTTTGATATATGGATCAAGGTCATATGTTGAAAGGTCAAGGCCACAGCTGCAAAAGAAGACTTTAATTGCTAATTATCTTGAAAGCTATAAACTTTTTGTATAGGCATGTATATCAGAATATTGTAGGTATAGTGACAACGATCATTTTGATATATGGTACAAGGTCATATGTTGAAAGGTCAAGGCCATAGCTGCAAAAGAAGACTTTAATTGCTAATTATTTTTAAAACTATTAACTTTTTGTATAGGCATGTGTATTAGAATATTGTAGGTATTGCCACAACGATCATTTTGATATATGGTTCAAGGTCATATGTTGAAAGGTCAAGGTCACAGCTGCAAAAAAAAAGACTTAAATTGCTAATTATCTTGAAAACTATTAACTTTTTGTATAGTCATGTATATTAGATTATTGTAGGTATTGCAACAACAATCATTTTTATATATAGTTCAAGGTAATATCTTGAAAGGTTAGATCACAGCTGCAAAAGAAGACTTAAATTGCTAATTATCTTGAAAACTATTTACTTTTTGTATAGGCATGTATATTAGATAGTGTAGGTATTATGACAACCATTATTTTGTTATATGGTTCAAGGATATATGTTCAAAAGTCAAGGTCATATCAACATAGGAATACTAAAATTATTAATTATCTTGAAAACTAATAATTTCATGTATAGGCATTATATTAGAATGTATGTATTGCAACAACGATCATTTTGATATATGGTACAAGGTCATATGTTGAAAGGTCAAGGCCATAGCTGCAAAAGAAGACTTTAATTGCTAATTATTTTTAAAACTATTAACTTTTTGTATAGGCATGTGTATTAGAATATTGTAGGTATTGCCACAACGATCATTTTGATATATGGTTCAAGGTCATATGTTGAAAGGTCAAGGTCACAGCTGCAAAAAAAAGACTTAAATTGCTAATTATCTTGAAAACTATTAACTTTTTGTATAGTCATGTATATTAGATTATTGTAGGAATTGCAACAACAATCATTTTTATATATAGTTCAAGGTAATATCTTGAAAGGTTAGATCACAGCTGCAAAAGAAGACTTAAATTGCTAATTATCTTGAAAACTATTAACTTTTTGTATAGGCATGTATATTAGATAGTGTAGGTATTATGACAACCATTATTTTGTTATATGGTTCAAGGATATATGTTCAAAAGTCAAGGTCATATCAACATAGGAATACTAAAATTATTAATTATCTTGAAAACTAATAATTTCATGTATAGGCATTATATTAGAATGTATGTATTGCAACAACGATCATTTTCATATATGGTTCAAGGTCATATATGTTCAAAGGTCAAGGACATAGCTGCATAATTATACTGAAATTGATTAATGAATTGGAAATTATTCATTGCACTACAGTTACTTCATGCATATTATATAAGCTACATATTAATGGAATGTGAGTGGATATATTTCTAATTAAATTTTGTGAGAGTGCTTTACTAGAGAAAACTTTTAAAGTTTCTGTACCTAATATATTGTCTATTGCACTTTGCAAACAATATTGGACGTATCCTCAGGTGAGCGTTAGGCCCACGCCCCCCCCCCTTTTTTTTTTTTTTTTTTTTTTTTTTTTTTTTTTTTTTTTTTGAATTAAACATGTGCACCAATATAAAACAAAATATATATTATGAGTATTTAAAAAATGACTTTTCTGGTTTTTTTTATATAAAGGACACATTTTGAGAAAATTTTGATAGTACACCTAAATCTTGATGAATTACATTTTAAATATTGTTTGATTACTTTCTAGATTATATGCAATGCCTGTCGACCATTTATTTCAATTTTGGGATAAATCTTAGATTTTAGTTAAAAAAAATACAAATTTTGAGAAAATGCATTTTGGACTTCAAATAAAGCTATTTTAGTGTCTATGTGATTTACCTTGTATAAAGAGTTGAATTTTTTTCAGTTTTAGAGCATATCCAAAATTTTGGATAAAAATATACATATTTTGAGAAAAAATTACTCAAACAAACATAAATATTTTCTTCAAATTTGATGTGAATTAAGTGTTCATGTTATGTACAATAAACCACTATGAATATCAGATATACATTTAAGAAATATATGTTCAAATGTCTTGAATTTTTCTTAATACATTAGGATATATACTATTCAGACAATGTTAATGATCACAGCGAACCTATCTCAGTTTATGATTTTTTTTTTTCATTTCAATTCACATACCCTATAAGTCAACGGTTATACCTTTGTGGCTGTCATGTTGTTATACACTGACAACGTAGAAAGGGAAGTATAATTCCATACTGCCTACTTATGGGATCAAGCTGGCCCGATATATAATATATTGAATCACCATATGATCAAGCTTATCAAATAAAACTTATAGAAATTGGGAAGAGGTTAGATACGATGAATTATAATGTATGTCTATTGTATGTTTCATACCAGTGTTTAATCATATATACCTCACAAAATTTAAAATAATATTTCAGTAACACTGAATCTTAAATATGTATTTTCTACTCGATCAAAAACTAACCAGGCAAGACATTTAATTCCGTGGAATTCTTGTTAAATTACTCGTCTACTATTGGTAAATGTAGATGAGTATTATTTGCAGCTAAAACGTATACGGGTTAAGGTGAAACCATACTCGATTGTAATAAATTGTACAGGTTAAAGTAGTTTCGTTTAAGATGAATAAAAATGTCAACTTCGAATTTTTTGGGGTATAATTCCACTGAAAAGTTTAACGCAGGACTCAAATTACGAAGTTCGAATAAAAGATTTTTTTTAATAAGAAGTTTCAGTACAGGGCGGTTGGCACCTACCGAGAACTTCGAATTACCCAAAGTATTTTAAAACTATAAGTTTGAATAATCGAAGTTTGATTGTATTTTTTTTTTTTTTTTTTTTTTTTTTTTTTGGGGGGGGGGGTATTGTTTTTTAATTTAGTAGACTATTTATTTCGGAAAAAATGTTTGTTATTCGTTTACAAATGAACGTGGAACTAGTTTAATATTCTTTTTTTTTAAAAAAAAATGAGAAACACAGGACGAAAACCTGTCTATAAGCCAGCTTATAGGTGGATTAAAGGTGGCTTATAGCTGGCTTATAGGAGTCTATAAGCCATCTATAAGCTGCTTATAGATGACCTATAAGCCATCTATAAGCCAGGCTTATAGATGGCTTATTGGCATTCAAAATATAAGCCATCTATAAGCCATCTATAAGCCGTCTATAAGCATTCCTAAATTTAAAAGGTGAAGTGGTTTACAACACATCCTATAAGCCATCTATAAGCCTTTAAAACCTAACGTAACGATTTTTTAAAAATCATACACGTGCATTAAATGCACCAAGTGTATTTTTAAATTTTTCACTTTCAGTGAAATTTGTATGGAACTAATTGTTTTAGTAGTATTTAATAAGATAATTATCAATCTAACAGCCACTTCATATTTGGCTGATCATTATTGTTTAAGACTTAACACTTTTATGCTGACGGAGCATATTTTGATGTATACTCACATAGAGTATGGATCATTACTGTAAATGTTTTCTGTGAATGGTTTATATGAGGGAGTGGAGTGGAGTGGAAAGAGTTATAGTGCTTTATTCCCCAACCAAGATTATTTCACTTATTTCGAGGGGGGTCAGTTCTGGGATGGTGGAGGAAACCGGAGTGCCTGGAGAAAACCACTGACCTTCGGCAAGTGAACTTACCAACTTCCTCACACTAGGATTTGTCCAGAGTGGGATTCGAACCTAGGCGGTTAAAGACACTGTGATTCGTAAACGCTCGCTTTAGACCACTCTTGTTTATATAATGCGAAATACAGATATGCTATTTATGCATTTATTATATCAGCAAAATCATGTCATATGCCTTTCTTATACCAGTATAATGACGTTTCCCATCTTCACACAATCTTTCATTATTGTATGTTTTATCAGATTCCTCTATGATCCGAACAGTATATTTCTATTTAGCAACCTTTTATCATAAAGGGTTTTCTTTTGTACTATTATGTGATTTTCATACCACCTTCAATTAATAAAAATAGTGATATATATAATTTTACAATTCGATAAATTTTAACATATTCGGTAAGCTCAAATATTTTCAGACAAGCTTTTAAAATACAAAGGTTATGAAACTTTATTTACTTAAAATATTTGTTTACAATCTCCGTCCGAAGTTTAAAATTTGCACATTAATCAAAGAAATTACAGTTTGACATCAATCTCAGGTGTACGGCTAAACTTTGCTGATTATACAATATTTAAGGTAAAATTGACTTTGTTCTAAATTTCTAGATTTGTATCCTAGGCACTCAAATTAATATTTCAGTTGTCACTATCAAACAGTCATTCAAATTATGTAATAAGATACTACTGGAATCTGGAATTCCCTTGTGTTGAATCCTTGGTTATGACTATAACATAATATTTGCACGGTTATTTCTGAAGTTGTTAACTTTTCCATTCTACTTTTTCTGCAAATTTTACTCCGATGACACAATGTCTACATTTCTTATCATCTTCACTACTTTCTCTTTCACCCAATCAGCTTCACTTCTTTTTTGTCCTTTATAAATCACCAGTTCTTTTAAGTCTAAAAACAATGAAAAAATGAATATAAACTAAGACTTAAGTCTGCATTTAGCGGATTCAAACTTAACAGAAGCATATATTGAATCACAGACAAGAGTTAGTGAGTGGATTGTGTTTGATGTGTTTGATTTTCCCGACATGTGTTGTTGTTAATCTCGAAGATAAAGATTTTAGGACTGTCTCTAGTTAACTCGTGTTATATAGTTGAAACAGCGGCGGCAGTTCCGATATAAACCATTTTGTGGAGCAATGCGTAAAGGTGTGAGAGATATTTGTTTATGATTTTCATTGCCCACAAATAAATAGAATAAAAATAACGACTGAACCAAGGTGGGTAAAAAAAATTAGAATAATTGAACACATTGTGTTATGAGAGAGATAGAGAGAGAGAGAGAGTGTGTGTGTGTGTGTGTGTGTGTGTGTGTGTGTGTGTGTGTTAATTAGATTCCGAGAGGAAATTTCGACTAAGACCAGTGCTACTTTTGATGCTTTCTGTTCATCTAAGACCTAAACGAATAAATCAGTAGCTCAGAAATATTTTGGTCACAATACGGAAGAAAAATAAGTTTTGCGTTGAGAAAAATTAGTTTGAAATGGGATAAAGGGAAATTAAGTTTGTGAAATAAAGATACGACCGAGTGCATCTTCTTGCCTCTTTTTGTGCTACCTAGATAGTAGTTTTATTTATTATACTTTTTTGGGGTTGTTGTTAATTACGAGTCCCTGTGGTCTTAGCCAATTTTTCGGACGAGTTGCAGTAATGACCTATTGCCGGCGCCGAATTGACTCAGGACCGAAATAACTTGTCAGGTGCCGAAATGACTAGGTGTCAAATTGACTTGGTGCCGAAATAACTAAAATTCGTTCTTTGTATGTCATGCTTTTATTTAAGAAGTGACACGGCAAATTTGGACAACCCTCAAAATATTTTCTGTCTGCTGGAGTTTAGTATTGCTGACTTCTCATGTGAGATACAATAATTTACAAAAAAATTAAAACTAGTCAACTCCATCCCTATGAAAGAAATACCCCGCCTTTTGGTAAAATATTATTCTTCTTCTTATTATTATTATTATTAAAATCATTTTTTTCTGATTTTAGTTGGAATCTTGTTTTCTTATTCATTGTGGTTTCTTTCATCATAATTATATCCTTATTTATTTTTCCACAATTTCATTATTTCTATAATAACCCTTATTACCATGTTAGTGTGACGTAAAATAAAAAAAACTGAGAACATGCTCTCGATAGATAGATAGATAGATAGATAGATGAATGAATGAATGAATGAATTGTATCCTACACAGCAAGCAATAATTAATTATTAAATAAAAGGCATTAGCCTTTTATTTAATATTATTTATTTTTTTATTTAGTTCTATTTATTTATTAATCAATTTATTAATTTTAAAAGCTCACGTAAAAACCTGAAATTCTAGGGACCCCTGTGAAACCATAGAATTTTGTATAAAAGAGAATTATAAGATGAAAAAAATGTGATACAAATCTGATTAGACCTTTAATGTATGTGTAGCTTTTCACAATAACAAAGACAAATTTCTTTAAGTAAGAGCCATATTTCAAACACAAAGATGTCAGCATAAAAATTATGTCAAAATCCAAGATGGCTACCAATTTTTTCTAGATGATACATTTTTAGTAAGATGTATAAAAAATTAAACAGACTGTAAAATGTGAAAACATTATTGATTAATGATACAATTTGTACTGTAAAAGATGCTTATTTTCTTATAATAGTATAATCCATAATATAAAAAAAGAAACTTACAACATTTTGCAAATCTGTTTGTCCTGAAGATGTTACCTTCTTCTTGTTGATGATACTGATTTTGAACAAATCCAAAGGATGTGATTGGTCCATAAATTAGCCTCTATTTCAATCCACCAATCAAAACTATTCATCTTAACTCATCTCTCTCTCTCTCTCTCTCTCTCTCTCTCTCTCTCTCTACAATAAAGCATACTCTCTCTCTCTCTCTCTCTCTCTCTCTCTCTCATGAATCATAAGTCAAACTATGATTCAAACATTAAACATACAAAAAGGGTAAAGAAAATAATAAAATGTAATTTAATTGATTTTAATAGGTTGTATTTCTTAACATGGAAAATTATATTTAATTACCTGTTTTATAAATCAAACATTAAACATACAAAAAGGGTTAAGAAAAGAATAAAATGTAATTTAATTGATTTTAATACGTTGTATTTCTTAACATGGAAAATTATATTTAATTACCTGTTTTATAAATCAAACATTAAACATACAAAAAGGGTTAAGAAAATAATAAAATGTAATTTAATTGATTTTAATACGAGAGAGAGAGAGAGAGAGAGAGAGAGAGAGAGAGAGAGAGAGAGAGTATGCTTTATTGTGGATCTTAAGAATATTGTGACTATATAAATATGGGTAATTGTCAAAAAATATATTTGGAGAAAATGTCAATTTTACATAAAATAAATACAAGTCTTAAAATCAGATATATGATACCTTAACAATTATATCAACAATTTTGAATACATTATACCTCATCCTTGATCTAGTGTCTGATTTCAAAATATACTTTTAGATATGACCAGTGAACTAAAAAGGAGGTAAAATGTTTTTACTAAAATGTTTTTGACTTCAAACAAAAATTATCAATTTAGTGTTAATCAATTAAAAATGATAATTGTATTGGTTTAATGGATGAATAAATAAATAAATAAATAAATAAATAAATAAATAAATAAATAAATAAATAAATAAATAAAATGTAAATAGATAAATAATACTTTTTCAGTAATAGATAAATAAATAAAATAAATGAATAATTAAATAAATAATTAAGTAAAATAAATAAATAATAAATAAATCAATCAATCAATCAATAAATAAGTAAATAAATAAATAATAAAATAAAATGAAACAGATAAATAATACTTTTTCAGTAATAGATAAATAAATAAAATAAATGAATAATTAAATAAATAATTAAGTAAAATAAATAAATAATAAATTAATAAATAAATCAATCAATCAATCAATAAATAAATAAATAAAATGACTATCGAATTTAAAATATTTGTGTAACTATTAAGATGAACATTTCTTTGCTTTTTATGATCTTCACAACATTCAAAAATATGTCTCACATGGCATTAATAATAATATTATTATTATTATTATTATTATTATTATTATTATAAAATAATAATAATAATAATAATAATTTTTACATTTAATAGTACTTACTGTATTGTAATTCTCGTGTCATTCAGTTTATTATTTGAAATAAAATTATAACATTTCATCCATTTGACATTTTCTGTACACTGAATTTACAAAATAATCTAACATGCGAATAATTAAAAGATTATCAATAATCTAAGTCGGTGAACATCCTGTTTATTAGACACATTCCATCACCTGTAATCATCAGGATCTTACCATGTAATTTGCTAAATTGATTGACAGGTATCAATACAGTAATAAACTTGTCAATGTAATATGTAATTTTTATTTTGGGATGTTTACAAAATATGTGGAAAGAACTGTTGTACAATATAAAAATATCAAATGAATACCAGATTGACTTGAAACGATTAATTCTAGAACCGACCCGACTTGCTGACGAAATAATATTACTTTTGCTTAAATTTAAATTGATTTAAATCTAGATGTTCTTATTTAACAAAATTGTTATTAAATCATTGAAATTCTTTAATAAACTTAAATTTACTCACATTTCTAGTGCTATTAATACTGGAAAAAGTTCAACAAATTGTACACTGACAAACAGACATGTATTTTGTTATAGGAATAATTTTTTTCATTAATTTTAGTCAAATAATCAAATTTTCATTAGTTATGACTACAATTTTAGTTAAATCTAAAAAGCACACTCAATTAAATAAATGATAGTGCATTCGTTCTATTTATTTTGCTATTGAGCAGTTTGTATTTACAGTATCTAAGGAGGCTAACAACCCTTTTACTTGAAATGTCCGGAATGATCAGTATTTAGCTCAATAGATCTTTGTAATAAAAGAGAATTTTTAAAAATAAACACTTGCGGAAGTGGCATCTTAATAAAATATTTTGTCATAGGACGGGGTACACTTTATAGTTGGTAGATCAAAGGCTCATACCGACTACTTAAAGTTAGAAAAAGATGAATTTCCATTTACGTATAAATGCAATTATTTTTCTAGAATCACTATGAAACGTGTAAATTACAAAGTTTATACAAAACATCATTTTCCAAAAAATTGTGTTATTACTTAAAGATGGCGTATAGATAGCGTATGGCTAGAAAGTCATTAAGAAATTTACTAAATGCCTAAAGATGAAAATGCACTGAAAATAATTATAAATATATAATAGATATGCATTTAATAGGAACTACATACTTTTAGTTCTTTTTTCGATAGTAACATTATAAGTTTTCTCACTCAAAAAGATTACCCTCTTTATAAAGTCCGCCTGTATATTAAGTCCATTTTAAAACTGCACTATTAAAAATATATATATATATCCACCTATAAGTCATCTATAAGCATGGCTTATAGATGGCTTATATTTTGAATGCCAATAAGCCATGCTTATAGGTGGCTTATAGGAGGCTTATAGACAGACGTGCTATAAGCTCCCTATAATCAACCTATAAGCTCCTATAAGCTAATCTATAAGCTCCTATAAGCATGGCTTATAGGTGGCTTATAGATGACATTCCGTCCTGTGAAAGTTTTAAAGTTTAACATATTTAAGATTTATATTCAAATTACATCAATTAAAGGTCGACAATACGACGGCAGAGGTCAGCTAAAAGATTGGTGGGACCAAAGAACTGCTCACGACTTTAAAATAACAACAGATTGTATGCGAGATCAATACGATAGATATAAAATACAAGGATTGCCGGTATTTAATTGTTAACATAATAATCTATTGGTATTGTAAATGTAAAAAAAATATTAATTTTTTCTAAAATGCAAAAACTGAAGGTTGAAAAGTTATTTATGACTAAGCATCTTCTAAAAACCTAAAGGTTACATTGTTTGGTTTTTTATGCACATAAAAAGTATGGAGAGTGAATTAAAATGAAATATAACTTTTTTTGTAATGCACATTATTGTTTTTAACAATAAATCGTAAATGCTACTTTTAACAATTATATTAATTTTTATTTGTCCTGTTTATGCTGCTTGTTTAAATATCTCCAAAACTTGAAATGTTACGATCTTACATTTATTCAAATTTTGTTATATTTATATCATATATAATTAATCAAAAATATAATAGTTTGTTTGAAATTATTTAACAGGTCAATGGACTGCAGACTTTGGACGAAAATATCGCTGATAATGGCGGTTTAAGAGCAAGTAATATAGTAAGTATGATGACAAGATTCCTATTTAAATATGATCACGCGTAAGTTGATATAAATATCGATAGTTATGATAGTTATTTTTATATGAAATTCAATTTTTTTACATTATCTGATACAGTCACATTGATATGGAAATATAAAATGATTGAAAATGTAATAAAAATCTAAATGATTGATTGTTGTTAACTGTATGTCACCATGTTTTAAAACGATCAAAAGAAAATAAACCTTCAAGTGAGACACAAGTCGCATACAAGTTAAATTCAGAATACTTTTGTAAATATCCAGAATAAGATTTATTAAAAACAATGTTAATTGAATTTAATTGATTAGATGGATTGAATAAATGGTGCTTTACGCCCAATTCGATAATTGGTTAATCAGTTAAATTTAGTTATTTTCAGTTCTGAAATAGTGGAGAAAAACGAAGTGCTAAAACGACCTTTTTAAGTGAAATGACAACTTTCTCACACTCAAACTTTCGAGGAGTTATGCGCTTTGATCCATTAGCGTGCCTCTTCGACCACTAGGTCACCGATGCCGCTATGACAGGAACAAATAAATTAGCCTGTATAAGTCCGTTTATTCATAAACCACTGCGGTAGCTCAGTTGGTAGAGTGCTCGCTCCGTATGTGGGAGGTCGTGGGTTCGAACCCCGGCCGGGTCTGACCCAAGACTTGAAAGTGGGTAGTGGCTGTTCTTTTCGCCAAGCACTCGGCATTACGAAATGAAAGTCACGGTTCTTTCGGATGGGAACTTAAAAAATAAACGAGGTCCCGTGTCACGGCGTGGCACGATAAAGAACCCTGCTGTATAATGCCATCAGCGCAACGCACAGGCATAATTTCTGCACTTTCGCCTTTAGCTGGCGACGTCTCGATATAAGTGAAATATTTTTGACTGGGACGTTAAACACCATTACTCAACTCAACTCCGTTTACTCATAAACCTTTTATCCATTCAGTCATGTATATTCATATTGTTGTATTATAAGCCATCCGAAGTTACAAGTTCAATTGATTTTGATATGTGTTAACAATATATCGCGTTCCCGTTTTTCTTTTGTAAATTCAATAATGTGCTTTGTCTTACATTTTGTTAAAGAATTTGTTCTGTTGTAGAAATGATTTAATAAGTCTTTGTCGAGGCTTTTTGAAACTAGTAACTACAAACAGATAAGAATCTTTTAAGTTTGGAAATAGAGAAAAGTTACATGAGGCTAAATCTGGAAAGTATATTTGGTTTGCTTGGTAATGGAACATTATCATGAAGCAGACGAACATGCCTAAATCCTGGCAAAGGGCGTCGTTTAAGATAATATTCCTTGAGCTTTTTTTATAAACATCTCTGTAATACCGACATGTAAAACGTTTGACACCAGAATTTGTACGGCTATACCATTACACAAGAAGAATATGCAATAAAGAACCTTCTTTGTGCTTATGCTTGTTTTGGCAACTACAAGTCTTATACCTGTGTTTAGTTCAGCATATTTTATTTTCATTTTTATACTGGTTCGAAATAGTGAACCAATGTTTTGATACTAATAACAATGTTTCCAAATTGTCTTTGATTGAATTTGGGAAACATTTTGAGCATTGATGTAGCGGTTTCTACAGGACCCGTTTTTGGTCACCTGTCAATATATGTGGAATCCATCTGGCAGAAATCTTTCATACTTTCAAAATACGGTTAAAAATGGAACGAGCGATATGCGAAAAGATTAGGTAATTTCACAAATCGTATATCTGCTATTACTTTCAGAAATTTCTTTTGCCACCTATTTACTCTCTCGTTAGATACCTTATCAGACACATAAACTTTCTTTATTTCAGTAAAAATTTGTATACCGAATTATCAAGTTTTGTGCGAACTTTTATATAAGATCTAATTTCAATTTTCGCAACCTGTTTGCCAACCTTTTTACAAAGTGGTTGACGACTGCTCTATTGAAATAGCGTTCATAACGATAACGGATAAATGAATAATTCACGCTTAAATTATAACTTGATCGAAAATGTTATTTTATTTTATTCAATATGAATCTATGTTCACATCAGACTGCAAGCTGAAAGCTCAGATAAGCAGTTGCAATGGTTCGTCGTCTGTCGTGCAACGTCTATCGCGTGGTGTGCGTCATGCGTTAACTTTAAGCATTTTAATCTTCTACTCTAAAACTATTAGTCCAAATTTAATTATTAAAGTTAGTAATAATCATACTTGGGTTAAGTTGTTTTCAGATTTGCTTAAGTAAAGAAGTTATGCCTCTTTGGGCCAATGAGGAAGAACAGTTAAAAGACATCTTCTTTAAATGTATCAGGGATATTATCAAGATATTTTATGTATAATATTTTTAGGTTGTCTAGTTACATATTTGCACAAAATAGTGTATTTATTCAATATATCTGAAAAACTATTAATTTTTTGCCTAGACATGTATATAAGAATACTGTAGGTATTGATATGGAGATCATTTTTGATAAATGTTTCAAGGTCTTAGGTTAAGATGTCAAGGTCAAGGTCATAGCTGCGTAAGAGGACTGAAATTGTTTATTATCTTCAAAACTATTAACTTTTAGTATTTGCATGTATATCAGTATATTGTTGGTATTTTAATATATTGTTCAAGGGCTTACATTTAAAGTTCATACATTCAAAGGTCAAGGTCATAATTGCATTTGAAGATTTAAATTGTTTATTAGATTGGAAATTTTAACTTTTCGTATATTTATTAAATTTGTAAGTATTGACATGACAATCATGTTGAATCAGATATATGGTTTAAGGTCATACGTTCAAAGGTCAAGGTCTTGCTAAATAAGAAGGCTTAAATTGTTAAATGTCTTAAAAACTATAAAGTTTTTGTCTGTAAAAAATTTTATTATTTTCTTCTCTGAAAGTAATTGGCCACTTGAAATGAAATTTGGTTTCGAAAGCCTTTAGTTTTTGTACACGATTTAAAAAGGTACCGAATTCCGTAACCGTATAGAAATCACCAAAGAATTGTTGCCCCTGAAATGTTCATAGGTCAATATCATAGCTGCATAAGTATATTGAAATGGTAAATTATCTTGAAATATCCATTGCACTTTAGTTACTTCATGCATTTTGCATTTTAGAAATGAACTATATAACTTATTAAGTATAGTGGTAGTTCCAAACTTGGAAAGTTTCAGTATGACATTTATTGTCTATAGTACGTTGTAAACTATCTTTGGCATATTCTCAGATAAGCGTTAAGACCCATTGGTCTCTTGTTTACTGTTTTATTTGATTTAGGCATATCAGATATGGGAAAGAGAACATGGTGAAGACTTACCTTTGCCAGGTGTTAATTTAACAAACAAACAGATTTTTTTTGTTAGTTATGCACAGGTAAATATTATATTTCAATGAAACATGATTTTCATTGCTAGGATTTTAGAATAGATAAGACTGGTTATAGTTATAGTTTAAACGAATAATTTTAGTAACATGTCCTTTAAAAATGTGTTCTTGGAAACGGGCGTTTTTCGGATAAATCATTTTCGGTTTTTAATCTACCTTGGTCTTTACTGTAACTATGTAAATGTGTTTTACGGTCTTTCATAAGTTTATGTTATTCTTTAAATTTAATCAATCACAACTAGCGGTACTCTTTTATAATCCAAATAAACAATGAACATTTGCTTTTATCCCGAATTGGATATCAAATTATGCGTTATTTATTTGTATATGTCTGTTTGCATTCATATATTTTTGCGATTTTTTAATGAAGCTTTACTAGTTTACAAATCGAGTTTATTGCGATGCTGCTTTGTGGCCTGATTTTGCATTATATGTTTTATAACTCCGTAAGACAGATATGATCTACGCTTGTTCGTGTTTGCTTTTGTAAGCAAACCAATATTATTGAATTAAAATAGTCTCCTGTTTGTGCTATTGCGTCTAAATCAGTTATGATATCAAATGAACGGAGTTCTTACGACAGCATTAATATACCATATTAAATAAATGCAACTACAATTTAAAATCTGTTTTATAGTGTAAAACATTTATTATGTTTAGATTTATTTTTTTTACAATTAAAAGACGTTCATCCGTATTTAAACATTCCTATATTGTACTAAAGTTATTTATCGAGTTCTGTTTACTACCACTAACGAAACCACTCTGTTTTAGTATGAAATAAAATAATGGTATAATTGTAGATGTTTTGTTCAAAATGGACTTATTCTGGATTAGTCTCACATTTAATTGAAGATACTCATAGCCCTGGACCAATCAGGTAACTTAGAAGATAATATTAAACCAAATTTAATTAAACAGAACAGTTCCTTTTTAAGCATCAGCTCTATTGAGCTGACTGCTTATAGCAATTGTTGGGTTTTTTCATAATTGGCGCTTCTCAATTTTCTCTTTGAAAGCCAATGAAATTCCGAGTTTTCGCCCAAAATCCATATAAGGAGTGGGATCGGATGTGGAAAACAAGTGATGAGGTTTCGTCAATATAAACAAGTAGTAAATTATGCAGATTTTGGCGGTATCCATACGCGTGTATAGTTCGGATATTTTGAATAAAAAATTACCTAAATGACGCAGAAACGAAAGAAAGAGAGTTTTTTTTTAATATTTTCATGGAGAATCATTCCCGATTATAATTTTTTACATCCGGATTAATCGTTTTTTCGCCCTTGTCAATGGGAATTCCTCCTCTTGATATATAGGTCAATCGATCATTGCATGCGGGGTTTCCTTTATCTCATTTACGAATGGGTCACAGTCTAGTCTGAGTTAAAAATAGAAGGCATGCGGGAATTCCCGTTTCTGATTGGTCAATTCTTCAGAAGGCGCGCGAGATTTCTGAGAAATCAACCAACGACAAGGTTTTTTTTTTTTTTTTTTTTTTTTTGTAAACAGAGAGATACAACGTGAAGATATGTATGTAAACAAATTAACGTAATAAATTAATAACAGGTTTATCAATGTTTATATAGTAGTCGATTTTCTTAACAAGGGAGAGAAGGATTTCATCGTTTCGTAAGGTAACTCCATGTTCCACATGAACTCCTGTGAAAGTAATGCTCGGCTTCAGCGATATCGATAGGTCATTAATCTTATCTGGACATTTTATTTTTCATATTTTCAGGATTAAAAATTTGTTAAGTCCGAATCGGAAACTTGTAGGGCTTATATAAACTCGCCGAAAATTGGTGATTTTTAATCAACTTCCGATTCAAAGTGAACATGGTGCAGTTATAAACAAATTCTCATTTATTTTTTTAATAAACATAATTCATCTGGTTTGAATTTTTCATACCTCTACCGAATTCTTATCTGTTATTAATTTTGGTTTTCTGTAGACCGGATCGAAAACGATATTATTTTGTCAATTTAATTTTAATTGAAATTAATGTGTTTTTGATTGAATTCTGCATTTGAATATCAAGTCTTCAAGATTTTGATTTTTCAGGATTTGACATTTTTCAACAAATTTAATTTTGATTGTGAACTCTCAGGCTTTTACTATCTCTTGTTCTTGTTTATTTGATTTTTCAGGATTTGAAAGTAGGAATAGACACAACTTTCTAGTTAATATTTGAATTCAGAATTTGACTTGCAACACCTTGATTATTCAGAATTTTAATAAACTTTGACATCAGGATTTGAAATTCAGAATTTTAATAAACTTTTACATCAGGATTTGAAATTCAGAATTTGAATAAACTTTAACATCAGGATTTGAAATTTAGAATTTGAATAAACTTTGACATCAGGATTTGAAATTCAGAATTTCAATAAACTTTGGCATCAGGATTTGAAATTGAAATTTTAATAAACTTTGACATCAGGATTTGAAATTCGGAATTTTAATGAACTTTAACATCAGGATTTGAAATTCAGAATTTTAATAAACTTTGACATCAGGATTTGAATTTCAGAAATTTAATAAACTTTCACATCAGGATTTGAAATTCGGAATTTTAATAAACTTTTACATCAGGATTTGAAATTCAGAATTTTGATAAACTTTTACATCAGGATTTGAAATTCAGAAATTTAATAAACTTTGACATCAGGATTTGAAATTCAGAATTTTTATAAACTTTGACATCAGGATTTGAAATTCAGAATTTTAATAAACTTTTACATCATGATTTGAAATTCAGAATTTTAATAAACTTTTACATCATGATTTGAAATTCAGAAATTTAATTAACTTTGGCATCAGGATTTGAAATTGAAATTTTTAATAAACTTTGACATCAGGATTTGAAATTCGGAATTTTAATAAACTTTGACATCAGGATTTGAAATTCAGAATTTGAATAAACTTTTACATCTGGATTTGAAATTTAGAATTTGAATAAACTTCGACATCAGGATTTGAAATTCAGAATTTTAATAAACTTTGACATCAGGATTTGAAATTCAGAATTTTAATAAACTTTTACATCATGATTTTCAATTCAGAATTTTAATAAACTTTACATCAGGATTTGAAATTCAGAATTTGAATAAACTTTGACATCAGGATTTGAAATTCAGAATTTTAATAAACTTTGGCATCAGGATTTGAAATTAAAATTTTAATAAACTTTGACATCAGGATTTGAAATTAAAATTTTAATAAACTTTGGCATCAGGATTTGAAATTAAAATTTTAATAAACTTTGGCATCAGAATTTGAAATTCAGAAATTTTATTAAACTTTGGCACCAGGATTTGAAATTCAGAATTTTAATAAACTTTGACATCATGATTTGAAATTCAGAATTTTAATAAACTTTGACATCAGGATTTAAAATTAAAATTTTAATAAACTTTGGCATCAGGATTTTTAATTCAGAATTTTAATAAACTTTGACATCAGGATTTGAAATTCAGAATTTTAATAAACTTTGGCATCAGGATTTGAAATTAAAATTTTAATAAACTTTGACATCAGGATTTGAAATTCAGAATTTTTATAAACTTTGACATCAGGATTTGAAATTCAGAATTTTAATAAACTTTGACATCAGGATTTGAAATTCAGAATTTTAATGAACTTTGACATCAGGATTTGAAATTGAAATTTTATTAAAACTTGGCATCAGGATTTGAAATTAAAATTTTAATTAACCTTGACAATCAGGATTTGAAATTCAGAAATTTAATGAAGTTTGGCATCAGGATTTGAAATTCAGAATTTTATTAATCTTTGACAACATGATTTGAAATTCAGAATTTTAATAAACTTTGACATCAGGATATGAAATTCAGAATTTTAATAAACTTTGGCATCAGGATTTGAAATTCAGACTTTTAATAAACTTTGACATCAGGATTTGAAATTGAAATTTTTAATAAACTTTCACATCAGGATTTGAAATTCGGAATTTTAATAAACTTTGACATCAGGATTTAAAATTCAGAATTTTAATAAACTTTTACATCTGGATTTGAAATTTAGAATTTTATTAAACTTTGACATCAGGATTTGAAATTCAGAATTTTAATAAACTTTGACATCAGGATTTGAAATTCAGAATTTTCATAAACTTTGACATCAGGATTTGAAATTCAGAATTTAAATAAACTTTAACATCAGGATTTGAAATTCAGAATTTGAATAAACTTTGACATCAGGATTTGAAATTCAGAATTTTAATAAACTTTGGCATCAGGATTTGAAATTAAAATTTTAATAAACTTTGACATCAGGATTTGAAATTAAAATTTTAATAATCTTTGGCATCAGGATTTGAAATTAAAATTTTAATAAACTTTGGCATCAGAATTTGAAATTCAGAAATTTTATTAAACTTTGGCACCAGGATTTGAAATTCAGAATTTTAATAAACTTTGACATCATGATTTGAAATTCAGAATTTTAATAAACTTTGACATCAGGATTTAAAATTAAAATTTTAATAAACTTTGGCATCAGGATTTTTAATTCAGAATTTTAATAAACTTTGACATCAGGATTTGAAATTCAGAATTTTAATAAATTTTGGCATCAGGATTTGAAATTAAAATTTTAATAAACTTTGACATCAGGATTTGAAATTCAGAATTTTAATAAACTTTGACATCAGGATTTGAAATTCAGAATTTTAATAAACTTTGACATCAGGATTTGAAATTCAGAATTTTAATGAACTTTGACATCAGGATTTGAAATTGAAATTTTATTAAAACTTGGCATCAGGATTTGAAATTAAAATTTTAATCAACCTTGACAACAGGATTTGAAATTCAGAAATTTAATGAACTTTGGCATCAGGATTTGAAATTCAGAATTTTAATAATCTTTGACATCATGATTTGAAATTCAGAATTTTAATAAACTTTGACATCAGGATATGAAATTCAGAATTTTAATAAACTTTGGCATCAGGATTTGAAATTCAGACTTTTAATAAACTTTGACATCAGGATTTAAAATTAAAATTTTAATAAACTTTGGCATCAGGATTTGAAATTAAAATTTTAATAAACCTTGGCATCAGGATTTGAAATTCAGAATTTTAATAAACTTTGACATCAGGATTTGAAATTGAAATTTTATTAAAACTTGGCATCAGGATTTGAAATTAAAATTTTAATCAACCTTTGACAACAGGATTTGAAATTCAGAATTTTAATAAACTTTGGCATCAGGATTTGAAATTAAAATTTGAATAAACTTTGGCATCAGGAATTGAAATTAAAATTTTAATAAACCTTGACATCAGGATTTGAAATTCAGAATTTTAATAAACTTTGACATCAGGAATTCTAATAAACTTTTACATCAGGATTTGAAATTCAACAAAAGTTAATTTTGATTGTGAACTCTCAGGTTTTTACTATTGTTATCGAATTTGAGTTTTCAGGATTTAAAACTTTGAGAATACACAACTTTCTAGTTAATATATGAATTCAGGATTTGAATTGCAACACCTTGATTATTCAGAATTTTAATAAACTTTGGCATCAAGTTTTGCAATTCATGTCAGGTTTATTTTTCTGTGTTTTGAATATATCAGGATTTGAATTGACATCATTGCATAATTTAAATTTTTTTTAATCTTGCATCAATTCTGAGTGCTTTGACAATTTCTTATTTGAACGTCTGGAGGTAAAAATGCCAGGTTTCTAAGAGTTGGAAATAAATAGTAGCTATATTAGACTTAATGGTTATTATATGTTGTTGTTGTTGTTTTTTTTTTCTTCTTTTTTGAGTATGTGAAAGCAGTATGGTTTTTAAGAAATTTTACAATTATTAGCAGGCAGTGGCGATTTGATTCTTGATATTTGAAACCTAAGAACGAAAGAAAACTTTTATCAGCGAGAAATCAATCATGGGAGAGTCAAGGTTTTATCAGATAGTCTTAGGGGATTTTCACCAAGGTGCCAGTATTTTTTCTTCATACTTTAGAGGTAGACAATGTTTTGCAAATTGTGCAGTTGCCATTAGTTATTCTATTATAAAACCATTCCATTGTTGGTCTCGTCATGCAGTTACCTACATACACTGTCTTTTTAACCTTGCCAATTATGTTTCACTGTCAGAATTTTTCTTGTTGTTGCACAACATTGCTATAGGCATATACATCAGCATTTTTGTTTGTCTGTAACACTTGTCTCTTTCCTTTTATCAGAGTTGACTTACCCACTTGGCCGCATCAGTCCCCTTCTAAAGTCAAGGGCAACTTCCTAAAAACTGATTTCTGATTAAATGAATATTGCTGTGCCATAAACATGTATTTTATTAACATTTGTCTTGATATGAATTGGTTTGTTCATACATAAAGGCTGATACTTGAAGATCTGGCCCCAAGTTTCACAATCATTCACTCAACTGAGTGTACACTCAACTCAAATGTTCCCATTTTTCTCTCATCAATATTTTAAAAATTTTCAGTTTTATGAGGCAATATTTTGTTTTATTCAACAAAACTACACTAAACAATTTAGATATAACATTAGATACTCAATTTTAACTGTGTAATGTCTTAAAAATTGACATTAAAATATTCCCAAATTTGTGTTGAGTGTACACTCAATTGAGTGAATAATTGTGAAATTGGGGCCTGGTGAATATTTGCAGTTGTTTGTTCTTTTCCATGGAATAAAATTTAATCTATGCATTCTTAGTTATTGAAACGTGGAAACATCCATAAACTCGAGATACTTGCATAATTCCCTACACGTCAAAATATTGCAGTGAGCTGATGCTTCAGTACCTTCTGTACTTTGATTTCTATTAGAAAGTTAATATTCCAGTTCACATTTCAAATAACATATAAAGTTACAAAACATATTATTGTATTTTTTTTATTCGTACACTAAACGTGGTTTTAAAAACAGCACATAAAATTGATACTTTGAATTGCTTATATACATAATCCCATACAATCGAAAGAAAGATAACATACAAAATTTTAATTTTTATTTTTATTATTTTGTCACCTCTGGTGTAATATGCGTTTTTCTGTATTTAGTTGTTTCTTTTTTATTTTAAGAGTTAAAGGCTCTATATCAAATTCTGATAGCTTTGCAGAAGCTTTCCAGTGTCCTTTTATATCGGATTATAGTCCACAGACCAAGTGTCAGGTATGGTAATCAGCCTTTATTTGCCGACTGCGTATTATAACCGCTACAACACCAACGACTGAAGACATTGGCTTATTTATTGATGACTGTCGTATAATCATATGCACGGCTTTGATGGTGCCTTACGGATTAATATTGGTACACTGTCTTCCATATTGCTCACTTGTGATTGATTAAAAATATATTCATTTGGGAGATAGATTTATTTAATTATTATTTCTAGTCGTATTTTTAAGATCTGAAAACACAGTAGATCAAAATGCTTGGTGATATGTTATATATTATTGAGTTACCAGATGTAAATTAATTTATATAACAGAGATGAATTTAGTATATATAGTAAAAGAAGAAATGTAAACTTTTTATATGCATTCTACTTATGGAAAGATTGTTTAATGATAGATCAGTAGTTTTGTCTTTGTAGTTTTTTATGAAGTTTTTACAAGATTGTGTGTTATAACATGCTGGCAAGTAATGTAAAAAACCAAAAAGTCCCGAATCTTAAAATCAAGAAATCTAAAATTATTCTATAAATAACAAAAACAATTACAGCTTATAATAATTCTTTTTGAAAATACAAATCTCGAACTTTTCAGAAAAAAAATCTATAACTTGTTTGTTGGATCACGTGATACTTACCAAAGTAGTAAATATATAACACAAATACCAGTTAAATTTTGATGTGTAAGATGTGCACATTTCGGAAATTCATCCTTCATCAGTGACACTAAGACTGAAAAGTTTGATAGATAAAAACATAAGCCAAACAGTTGAAAATAATGAATCTAAAGTTCCAAAATTATATAAATCCAAATCCAGCTAAGGAATGCTTTGCATTAGGGAACAACTCTTAGTTTTAAATACATCTCACAATTTAAGACGGCTGAAAATTTTGCTAAATGGTACATTTTCTGACAGCACAGAGTTATGAATGATGTAATTGCATCTCAACTTTCAGTTTCAAAACAGTAAAGTTTTAACTCAAAGCTGAACTTCCTGGTTGATTTTAACAACGTTTTCTACAAGATTCCTTATTTTAGCTTTTTTTGTTACCGTATGTAGCAATCACATATTTAAATATTAGTTTTTAGGTATTTAATATATGTAAAGTTTTAAAGTTTTATGATACAAATTTCTTGTACATCTGAAGCTCACCTGAGCTGTAAGCTCAGATGAGCTATTGCTATCCATCTTCGTCCGTCCTGCGTCGTCCGTTGTGCGTCGTGCGTCGTCCGTTAACTTTTTACATTTTAATCTTCTCCTCCAAAACCACTGGGTCAAATTTGATGAAACTTGGTAACCATCATGCCTGGGTGAAGCCCTTTCAGATTTGCAAACAATATTGGACATATCTTCAGGTGAGCGTTAAGGCCCATGAGTCTCTTGTTTAATAAATAAGCTATTTTATATTTTCACGCAAAATGTTTTGGTTTTATTAATGCTTTTAGGCACATATTTCTATTATTGTTAATATGTAAATGTTTTTATATATTTGAAATTTTAAATGCTGTTAAACTAATTGTTGAAATAAAATTTATTTTTGTACTTAAAATTTGAAATTTTTATTTCACTGTATAATCAATTAATAATTAACTGTTTAAATTTTAGAACAATACCTACTTAAAAATTGAATATTTTTATATGTAAAAAGAAAAAAATATGTAAGCACCTGTTTTACAATTACCGAGCTCCTTCGTAAATATCATAATCAAATGATAAAGCCAAAGGAAAGAAACTTGAATTTTTTGCGGACCTAAGTTGATATTATTTAAACTTTCTTTAACAATATTTTTTTGAAATATTACTTTGACGTTGATACATTCTTAAATAAAATGTTGGAGGTATTTTGCAGTGTCTATTTTGATGTTGATAATGGTGTCTAATTTAAAATAAATGAAAAGTAATGGAGTGGAACCAAAACAAATGATTTTAACAGTATTTTTATCTTGATTCCTGATCACAAACCTATCTTTATTGCCTCTTATAAAAATTCAGCCTTTTTATCAACTTTCAAAATTTAATCAATATTTCTTTTTTAACTAGTGATTCAGCGAACAGTGAAAACACTTATGTTAAATTTATTATAGTTAACATTAAAGTAATAACTAAGTATACATTGCTATTGATTTTGTAGCTTTTTAAATATTTTTATGAATACCATTGAGTTGTTTTGTCAAGTTTTTATATACTTAAAACGCAATGTCTTGTTTATGAATAATGCATGGATGATTTGTTTGCTTTTATGCATTTTGTTTAATTGTTTTGTTACAAAATGTTAAAGCATTAATATCTCTTATAATATATATTTTCCTAAATGTCGAGCTAAAGGTAACTATGATGTTATATAGATAGAAAGAAAACTTTTTCTCAAAACAATCGGTGTGTGTGTGTGTGTGTGTGTGTGTGTGTGTTTATATTTCGATGTTAATTTTTACATGTAAAGTATAATTTTTTTTTAAAAAAAAAGTATTTATTGTGTTAAAAAGTAGCAGGTTTTTATGCTAATTGGATGCTATGATATAACATTTACAATGGAATCACATTGAATACATTTGATCGGAACATAAACAGGTTTTGTTTAAAATTGGTTGTTTTGTTTTCAATTTTGTCGTCAATATGCGTTTATCATGTGATGATCTTGGTTTAGTCGATTGTTGTTTTGTGTTTGCTTTGCTTTACGGCTTAAGATAAAAATTTTTCTTCAAAATAATCTGGTATTATGAAATGTTTAACCACCATTCTAATGATTTTTATTACGGAAAGTGCTTGCTTTCGAGTGACTTTTGGTGCAAGTGCTCGAGGTGAGTGCTGCTGACTTAATCTGCTGGCCGAAATTGATCAAATTTTGAAAACATTATTAATCAAAATGATTTTTTATAATAAAACAGTTTATTTCCAGTTTTTAATTACAAACAACCGCATGGCTATAAATCTATGCAATTATGAGAAAAATGTGAACTAATAGAGATATTCTTTATTATTCGCCTATTACAAAGCTATGAAATCAAGTATTTTAAATCCAAGAAAATATGTTAAAGTACTGTCATATTGTATATCGCGTAAGTTTATAGTCAAGATTTGCTTGCCAGGAAAAGAAACAATCATTCGTGTATAATGAACTTTTAATTCTGGATAACCTATGAACAACAATGGAAAGAAAAAATAACAGTACTAAAAGAAAGTTTTGAATTTAAGCCTTAAGAATAATTATTATTACATTGAAATGTGCATACATTCTTTCATAAAGCATTTTTTAATTTGAAGATTTATTTTTTTTCTTTAGACATACACTTCATCTCTTTATCATTTTGAATGATGAAAACTTTATTTTATTTTTTAAACATTAAATAACCAAGCTTGGTTACTATAATAACGTTCTTAAACTGTTTACGTAAAGCATGAAAAAATAAAGTAGCCAAGTTACTTTTTGTCTACCTTGGATTCAGTTAACAATGGTTTTCACAGTCTTTAATATTAAGGTTTGGTATATTGTTGGTTTGTTTGAAAATGTTCGTGTTGTTTTGACTTTTCAAAGTAAAAATTTCCACTATATATTCTATTAAATAAAGAGATATATCAGTTTCTGTTAATTTACACATGCATAATTTATAAGGTTCTTTATTTAAATAATCATCCTGGACATCAAAATATAGATTTGTTGCCATGATGGATAACGACATTTCTACATGCATTATATAATGTTGTTTGTTTTAAATTTGTTGCGTCTTCACAATTTAGTAATATTGACAGACATAATCTCTTTTGAAAATTGTAAATAATGGTAATTTAATTTACATGAATTATAAAGATTTTTATTATACTGATTGTATTTAAATGTAAAAATTAACATTTTGTTATTTGTGAATACTTCATTATAAATTAAAATTTTAATTGTTATTATGTTTCTATTCACTGCCATGTCATTTAAAAACAATTCTGAGCATTGGCATAAACATGCATCGAATTGTTTTTCTCTTATTGTTAAATGTTAAAGATTTATTATCAATATAGATAATATATATATCAATATAAAAATAAACATACCGGTTTATGTCAAAATTACAATCCTTAAAGCAAAGAAAAAACATTGAAAACTACCAATACTAACGACTTACCAAACATTATATATGCATTGGATTGGTTGAATTCACTTCCTTTGTTTTACGTACTAAATTTAATATCTCACGTGCCAAAATATTCATTTAGTAAATTCGGTTTTACACCCACGCTAACGTAGGCTCTGACAAAGTTAAGGAACATTACATGAAGAATATCTTGCAAAACAAATGTAATTGCTTTTCGGATTTTTTTTCGAATATTTACCGTTATAAAGTTTAAAATATATATTCAATATTTACAAGAATATGGAATCATTTCAATGTGTTATTTTTTATTTTACTTTTTATTTTAATGAAGTAATCAATATATAAACACTATTTATGTACATTCAGTTTTAATTTCTATATTATTTCTAAAGAAATAATCAACATCTACCTGTTTGTAATTGTGTAATTGTCCGATCAGGCACCGACCATGATAAATCTTGAAATTTTTTTTACAGCAATGGCAGTGCGTTCATTTTGGACTGTTTTTACAGTTTACAATCCAAAACCAGTTAAACCGGAGTTCGGTTTTCGCACTTACAAATAATTTAAAATAGGTTGTATCTCTAACGGTTGCTATCAACCACTTAAATGTGATTACCCGATTTCGTATTCTTTTTTCTTTCTTGTTTTTTTGGAAAAAAGAGCAAAACGAACTATATATTTCTGTCAAATCTGAAAAAAAATAAAACTTTTATTACATTAAAGCAATACTTTCATTTAGATCATAAATAAAGTGAATAAAATCCGTACTAAAACTAGATTGATAACTATTTGAAAGAGAGGGGGGAAATCACGAAATTACCTTTTTGTTTATGCATAAATCCTTTACTATAATTACAGTCTTTGATGATGTTGGTATAAAGAAAAACTAATATTCTTTTAATTGGTAACTATGAACTCTTTTTTTAACAGTAAGCAAGTAAATATAAAGCTGTTGAAAGTATGCAAAATGTGTATTAAATATCCCGTATCACATCACTACTTAAAATCTAGGTTGATCCTAATTTAAACCATTTTAGCCGATGGGCGTTGCTCGCTTCCGGCTACCTTGTTTTCGTCTTCAATTTCAGTTTCTCCTTTCATTTTAGTAAAAATTCGCATTTATTTGCAATGAAGAAAAACTAAATTTAATTTGCCATGCATTATTTTAATTTCGTTTTAAAATTAAAATCACATTGTTAATAGTTTATTCTGAGTGTAATGATAAAAATGTTTTTAAGGATTGAAGTTGTAGAAGAAGAGTTTTTAAGAATAAGTTAATGTATATTATTAATCAATGACATAAGTTTCATTTCATTATAAATAATTTTATTTTAAGACATTTCAAGTTTATAAACTCGTTACATTTTTACGCTTTTATGAAATAAAAATCATAAAAGTTTTATCTTTTTTATTCTTTTTGATTGGCTGACTAAACGGTTAAATTAATATAAGGAAAATCAAATGCTTATGTAAACTTGCCAAGCAGATACGACAAAGCGACGAATATGGCACTAATGATAGGCATGCAAAACTTTATAAGTCTAATTTTGATAAAACGGACTGTGGTTACTCTGTGACCTTTATTTTGAGTCTGATTTAACACATTCTTTCTAAATCTTTAATTACCTTAGTGATTTTGATAGCAAATCATCTACACGCTCACTTGCCTTGCAGGTTGTGCAATACTAAAATTATTCACATTTCTGTGTAATAAACTAAATGCAAATCAAAGCCGCTTCATTCAATACCCAAAATAGTACGCAAACATACTTTGTAAAAGCCCAAGCGAAATGTACAATCCGATTATGTGAATGAAGTATGTTCGTGGTTCTAATACTGTCAAAACAAAATTAAAGTAAATTAGAAATAAGCCATTACTGTATAAAGCAAAATATATTGAACCAAATTTAAAGAAAAAATAGCTGTTATAAAGCTTAATAATATTCATTGTGCTCATTCATGATTTTGGTGACTTTAACATTAATGTTTAGATTTTTCAAAAAGCAAATTATGTAGTATAGAAATAACACAACCTTTGATCACTGGATTTCAGTGGTCATCAAAATGTTGAAAACCTATCAAAGTCAAGAATATTTCACTTACATTGAGACGTCACCAGCTTTAGATGAAGTGGCAGAAATTTTGACCTTTTCAGTACGCTTAGGGCAATGTGCAGGGAGGGGTTCTTCAATGTGCCACGCCTGCCGTAATACGAGGAATCATCCGAATGACCCCGAGACTTTCACTTCTAGATGCGGAGTGCTTTTTCCGTAACTTTTTTCATTGGCGCAATATGCAAATATACAGCTAAATATAGCCAATTCTTTGAAAATCATCTTCTCCGAAACCACATGACCAAATGAAACAAAATTTGATGTGAAACGTCCCTAGGTGAAGAAGATTGAAATTTGTGATTTGCAGCCCGATCCTAAATCCAAAATGGCCGCTGTTACTATAAATAAAAGAAACGGGAAAATACCCATAACATATTAATTTGTTGATCAATTTGATTCCAATTTGATATTTCGAATGTAGAACTCTGGCCATTTAGTATAATTGACGGGTTTTCCGTAATTTTTTCATTGGCATGTTTTTGGCGCAATATGCAAATTTGCAGCTAAATATAGCCAATTCTTTGAAAATCTTCTCCGAAACCACATGACAAAATAAAACTAAATTTTATGTGGAAGGTCCCTAGGTGGAGTTGATTAAAGTTTGTGATTTTCGGTTTGATCCTAAATCAAAGATGGCCGCTGTTACTATAAATAGAAAAAAACAGAAAAATACCCATAACATATTTATTTGTTTATCATTGGCATTTTTTTCTTTCGATCAGACATTTAGCATAGTTTTATCTAAATGCAACAAAATATGGTATTTCGTTTTCAAAAAAGTTTGAATCTCCCCCTTTTTGACAACATCGATATTTACATAATGCTTACATGTATAATAAAAGATATCCTAAATTTTAACACTGTTACAAAATCTAACTCCTGTCTATATATTGTAATGCAAAATTAAGATATTTATAGACATATTGCTCTCTCTCTCTCTCTCTCTCTCTCTCTCTCTCTCTCTCTCTCTCTCTCATAAGCTTGTATGTGTTTTACAATTTGCTTAAAGAGAATTGAAGTGATTTGTCTTAATTTGTTGACAATTTTAACAAATATGTATGTATTGCGTGTGAATTTTGACATTTAATCCTTAAAATAGTTTTTAAAATTACAATTAAACTGAAAAATAACATGTACATTTTCCAATGGTTTGAATGGTTTAAACCATTTTTTGTGAAAACGATAATTTGCGTTTCTAAGTGAATTTATAAACTCGGCAATATTTTTTACCTTTAACATGTAACTTTATCAAATGTTAAACAAAAACGTAGTAAAACAGACGATGAAAATAACCATAACTTACAAAATGATAAGAAAGTTTTTTTTAGCGGCAGGGTAGAGGAAGAATTTAAAAAAAAAAAAAATGAAAACATGGTCGCACAATACTGTTCTATAGTAATTAAGTCAAATATTGTTCTTTTTGAATAATTGAGAATAAATCATTATTAAATCATTTGTTCCAAATTTAAAAAGAAATTTAAATATAAAGACATGATTAAATCGTTGGTTATGATAGGATATATAATATCACGTCTGGGTAACGCATTTTAGAGGGGATGAAATCTTTGGTAATGATAGGATACATAAAACACGTCTGGGTAACGCATTTTAGACGGGATTAAATCGTTGGTAATGATAGGATATATAATATCACGTCTGGGTAACGCATTTTAGACGGGATTAAATCGTTGGTTATGATAGGATATATAATATCACGTCTGGATAACGCATTTTAGACGGGATTAAATCGTTGGTTATGATAGGATATATAATATCACGTCTGGGTAACGCATTTTAAGCGGGATTTAATCGTTGGTTATGATAAGATATATAATATCACGTCTGGGTAACGCATTTTAGACGGGATTAAATCGTTGGTTATGGTAGGATATATAATATCACGTCTGGGTAACGCATTTTAGAGGGGATAAAATCTTTGGTTATGATAGGATATATAAATCACGTCTGGGTAACGCATTTTAGACGGGATTAAATCGTTGGTTATGATAGGATATATAATATCACGTCTGGGTAACGCATTTTAGACGGGATTAAATCGTTGGTTATGATAGGATATATAATATCACGTCTGGATAACGCATTTTAGACGGGATTAAATCGTTGGTTATGATAGGATATATAATATTACGTCTGAGTAACGCATTTTAAGCGGGATTAAATCGTTGGTTATGATAAGATATATAATATCACGTCTTGGTAACGCATTTTAGACGGGATTAAATCGTTGGTTATGGTAGGATATATAATATCACGTCTGGGTAACGCATTTTAGAGGGGATAAAATAGGATATATAAATCACGTCTGGGTAACGCATTTTAGACAGGATTAAATAGTTGGTAATGATAGGATATATATTATCACGTCTGGGTAACGCATTTTAGACGGGATTAAATCGTTGGTTATGGTAGGATATATAATATCACGTCTGGATAACGCATTTTAGACGGGATTAAATCGTTGGTTATGATAGGATATATAATATCACGTCTGGATAACGCATTTTAGACGGGATTAAATCGTTGGTTATGATAGGATATATAATATTACGTCTGGGTAACGCATTTTAAGCGGGATTAAATCGTTGGTTATGATAAGATATATAATATCACGTCTGGGTAACGCATTTTAGACGGGATTAAATCGTTGGTTATGGTAGGATATATAATATCACGTCTGGGTAACGCATTTTAGAGGGGATGAAATAGGATATATAAATCACGTCTGGGTAACGCATTTTAGACGGGATTAAATCGTTGGTAATGATAGGATATATATTATCACGTCTGGGTAACGCATTTTAGACGGGATTAAATCGTTGGTTATGGTAGGATATATAATATCACGTCTGGATAACGCATTTTAGACGGGATTAAATCGTTGGTTATGATAGGATATATAATATCACGTCTGGGTAACGCATTTTAAGCGGGATTAAATCGTTGGTTATGATAAGATATATAATATCACGTCTGGGTAACGCATTTTAGACGGGATTAAATCGTTTGTTATGGTAGGATATATAAATCACGTCTGGGTAACGCATTTTAGAGGGGATGAAATAGGATATATAAATCACGTCTGGGTAACGCATTTTAGACGGGATTAAATCGTTGGTAATGATAGGATATATATTATCACGTCTGGGTAACGCATTTTAGACGGGATTAAATCGTTGGTTATGATAGGATATATAAATCACGTCTGGGTAACGCATTTTAGAGGGGATTAAATCGTTAGTAACGATAGGATATATAATATCACGTCTGGGTAACGCATTTTAGACGGGATTAAATCGTTGGTTATGATAGGATATATAATATCACACCTCGGTAACGCATTTTAGACAGGAAATAAATCGAAGAAGCACTAGAGAATTTATTGTATATCTCAACCTAATATCTCTTTAATAAAAATAATAAACGATTTCTTAGCAATTGCTGAATTTATGTTCCGCTGATACCTTCTTTAAATCTTTTAAAAATAAGATTTTATGGATTTTGAGGATCAAAACTATTGCAACAGCAATTTGAAATATACGGCGTTCCTCTGACTCTGTGCAGAAAAGTATGAAAAATTCTAAACGACAATGGGGCATATATCAGCATTAGCACGTGCAAATACAGGAAAAATAATGTTATCACAAAGTTGTCAGAATCTGATTTTATATCAGTTATTTTACACATAAAATGATTAATCGAGCCGCCTTCGTTCGGTAGAATAATGTATTTTTATGATAATTTAAAGCTGCATTAAGTTTACCAAATTTCTGAATATTTTTTGATTTTCTAAAAATATATTTTTTTAAAAGTAGATATCTTGTAACCACGATCCGTGACATTCATTTTCTAAAATTTCATTTCTTTTAGCTGTAAATAAACGGAATCCTCTTACCGGTTGGTCAGTGTTCTACGATGGTAATTATGAACTTGGAGCATGCGCACGGATGTACGGAAAAGCCTAGAATCGAAAGTGAAACATGACAGATTGCATTAATTGTCGTTCATTAATATCCAGATGTTTTGAAATGGTGTTATGTTATTTTTCCCTTACTAAGTCACAAATGACAAATTCAACGAAGTTCTGTGTTTAATTTATCGTATTTCAACATTTTGAAAGTTGTGTTTAAATGACCCGGGTTTTGATGACGTAACCATGTTCTAATATTAGATCCCAAATGCCGCATCTCGCTGGGTAAATACTGTAATTTCTGTATTTATTCGAGCTTTTATCGTTGAACCAAATGTAACATTGTTCATTAGGAACATCATTTATTAGATAAGCACCGTTTTATTTTTTTCTTTGGAAAACTTAATGCAGCTTTAAAATGATGGTTCTCAAAAAGCCGAGGCATCCGCCTATAGAATTCAAAATTTTTAATTTGTTAAAAAAATATTTACAATTTAAACATCCAAAAGAGAGTACCAAAACGAAACGGTTTTGAATATTAAAAGTTTGACAAAACATTGCATTATGTGTTAAACATTCATTTCAGAATACTGCATTCCGCATACTTCAATACAGATACGAAAATTTTGATGGAAATAACCGTGTTTTTCAATTAATACACATAGAGCGCATTCCTCTCCATCAAAGATATTTTGACTATCAAAACTTCTACATTTTATCTTCTGTTTTGCAAATTTTGGTTGATGGAGAAGGGTGCGCTGGCATTAAAATTTGGGGAAAAATATAAAACACATTACCCCTTAATCGCCCCAAACAATACACACTTGATTATAGCTAGCATACGATTCTAATACCATCTACGGTGGCTGTGTGGTAGGACGTAGGAATTAATAACTTCAAAGTCCTAGGTTCGAATGTTATATGTCGTCCGTTTTTTATTTGTTTTTATATATTTTATTGTAATCTTTTTTTCATTTTACAATATTTTTTTCTTATTTAAACGCAGTTTATATGCTTTATTAACAAATAACCCAGTAAATTTCCGCACTTCTGATCTTAACACATCATTTGAAATAGTTTCAATACATGTCGTAAATATGATCATTTATCAGGCCACTGGTCAATACGCATGCGTTTCTTATACAAGTTTAAGGTATACAAAGCAACATTATAATGCATGTAAAACACGGAACTACTATCATTGCCATGTAAGCACTGCATTAGCTCACCGTCAAAAAACATATAATGTGAATTTTACTCTTCACAATCACGGGTAATAATAATGAGAAAACGACCAATGACATATTTTTATATTAAGTTTTTTTTCAGTAACAATATTGAGATGTCTTTATTACGTTAAATTTTGATATAGGCACGTTAGGCTAACATTAATTTGCATTTGGCCTCGAGTCGATGTTGGGATATAGGGGTCTCCCAAAGGTGTAACCTTATTTCTTGACATTTTTCCTATAGGCGGATCGCTCGGCTTTTTAAGACTCATTCAAATTTTCTAACTAATCGAATAACCTTTTTTTAATTATCGTAAAACAGATATGAACTCATCATATCTCGAAATATTAACGTCACTACAAATACAAACATCTCTAAAATAATACCTCAAGCAATTTTCGATAAGTAGAAATTTTGTTTGATTAAAAAAAATTATGAATGAGAATTTTTTATTTCGTTTTTATTGTTTAAACTTTTTAAAATAGATGAACTTAATTTCTTAAAATATTTTAAGGTTAAATGAAATAAGTACACAAACAAAAATCATATATTTTACACGTTCAAAAAATCCTTCTAAAATAAAAACCTATCATCGTTTATCTTGCTGTGCACATTGTTTGTGTAATTTTATACTTTGTTCCATGTTCGCTGAGTTTTTAAGTTTTGTTTCCTCATTTTCCTCTAATTTTTTGATTTGGAGGTTATGACTGTAATTTTTTTTTACATTTGTTTTATCAAATTAATTTCTTCGTTGTGTTGGTGAAATAATAAGAGACTTCTACGATTGTGTTCGTTACAATTCCATCTATAGTTTTTCCTTTGATATTTTTAAATTTCTTGTAAAAATTTGTTATTCACTTTCTCTGAACCAATTTGCACGGCAGTTTAAAAATTCATGGGATAAATGTATGTTTAAAGGAGATGTGCTTTTAAATTTTGTTGCTATGGCAACTGCTCGTACAATAAAATAGGAAAATACCAGTCCATGTCCAGATCACAGTCCCCAGAAACCGTTAAAAATGGCCAATTCACTTATACATGTAAACTTCCATCAAGGAAGTGAGGCCGGGTGATCCGAAAGGGTAAGCACCTTCCTTTATTTTGTTGCTATGGCAACTACTCGTATAATCAAATAGAAATTTAATTTCTATAGATACCTTTTAAATATATTTTCAACCTTACACTGCATTAATATACATAAAATATTCGCATCGGGTTTAACGGTATCGTGAATTTTCATTATATCATCACTATCTTACAGAATTTAAATTAAACTGTATAGTAGCATAGACTAATTGTTCGATAGTATGATATTTCATTGCCCTTCGACTGACATATTAAAGTTGTTGAAGAAATAATTATTAAAAAAATAATATATTCTCACTCTCTAAAAATTGTTAAAAGCGTAGCATATAAACATGTCCCTTAATTTTGTTTTTATTGTAGGACATGTGTTTTTCATAGATTGTTCCGTCTTCATAAATTGTGGTTACAAAAAAGATAACTCCCAAGTTTTGATTCCATTCCCCATTCTTATGGTCAAAGACTTTATAACTAAAGATATTTTGAATATAAGTAAAACAGTTTCTCTACAAATTACACAATCGATTGCATTCTCATCGATTTGTTAGATTCTTTTTCCTTTTGTTGTAAACATTCATTTATTATTTGATGTTATATATTATTATTAGTTTTATCATTTTTTAAACTTTTTATACAACATTAATTTACAGCAACAATCGTAGCAACAGATAAAATCGACCGATTAACAATTATTTTTTCACTCATATATTTGCAGCCTTTTGCGTCAATATTATAATGTTATTCCATTTTTAATTAAAAACTTTCTTAAAATGCTTGTAAACTAGTATTTTTACAATAATAAGATCCAAAATACTTAAATTACGTTTTTCGAATGTTGAGAAAATTTGCTAATAACATAATGTAAAATATGACATCAATCACATGTATATCTGGTTCGAGTATTTTAATGTGATAAAAACATTTATTCTTTGTTTTTTTTCGCCATTTTTATACCTTAGACATGAGTGGCGTGTCAATCTGTTTTAACCAATCACGTGATTAAGTATTTAAATATCTAGCATGTGACAAAAACCTGAATATCAAGAATATAATCATATAATCACCCATGCAGCCTTAAGAAACACAAACATAACAGTCCATGTCCAGATCACAGTCCCCAGAAACCATTAAAAATGGCTAATTCAGTTATACATGTGAACCTCCATCAAGGAAGTGAGGTTGGGTGATCCGGAAGGGTAAGCACGTTCTATCTAGCTAGCTTCACTCGTCACATGCAAAATTAAATTTGAGAAGGAATGGTACATGAAACTATGGCAAGCCAAATATATCCAATAAAGTTTGAATATTTATCAACAATATTCTGATGACGGCCTTAAAACTTTTTAAGGGCTTTGATACGCCTAGGTTTACAATATCCTTACGTCAACCATTTAATTGTAACCAGCTTGCTTCGTTGTAGAAAGTCCACGTTGTTGAATAACGTATTAACTGTAAAAACAGTGTTTCCATATATATATATATATATATATATATATATATATATATATATATATATATATATATATATATATGCCTATACAAAACTTGACAGGTTTTAAGATAATTAGCAATTTCATCTTCTAAAGAAGATTTGACCTTGACTTTTGAACTTATGAGCTTGAAACGTAAGTCAAAATGATTGCTATTCAATACGGACAATAGTCTAGTATGATTACCTAGGCCAAAAATTAATAGTTTTCACCATTATTAACAAATTCAGTATTCCTCTTGCAGCTATAACATTCACCTTTGAACTCATGATCTTGAGTCATATATCAAATGATCGTCTTATCAATACTTACAATATTATGATATACATGTTTATACAGAAATATAATAGTTTCCCAAAGAATAAACCATTTTAATCTTCTTAAGCAGCTATGACCTTCACCTTTAATAATTGTTAATATAATTTTCAAGATAATTAACCATTTACATATTTTATGCAGCTATGACCTTGAACTTTATATTATGACCTTGAACCATATATCAAAATGATCGTCATATCAATGCCTACAATATTCTATTGTACTTGCTTTGACATTTTGTTAAGAAAATAGCCTAAAACTGCATAAATCACAAACTAGGTAATGAGCTTGATCTTTGACCTTGACCAAAATTTGAAAGTCATTATTAAAAAAAAATTGAAAAAAAAACCAATTAAATCCATGTCCATATCTGCTGAAATAATCAACTCATAACCATTTGAAACCATTCTACGGTATTTCAAAAATTAAACGCAAAAACGCACTACAATTAAGACCTATTTTTTTAAATGGCATTAAATATCTTTTCGCTGTCTTTTTTTTTTTTTTTTTTTTTTTTTTTTTTTTTTTTCTTGCATATCCTGTCTCCTAAACTGTTATTGAGATATTAATTTAAATTTCCATAACAATGAATATCATCAAACCTTTAATTGGTATATAAATAACACCCGGCTATCCATCTGAGAAAATGGTTTTCTGTACATTAGTGCCATTATCAACTATACAACTAAGACGCTGACGGTAAATACTTCAGTAGGTTTTTCCTTCAATGAAAACCTGAAGTGGGATGAAGACATAAACAATTTAAAAAGTCAGTTGGGTTGCTCGAACAAAATCTTGGAGGAAATGATCATCAGAATAAGTACAGAAGATAGTAGAGAAGACGCATAAAAGACATTAAGATTTGACGAAACACTTTACTTAATAACTTAGAAATTATTGATAATTCTGAGGAAGGTTTAACTACAGTATGTTAGCAATAAAAAATTATAAAAATCTTAACATAAGCAAACATGATGAAAACGACACAGAGACTGGAAAAACCGGTGTAGTGGTCATATGTTGTGAAAGGTATAGGATCAAATATACATCTACATTATCATTGAGAAATGCTACAACATTCTTAAAATACTTTCCATTATGTAAACATAACAGTGAACAATCAGACTGTTAAAACATAAGCAGCTCTACATCCCCCCCCCCCGAAAAAGATTTTTAACGGTGTGCTATTGATGGGTTTTAATCAAATATTTTTAACAAAACTGTTTACTGTATATCAGTTCTAAAAGTCAAAGATGTGTTTTTATTCAAGATTAAAATTCCACCCCGGGAAACAATTATCAAAAGGTCAAACAAGTTTGAATTAACTTTTTTTCTGATTAGTTTCCAAAGCTCAGTCAAACCAAAGAAAAATTAATTAGCACAAAGAAAAAAATCAAAGGGAATGACACGTCATACTGCACTAAAGCAGGTTAACTGAATATGTTAACTAAAACAAGTGCCTTACACTTTTTAAGGAATGGTTATCTGCAAACAAACAGAAACATAAATATCATAGAAACAAAGATTTTTCCTTAAGGCACAACTTGAATCACATTTACCTTCCTGTTATTCAGATAGGGGTGTTATACCTTACTGTCAATACAACATAATTTGGCTAATGCTATAACAGTTTTGAAATGTTGCATAACGGATTTATTATTATTATTATTATGTAAGTGCGGAATGATTTTCCGAAATGTGCATATATGGCACATCAAAATTTAACAGGTATTTGTAATATATATATTGGTACCGCTACTGGTTGAGTAAACACCCCGAGGGTATCCATAACTCAGTAGGCAGTACTTTGTGCTGTCAGAAAATATACCATTAAGCAAAATTTTCAGCCGTCCGTCAGTTTTGAAATTTACTTAAAATTAAGGTTTGTTCCCTCATGCAAAGCATTTCTTTGCGGGATTTTGTTTCATAAAATTTTGGAACTTTAGATTCATTTTGGTGGTTTGGTGCAGCGCTACTTGGACACAATTCGTTAGTTCATTTAAAGATAAAGATTTTTACAAAAGACGAGTTGTCAAAACGATACTGCTTTCATTTAGATTGTGGTACTTCATCTTATGGTCATGTACATGTACTTGACGCCCCGCTGGCTAAACATAATATATACACATGAGAAAAAGTAAAACTGTACGTCAAATGAAATATTCTTATCCCATTTCAAAAAATTTGTATGTAAAACGTTTTTAAAAAAATGTAAATAATCTTTGTTTAAGTCTCATTCGAATTAACATAACATTTAACATTAATATACTTTACAATATTACAAAATATCCCAAAAAATAGTTTTGAAATAATTGTAATTCGGTGAAAGTTTATTGAATTTATCAAAGAATTTGATCATTTATATTGCATTAATTATTAACGTCCACTACATTATGTTTCCTTTCTCAACCATCATTTTCGGAGACTCGGTGGTCGTATGGTCTAAAGAACAGGCTAGTCTATCGCAGCAGCTCTGAAATGCATACAACCAGTCCATAATTGTTTGTCATATACATATTTGGAGAACACAACGCGATATTTAAACAAAATCATTCAAAAATATATATAAAAAATCCATGTAAAATTTACTGACCTTATGAAGAAAATAACCAGACTTATTCAAAAAGTTTCTTTAATTCTAATTTAACACTTTTTGAAAATGTTTTAACAAGATAACAAATTCACTATGTCCAAAATATCCCTTATGCACCTTCCCAGTTTACAACATAAGATATGATGTTATGATTTGAATATTTATGATCATCCCTTGAAAAATCCGAACAACAATCAAAACTCGAATATTACCTTATAGTTCTACGTTTTTCCAATTGAAAGAGAAGATAAGAACTCCGAGAAGATTTGTTTTTCATTTCAAAATAGTTATTTAGTTAAGTCAATGTTTTTTTTTAATTTAATCTTACTGCTATTTTCATGAGAAAAATTTTAAATAAAAGAAATATTTAGAAAAACCATATGACAAACAACTATGGACCACTAATAGGTGTAAATCCTACTCGAGAGGATCCTATTGTGAGAAAGTTTGCTAGTTCGCGTTCTAAAGGCCGTCAATTTTCTGTGAACTTTTTGGTTTCCTCTACAACGCTAAATTTGACAAGTAAAATGAGGCGTAAAACATCATTATAGAATTTCTATCGTCTCAACTATCTTTTTCCTTTATCAATAATGAAAATTTTCATAAATCCAGTTTTTGATAAATTGAAATGATTCTTAACTCGTACAGATACATTTTTATCATACTCACTCCGCATATTTACAACGTGACACTGTAGTATCATTTGATATCAGACTTAGAATTTTTTATTCTTTGAAAAACATCAATCAAAATTTACTGTTTAAAAGCAATTTTGAATCACATATCTACTACTTTCTATCAATAATTGCTTTAATAAGTATATAGAATCCGTTTGTTTAGGATTATATATATATATATACTTGTATATATATATACTAGTATATATATTTAACAGGGTCATTTGAAATACTTTAAGGAGTTTAACAAAGCTGTAAGCTGTTGCCTACACTTTTTCAGTATATATTAATGTCCTCGAAAAAAGTAAATTATTTAAATACTGGGTTCATTATAAATGAGAATGTAAATCTGTCTTTTCTGTTGTATGGCAAGGAAATTGCACAATAATTCGAAAAACCTACATTTACACCGTAAAACCTGGTTTTGCGGTCGTAATACCAGGTTTTGCGCCGTAAAACTTAAATTTGCGATCGCAAAACCTGGATTTACTATTTAATGTTCAATTTGCGCTGTACATCTAGGATTTACGACTGTAATGTAGGTTTTACAAACGTTACTAGGTTTTGCGATCACAAATGCACATTTGTGTTTTTGTGCAATTTGCGTCGTAAAACCAAGTTTTACGGTATTGTAAGATGAAAACTTTCTTTGCGATCGTAAATTTCATTATCAGTCGTAAAACCAGGTTTAACGTCGTAAATGATAGATTAACTGAACACCTGTGCAATTTGTTTCTTTTCATTTGCGGTATTAAAATTTACGTTATCTGATTGTTTAATAGTTATTGATGCAATGTAGCCCTTTATTTGATTGGATAAAGTATACGTGTTTGTTCGATTAAAAACGCTGTTCAAATATATGTTGTTATTGAACTATCAAGTAATAAACGATTTTACTTGTTTTTTATGCTAAATAAATAATTTTTTAAAAATTTTGGCGAATTCATAAGTATTTAAAAGTATTATATAGGAATGATGCATTTACATATTATACAGTATTATGTGTCTCTGGTTAGATTATATAAATATCACCTATAAATTACTTTTTTGGTATCAATAATTTTAGAAAACAAAGTATGAAAAAATATATATAATATTATAAATATTAATCACCTTTATTTTTTAACATTCATGATTCTTTCAAATGAATTTAAGATATTTTATATAAAAGACAACACTATAAAGTCGAACCTAAAGACAATGAAAGAACATATTGATAATAATTTGACATCGGTAAATACTAGTAAATTATCTAATTATCCCCAATTAATCTTTTTTGTTTTGTTTTGTTTTGTTTTTTTTTTTTTTTTTTTTTTTTTTTTTTGCCACCAGTAGATATGTCATTATCTACCAGAGCCAGGCATAATATCGAGGAAGCCATGTATTCGAATTTATATACAAGTCTTTCTAACACCTGGCATGTTATATCAACATTTTAAACACTTTCACTTCTTGTTTTTATTATTGACCTGTTCGTATGAGTTACATGATTAAGAACCATGTTAGCGAACCATTTTTCGGACAAGTATTTTTTTCCCATTGCTTTAACAGAAAATAGGAACACGGGTAGATGGAATTTTTAAGCTAATCTATTGCACAGACTCTTTAAGCTAAAACTCTTAATTTTATGTTTAAAAGGCGTAAAATATGTAGTTTTAAGGTTTTTTTTCTATTTTCGACGGTGTATTTAAGTCAGTAATTATTTATTCGATTGTGCCTCGTATCGTATGTCTTTTAGGCAGGATGTCACACCTATTTTGATGTATTTATTTGTAAATACTGTTCAATATTATTGGATTATGCGACACATTGATGAACTATTTTACTACTACTAGTACACTATTGCATACCGTAAAGTCAATGAAAATAAATAATTAATAAGTTTTAGTGCTAAAATGATTTGTCGAAATCGATAAAATTCTTACAATTCCAATCGAGTCTACCCGACTGAGCCAAATAATAATAATAATAATAATAATAATAATAATAATAATAATAATAATAATAAAACAAATACCATTTCTAACAATTACAGTTTGCAGTTACAACAAAAAGAAATATTCGTGTTCACTAGGGGTTATAACAAGAGGCCCATGGGCCTAAACGCTTACCTGATGATATGGCCAAAATCATTGGCAAAAATACATACAATATTCTAATATACATGCCTATACAAAAGGTTAAATAGTTTCCAAGATAATTAACAATTTCAGGCTTTTTATGCATCTATAACCTTGACCTTTGAACGTATGACCTTGAGTCATATATCAAAATGATCTTCATGTCAATACCTACAATATTCTGATATATATGCCTATGAAAAAAGTTAACAGTTTTCAAGATAATTTACAATTTTAGTCTTTTTATGCATCTATGACCTTGAACTTTGAACGTATGACCTTGAGTCATATATCAAAATGATCGTCATGTCAATACCTACAGTATTCTGATATACATGTCTATACAAAAAATTAGTAGTTTTCAAGATAATTAACAATTTGAGTCTTTTGTTATGCATCTATGACCTTGGCATTTCAACGTATGACCTTGAGTTATATATCAAAATGATCGTCATGTCAATACCTGAAATATTCTAATATATATGCCTATGAAAAAAGTTAACAGTTTTCAAGATAATTAACAATTTGAGTCTTTTTATGCATCTATGACCTTGACCTTTGAACGTATGACCTTGAGTCATATATCAAAATGATCGTCATGTCAATACCTACAATATTCTGATATACATGTCTTTACCAAAAATTAGTAGTTTTCAAGATAATTAACAATTTGAGTCTTTTTATGCATCTAAGACCTTGGCATTTCAACGTATGACATTGAGTCATACATCAAAATGATCGTCATGTCAATACCTGAAATATTCTAATATATATGCCTATGAAAAAAGTTAACAGTTTTCAAGATAATTAACAATTTAAGTCTTTTTATGCATCTATGACCTTGACCTTTGAACGTATGACCTCGAGTCATATATCAAAATGATCATCATGTCAATACCTAAAATATTCTGATGTATATGTCTATACAAAAAGTTAATAGTTTCCAATTAACAATTTCTGGCTTTTTATGCACCTATGACCTTGACCTTTAAATGTATGACTTTGAGTCATATATCAAAATGATCGTCATGTCAATACCTACAATATTCTGATATATATGTCTATACAAAAAGTTAAAAGTTTCCAAGATAATTAACAATTTGAGTCTTTTTATGCATCTATGACCTTGACTTTTAAACGTATGACCTTGAGTCATATAACAAAATGATCGTCATGTCAATACCTACAATATTCTATTGTACTTGCTTTGACATTTTGTTTATATGCCTATGCAAAAAGTTAATAGTTTTCAAGCTAATGCACAATTTTAGTTTTTATAAGCAAAAAATAACATTTCATGGGCAACAACTTCTATATGCATTATCATATAGTTACGAAACATTGTATCTTTTTGAATTTTGTCATTCTGAACATTTTCACAATGTTTTGATATTATATATCTTTAAAATTTTTGAAGAAAATAGCCTAAAACTGCAAAATTACAAACTAGGTCATGACCTTGGCCTTTGAACGTATCACCTTGAGTCATATATCAAAATGATCGTCATGTCAATACCTAAAATATTCTAATATATATGCCTATGAAAAAAGTTAACAGTTTTCAAGATAATTAACAATTTGAGTCTTTTTATGCATCTATGACCTTGACCTGTGAACGTATGACTTTGAGTCATACATCAAAATGATCGTCATGTCAATACCTACAATATTCTGATATACATGTCTATACAAAAATTAGTAGTTTTCAAGATAATTAACAATTTGAGTCTTTTTATGCATCTAAGACCTTGGCATTTCAACGTATGACATTGAGTTATATATCAAAATGATCGTCATGTCAATACCTAAAATTTTCTAATATATATGCCTATGAAAAAAGTTAACAGTTTTCAAGATAATTAACAATTTGAGTCTTTTTAATGCATCTATGACCTTGACTTTTAAACGTATGACCTTGAGTCTTATATCAAAATGATCGTCATGTCAATACCTACAATATTCTATTGTACTTGCTTTGACATTTTGTTTATATGCCTATGCAAAAAGTTAATAGTTTTCAAGCTTATGCACAATTTTAGTTTTTATAAGCAAAAAATAACATTTCAGGGGCAACAACTCCTATATGCATTATCATATAGTTACGAAACATTGTATCTTTTTGAATTTTGTCATTCTGAACATTTTCACAATGTTTTGATATTATATATCTTTAAAATTTTTGAAGAAAATAGCCTAAAACTGCAAAATTACAAACTAGGTCATAACCTTGAACTTTGACCTCATGTCAAACCCCATGTCATTATCTGTTCAAGTAGTCAAGTTATAACAATATGAAGCCATTTTACGAAATTTTTAAAATTAAACGCAAAAACGCGTAACCCATATTTTGACCAAATTTCACGAAATGAACAAACTATAGGCTTAAGACCATAGAGAAGCCAAATATCACATCAGATTTATTTCTCCCATCATTGGTTTCGGAGAAGAAGATTTTTTAAGATTTTTGAACCCCTAGGTCACCTTGACCTAGTTTTGGTTGCCATGGCAACGCCATGAACAAATCTGAATTGCACCGGCCCATATATGCTTCTGACCAAGTATCATTGAAATCTGTCCTGTAGTTTTGGAGGAGAAGTCGAAAATAGGTGTTAACGACGCATACACGCACAAACGCACACACGCACGCACATACACACGCCGCGCCATGCCATAAGCTCACATGACCTTTCGGTCAGGTGAGCTAAAAATCCTAGGTTCAAATTAAAGCTACATATACTTTTTTTATTTATTTTATTTTATTTTATTTTATTTTATTTTATTTTATTTTATTTTATTTTTTATTTTATTTTATTTTCTTTTATTTTATTTTATTTTTTATCCAAAATTTTATATATATTTATTTATTTTTTTATTTATTTATTTATTTATTAATTGAATTACTGTGACCATTTAAAAAAAAACTACAAAGTATTCAGATCAGCCTCATAGTTTTATTTTGTACTAATTTATTAACGTAAAAACTTTTAAATAATAATATTTCTTGTATAATTTCTTGATCCGTAAAAAAGTATTATTAAAAACGCCATATAATATTTTGAAGTGAATAACCCGTTCAGAATTTGGAGAAAAAACTTCGTATCCACCCCCTACAAACCAAACTCGTACATAATTAAGTTTAAGTATATCACACATTTTACATTTTACTTCATTTTAAATTGTGCATTTAAATAAACTTTCGAAAATGAATAAGAAGTGTCAATACAAAGTTGGAAAATATAACACAAATACCAGTTTAATTTTGATGTGCACATTTCGAAAATTCATTCCTCAAAATATTAATACCTTGGACTGTGGATTTGTGACACCTTAAATTGGCAATTTAACATTCAAGAATTGAAATTGTATGAATTGCATGTTCAGTCGGTTTTGTTTTGTGGAGCAAGAATTTGGAGATTCAATGCTAATAAAGAACTTTTTTGGTAAAGAAGGCATGTTTTTCCAACGCTCTCTGTATACAGACAAGGAGGCATTATATATATCCTTTGATTGTAGATAATATTCTGCAATTCAGTTCTTATGATAGAAGTTTACGTGATATATCTCCAGATTGCTTCCTGACTCGAACACGGAGTTGATATGCTTCTGATTTCTGAGGGTTGCCATTGTTACCGCATGTATGCGAATTTTATGTTTTGGTTACAGCAAGACCATCTTTATCCGTCGTTATAGACATGTTACAGTTCTTCAGTACTGCATACATACACAATTTAAAGCATATAAAGCTATAAAGCATATCATTAAAAATTACGGCTTTATTCCCTCTGTTTGTTTCAGTATGGATAATTTCCATGTCTGCTCTGTTGGGCCGAACAAAATATATAACTTCGGATTTAATTTCTGAGAACATTCTAGAGTGAATACATGTTTACTTATTAAGAATAAGAGGTTCAGTTGGGGTTTAGTTTTAACGGCTGTTTTAAACAGGTATCATTAAGGTGAACATTTTACCTATAAAATTTGCCGTAATAGTAAAGAAAAAATTGCCGGAAAAGTATTACGACATGTTTTTAAAATTGTCGGAAAAGTAATACGCCCAAATATAGAGACTATGGCCAGCGATGAGTGTTAGATTTGATTGTCTGCCACTGAAATTGAAACCGGTAGATATGCCAGACCAAAAATTCCTTTACACCAAAGATTGTGTAAATACTGTGATAAAAAAGGAAGTAGAAACTGAACAACATTTTTAATCGATTATGAATTTTACAGTGATCATAATCTTTTATTTTTAGGCAAAACAAATATGAGTATTTTAATTTTATAAATAGCAATGAGAAGTTTTAAAAATTGTGTCAGATGATGATACACAGACTTTTAGCTAAAACACTTAATTTTATGTTTAAAAGGTGTAAAATGTGTACTTTAAAATTTCTATACTTGGTTGTTTTTTTTAGTCAGTAAGTATTTTTATTATTTATTTTATCATCATCATCATCATCATCATTATTATTATTATTATTATTATTATTATTATTATTATTATTATTATTATTATTATGTCGTATGTCTTTTAGGCAGGGTATCACACTTATTTTAATGTATTTATTTGTAAATATTGTTAGAATTATTGAATTGTGATATGTGATACAGTAATAAACTATTTTACTACTACTACTACTACTACATATCCGTGAATATGTTAATACTACTCAAATGGAAAAAAGAAAGAAAAACATTAACGAAAAATATTTCTACATGATATTTTCTACTTTATTTTTTTTTTTTCGAATATGCAGTTTGTAGAAACAAAACAGTTTCTTGATATTTAGTTTTAAGATTAATCAATGTAAATTTTATACTTTTTTTTAATTTCAGATGATTAATAGAAACAGTCTGTTTGTTTCATTTTTAGTTAAGCGTTGTATATTCATTGCTTTAAACAATACAATTTAAAATTCATGAAGTAAGTTTAATGCGAGGTCTTTCACGATGACCAAAATTTCAAGTTGTTTCAAAGTGTTGATGATTTCAAGATGTACTAGTACATCCTTAATCTCGTAATTTTCACACATATGTCACTGAAATCAAGACAAATCGATGACATAACCGACTTACCTCTAGGGATAAATGTTGACTTTTTGGTGTTATATATCTGTACCTCAAACTCAGGTTACTAAATGATATATAGGTAAGCCCAGAGGGCTAAATCAATATTTTCATTAACTTCCGACCGAGAATATAGAAAGGTTTTATTAATATCCAATCCAGCGGACGTTGAGGAAAAAAATTCAACATGGTAATTATTTTATTTATCATTATCATCATCATTATTTTTATTATTATTATTATTATTATTATTATTATTATTATTATTATTATTATTAAATATTTTATGTCTTTTCCAGTTTTTTGTTTTCTGTATAAATTGTAATGCCAGATATGCATTTTTTTTGCCAGCTTTCTCTTGATATTTATTCATTTATTATTTATTTATTTATTTATTTATTTATCTTTTATTTATTTATTTTTAATTTAATTTAGTATGTGTTTACTGTTTTGTAATGGGTAGGTACTTTGTTTTTTTACACCCTACACGAACGTGTTTTTGTTACGGATTTACAAACGTTGCACCGTTATTTATTGCATGCTTAACAGTTTTTCTTTGTTTTCAGAGAACGGGCGTTCAAATTAAAGATTTTTTACCGTAAAAACAGATTTTATTTGCGCACTAACCTTGATAATCTTAAAAATGAGATTCTTCCATTAATAATATTTCTAAAGTTTGCTGGTCACATTTTTCATTCCTTTACCGCCAATAATTTTTTCGGAAAGTGGTTTATATTGTCCCTCTACTTACTCTACAAGTATACGATAAAGTGGTTTTACTTCTGAAGTTTCTTAATTGTTAAAATCGACATAAATTTTTAAAAGTCCATGTTTTTATATTTTTTCTGACATTGCAAAAGATAATTTTTAAAAACATTTTTTCATGCATTACGTGTTTTTAATTCTCCTGAGAGAGAGAGAGAGAGAGAGAGAGAGAGAGAGAGAGAGAGAGAGAGAGAGAGAGCTTTTACTTTCAAAACACTTAGTATTTTAAGCAAGCAATCTAATTTGCTCTCTTTCTGGAGAGAGAGAGAGAGAGAGAGAGAGAGAGAGAGAGAGAGAGAGAGAGAGAGATTTTGAAAGTTTTCGCCACACAAAAAATTTGATTGTCATTCTGCTCTTTTTGCTCTTTTCTTTTGGTGATGGTGGTTCCAGTAGATACTATGGTGGCGTAGAGATTAGTATAATGAAAGGCTCTTCAGGTACTGTTGGGGGATTTAGTTTTAAAGCTCCATAGATACTTATTGATAGAGGGTTGAATTTAAGGGCTTTGTAATTACCTAAAAATTGAGAGTTAAATTTATTTATGACTGTGTATCTTTTTAAAAGTTTACAGTGCAATTGAATATGATCGAATAGCAAATAATGGAGAGAGTCTAAAACGGTTCGTTCCCTTGCCGATCTTTTTATTATGCAGGGTTGTTGGATCAGATTTTGGATGTATGATCCTGAGGGGCTGCGTTTTGAAGCTGTAAGTCAAACGTGTGACTTTTTTCTATCGCCAACTTCCAAATTTCTATGTAACAATGTAACTGCTTCTCTTTCTTCTCATGGTACATTTGTTTCACAGTTAATATGGAGTTGTTCCCATTACGGGGGCTATTTGCAATAAATTGTTAACCAGAGATATTGCAGGCCTTGGTCCCTTAAAAGTTGTGTGGCGTTATCACAATATTTTTTATAAATGTGATGTAGCTGTAACCAAAATTAATTTTGATTATAGTTCTATGTTCCTTTTCTTATCAGTTTTTATTTTACACGTGTCGAGTTTAGCTAGCTAAACAGAAGTTACTTACTTTTACCCAGCCGAACTTCCCTAATGAAAATTCGCATGTTTAACTTTGATTTCTTTGTTTTTGGATTGTAATTGGACGTAGATCGATATGTTTAGATAGAAAAGATATTATAAAAATACTTTTGGAACGAATTGTTGCTGTGGTACAAGGATTTTAAAGTGTATAATAATTCTTATTACTTTCAGATTTGTTTCCAAGTTCCAAGTTTAATTTATTATTAATATTTAGAAGTTAGTGGAAAAGACTGGTACTTATCACAGAACCTTAAGATTGTATTGTCCAGCATCATACATCATGTACAAACCAAAACGGAAAACTGTTTATTACGTTCTCCTATTCTCTTTTATTCAAGTTCTCATTTTGTTATCGTTGTTGAAAAGTAGAGTTAGATTTGAATTTGACATATTTAGACAAAAAACAATTTGGGGTTGTGACTCAAAATATGAATGGGCGGAGCATTTTGAGAATATTTTTCGACGTTATAAGTCTAAAGCTGTTGAGAATATAACAATACACAGTAGTAGCACTGCTAAAGCAATAATTAAAAATATTGAACATGTTTTAAGTTATCCATTAAAAGTTGACGAAAAATATTTAAAACCCTTATCGCTCGATCCGGAGTCATTTCCAAAACTTCAAAGTGCTTGCTCAAATTTTGAAGCAGACCTTCCGGTATTTGTGACTGCGTCTGATCATAAATATTTTTTTCATTCACAAGCTTTGTTAAAAAACCTTGATTCAAAGATTCGTGTGGTGAACAATAAAATGAAATTGATTTACTACGATATGGGACTATTACCTGAACAGAAAGAACAAGTGAAGGAGTACTGTGAACAGTTACACAGGTGTGAATTACGGATCTTTGATTTTAGTAGGTACCCGAATCATGTTCGGATCCTAAAAGGTTACGCTTTTAAACCAATTATTATTCAAGAGGTTATCACCGAACACGACTTTGTGTTCTGGGTAGATGCGTCGATACGTCTTACGGGCAATATGACAGAACTCCTTCAAAGAACAAAAGAACGCGGCATACAAGTACTGCCCAATGGAGGAACTATATCGCAGCGAACAGGTAGACCGACATTTGATTATTTACAAGAGGATCCGACAATCTTCAATCATTATCCCGAGATTGGTGCTGGTGCTACAATAATTATCAGGAATAATTTTACATTAACAGCTATACTGAGACCTTGGGCAATGTGTGCTTTGTCATACGGATGTATGATATATCCTAACAGCGAAGTTGACTTGAAATCCCCTTGTGATGGTAAAAAGCCGATGCATAACTGTCATCGTTTTGATCAGTCTGTATTGGGTATTATTCTTTCCCGTTTATTTGCGGATCGTAGGTACTTGTTTGGAATGGAATTCAAACCAAAGTTGAAAACTGTGATTGACGTTAGACGAAGTCATTCTGAAAAATACTTTTGCGAAATAATGAAAAAATGTTAGTTTTTAATGTTTTAAATGTATTATTATATATTATAACTTTGTTTTATTAGAACGTCTTTCATGTTTTCGTCATTATCCTTTGGAAATATATAACTTTTGGTAGCCAAGCGCCACAGAAAATATATAACTTTCGGTAGCCAAGCGCCACAGAAAATATATAACTTTCGGTAGTCAAGCGTCACAGAAAATATATTAAATTTTTTCACTTTGCGTTTTGCATATTTTATCAAAGATAAATAAAGCAGACAATGTCAAATACACTAATTGTATGTTTATTATTGCACAGAAACATTTCTGTTCAATTAATCGCCATAAGTACTCTATCAATGGTTTTCGGTAATTCATGGATATTAATTACGAGCTTAATAACAAAGTTCTGTGTTTTGAGGGTTATAATCAGTATTAATGTAAGATTTTGTTTTTATTTTATCCCGAAAACCATGGGAGATATATCGGGTTTTATAAGCCCTTATACACTGCCCCCTACAGACATATGCATGTAAATGATGTTTGTTGCAAGATGTATTTTCATTTCACTCTGCAATGAGACCAGGCCATAATACCAGGGGCAAAACATGTCTACTTCCTTTTTGAATAACAGGGTCAGTTCTACGGTTTAACTAGTTGATTTTTTAGGGGTTTGAGCGGTTGAATTGGCACTCAACACCTTTAAAAACGATCCTAGAGCTGTTGTTTCAATCTGGGGTTGCTTACTGTACCACAACCAAAATCGCAAATGTAAGAATAATTAAAATACACGCTTCAATGAATTAGAAATTTAAGGTTATGAAAAAGCAACCATTTGTATTGATGTCAATTCAAACAAAATATATTCCACTAGTAAGAAATTGTTAGAGGTAGGTTTAAGTTTAAATAAAAATAATCATAAAAAGTATATTGTATATTTCAGAAAAGACATAACCGAAATAAATACATTTTCATGTATAAGAAAATTGATGTCAATAAATTTAATCAGACCAAATGAGAACCTATATTTTTTAACTTAATAATCTTAACCACAATAAAGTACAAGTATATAAACAAGAATTGTTTTTTTTTTTTTTTTTTTTTTTTTTTTTTTTTTTTTATTTATTTGTTTTGTTTTGTTTAATTTAATTTAATTTAATTTAATTTAATTTAATTTTATTTTATTTTATTTTATTTTATTTTATTTTAATTTTTATTTATCAAAACGGTACTTTTTGGATGACATCTTTGCTTTTAACAAGACTCTCTTTGAACAAAAACTTCGTGACTATTAATGGAGGTGACATGCTTAATTTCTACGTCTGACCACAGTTGCTTAGCATTGTCGATCAGATTTAGACCATAGTTATTATTTCCGGACAAGATTTGGGGAAAACAATGCATGCTGTATCCCAGTGGTTGCTTTGATATTGTTTTTTAACAACGTCAAAAACCGTTTATGTTTTTAGAGGCGGTCAGTTTGGGAAAGATCCAATACTGCTTCAACTTAGGCATAAAGAATAATAAAATCATAATATAAAGTTTTTAATTCGCATTTGAAGATCGGCTTACAATGTCATATATAGAAAAAAAGACATTGTCAATTTGATCTTCAAGTGCATTTAAAAACTGTATCAAATCTTAACTAGTTATGTTGTAAATAAGCAAAGATATAAAGATTCCGACTTTTAATGCACACTGTACCGTAAATCTTCTGATAAATCTTTTGGTTTTAATATGACAGAAACAGAGTACAACCTTACTTTGTGTCAGCGACTGACTGGAAAGTTAAAAATAAAGCAAAGGAATTAAAAAATACAAATTATAAACAAACGGGTATGAGAAAGAGGGGGTTCTTGTTGTTCCTATTCCAAATATATTTTTTTTTCCGTTTTGTCAATTTTTTAATTATTGTTGGTATAACTTTTTCTCGAATCAGTCATTATTATCAAATGGGTTTTACATTCCTTAGGGGGCATGATTAAAGTCCTTGCTTGTCATACTGGCTGTTTGTTTTATCTATACTCACAATATTTTTAGGTTTTTGATTGTGACGTCATGAAGAATATAATTGTCTACGACATCAAAATATGTACATTTCCCTCAAGTTGAAAAGAATCGGATAAAATGTGTAAAATGTATCAACGGCAAAACTAGTGATGTTTAATTTACTGATGTTGAATACGTGTAAAATTTCATAAACACAAACCTATGGCAACAAAACAATAAAAAGCCGTGTATTAGGGTGATTATTGTTTACAGTCAAAGATAACGGGAATCTAACTGTAAAGTCCCCGCTTCCACATGAGCTCCCTCATTCATCATGCTTTTCAACTTCCAATCAGGGAGAAAAGCTTGTCCGCTTTTTAACTCTTCCGTTCTTAACTTATGTTTTGTCGTCAAAACAATAAAACGGTTTGTACAAAAATGCAAACTTACCCGTGTTTAATTCTGCGAGATAAAATAAATACCAAATTGTCACACGTTTCTAATGATATTTTTTGTAATTCTGTTAATACGGGAAATCTGCCTTGTTTGGGTTTTGTTGATAAAAACTGAAAATTGACGGAAAAATAAATACTAAGATCTCTTTGACACGCAACGTCAGATTTACGTTTTAACAATGCATAATGGTTCATGTACTTCTTGTCATATGTTTTTTCAGACATTGTACTTTTTTTGAAACATTCAAAAAAGCATACCGGCTGTTTGTTTTATCTACACTCGCAATATTTTGAAGTTTTTGATTGTGAAGTCAGGAAGAATATACTTGTCTATGACATCAAAATAACTTCTTAGTAACAATGTCGAACCCGCGATCGTTATGTTTTTAATGTACTCATGCCAAATTGGCAAGGTTTACATGAAAACAAAATATAACATAACAATAGGTCAATTAATAAAAACGCGCACAAAACATGCACACCATAGAAAATAAGGTAAATTAGTGTAACTGAGAAAATATGTACAGTTCCCTCATGTTGAAAAGAATCGGATAAAATGTGTAAAATGTATCAACGGCAAAACCAGTGATGTTTAATTTCTTTATGTTGAATACGTGTAAAATTTCATAAATACAAACCTACGGCAACAAAACAATAAAAAGCCGTGTATTAGGGTGATTATTGTTTACAGTCAAGATAACGGGAATCTAACTGTAAAGTCCCCGATTCCACATGAGCTCCCTCATTCATCATGCTTTTCAACTTCCAATCAGGAGAAAAGCTTGTCCGCTTTTTAACTCTTCCGTTCTTAACTTATGTTTTGTAGTCAAAACAATAAAACGGTTTGTACAAAAATGCAAACTTACCCGTGTTTAATTCTGCGAGATAAAATAAATACCAAATAGTCACACGTTTCTAATGATATTTTTTGTAATTCTGTTAATACGGGAAATCTGCCTTGTTTGGATTTTGTTGATAAAAACTGAAAATTGACGGAAAATAAATACTAAGATCTCTTTGACACGCAACGTCAGATTTACGTTTTAACAATGCATAATGGTTAATGTACTTCTTGTCATATGTTTTTTCAGACATTGTACTTTTTTGAAACATTCAAAAAAGCATACCGGCTGTTTGTTTTATCTACACTCGCAATATTTTGAAGTTTTTGATTGTGAAGTCATGAAGAATATACTTGTCTATGACATCAAAATAACTTCTTAGTAACAATGCCGAACCCGCGATCGTTATGTTTTTAATATACTCAGCCAAATTGGCAAGGTTTACATGAAAACAAAATATAACATAACAATAGGTCAATTAATAAAAACGCGCACAAAACATGCACACCATAGAAAATAAGGTAAATATATAATACAAATACCAGTTAAATTTTAATGTGAAAGATGTGCACATTTAATTTAGTCTAACTGAGAAAATATGTATATTTCCCTCAAGTTGAAAAGAATCGGATAAAATGTGTAAAATGTATCAACGACAAAACTAGTGATGTTTAATTTCCTTATGTTGAATACGTGCAAATTTCATAAACACAAACCTATGGCAACAAAACAATAAAAAGCCGTGTATTAGGGTGATTATTGTTTACAGTCAAGATAACGGGAATCTAACTGTAAAGTCTCCGCTTCCACATGAGCTCCCTCATTCATCATGCTTTTCAACTTCCAATCGGGAGAAAAGCTTGTCCGCTTTTTAACTCTTCCGTTCTTAACTTATGTTTTGTCGTCAAAACAATAAAACGGTTTGTACAAAAATGCAAACTTACCCGTGTTTAATTCTGCGAGATAAAATAAATACCAAATTGTCACACGTTTCTAATGATATTTTTTGTAATTCTGTTAATACGGGAAATCTGCCTTGTTTGGGTTTTGTTGATAAAAACTGAAAATTGACGGAAAATAAATACTAAGATCTCTTTGACACGCAACGTCAGATTTACGTTTTAACAATGCATAATGGTTCATGTACTTCTTGTCATATGTTTTTTTCAGACATTGTACTTTTCTTGAAACATTCAAAAAAAGCATACCGGCTGTTTGTTTTATCTACACTCGCAATATTTTGAAGTTTTTGATTGTGAAGTCATGAAGAATATACTTGTCTATGACATCAAAATAACTTCTTAGTAACAATGTCGAACCCGCGATCGTTATGTTTTTAATGTACTTTGCCAAATTGGCAAGGTTTACATGAAAACAAAATATAACATAACAATAGGTCAATTAATAAAAACGCGCACAAAACATGCACACCATAGAAAATAAGGTAAATTAGTGTAACTGAGAAAATATGTACAGTTCCCTCATGTTGAAAAGAATCGGATAAAATGTGTAAAATGTATCAACGGCAAAACCAGTGATGTTTAATTTCTTTATGTTGAATACGTGTAAAATTTCATAAATACAAACCTACGGCAACAAAACAATAAAAAGCCGTGTATTAGGGTGATTATTGTTTACAGTCAAAATAACGGGAATCTAACTGTAAAGTCCCCGATTCCACATGAGCTCCCTCATTCATCATGCTTTTCAACTTCCAATCAGGAGAAAAGCTTGTCCGCTTTTTAACTCTTCCGTTCTTAACTTATGTTTTGTAGTCAAAACAATAAAACGGTTTGTACAAAAATGCAAACTTACCCGTGTTTAATTCTGCGAGATAAAATAAATACCAAATTGTCACACGTTTCTAATGATATTTTTTGTAATTCTGTTAATACGGGAAATCTGCCTTGTTTGGGTTTTGTTGATAAAAACTGAAAATTGACGGAAAATAAATACTAAGATCTCTTTGACACGCAACGTCAGATTTACGTTTTAACAATGCATAATGGTTAATGTACTTCTTGTCATATGTTTTTTCAGACATTGTACTTTTTTTGAAACATTCAAAAAAGCATACCGGCTGTTTGTTTTATCTACACTCGCAATATTTTGAAGTTTTTGATTGTGAAGTCATGAAGAATATACTTGTCTATGACATCAAAATAACTTCTTAGTAACAATGTCGAACCCGCGATCGTTATGTTTTTAATGTACTTCAGCCAAATTGGCAAGGTTTACATGAAAACAAAATATAACATAACAATAGGTCAATTAATAAAAACGCGCACAAAACATGCACACCATAGAAAATAAGGTAAATTAGTGTAACTGAGAAAATATGTACAGTTCCCTATGTTGAAAAGAATCGGATAAAATGTGTAAAATGTATCAACGGCAAAACCAGTGATGTTTAATTTCTTTATGTTGAATACGTGTAAAATTTCATAAATACAAACCTACGGCAACAAAACAATAAAAAGCCGTGTATTAGGGTGATTATTGTTTACAGTCAAAATAACGGGAATCTAACTGTAAAGTCCCCGATTCCACATGAGCTCCCTCATTCATCATGCTTTTCAACTTCCAATCAGGAGAAAAGCTTGTCCGCTTTTTAACTCTTCCGTTCTTAACTTATGTTTTGTAGTCAAAACAATAAAACGGTTTGTACAAAAATGCAAACTTACCCGTGTTTAATTCTGCGAGATAAAATAAATACAAAATTGTCACACGTTTCTAATGATATTTTTTGTAATTCTGTTAATACGGGAAATCTGCCTTGTTTGGGTTTTGTTGATAAAAACTGAAAATTGACGGAAAATAAATACTAAGATCTCTTTGACACGCAACGTCAGATTTACGTTTTAACAATGCATAATGGTTCATGTACTTCTTGTCATATGTTTTTTTCAGACATTGTACTTTTTTGAAACATTCAAAAAAGCATACCGGCTGTTTGTTTTATCTACACTCGCAATATTTTGAAGTTTTTGATTGTGAAGTCATGAAGAATATACTTGTCTATGACATCAAAATAACTTCTTAGTAACAATGTCGAACCCGCGATCGTTATGTTTTTAATGTACTTCAGCCAAATTGGCAAGGTTTACATGAAAACAAAATATAACATAACAATAGGTCAATTAATAAAAACGCGCACAAAACATGCACACCATAGAAAATAAGGTAAATTAGTGTAACTGAGAAAATATGTACAGTTCCCTCATGTTGAAAAGAATCGGATAAAATGTGTAAAATGTATCAACGGCAAAACCAGTGATGTTTAATTTCTTTATGTTGAATACGTGTAAAATTTCATAAATACAAACCTACGGCAACAAAACAATAAAAAGCCGTGTATTAGGGTGATTATTGTTTACAGTCAAAATAACGGGAATCTAACTGTAAAGTCCCCGATTCCACATGAGCTCCCTCATTCATCATGCTTTTCAACTTCCAATCAGGAGAAAAGCTTGTCCGCTTTTTAACTCTTCCGTTCTTAACTTATGTTTTGTAGTCAAAACAATAAAACGGTTTGTACAAAAATGCAAACTTACCCGTGTTTAATTCTGCGAGATAAAATAAATACCAAATTGTCACACGTTTCTAATGATATTTTTTGTAATTCTGTTAATACGGGAAATCTGCCTTGTTTGGGTTTTGTTGATAAAAACTGAAAATTGACGGAAAATAAATACTAAGATCTCTTTGACACGCAACGTCAGATTTACGTTTTAACAATGCATAATGGTTCATGTACTTCTTGTCATATGTTTTTTCAGACATTGTACTTTTTTTGAAACATTCAAAAAAGCATACCGGCTGTTTGTTTTATCTACACTCGCAATATTTTGAAGTTTTTGATTGTGAAGTCATGAAGAATATACTTGTCTATGACATCAAAATAACTTCTTAGTAACAATGCCGAACCCGCGATCGTTATGTTTTTAATATACTCAGCCAAATTGGCAAGGTTTACATGAAAACAAAATATAACATAACAATAGGTCAATTAATAAAAACGCGCACAAAACATGCACACCATAGAAAATAAGGTAAATATATAATACAAATACCAGTTAAATTTTAATGTGAAAGATGTGCACATTTAATTTAGTCTAACTGAGAAAATATGTATATTTCCCTCAAGTTGAAAAGAATCGGATAAAATGTGTAAAATGTATCAACGACAAAACTAGTGATGTTTAATTTCCTTATGTTGAATACGTGCAAATCTTCATAAACACAAACCTATGGCAACAAAACAATAAAAAGCCGTGTATTAGGGTGATTATTGTTTACAGTCAAGATAACGGGAATCTAACTGTAAAGTCTCCGCTTCCACATGAGCTCCCTCATTCATCATGCTTTTCAACTTCCAATCGGGAGAAAAGCTTGTCCGCTTTTTAACTCTTCCGTTCTTAACTTATGTTTTGTCGTCAAAACAATAAAACGGTTTGTACAAAAATGCAAACTTACCCGTGTTTAATTCTGCGAGATAAAATAAATACCAAATTGTCACACGTTTCTAATGATATTTTTTGTAATTCTGTTAATACGGGAAATCTGCCTTGTTTGGGTTTTGTTGATAAAAACTGAAAATTGACGGAAAATAAATACTAAGATCTCTTTGACACGCAACGTCAGATTTACGTTTTAACAATGCATAATGGTTCATGTACTTCTTGTCAAATGTTTTTTCAGACATTGTACTTTTCTTGAAACATTCAAAAAAGCATACCGGCTGTTTGTTTTATCTACACTCGCAATATTTTGAAGTTTTTGATTGTGAAGTCATGAAGAATATACTTGTCTATGACATCAAAATAACTTCTTAGTAACAATGTCGAACCCGCGATCGTTATGTTTTTAATGTACTTTGCCAAATTGGCAAGGTTTACATGAAAACAAAATATAACATAACAATAGGTCAATTAATAAAAACGCGCACAAAACATGCACACCATAGAAAATAAGGTAAATTAGTGTAACTGAGAAAATATGTACAGTTCCCTCATGTTGAAAAGAATCGGATAAAATGTGTAAAATGTATCAACGGCAAAACCAGTGATGTTTAATTTCTTTATGTTGAATACGTGTAAAATTTCATAAATACAAACCTACGGCAACAAAACAATAAAAAGCCGTGTATTAGGGTGATTATTGTTTACAGTCAAAATAACGGGAATCTAACTGTAAAGTCCCCGCTTCCACATGAGCTCCCTCATTCATCATGCTTTTCAACTTCCAATCAGGAGAAAAGCTTGTCCGCTTTTTAACTCTTCCGTTCTTAACTTATGTTTTGTAGTCAAAACAATAAAACGGTTTGTACAAAAATGCAAACTTACCCGTGTTTAATTCTGCGAGATAAAATAAATACCAAATTGTCACACGTTTCTAATGATATTTTTTGTAATTCTGTTAATACGGGAAATCTGCCTTGTTTGGGTTTTGTTGATAAAAACTGAAAATTGACGGAAAATAAATACTAAGATCTCTTTGACACGCAACGTCAGATTTACGTTTTAACAATGCATAATGGTTAATGTACTTCTTGTCATATGTTTTTTCAGACATTGTACTTTTTTTGAAACATTCAAAAAAGCATACCGGCTGTTTGTTTTATCTACACTCGCAATATTTTGAAGTTTTTGATTGTGAAGTCATGAAGAATATACTTGTCTATGACATCAAAATAACTTCTTAGTAACAATGCCGAACCCGCGATCGTTATGTTTTTAATATACTCAGCCAAATTGGCAAGGTTTACATGAAAACAAAATATAACATAACAATAGGTCAATTAATAAAAACGCGCACAAAACATGCACACCATAGAAAATAAGGTAAATATATAATACAAATACCAGTTAAATTTTAATGTGAAAGATGTGCACATTTAATTTAGTCTAACTGAGAAAATATGTATATTTCCCTCAAGTTGAAAAGAATCGGATAAAATGTGTAAAATGTATCAACGACAAAACTAGTGATGTTTAATTTCCTTATGTTGAATACGTGCAAATCTTCATAAACACAAACCTATGGCAACAAAACAATAAAAAGCCGTGTATTAGGGTGATTATTGTTTACAGTCAAGATAACGGGAATCTAACGGTAAAGTCTCCGCTTCCACATGAGCTCCCTCATTCATCATGCTTTTCAACTTCCAATCGGGAGAAAAGCTTGTCCGCTTTTTAACTCTTCCGTTCTTAACTTATGTTTTGTCGTCAAAACAATAAAACGGTTTGTACAAAAATGCAAACTTACCCGTGTTTAATTCTGCGAGATAAAATAAATACCAAATTGTCACACGTTTCTAATGATATTTTTTGTAATTCTGTTAATACGGGAAATCTGCCTTGTTTGGGTTTTGTTGATAAAAACTGAAAATTGACGGAAAATAAATACTAAGATCTCTTTGACACGCAACGTCAGATTTACGTTTTAACAATGCATAATGGTTCATGTACTTCTTGTCAAATGTTTTTTTCAGACATTGTACTTTTCTTGAAACATTCAAAAAAAGCATACCGGCTGTTTGTTTTATCTACACTCGCAATATTTTGAAGTTTTTGATTGTGAAGTCATGAAGAATATACTTGTCTATGACATCAAAATAACTTCTTAGTAACAATGTCGAACCCGCGATCGTTATGTTTTTAATGTACTTTGCCAAATTGGCAAGGTTTACATGAAAACAAAATATAACATAACAATAGGTCAATTAATAAAAACGCGCACAAAACATGCACACCATAGAAAATAAGGTAAATTAGTGTAACTGAGAAAATATGTACAGTTCCCTCATGTTGAAAAGAATCGGATAAAATGTGTAAAATGTATCAACGGCAAAACCAGTGATGTTTAATTTCTTTATGTTGAATACGTGTAAAATTTCATAAATACAAACCTACGGCAACAAAACAATAAAAAGCCGTGTATTAGGGTGATTATTGTTTACAGTCAAAATAACGGGAATCTAACTGTAAAGTCCCCGATTCCACATGAGCTCCCTCATTCATCATGCTTTTCAACTTCCAATCAGGAGAAAAGCTTGTCCGCTTTTTAACTCTTCCGTTCTTAACTTATGTTTTGTAGTCAAAACAATAAAACGGTTTGTACAAAAATGCAAACTTACCCGTGTTTAATTCTGCGAGATAAAATAAATACCAAATTGTCACACGTTTCTAATGATATTTTTTGTAATTCTGTTAATACGGGAAATCTGCCTTGTTTGGATTTTGTTGATAAAAACTGAAAATTGACGGAAAATAAATACTAAGATCTCTTTGACACGCAACGTCAGATTTACGTTTTAACAATGCATAATGGTTCATGTACTTCTTGTCATATGTTTTTTCAGACATTGTACTTTTTTGAAACATTCAAAAAAGCATACCGGCTGTTTGTTTTATCTACACTCGCAATATTTTGAAGTTTTTGATTGTGAAGTCATGAAGAATATACTTGTCTATGACATCAAAATAACTTCTTAGTAACAATGTCGAACCCGCGATCGTTATGTTTTTAATGTACTTCAGCCAAATTGGCAAGGTTTACATGAAAACAAAATATAACATAACAATAGGTCAATTAATAAAAACGCGCACAAAACATGCACACCATAGAAAATAAGGTAAATATATAATACAAATACCAGTTAAATTTTAATGTGAAAGATGTGCACATTTAATTTAGTCTAACTGAGAAAATATGTATATTTCCCTCAAGTTGAAAAGAATCGGATAAAATGTGTAAAATGTATCAACGACAAAACTAGTGATGTTTAATTTCCTTATGTTGAATACGTGCAAATCTTCATAAACACAAACCTATGGCAACAAAACAATAAAAAGCCGTGTATTAGGGTGATTATTGTTTACAGTCAAGATAACGGGAATCTAACTGTAAAGTCTCCGCTTCCACATGAGCTCCCTCATTCATCATGCTTTTCAACTTCCAATCGGGAGAAAAGCTTGTCCGCTTTTTAACTCTTCCGTTCTTAACTTATGTTTTGTCGTCAAAACAATAAAACGGTTTGTACAAAAATGCAAACTTACCCGTGTTTAATTCTGCGAGATAAAATAAATACCAAATTGTCACACGTTTCTAATGATATTTTTTGTAATTCTGTTAATACGGGAAATCTGCCTTGTTTGGGTTTTGTTGATAAAAACTGAAAATTGACGGAAAATAAATACTAAGATCTCTTTGACACGCAACGTCAGATTTACGTTTTAACAATGCATAATGGTTCATGTACTTCTTGTCAAATGTTTTTTCAGACATTGTACTTTTCTTGAAACATTCAAAAAAAGCATACCGGCTGTTTGTTTTATCTACACTCGCAATATTTTGAAGTTTTTGATTGTGAAGTCATGAAGAATATACTTGTCTATGACATCAAAATAACTTCTTAGTAACAATGTCGAACCCGCGATCGTTATGTTTTTAATGTACTTTGCCAAATTGGCAAGGTTTACATGAAAACAAAATATAACATAACAATAGGTCAATTAATAAAAACGCGCACAAAACATGCACACCATAGAAAATAAGGTAAATTAGTGTAACTGAGAAAATATGTACAGTTCCCTCATGTTGAAAAGAATCGGATAAAATGTGTAAAATGTATCAACGGCAAAACCAGTGATGTTTAATTTCTTTATGTTGAATACGTGTAAAATTTCATAAATACAAACCTACGGCAACAAAACAATAAAAAGCCGTGTATTAGGGTGATTATTGTTTACAGTCAAAATAACGGGAATCTAACTGTAAAGTCCCCGATTCCACATGAGCTCCCTCATTCATCATGCTTTTCAACTTCCAATCAGGAGAAAAGCTTGTCCGCTTTTTAACTCTTCCGTTCTTAACTTATGTTTTGTAGTCAAAACAATAAAACGGTTTGTACAAAAATGCAAACTTACCCGTGTTTAATTCTGCGAGATAAAATAAATACCAAATTGTCACACGTTTCTAATGATATTTTTTGTAATTCTGTTAATACGGGAAATCTGCCTTGTTTGGGTTTTGTTGATAAAAACTGAAAATTGACGGAAAATAAATACTAAGATCTCTTTGACACGCAACGTCAGATTTACGTTTTAACAATGCATAATGGTTAATGTACTTCTTGTCATATGTTTTTTCAGACATTGTACTTTTTTTGAAACATTCAAAAAAGCATACCGGCTGTTTGTTTTATCTACACTCGCAATATTTTGAAGTTTTTGATTGTGAAGTCATGAAGAATATACTTGTCTATGACATCAAAATAACTTCTTAGTAACAATGCCGAACCCGCGATCGTTATGTTTTTAATATACTCAGCCAAATTGGCAAGGTTTACATGAAAACAAAATATAACATAACAATAGGTCAATTAATAAAAACGCGCACAAAACATGCACACCATAGAAAATAAGGTAAATTAGTGTAACTGAGAAAATATGTACAGTTCCCTCATGTTGAAAAGAATCGGATAAAATGTGTAAAATGTATCAACGGCAAAACCAGTGATGTTTAATTTCTTTATGTTGAATACGTGTAAAATTTCATAAATACAAACCTACGGCAACAAAACAATAAAAAGCCGTGTATTAGGGTGATTATTGTTTACAGTCAAAATAACGGGAATCTAACTGTAAAGTCCCCGATTCCACATGAGCTCCCTCATTCATCATGCTTTTCAACTTCCAATCAGGAGAAAAGCTTGTCCGCTTTTTAACTCTTCGTTCTTAACTTATGTTTTGTAGTCAAAACAATAAAACGGTTTGTACAAAAATGCAAACTTACCCGTGTTTAATTCTGCGAGATAAAATAAATACAAAATTGTCACACGTTTCTAATGATATTTTTTGTAATTCTGTTAATACGGGAAATCTGCCTTGTTTGGGTTTTGTTGATAAAAACTGAAAATTGACGGAAAATAAATACTAAGATCTCTTTGACACGCAACGTCAGATTTACGTTTTAACAATGCATAATGGTTAATGTACTTCTTGTCATATGTTTTTTCAGACATTGTACTTTTTTTGAAACATTCAAAAAAGCATACCGGCTGTTTGTTTTATCTACACTCGCAATATTTTGAAGTTTTTGATTGTGAAGTCATGAAGAATATACTTGTCTATGACATCAAAATAACTTCTTAGTAACAATGCCGAACCCGCGATCGTTATGTTTTTAATATACTTCAGCCAAATTGGCAAGGTTTACATGAAAACAAAATATAACATAACAATAGGTCAATTAATAAAAACGCGCACAAAACATGCACACCATAGAAAATAAGGTAAATTAGTGTAACTGAGAAAATATGTACAGTTCCCTTATGTTGAAAAGAATCGGATAAAATGTGTAAAATGTATCAACGGCAAAACCAGTGATGTTTAATTTCTTTATGTTGAATACGTGTAAAATTTCATAAATACAAACCTACGGCAACAAAACAATAAAAAGCCGTGTATTAGGGTGATTATTGTTTACAGTCAAAATAACGGGAATCTAACTGTAAAGTCCCCGATTCCACATGAGCTCCCTCATTCATCATGCTTTTCAACTTCCAATCAGGAGAAAAGCTTGTCCGCTTTTTAACTCTTCCGTTCTTAACTTATGTTTTGTAGTCAAAACAATAAAACGGTTTGTACAAAAATGCAAACTTACCCGTGTTTAATTCTGCGAGATAAAATAAATACCAAATAGTCACACGTTTCTAATGATATTTTTTGTAATTCTGTTAATACGGGAAATCTGCCTTGTTTGGATTTTGTTGATAAAAACTGAAAATTGACGGAAAATAAATACTAAGATCTCTTTGACACGCAACGTCAGATTTACGTTTTAACAATGCATAATGGTTAATGTACTTCTTGTCATATGTTTTTTCAGACATTGTACTTTTTTTGAAACATTCAAAAAAGCATACCGGCTGTTTGTTTTATCTACACTCGCAATATTTTGAAGTTTTTGATTGTGAAGTCATGAAGAATATACTTGTCTATGACATCAAAATAACTTCTTAGTAACAATGCCGAACCCGCGATCGTTATGTTTTTAATATACTCAGCCAAATTGGCAAGGTTTACATGAAAACAAAATATAACATAACAATAGGTCAATTAATAAAAACGCGCACAAAACATGCACACCATAGAAAATAAGGTAAATATATAATACAAATACCAGTTAAATTTTAATGTGAAAGATGTGCACATTTAATTAGTCTAACTGAGAAAATATGTATATTTCCCTCAAGTTGAAAAGAATCGGATAAAATGTGTAAAATGTATCAACGACAAAACTAGTGATGTTTAATTTCCTTATGTTGAATACGTGCAAATCTTCATAAACACAAACCTATGGCAACAAAACAATAAAAAGCCGTGTATTAGGGTGATTATTGTTTACAGTCAAGATAACGGGAATCTAACGGTAAAGTCTCCGCTTCCACATGAGCTCCCTCATTCATCATGCTTTTCAACTTCCAATCGGGAGAAAAGCTTGTCCGCTTTTTAACTCTTCCGTTCTTAACTTATGTTTTGTCGTCAAAACAATAAAACGGTTTGTACAAAAATGCAAACTTACCCGTGTTTAATTCTGCGAGATAAAATAAATACCAAATAGTCACACGTTTCTAATGATATTTTTTGTAATTCTGTTAATACGGGAAATCTGCCTTGTTTGGGTTTTGTTGATAAAAACTGAAAATTGACGGAAAATAAATACTAAGATCTCTTTGACACGCAACGTCAGATTTACGTTTTAACAATGCATAATGGTTCATGTACTTCTTGTCAAATGTTTTTTTCAGACATTGTACTTTTCTTGAAACATTCAAAAAAAGCATACCGGCTGTTTGTTTTATCTACACTCGCAATATTTTGAAGTTTTTGATTGTGAAGTCATGAAGAATATACTTGTCTATGACATCAAAATAACTTCTTAGTAACAATGTCGAACCCGCGATCGTTATGTTTTTAATGTACTTTGCCAAATTGGCAAGGTTTACATGAAAACAAAATATAACATAACAATAGGTCAATTAATAAAAACGCGCACAAAACATGCACACCATAGAAAATAAGGTAAATTAGTGTAACTGAGAAAATATGTACAGTTCCCTCATGTTGAAAAGAATCGGATAAAATGTGTAAAATGTATCAACGGCAAAACCAGTGATGTTTAATTTCTTTATGTTGAATACGTGTAAAATTTCATAAATACAAACCTACGGCAACAAAACAATAAAAAGCCGTGTATTAGGGTGATTATTGTTTACAGTCAAAATAACGGGAATCTAACTGTAAGTCCCCGATTCCACATGAGCTCCCTCATTCATCATGCTTTTCAACTTCCAATCAGGAGAAAAGCTTGTCCGCTTTTTAACTCTTCCGTTCTTAACTTATGTTTTGTAGTCAAAACAATAAAACGGTTTGTACAAAAATGCAAACTACCCGTGTTTAATTCTGCGAGATAAAATAAATACCAAATTGTCACACGTTTCTAATGATATTTTTGTAATTCTGTTAATACGGGAAATCTGCCTTGTTTGGATTTTGTTGATAAAAACTGAAAATTGACGGAAAATAAATACTAAGATCTCTTTGACACGCAACGTCAGATTTACGTTTTAACAATGCATAATGGTTAATGTACTTCTTGTCATATGTTTTCAGACATTGTACTTTTTTGAAACATTCAAAAAAGCATACCGGCTGTTTGTTTTATC